>JAMKCF010000016.1:4573139-5773139 GCA_023634235.1 Pisaster brevispinus | reverse complement strand
AATATTAAATTTCAACCTAGGGCTTGAACCAGAAGTTAAGGTCAAACGAATCACATTTTGTGAAGCGCGTGTTTAATTTATCAAGACCTTTCAGATGCCGTATGGATTATAAAAATCTAATGTGTGGTTCAGGAGTTATTAATTTTTCAAATATTACACGGAATATAATTATTTTGTTGTGCAATATACAATGAAATAGCGAGCAACGCCAAACGTATTCGCACATGTAGCTGTGCAGTACTCAATACAGTACGTGCAGTACTCAATACAGTACGTACAGTACATGCACTGCGAGGGCGCTGTTCAAGATGGAAGTCCACTTTTATTTTTCTCTCTGATGTTTGTTTTTTTAAATCTGTTTTAATCACATTTTCTGTGCGCCATCCATCATCATCTCAACTGCTACTGTCTTTTTGAACATTCATACATTGATGTGTTGTATTTCGACTTCATGCAGCCTGCAAACTATTTTCATGCTTTTTGTGATGAATTTTGTTCTGCACGTTGAGGTATTAGATGCTACATGTATGACTTTCACTAGACCTACCCGGAAGCAAATTCTTATGCTGAAATTCAAGTCTGTTCGACAACGGTATGTCTCCTTGTATTCCTGTTTTGATTGGGCACTGGCCATCCTGTAACAACTTTCGTCATGTGGATGGTAATCATGAAAACTTGATTAAAATACACTCAGAACAACATGTGCAAATGACCGCGTTCGGCCCAATGCTCGATCCATTAAAAACATGACTGTTACACTTGAAGAGTTCGTCCTTGAGAATAGATTGGATGTGATTTGAATTTCTGAGACGTGGCTGACTAAAATTGATCCTGCCGTTATTGCTGATCTTACTCCTGATGGTTACTCATTTAATCAAGTACCAAGAGTCAATAAGCGTGGGGGAGGAGTTCCGAAGCACCATCAGTGTTAAAATTCGCAACAGAGATAGGACGTACATACAGCTCATTTGAAGTTTTTCAGGCAGAGTTGGTGATCAACAAAACCTTGATTCATCTGGTAATAATCTACAGACCACCTGGGTCTACAGCCTCTTTCTGTACATTCCTGGACGAATTTGCATCCCTTGTAGATAGCTACCTGTTTGACCAGTCATCTTTAATTATAACAGGTGACTTTAACATTCACATGGATAACCCATCAGCTGTAAAACCATCACAATTTACTAATTTGTTATCTGCACATGGACTGCAACAACACATTCATGTAGCTATCCATCAGGGAGGCCACACCCTAGATCTCCCCATTACACTCCAGTGATCACAGACTCTGGGACATCCGTGTCGATGGAGGAATATCTGACCACTCTGCAGTCTTCTTAAATCTACATATGCAGAAACCGGCTGTACCTACAAGGATTTACACCTCGAGAAATCTCTGTTCACTCAATCTGAATGCCTTATGTAATGATATTAGAGACCGTCAGCTCACCAAGACTTGTTCTGAGTCAAATACATCTGGAACTGAAATATACAATGCTACTTTGCTTGACATCTTAGACAAGCATGCACCATCTAAAACACGTACTTTCAAGATTCATCCTAACACCAGTTGGTACAATGCTGAGATTTCAGAGGCCAAATGCAATCGTAGACAGTGTAAGCGCAAATGGAGGTCTTCGAGACTTGAAATTCATCGTCAAATCTATTGTAACCAGCGTCAACATACTTCAGCCCTGATACAGAGAGCAAAGCATCACCATTATTCAAGTGTTGTTGGCAAGTGCTCTGGTAACCAGAAACTTCTCTTCAATTCTACAGTTTTTACAATCGAAGGTGTCAACCATCCGTGCCAGCCTACCTCCAGTTTCCACTGACACTTCACCGACACTTCCAAAAACTTCCTCAGAGCTGTCATCCTTTAGATCTGCCTCCATTGAGGAAGTAAAGCAACTCATCTTAAAAACACCCTCTAAATTATGTGAGCTGGATCCAATCCCAACGACAATACTTAAGCAGTGTGTGTTGATGAGATTGCTCCTGCCATTACTACCATCGTCAATCACAGCCTCTGGGGTTGTGTCTTCCAAACTTAAAACGGCGCTGGTTCGACCATTGCTGAAAAGGCCCATCTTGGACCCTGGTATCATGCGTAATTATCGTCCTGTTTCTAACCTCACGTACCTCTCCAAAATACTTGAACGCTTGGTTTCGACAGACTTGCATCATATCTTCAAACGAACAATCTTCTTGATGAACGACAGACTGCCTATCACCCATATACCACAGTGTCGAAACTCTTCTTGCTCACCTGTCAGGCCATATTCTCCAACAAATGGACCTGGCAGGGTCACAGCAGCTGTATTTTTTGACCTGTCGTCAGCCTTTGATACGATTGACCACACTGTTGTTATCGGCCGGTTATCTTCACTTGGGATATGTGGCACAGCTCTGCAGTGGTTCAAGTCTTACCTCACTAACCGCCATCAATCAAGTGTCACAAGATGATCGTCTTCGAGAAGCTCACAATCACGTGCTGCGTTCGGCTATGCCCACGGTGCAGCTTTTTAACGCCATCTCCGACCCTGCTACGCTTGATGAGATAGACAAATCTTTCGTCTTGGATCACATCTCCTCCTCACTTATTCTGCTCGGATCAGCAAGTCAGGTAGTAGCACTTAATCGTCAGCGGGCATTCGATGAGTTACTGGATAAAAAATTTGACACTATCAAGAAAACGCTGCGTCTGCTGACCTCTTATTCGGTGGCTTCATAAGATGCCGAAAAGGCAAGCAAGCTTGCCTCCAAGGTTACACGAGGGCAATCCACTTTTTTTTCACAAGAAGTGAACAATTTAATTTTCAAAGGAGCAGTTTGCCCAGTTCAGCCCAAGTAGGGCCAGTTTATTTCAAGTTTGTTTCTAATTCCGAAGAAATCAGGAGATCTTCGCCCTATTGAAGCCACTGAACAAGTTTGTGGCTTACGAACATTTCAAAATGGAAGGTATTGCGACAGTGAAAAGTCTCCTCATCAAAAACGACTTTCTATGCTCCATCGACCTGAAGGACGCCTATTTTACAATTCCTGTTCACAGCAATCACCATCAATTCCTCTGTTTCAAATGGCAGAGCCAAATCTACAACTTCGTTTGCCTACCGTTCGGCCTTTCCAGTGCACCTCGAACATTTACAAAGTTAGGCCTCCGCTGGTTTTTTTTACCTAGACGACATCCTTATCATGGGAAAGTCACTAGAAGAATGCAAGGAACATGTTCACCTTTCACTTAAATTTCTTCAAGATGTCGGCTTCGTCATCAATTGGGAGAAGTCCAACCTCATACCATCCCACAACCTGGTATACCTGGGGTTCAGCATAGATGTTAACTACATTATTGTTTTTGTTGTACCAATGAGCACTGTATCCTCTTCATCTTCCCGAAGTTCAATGAAAAGCTGGAGTGGGATTTGAATCCAGTGACCTTTGTAGTTCAAGAGCAGGTGTCTTAGGGATAATCTCTTTGGTCTAGTGATAAGACATCTGCTCTAAAATTCCTAGGTTTTTTCACAGGACTCGGGGACAGTATGCTTCACACACATAGGTGTATGGGTGAAAAACTTAAATTATTGTTTATCCCTAATGTAAATTTAGTATCTATTGAACTAAGTTGTTAAATGTTTATGGTGTGATCCTTCACTGAAAAAAAGAAACCCTTCTAATAAGTTTGTTCTTACTTTGTCTTTTATTCCACTCTGCAACTTTATCCAAGAATTTGCATTGACTGTGCATGATCTTTTTTTCACTGTAAACAAATGTTTCTTTTTCGCCATACATCGTCAAGTCAATAACATCCAAGATGCTCTCCATGACATTTGTCCAGTGATCAATACCATGGGAAATCCTGAGATGAATACAATTCAGAGTATGTACAGAACATATCACCACAAAGATGAAATGGCAAATGTGGTACTCTAGCAAGTCTGTATGAAATTGTACCCAGTGCAGACAATCTTTTATCAAATCAGTCTGTTCTGTTACCAGTTCCAGTTCATTTAGTTGTTGTTTGCCAACCTCCCCTGCAGGTAGGTAGTCTTGCTTAGAGGACTCCTTCTCCAGCTTGCTGCCCTTTTTCTGCTTTTGCAGATCTGTGAGGTTTTGAACCGATTGCTGCTGGGTCTTAATGAGCACATCAAGATTCTCCATGTACTGCTTGTGATATACAGGCTCCTTTACCAGTATGGTTTGTGGAACTAACGCTTGCAAATCATCAACTAGCATTTGTTGGCAGTAGTATACCCTTTCTGTCCTGTACCACTGTGTGTCATCCTTTCCGACATGTGAAGATTTATAACCATAACTTCCTTTCAGCTTTATTCCAAGATTGTTCAATGTTTCCTGTAGTGTAGAATGGGCCTTACTCATTTTGTCATGATGTTGTTTCACTTGAGCTTCATCAACAGATTTCATCCTTTGCAGATTTAGCTTCAATGACACCAAGTGAATCTTACTCAAAAGAACATCTAATTCTGACAAGTCTCTTGATGTCTGTTGGTCCAGTTGACTGTCAGTTGCTCTTTGTTTTACAATTGTAGCCATTTCTTGGTGGAGGTTTCCAAGCTGTTTCTGCTCCTCAATCAATTTCTCCATCAATGAATGTAACGGACCAGGAAGAATCTCTTTTAATACCAGTGATGAGAGACCATCTATTCCATTTGAGATATGCCTCAAATGCTTCTGAAGAGACTGCAAATAAATCAGAACAGTTTTGAAATGAGTGAAAAGGTGAAGGAAGCATAATTTAAGAGGTGGTTTGAAGGACAAATGCAAAGAGAATGCAAGGTTGGAAAACTATCTAATTTAAAACAGGGCAGACAACTGTAATAAGTCTTGTTTCGTGAAGCTATTAATCCATATAGCTGAGGGATCAAGGCCAACTTAAGTGTTTCTTATAGATTGGTTAAAGCTGCTTTCAAAGTGGGGAATTGTTTAGTGAAAGACAAGTAAACCATTATCTTGTCAAGCTCTTTTAGGGCTTATGCAACAATGTACATGTAGCTAATAACTTAACTTAGCCATGTAAAATACATTACAGGATCATTAAGTCATTAGGTATCAAACTACATCATCTCACAAATTCATGAACTACATGACACTGCGGAAGTTTTGGAACGGACTTTTAGCAAGGGCTGTTTTGAAGCTATGAAATAACTTTTCATTGGACTGAATTTCAACTAAAAAATAAAAATTAGAGCAGTTTGTTGGTTAGGATGTACACTTCCCAAATCTGTTTTGGACTATGCAATCGGCCTTCGGGTTGCTGAAATAAGTTAACATAAGAGCCCTCATGCGGCTAATTCAGGTAGACTTTAGGAATTTCTCCATACAAAATTGACCAAGACTGGACGTAAAAACCCTCAAAATGATGTGGCAAAATGTTTTCTGAATGTAAAATAAATATGACATGAAGGAGTAGATATTCAGGATTATTTCACCATTTTGGACTAGTTTGTACGATAAAGGGTTCCACAGATATGATTGCATTTATTCACCAAACTTGTGTTTTCCAGGTAATTTGTACACGTAACGAAGGCGCACACAAACCAGCGAATGTATTCAACAGAAAGTTTACATGACAAATTCATATGAGTGAGGTTCTCAAAAGAACCGGTAGTCTGACAACTCAATGTTTCGATCAGTATACTCTGATCATCTTCAGGAGAATGCTAGACTCTGTTGTCGTACTGCCCAAGTCATGCCAAAGAGGTTTAGTTTGCAAAAGCGGGAACTGGACAAGGATAAGCTTGCGATGGGCTTGCTTGATGATGCCTGTAGACGGGAACTTAATAGCTAAATTATAATAAAAATGTATTAAAACATGTAGCTTGTCATTTAAAGAAACAAAGGTACATTTTACATATCACACAAAATATATATTATGGATGGTCATTCGTTAACAAGATAGTACTTAGAATCTTCCATTTTTTCTCTTCCACCCTGATGGGATTATTGTCAGCAGTAAATAAGGCAATAAAAGAGTGGCGACGAGTTCTTAAACGGCCGTTTAAAACCGGCAGGGTCGTGGCCGTGCGAAAAAGGCCCAAGCGGGCCTTTATCGCACGGCCACGACCCTGCAAGGTTTCAAACGGCCGTTTAAGAACGAGTCACTACTCGTTTATTCCCATTCATAAATGCCCTTTTGTTAAAAAGCAAAAAAAATGTTATAGACAATCTGTGACAATCTGCTTCGCAGCGAATTTTCGAAGTTTGTACATTTTCAAAAACCTTTTTAAAAGTTATGTTTGGTGCGCGTTGGGTTGTGTGTACCCTCGTGTCAAAATAGATTACGCACTGGTACTATTAGCTAATTGTGTTCTGCGTAACTAAATTGGCGTACATGAGCTTGCGCGCCCAATCTGCTTCTTAGCGAATTTTCAAAGTTTGTACATTTTCAAAAACGTTTTAAAAATTCTGTTATGGTGCGCGTTGGGTTGTTTGTGCGCGCTTGTAAAAATAGATTACGCGCTGGTACTAATAGCTATATTGCGTTCCGCGTAATTACATGAGCTTGCGCACCCACCACGCGAAGCCAGTCGGTCTTAAACAGCTCCAGCTGGTCTTTATCAGCCGTTTAAAATACTTCGTCGTGGCATCGTACACTCCATGACTGTACCGTTGTAAACAAATTGTGTTTACTCATTAACGGTACACTCAAAAATCGCGAAATTTCGCAAGTTCCCTAATGGAACATAGCCGGATAAGTCTATTACCGACAGAATTAGCTTGGGGTGAGTCATCGACCTACAGTCACCTTTAACTTCGAGCCCCTTAGAGAATACGTTGACATTTGATACACTCTATAAGGTCTAAGATCTTGATCTCAGATCTCTGTTACCACAAACAACCAATCATTCTGTCACTGGCTTTGCTATTGCAGACATCATGCAGACCCCAGCTGTTTACTGTAAGGTGGTGAAGCTGTGGTTTCAGGGTAGGCCAAGTAAATAAGATACCTTGTTTCTCAAAAGACTGGTAAGCAGTGCAGTCAAATGTAAAACAAAGTTGGATTTGAGTAACATTATTTTCTTTTTGTAGCGACCGAGTGTGCATGATGCACACATTGATTTTTTTTTTTTTTTTGGCCTTTTGTGGGTTCTTTCGATTCAGTGAACCTGTGTAAGTCTATTGATACCATGTGAGAAGAGTTGGAAGAGCTTGTGAGCAGCCAAAATCAGTTTTGCACGTAATTTGTAAACGGTACAGTCGACGAAAGTACCATGTTGCGCAGCGTGGGACTGTAGCACACTGCAGCGTAGGGTAACACCCTACGTGACATGCTCTCCACCAATAGGAATAGCGAAACTGTCTGGGATATTTATGAATAATTGATATTGAACAGGTAGACTGACACTTAAACAGCAAAGTTATTGTTTATTGTATATTTTTTACCGTTACTTGTTAAAACATTTTTTTCTAAAGTTATTCTCTCTCAACTGAGGAAGCGTTGTAGGCTATGTTGTGTTGCAGTACACGGTACATGCACAGTCGCGTATAAGTTAATGTTAACATTGCTATGGACAGATGTTATGGTAATATCAGAAGAGAGGGGACAGTAGAACAAAGGAACACAAAATGGACAATGCTGTTCTCACAGTGGAATCCTTTGTATTTTTGTGTCCTCACGTTACTGCGTGCGCTTAGTCTATGGAGATTATTAAGTTAGAGGGACAAAGGAAAGTTCTCGTCACATTGATAGCAACAAATTGATGTATGAATGGCAATGGCTCTGTTGGACAATGGGGGAGTGTGTATATCTGCATAAAAATTGTGTAAGTGATGTTTATGTTTCATATCCCCATTGTCCAATGCTGCTGTGCCATTAATATCCCATTTAACTGAGTCTACTGTCTTTGTTGATAGTAAAAGATGAGGCCCTTAGTATTGTCGTCAGATAGTGAGCAGGAGTTTAATTATCCGAAATTAATAGACGCAATGAGTAGTAGTATTTTTAAGGCAGATGACTTGCTAAGAATTATGCAAGACACATGTGGATTATGTTATACATTTTAGTATAAATGGCTGCATTTGCTGGTTCTAATGTACCTTTCTGTAATTGTTATCCCCCCGCCTGCACAATCTTTTTAAGATCAATTGTGCAGGTTAGGCCACTGATGGTAACAAATAAAAATTCAATCCACAGCAGAGTGAAAATATGTGTGCCATTAAACTTCAGTCATTTCAAGTAATTTTATGGCCACTTTGCTTGCGCACCCACCACGCGAAGCCAGTCGGTCTTAAACAGCTCCAGCTGGTCTTTATCAGCCGTTTAAAATACTTCGTCGTGGCATCGTACACTCCATGACTGTACCGTTGTAAACAAATGTGTTTACTCATTAACGGTACACTCAAAAATCGCGAAATTTCGCAAGTGCCCTAATGGAACATAGCCGGATAAGTCTATTACCGACAGAATTAGCTTGGGGTGAGTCATCGACCTACAGTCACCTTTAACTTCGAAGCCCCTTAGAGAATACGTTGACATTTGATACACTCTATAAGGTCTAAGATCTTGATCTCAGATCTCTGTTACCACAAACAACCAATCATTCTGTCACTGGCTTTGCTATTGCAGACATCATGCAGACCCCAGCTGTTTACTGTAAGGTGGTGAAGCTGTGGTTTCAGGGTAGGCCAAGTAAATAAGATACCTTGTTTCTCAAAAGACTGGTAAGCAGTGCAGTCAAATGTAAAACAAAGTTGGATTTGAGTAACATTATTTTCTTTTTGTAGCGACTGAGTGTGCATGATGCACACATTGATTTTTTTTTTTTTTTTTGGCCTTTTGTGGGTTCTTTCGATTCAGTGAACCTGTGTAAGTCTATTGATACCATGTTAGAAGAGTTGGAAGAGCTTGTGAGCAGCCAAAATCAGTTTTGCACGTAATTTGTAAACGGTACAGTCGACGAAAGTACCATGTTGCGCAGCGTGGGACTGTAGCACACTGCAGCGCAGGGTAACACCCTACGTGACATGCTCTCCACCAATAGGAATAGCAAAACTGTCTGGGATATTTATGAATAATTGATATTGAACAGGTAGACTGACACTTAAACAGCAAAGTTATTGTTTATTGTATATTTTTTACCGTTACTTGTTAAAACATTTTTTTCTAAAGTTATTCTCTCTCCACTGAGGAAGCGTTGTAGGCTATGTTGTGTTGCAGTACACGGTACATGCACAGTCGCGTATAAGTTAATGTTAACATTGCTATGGACAGATGTTATGGTAATATCAGAAGAGAGGGGACAGTAGAACAAAGGAACACAAAATGGACAATGCTGTTCTCACAGTGGAATCCTTTGTATTTTTGTGTCCTCACGTTACTGCGTGCGCTTAGTCTATGGAGATTATTAAGTTAGAGGGACAAAGGAAAGTTCTCGTCACATTGATAGCAACAAATTGATGTATGAATGGCAATGGCTCTGTTGGACAATGGGGGAGTGTGTATATCTGCATAAAAATTGTGTAAGTGATGTTTATGTTTCATATCCCCATTGTCCAATGCTGCTGTGCCATTAATATCCCATTTAACTGAGTCTACTGTCTTTGTTGATAGTAAAAGATGAGGCCCTTAGTATTGTCGTCAGATAGTGAGCAGGAGTTTAATTATCCGAAATTAATAGACGCAATGAGTAGTAGTATTTTTAAGGCAGATGACTTGCTAAGAATTATGCAAGACACATGTGGATTATGTTATACATTTTAGTATAAATGGCTGCATTTGCTGGTTCTAATGTACCTTTCTGTAATTGTTACTGCCTGCACAATCTTTTTAAGATCAATTGTGCAGGTTAGGCCACTGATGGTTACAAATAAAAAATCAATCCACAGCAGAGTGAAAATATGTGTGCCATTAAACTTCAGTCATTTCAAGTAATTTTATGGCCACTTTGACCCCCCCCCCCCATGCTACACAGTAGTCCCCGAACCCCAACACCCCCCCCCTCTTTTACAATGTATTATAAAGTGGCATCATCAGCCATTGACTAAAATAAATATTGAATCAGATAGAGTGTCTCACCTCAGTAATTGGGTCATCTTCCATCGATCGGTATTGAGCAGAAAGTATCATATGTTTCCTTCCCTTAAAAGCTATAAAATATAAAAACATAAATCAGTCCTTTCATAATTTCTATTCTAGTCTTAAACCAGGTACATTAACAAACTTTTAATGACCAGCTTTGAAAAAATCAATGTCATCCTCACATTTCTTTACACCATTTAAAAACCATAAATTTTTACTTAATGCAAAAAAATAGTTAGTGGCCTGACGTTTCGACCCTAGCAGAGTCTTTCTCGAAGGCTAAATGACAAGACTACAAACATAAACAGGTACATGTTATACATTACTGATGTAACAAAAGTAGTCAAGTGGAAAAAGATGATGGAGAGGCAAAAACACAGAGAAAGCAGGAGGCTGAACAGAAAGGAGGGTAACAAAAGGGAGGGGGATTGGGGGAAGGGGCTGGTTGACCACAAGAGATGGGAAACACAAAGGACAAAATCAACGATGGGGAGAAGGAGAGAAAAGCCGTTTATTGGTGAACGAGGCAAACTGGGGGGGCTTATCTGTGGTAAAAAGGAGAACGCAAAGACAAAAAGTTACTAATCATTTTCTTCTTGGATGTTCAGACCATGGGATTGAATGGTCTGGAGACGTCTTATCCATAGTTTTTCTCTACTCAGACGAACAATCTCTCTGTGGTTTCCTAGTGCCTCAATGCCCTGTAAAATCATGTCAGAAATTGAGTGATTAGGAAGATTGAAATGATGTCCTACGTGTGTATCCAGCTTATGGGTGTTGACTGTGGATCTGTGGCCGTAGAAACGTCTCTTGAGTGTTAGTTCTCGTTTCACCTATATATTGAATACCACAAACTTTGCAAGATATTAAATAGATTAGATTGGTGGTGCAGGTGACATGACCCCTTGACCTATGGGTGGTAACCACCGGTATGGCTGGTGAAGGAGTTCGATTCTCTGATGTGTTGTCTACAGACCATTCTATGCTACAGACGATGCATTTGGAGGTGTTGGAACACCTGAAAGTTCCCTGTGGCAAAGGGGGGTTAAAATTATCATTAAGGGGGGGGGGACTTCTGCTCAGACAATGAGACCCCTGAGACTGGGTGGCCGTCTGTAGGCAACTATGGGTTCTTCTTGTACAGCACTTTGAAGTCGATCTGATGTGTGAAGAATATGATGGTTAGAACTGGTTATTGTACGAATGGGGGAAAGTGAGGGGTGGAAAGTGACAACAAAGGGAACTTTCTCCTTGGAACTCTGTTGTTGCACGGGTCTTTTGGAAAGTACTGACCCCCTGGAACAAGCCTTGACTTTCTGGATTGCTCGATGGACTGCCAGGGAGCTATGACCCCGAGAGACAAGGTGTTTCTTAAGTTCCAGTGAGTGGTGGATAAAATCAGAATCATGAGAACAGATTCGACGGAGTCTGAGGGCCTGATTGTAGGCTATGCTGGTTTTGCAGTGTCGGGGATGACAGCTGGTTGAGTGGAGATATTGGTGTTTATCTGTGGGTTTAACAAAGAGATCTGTGATCAAACCATCATCCGTCTTTAGAACCTTGAAATCCAGAAAGTGGGTATCCTTGGTTGAGTATTCGGTTGTGAATTTGATGGTCCTATGGAAAGAATTGATGTGATTAAGGAATGCTGTGAGGCTAGATTCATCACTGGTCCAGATGAAAAAGATGTCATCAATATAGCGCCACCAGACCCAGGGACGGCACAGGGCCGATGCCAACATGCGCTGTTCGAGTTGGCTCATGAATAGGCAGGCCATTGATGGTGCCATCCGTGTACCCATTGTGGTGCCATGTACCTGTAGGAAATTCTTACCCATGAACGAAAAATTGTTTTTAGTTAGAACATGGTTCATGAGGGATACTATTTCAGAAATGGGCGGTGAGGTGTGACCGCTCTAGCCAAAGCTACTTAAAGTAGAATAAAAACATTTAGATATTTCTTTTGATTACTAAATTAATTTTTCAGAGTTCAAAAGTTCAAAAATTGAAATCTATAGTAAAAATCTACAGGTTTATCCAGATAATAGATTTGATTTGAACTAACTGCGTGAATACACTGTCATGACTGTGTTAAGCATTGTATACACTCCTACACCACTTTCCCGGATTTCTGACAAAAAGAAAATCCACAGGCATATCACTCGGGTGGGAATTGAACCCATGAACTTTGAAATTCTAGAGCAGGTGTCTTAGGGACAATCTTGTTGGTCTAGAATGGCAAATCCCTAGGATTTTTTCACAGGACACAGGGAAAGTATGCTTAACACACAAAAGTGTATGGGTGAAACTCTAAAAACTATTCTTTATCCCGAATGTAAATTTTATATCTATTGATTTGAATTGTTAAATGTTTATGGTTTGATCCTTCACTGAAATAACAAACCATTGGTAATAAGTTTGTTCTTACTTTGTCTTCTATTCCACACTTCAACTGTATCCAAGAATCTCCTTTGACTTCGCATGATCATGTGTTCATTGAGAACACATTCTCCTTTATTGCCATACACCATGGACATATCATAGAAATGGCTCTCTATGACATCATTCCATGTTCTCATAACACTCCTATCATGACCACTATTCACCATTTGTAAAGAACATATCACAAAAAAGGCCTCATGAGAATAGTGGTTCTCGTGTAATTGTATCCAGTGGAGAAAATCTTTTATCAAATCAGTCTGTTCTGTTATCAGTTCCAGTTCATTTAGTTGTTGTTTGCCAATCTCTCCACCTGGTAGGTCATCTTGCTGAAAGGACTCCTTTCCCAGCTTGCTGCTTTTTTTCCACTTTTGCAGATCTGTGACAATTTGAACCAATTGCTGCTGGGTATTAATGAGCACATTGAGATTCTCCATGTACTGCTTGTGATATACAGGCTCCTTTACCAGTATGGTTTGTGGAACTAGCGCTTGCAAATCATCAACTAGCATTTGTTGGCAGTAGTAAACACTTTCTGTCCCGTACCACTGTGTATCATAAGCTAGCAAAGGCAAAGATCTAAAATTATATTCACTTTTCACTGATTTTCCAATCATAATCAATGCTGTCTGAAGTGTAGAATGAGCCTTTTCCATTTTGTCATGATGTTGTTTCTCTGATACCTTGGTGTCTGTTTTCTCTTGAGCTTCATCAACAGATTTCATCCTCTGCAGATTTAGCTTCAATGACACCAAGTGAATCTTACTCAAAAGAAGATGTAATTCTGATGTATACGGATCCAGTTGACTGTCAGTTGCTCTTTGTTTTACAATTGTAGCCATATGTTGTTGGAGGTTTACAAGCTGTTTCTGCTCCTCAATCAATTTCTCCATTAATGAATGTAACTGATCAGGAGGAATGTCTTTTGTTACCAATACTGAGAGATCATCAATTTCATTTGAGATACGCCTGCCATGCTCCAGACAAGTCAGGATAGACTACAAATAAATCAGAACAGTTTTGAAATGAGTGAAAAGGTTAAGGATGAAGCTAAATGCAAGAGGTGGTTTGAAGGGAAAAATGCAAAAGAAATGCAAGGTTAGGAAAACTATCTGAGTTTAAACAGTGAGTCAACTGTATAAGAAGTCTTGGTTCGTGAAGCTATTTATACATAGCTGGGGGATCAAGGCCATCTTAAGTGTTTCTTATAGATTGGTGGTTGACCAATAACGATTTATTTTCCACCAAACAGATGCTGCTTTCAAAGTTATAACTTAACGCCATGGTAAACAAATTTCGTCATAAGTCATCAGGTATCAAATTACATCACTTCAAAATTTCATGAACTACATAACACAAGTTTATAATCCTTACAACATTTTGTAGATCGTAACTGATAACACGTGGTCGTTTTTAGTATGGTGTCTCACATGTAATTGATTTCCATCATCATACATTTGGCAAGATTTAGTTATATATAAATATTTGCATCGGGGATAAAGAACTTATTGTGGTTTTGCCCTTTGTAAAAAGTACTGCATGCTCAGTGCTTTTGCAAGCTCTGTGAAAAAACCACAGGCAATCACTTGGGTGGGATTCTAACCCACGACCTTTGCATTGCTAGAGCAGCTAGATGTCTTCCTACTAGACCACCGAGCTAGCCTGATGGCTAGAGGCGGGTACGAATCCTTAGCAGCGGTACTGCAACGATTTATATGTAATCATTTGCATCGGGGATAAAGAACTTATATATTTACATATTTACGGGAAAGCACTGATACAGTGCTTATAACACATCGGTGTAAGGGCAAAACCAAAATAAGATTTAGTTAATTTCAATAGCATTTTAAAAATGCAAAGAAAAATAAGAGGTAGGAAAACTATGTGCTTCAGTATGGACAGTTAGTCAGCTGTAAGAAGTATTGGCCTGTAAAGTGATTTTTTATACATAGCTGAGGAATCAACATAAGACCGACTTAAGAGTCATTTCACGTAAATACTTGACATATGTGTCCACGGTCAAAAAATCTTTCTTTTTTTATACTTTGTAGGACGAAGGGCCTTAGGGTGCAAGTAAACAAAATCGAACTTTCAAATCCATATATAGCCCGTTGCCATGGTAACAGCTCGTTTTGTGTTTTGGGCATTTTAGGTCGTTTTGGAGGTCTGAAAAACTGTTTTTTAGCTCATGTTTATAACTCCACCCTACCAAAATGCAAAATTATTTAATAAAACCTTTTATACCACTACAAAGTATCATAGTTGGCCTTACTTGAGAAAAAAAATTATTGCTATAAATTTTACCCTTATGCTATTTTTGCATCAAGCATTAAAGCATGTTTTTAGAACTTGCAAAATCGACATTTTTACCCTATTTTTGGCCGTAAAAATTTCAATTTGCCAGGGGTCTCAGAAAAATTTCCTTTTGGTTGTGATTAGGGCCAACATTGGTCTTTCCATATCTGGTGAGAAAAACTTGGGCAATTGTATCCTGTTGTGACAATACTGCCTCAAAAATGGAATTTTGTCCAAAAATGGGAAAAATGTATTTTGAAGTTTTTCTCTCAGTTTGAACCAGTATCATTAAAAAAGAACACTTTAATCAATCAGGCACCTTTTCCTGAGCGTTCTGTAGGCTTGTTGAATAACCCACATTGATGAAAAACTTTTGATGACTTAAATCTCAGACTTTACCCCCCCCCCCCCAAAGCGTATATGCATTCCCTTACGAGTCATTCCGTGCCAACTCACCTGACGGGTTGGCAGGCCCCGTATCAGATTTTGCTATTTTTGTTTGTAAACATTCCCCTATGGGAGTCATGAACACTCACCAAATTTTAGAAAACTACTCCTTAACATTTCTGAGGTATGACCCCATAAAAGTTTAAGCCCCGCCCCCTTCAAATTTACTTTTTGTGTTTTGGGCATTTTTAGAGGCCTATATCTACAAAGTGAGAAAAGATATGTAACTGCAAATTAATATACAGGGTACCTGGTACCCCATCAAGTAGAATATACTGTCAAAAGTAGCATAGGACATTCTTATATCAAGGCATAGGTCTATCAAAACTGACATTTTAGCCTGCGGAATGATTTTTCGTCATTTTTGAGACCACTGGTGCTTAAAGTGAAATGTCAGATTGCTTTTGTATTACATTTGGTTATAAACTAGGTGTCATGAACACTCACCAAATTTTACAAACCTACTCCTTAACATTTCTGAGATATGACCCCCTAAAAGTTTAAGCCCCGCCCCTTCAAATTTACTTTTTGTGTTTTGGGCATTTTTAGAGGCCCTATGTCTACAAACTGAGATAAGATATGTAACTACAAAATAATATACAGGGTTATTGGTACCCCCATCAACTAGAATCTACTGTCAAAAGCAGCATGACATTTTTATATCAAGGCATAGGTCTATAAATCTGACATTTTAGCCCGCGGAATGATTTTTCATCATTTTTGAGACCCCCTAGTGCCTAAGTGAAATGTCTAATTGCTTTTGTATTACATTTGGTTATAAAGTAGTTGTATATGTGTGACCTGCTATAAGGATAGACCAACCCCCCCCCCCCCTTTGATGGGTATTTATAAATATACTTTGTGTCCAGTCTACTTGTGTGAGAAATAAATAAAAAAATGACTCTCTATACTCCTTCAAGTAAAACAAAAATGAATATGACTAATTTAAGGTTATTGTTGTGTATGCATGCAGTTTAGTGAAATCACTTGTTTACAAAAGAGCTGACAGAGCCTTGACTTCCTGCAGGCATAGTTTGTACACTACGGAAGTGTAGTGCCGCCACATGAAAAGCAATCCTTCTCTTACATGTCTTAATGTGTACATACACAATAACTATCATTGTTACGTCAATAAACATACATAATAACTATCATGTATAGTACACAATTACTTATCAACATACAAAATAACTACGGACTTACCATGTACGTATAGACGACAATTATGATGTTCGTACATGATAATTATCATGTACGTAATTGTACACTACACAAAAGGTTATGTGTACGTACACAATAATTATGATTTATGAACACATCCCCTTAAGACCAGCTGTATAAAAAGATTTTGTGAAGCATCTCCATGTGAAATAATATTCTTAAACAAGCTTGGTACAAACTGTTAGTTAACATCCTAATAAAATCCAAACAAAGCCGTGTTTCGGTTGCCATTTTAAAGTATTTCATCTCTGTATTCATAAGCCACTATCTCGGGGTTGTTTGAGAGTACTTTTTGCATGGAGATGCTGCACAACATTGTGTACTTTACATGATGCGTCTGAAGTTGATCGTGAATCGTCATTATTCTGTACATACACATGATAATTATCGTGTATGGGGGGGGGGGGGGTGACAATATTATCATGTACGAACATGATAGATATGTACTAACAGGATAAGTATCCTCTGTACACGATAAGTCCGGAGTTACCGTGTCAGTGAGAGTTATTTTGTACATCCAATAGTAGTAGTAATGTATGTATGATAGCTATATTGTACGAACATGATAGTTATTGTACACATATACACAAAAAGTGCGGATTTTTTTCATTCAAGTGGCGGCACTACGCTTCCATGGTGTACAAACTATGTCTGCAGGAACTTAGTCTAGGTTCTCCTGTGGCTCTTTTGTAAACAAGTGATTTCACTAAAAACTTCATAGTACAACAATAACCTTAAATTAGTCATATTCATTTGATTTTTTTTAAATGAAGGAGTAAAGAGTCAATTTTTTTGATTTCTCACACAAATAGACTGGATACAAAGTATTTTGGGGGAAAATTTGTAAATCTGTAAGAAATGTCCCATGTTGTCAAATAACCACTTGAAAAAGGCGGTATTTTTTGCAATTTTACAGCCAGACCCACATTCAGACCCCTGCTAAATACCCATCAAAGGTGTGATTGGTCTATCCTTATATCAGGTTACACATATACACCTAGTTTATAACCAAATGTAATACAAAATCAATCAGACATTTCACTTAGGCACTATAGTGGTCTCAAAAATTACGAAAAAATCATTCCGCGGCCTAAAATTTCAGTTTTTACAGACCTATGCCTTGATATAAAAATGTTCCAAGCTAGTTTTGACAGTATATTCTAGTTGATGGGGTACCAGGTACCCTGTATATTAATTTGCAGTTACATATCTTTTCTCAATTTGTAGATATAGGCCTCTAAAAATGCCCAAAACACAAAAAGTAAATTTGAAGGGGCGGGGCTTAAACTTTTATGGGGTCATACCTCAGAAATGTTAAGGAGTAGTTTTCTAAAATTTGGTGAGTGTTCATGACTCCCATAGGGGAATGTTTACAAACAAAAATAGCAAAATCTGATACGGGGCCTGCCAACCCGTCAGGTGAGTTGGCACGGAATGACTCGTAAGGGAATGCATATACGCTTTGGGGGGGGGGGGGGGTAAAGTCTGAGATTTAAGTCATCAAAAGTTTTTCATCAATGTGGGTTATTCAACAAGCCTACAGAACGCTCAGGAAAAGGTGCCTGATTGATTAAAGTGTTCTTTTTTAATGATACTGGTTCAAACTGAGAGAAAAACTTCAAAATACATGTCACACCCCCCAAAATTGAGCCATTTGGGTATGACTTGAGCTAGTCTAATTCCCATCATTAAGACAGTGTTGGGTCATTATGACTAATGCTTTTCTCCCTAAGCAGGAACAAACAAGGATAACTCATATTTCCTTGTCTTAACTGGTTCTTGAAGTTTCTCCTTTGTGGATTGTGTGGGTGGTTTCTTAGAAAGTTGGAAGAATGGGTATAAGATTGGGTCTATTGGCAATCAGCTAGGCATTCTGACTTGAGCTGTCTTACAGCTAATACGGTGCAGTTGTTGTTAGAATCGCCACTGTTGATGTGCTAAGACCAAACAACTCTTTTATTTCAACCATAGGTGAGTTGATATATTCTATCTTTCTAAGAAGAACCTAAGTACAGTAGTAATATTCAGGGGTTATTCATTGTTGAATTATATTAGTTATAGTGGTTATAACATTTGCTTTCCTAGTGAATGGATTGAGTCAATCAGCTAATGAAGATTTAATGTGATCATGAGTTTACGACATCCAGTTCTTCTTTAGTATTTTTATGATAATCAGTTTATATAACTTTTACCTTGTTGCTTGAGGAAAGGACTGGTTGAGGAAGTATTTTAGGGTTTATAGTTAAGATGAGTTTAACTTTGATTTTGAGAGTTTTTAATGATAATTTATAATTTATGGTTTCACATCATGAATTTATTTGCAAGAGATTGATATCATCTCTAGCCAAGTTTTATAGAGAGTTTCTTATATTGATTGTTTTGATATTTAGTCACATTTATTGGATTTACTTGTGCTTAGTTTTGGAGTTATAGATCATGACTACAGCCAATATAGATATGCTTATGTTTTCGTTATCATTGTAACATGCTAGATTCAGATTGGTCATACAGCATGACTATTTCATTTATGAGAAGTATGGAATTTAATATTGCTCAGACATTTCTTTGCTAAGTTTTGTTGAGAATATTAAACATAAGTTCACCTTGATAGACTTTCTTATGGAATTTCATAGGGATTTCCATATTTTATTCAGTGATCATTGTTTAGGAAATGATTTCATAAGGTTCAGTTAATATTCTGCTTTGCTTCATTTTCATGTTGTTGATTGAAGTTAGTTCTTTTGAGGGTTATTGACTTGTTAACAATTACTTTGTTCTTAGTCATAGTATAGAGTTTCATTCATGGTCATTTGGTCAGAGTGTACATACACTGTGTGTGAATGGTTACTAAGGCAACACTGAGCACTGCAATAGTGAAGTTTCTTGGAATATGTTAATGACATCCTTTGGTCAGTGGTAGAGTCTGTCCCTAGTGCATGTAATGATAGTGTCTCCAAGGTTGTTTTTACTATGGGTGTAGTGGGCATTCACAATGAGCCCATTGAGTGCATTGAACTTTATGGCTCTTTTGTTCTTTCTTTATTTTGCATTTTCCTAAGTTGATAGGGTTTTGTTCACTTTGGTTGAATTATGATTGATGGTTTTATTAGAGTTTAGTTAGTTATTTTAGTTTATTTACTGTTCACGACTTTATTTAACATTTTAAGCTTGTTGTTATTTAAGGCATTCTGACTTGAGCTGTCTTACAGCTAATACGGTGCAGTTGTTGTTAGAATCGCCACTGTTGATGTGCTAAGACCAAACAACTCTTTTATTTCAACCATAGGTTGCTTTGCTGGTAACTACTTTGTGTTAATGTAGTTTCGCAACTGTGGGTTGAAGACGAGTTGCTGACCGTTGATGTAGATGAGGTGTTTGGACATCATCAATAGTTTCTATCTTCGTAGTTTCTTCATTTCATCGTGTACCTGTTTGTCTACAATTTCTTCTAGTCTTCGATTCTTCGATGTATCTTCTTAAATCTGACCAATTGAACTTTTTCCTGTTGCTGTCTGGATTTGTTTCGTCGGTTCGTCAGGTTTTCTTCACTTGAACTTTTTGTTGATATCGCGTGGATCGGAGTCGCGTCGCGTAACGTACGGTGGAGTTCATCTATTACCAAGAGTCTTCATACTGCTAAGTTTATTTATCCTTTTGTTATTTTCATTGTATTTAAATCTTTGTCTATGTGAAATCTTATATTTTATTTGAATTGGACTTGTGCTATTATTTCTTCTTGATTGCATCTTAATTTGTTGTTTGCCGATACTATTTGGAGAATTGGTTTTGGTGAAATATATTAAGACCGGACTGTCATTTATCGACCTCATATTCGTTATTGAATCATATTTATTTAATTTTGTCGTACCCTTGAACCGGTTATACATTACGGGATCCTATCTTCCAGGTAATACCCGTGACAAAATTTGGAGGCACCACCCGGATACCAGGTCGAGTCACTTTTCAACAGCTGTTGTATCAGTGACCCACAGTCAAACCAAAACACAATAACAAGAAGAAGTATCCAATTCATTATATGTTGATTACTTAATCTTTTATTGAATATTTGTTGTAATTAATAATTAACCATGTCTGACTCAGAGGGTGAAACTTCTTCAGGGCCAGTTTCTTTTGACCAAGCGTTAGAGGAATTTCTTTCGAATCACGGCAAGTCCCTAGATGACCTTAAGCCGACTGTACCGAAAAATGATGCGTCTCCATCAGTGAAACATATTGTAACACAGACTGCACATAGGCGGAGGCTCCGCTTGTTTTCTGGTAAGGCTCCAGTGCCAAGTGGGGAATTCGACTATGAGAGTTGGAAGCGGCCAGCACGCCAGTTGGTCGATGATGCAGGGGTGTCATCATCAGAGAAGCTAAGTCGGGTAATAGAATCTCTCCTTCCCCCAGCAAGTAACATTGTGTGGGCATTAGGAAAATCGGCTACAGCAGAGGAGTGCCTTGATGGGCTGGAGAAAGCTTATGGCGTTACAGCAGATGGGGATGAACTCTACCTTAAGTTTTGTGACTGCTATCAGAGGTCAGGGGAAAAGCCATCCGACTACCTGACCCGGCTGCAGGAACTTCTTACAAGAGTTGAGGATGCTGGGACAATTGTAAAGGAGAGGGTAAACAATGTCAGAAGCCATCAATTCTCAAGAGGCTGTCTATACAATGAGACTCTCCTACTTCAGTTGGACTTGAAGAAGCGAACCGACCCCCCTGACTTTGTCTCACTCTTGAAAGAAGTCCGCCAAGAGGAACAGAGAGAACGGGAGAAGGAGGAAAAGCGGGCGGTTAAGACAGCAAAGTGTGCTACGGCAACTGTGAGTACATCAGATAAGATAACGGAACTACAGGAAACAGTCGCAGCATTAAGAAACCAGCTGGCCAATGACCGACGACCCCCAAGTCTCCCAACCAAGCCTTTAGACTCTGCTCCCCACCCCTCTACATCCACCGGTGCCCAGCAGACGCACTGGTCGAGGCCAAAGCCACGGATGGCAAGACAGCCGCCAATATGTTTTAACTGTGGCCAAGTTGGTCACATGATGGGTAGCTGCACTAATAAGACTGACGCTAACCTAGTTCAACGGCAGATGGCATCCAGATGTAAGACAAGTAACACCCTCCCAAGTTCGGGAAACGACGGTGGCTGCCAGTAGGGGGACAACCGGCAGCCCATGTGGAACAAGATCCCAGAAGAGTGAACAGTTTGGGCATCGGGCTTGAGAGTGTTGGATGCCTCAGTCAGGACGGTACCCCCCTCCAAGGGCTACCCCGTGATCTCATCGGAGACCCATCTATTGTCATGGCTGAGGTAGATGGTCGTCCGTGTCGATGCCTACTAGACACCGGCTCACAGGTGACGTGTTTGGCTGAAGAGTTCTACCGACAGAAGTTGTCTCATTGCCCCTTGCTGCCCCTACATGGCCTTCAAGTTGTTGGAGCCAGTGGAAATACAGTCCCTTACATTGGTTATGTGGAGACAGTTTTGAGGTTTCCGGCAGACACTGCAGGTGTCACTGATGAGGTTCCTACTCTGGCCCTTGTTACACCGAGGAGGAGTGAATTTAATAGAGCTCCACTTCTTCTGGGCACTAACTCGAGCGTGGTTAAGCAGTTACTCCAGAGATGTAAAGATAGAGCGGGGCCTGACTTTCTTCAGAGGTTAAGTGTCAGTTGCGCATGGGTTGGCGCATATCGTGCTGTGGATGCATCCAATAGCACGTCTTCGTCTGACGGTCCCGTCTCATCTGTGCATCTTTGTAGTAACAGACAAGTAGTAATAAGACAGGGTGAGACAATAAAGATTGCTGGTGCTACAACGAACCCTCTTGATGGTGAGATGTCCGTTCTGGTCGAGGCAAGTGAAGGATGCGTGACACCGGGTGGTCTAGTTCTCAGACGCACCCTCAACACCCTTTCACCAGCAAGGAACCAAGAGGTGGAATTGATTATTTCAAATGAGTCCAATCACGATATCGTGCTCCCTCCAAGAGCAGTGGTTGCCCAGACATATGCAGTTGAAGTGATTGGACCCATGCGCCCGAATAAGGATGACAGAGAATCAAATATACACCAAGCCAGTTGTGAAGTGATGGAGCCAGCCACTGACGAAAAGCTCTCCTTCAATTTTGAGAACTCACCACTAGATGATGGTACAAGAGACAGAATTTCCCGACGGTTGCAGAACTATTCGTCTATCTTCTCGAAGGACGATATGGACATCGGATGTACTTCTGCGATAAAGCACCATATCCGCCTCTCAGATGAGACTGCTTTTCGAGTAAAATCCAGGGGTATTGCGCCAGCCGACTACGCTGATGTTCGAAAGCATCTCAAGGATTTACTGAATAAGGAAATTATAAGGCCTTCTGAGAGTCAGTTTGCGTCCCCAATTGTTGTTGTCAGAAAGAAGAATGGAGATGTTCGACTTTGTATCGATTATCGTCGCCTCAACAGTCGGACCATCCGAGACCAGTATACAATGCCGAAGATAGAGGAGGCACTCCATGCCCTAAATGGTGCGCAGGTTTTTACTTGTTTGGATCTCAAATCTGGCTATTACCAGATTGCGTTGGAGGAGTCAGACAAGGCAAAGACCGCCTTTTGGTGCCCCCTTGGATTCTACGAGTTTAACAGAATGCCGCAGGGTATCACGAACGCGCCTGCCACTTTTCAACGACTGATGGAAAAGTGCATGGGTGATCTCAACCTAATGGAGGTGATGGTATACCTTGATGATCTACTTGTGTTTTCTCGGACCGTTGAAGAGCATGAAGAACGACTGTACAGGGTACTTGATAGACTAGGAGAATTTGGGTTGAAGTTGAATTCTGCAAAATGCCAATTCTTTCAGTCTTCTGTGAAGTGTCTCGGCCATGTCGTTTCAAAAGATGGAGTGAGTACGGACCCGGACAAGATCAGTTCAGTGAAGTCTTGGCCAACACCGTCCAATGCGAGAGAGTTGAAGTCTTTCCTGGGTTTTTCTGGATATTACAGGAGGTTTGTCCAAAATTACTCAACCATAGCCCGCCCGTTGAATCAACTGACAGCTACATATGATATCACAAAGAGGCGCAAGACTGGAAAGAGGAAGTCTCGAATTCTGCTTCGAGGTGCCAATGAGCCTTTTGGTGATTTATGGACAAAGAAGTGCCAAGACGCTTTTGAGACCATCATTGGAAAGCTGACATCTGCCCCTGTACTGGGATTCGTGGATTATAGTGCTCCCTTTGTACTTCATACAGATGCAAGTTTGACTGGTTTGGGTGCCGCATTGTACCAAGAACAAGAGGGTAAACTTAGGGTCATTGCCTATGCAAGTCGTGGTTTGTCAAAGAGTGAAGTTAACTATCCAGCACACAAGTTAGAATTTTTGGCTCTAAAATGGTGTGTCACAGAGAAGTTTCATGATTATCTGTACGGCAGTCATTTTAAGGTGTTTACCGATAACAATCCCCTCACTTACATCCTCACATCCGCCAAGTTGGATGCAACCGGACAACGGTGGTTAGCAGCCCTTGCTAATTATCACTTTAGCATACAATACAAGCCTGGGAAGAAGAACTCTGATGCAGATGGATTGTCGAGACGTCCTCAACTTGAACCGAAGTCAGATGATGAGGCAGTTCACACCAATCAGAAGATAGAAGATCTCAAGAGACGTGTTTGTGATGTTGACGGAGTTGAAGTCACTTTGGATAACTCTTGTGTGACTGCAATATGTCAGGCTATGAGCAGTTCAGGGATGGAAGGTGCAGCACTTATTGAGACAGTTACCGATTTGACAAGCTCTGTGCCAGATGATTTAGAAGACACCAAGTTGCCTGGCCAAGAGTATCTTCGTGGGTTGACACAGAATGACTGGGTAGATCTGCAGCAAGCTGATCAAGATATCCGCTATGTGACAGAGTGTATCCAACGAGGGTTTAAACCTTCTGCCAATGAGCGAAAGGTGCTGACTGATGGGATGAGGATTCTTCTTCGGCAGAGAGTGCACTTGAAGCTTAGAGATGGCGTATTGTACCGTGAAAGTTTAAGATCAGGTGAATGTCTGCGACAACAGTTGGTCCTACCACTGAGTCAGCGTTATCTGGCCTTCGCAGGTGTCCACGATCATGTCGGTCATTTGGGATATGAGCGCACCTTGGACTTGGCCCGTGCCCGGTTCTACTGGCCTAGGATGGCAGCTGACATAGAAGAGCAATGCCGCAACTGTGCTAGATGTCTCCGTCGGAAGAGAAAGATGATGAAGAGAGCACCGCTAGTTTCCATCCAGACTACTCATCCTATGGAATTAGTGTGTATGGATTTCCTCTCTCTTGAGCCCGACAGTCGAAACACAAAAGATATTCTGGTCATAACCGATCATTTCACCAGATATGCTCAGGCCTATCCAACGAAGGACCAGAAGGCAAAAACAGTCGCTAAAGTACTTTGGGAAGAGTTCTTCATCCATTATGGCTTCCCAGAGCGTCTTCATTCGGATCAAGGACGTGACTTTGAGGCAGGTTTAATTAAGGAGCTGTGTGCATTAGCTGGTATACGGAAGTCTCGCACTACTCCTTATCATCCCCAGGGCAATGGTCAGGTTGAGCGCTTTAATCAAACGCTCATCAGTATGCTTGGCACTCTAGATGATGAGAAGAAGCATCAGTGGCGACTATTTGTCAAACCCTTGGTCCATGCCTACAATTGTACGAAGAATGACACCACTGGAATGTCCCCATATGTATTGATGTTTGGACGAGAGCCACGCCTCCCAATTGATCTGCAGTTTGGGATTTCTAGCAGCCCAAAGAAGGCAACATCACACAATAAGTATGTGGAAGACCTGCGTGATAGATTGCAACGAGCTCATCAGATAGCTACCACGAGGGCTGAAAAGGCTGCAACCTATAACAAGGAGAGGTACGATAGAAGAGTAAGGGACCATGCTCTTTCCGTTGGTGACCGTGTGCTAGTGAGAAACGTTGGCCTCACTGGTAAGCATAAACTAGCTGATCGATGGACCACTGTAGTATACAGGGTGATTAAACGTATCAGTGATGGAATGCCGGTATATGTTGTGAGACCAGAAAATGAAAGTGGACCAGATAGGACTCTGCATCGTAATATGCTCCTGCCTTGTGGGTTTCTTCCCGATGCCCAAGAGAAGCCAGAGATACCGCAGCCAGATGATCCTAAGAAGACTCCAAAGGTTCTACCTCAAAGACCGAGACGACGTACAGTCCCACTCCCGGCGGATCGTTCCCCTAATTTATCTCCCTATTCAAGTCACGAATCTGAATCAGATTCATCAGTTGTCGTAATTCAAAGGAAGACACGCCCAATACCAGCTCCAAGGAAGTCTATTGTGAGCTTGAGTTCCAATAATGAAGATGGTGATCTCATCAGCCAGTTGAATCCAGGCGCTCCCGAGTTTAAACCAATTGAAGTATTGTCAGAGCCTAATGAATCCATGGAATCTGCAGTGAGCGTAGAGTTAGATTTAGCCCAAGATGAGGTTAAAGACCCTGATAATGATGATGATGTAGTCCTTGTTTCCTTCCCCGAGACAAAGCCAACTACAACAGAAAGTCCTGCGTCATCAGATGAATCAACAACTGAAGTAGTCAGATCCCCCGTGAGGCGTAGCAGACCCATTAGAAATCGACGACCACCAGATCGCTTTGGTTACAGTCGGCTAAGTCAATCAGAAGCTAAATTGATTGAAGAACACTTTGTTATTCAAAAGCAGAGTTTAGCTTTGCTTCAATCTTGCCTTTTGCCCATATAATTTGTTGTGTAAATTTATTGGTGACATGTCGAGACGCCATGATTTTAGGAGGGGAGAGTGTCACACCCCCCAAAATTGAGCCATTTGGGTATGACTTGAGCTAGTCTAATTCCCATCATTAAGACAGTGTTGGGTCATTATGACTAATGCTTTTCTCCCTAAGCAGGAACAAACAAGGATAACTCATATTTCCTTGTCTTAACTGGTTCTTGAAGTTTCTCCTTTGTGGATTGTGTGGGTGGTTTCTTAGAAAGTTGGAAGAATGGGTATAAGATTGGGTCTATTGGCAATCAGCTAGGCATTCTGACTTGAGCTGTCTTACAGCTAATACGGTGCAGTTGTTGTTAGAATCGCCACTGTTGATGTGCTAAGACCAAACAACTCTTTTATTTCAACCATAGGTGAGTTGATATATTCTATCTTTCTAAGAAGAACCTAAGTACAGTAGTAATATTCAGGGGTTATTCATTGTTGAATTATATTAGTTATAGTGGTTATAACATTTGCTTTCCTAGTGAATGGATTGAGTCAATCAGCTAATGAAGATTTAATGTGATCATGAGTTTACGACATCCAGTTCTTCTTTAGTATTTTTATGATAATCAGTTTATATAACTTTTACCTTGTTGCTTGAGGAAAGGACTGGTTGAGGAAGTATTTTAGGGTTTATAGTTAAGATGAGTTTAACTTTGATTTTGAGAGTTTTTAATGATAATTTATAATTTATGGTTTCACATCATGAATTTATTTGCAAGAAATTGATATCATCTCTAGCCAAGTTTTATAGAGAGTTTCTTATATTGATTGTTTTGATATTTAGTCACATTTATTGGATTTACTTGTGCTTAGTTTTGGAGTTATAGATCATGACTACAGCCAATATAGATATGCTTATGTTTTCGTTATCATTGTAACATGCTAGATTCAGATTGGTCATACAGCATGACTATTTCATTTATGAGAAGTATGGAATTTAATATTGCTCAGACATTTCTTTGCTAAGTTTTGTTGAGAATATTAAACATAAGTTCACCTTGATAGACTTTCTTATGGAATTTCATAGGGATTTCCATATTTTATTCAGTGATCATTGTTTAGGAAATGATTTCATAAGGTTCAGTTAATATTCTGCTTTGCTTCATTTTCATGTTGTTGATTGAAGTTAGTTCTTTTGAGGGTTATTGACTTGTTAACAATTACTTTGTTCTTAGTCATAGTATAGAGTTTCATTCATGGTCATTTGGTCAGAGTGTACATACACTGTGTGTGAATGGTTACTAAGGCAACACTGAGCACTGCAATAGTGAAGTTTCTTGGAATATGTTAATGACATCCTTTGGTCAGTGGTAGAGTCTGTCCCTAGTGCATGTAATGATAGTGTCTCCAAGGTTGTTTTTACTATGGGTGTAGTGGGCATTCACAATGAGCCCATTGAGTGCATTGAACTTTATGGCTCTTTTGTTCTTTCTTTATTTTGCATTTTCCTAAGTTGATAGGGTTTTGTTCACTTTGGTTGAATTATGATTGATGGTTTTATTAGAGTTTAGTTAGTTATTTTAGTTTATTTACTGTTCACGACTTTATTTAACATTTTAAGCTTGTTGTTATTTAAGGCATTCTGACTTGAGCTGTCTTACAGCTAATACGGTGCAGTTGTTGTTAGAATCGCCACTGTTGATGTGCTAAGACCAAACAACTCTTTTATTTCAACCATAGGTTGCTTTGCTGGTAACTACTTTGTGTTAATGTAGTTTCGCAACTGTGGGTTGAAGACGAGTTGCTGACCGTTGATGTAGATGAGGTGTTTGGACATCATCAATAGTTTCTATCTTCGTAGTTTCTTCATTTCATCGTGTACCTGTTTGTCTACAATTTCTTCTAGTCTTCGATTCTTCGATGTATCTTCTTAAATCTGACCAATTGAACTTTTTCCTGTTGCTGTCTGGATTTGTTTCGTCGGTTCGTCAGGTTTTCTTCACTTGAACTTTTTGTTGATATCGCGTGGATCGGAGTCGCGTCGCGTAACGTACGGTGGAGTTCATCTATTACCAAGAGTCTTCATACTGCTAAGTTTATTTATCCTTTTGTTATTTTCATTGTATTTAAATCTTTGTCTATGTGAAATCTTATATTTTATTTGAATTGGACTTGTGCTATTATTTCTTCTTGATTGCATCTTAATTTGTTGTTTGCCGATACTATTTGGAGAATTGGTTTTGGTGAAATATATTAAGACCGGACTGTCATTTATCGACCTCATATTCGTTATTGAATCATATTTATTTAATTTTGTCGTACCCTTGAACCGGTTATACATTACGGGATCCTATCTTCCAGGTAATACCCGTGACATACATTTTTCCCATTTTTGGACAAAATTCCATTTTTGAGGCAGTATTGTCACAACAGGATACAATTGCCCAAGTTTTTCTCACCAGATATGGAAAGACCAATGTTGGCCCTAATCACAACCAAAAGGAAATTTTTCTGAGACCCCTGGCAAATTGAAATTTTTACGGCCAAAAATAGGGTAAAAATGTCGATTTTGCAAGTTCTAAAAACATGCTTTAATGCTTGATGCAAAAATAGCATAAGGGTAAAATTTATAGCAATAATTTTTTTTCTCAAGTAAGGCCAACTATGATACTTTGTAGTGGTATAAAAGGTTTTATTAAAAAAATTTGCATTTTGGTAGGGTGGAGTTATAAACATGAGCTAAAAAACAGTTTTTCAGACCTCCAAAACGACCTAAAATGCCCAAAACACAAAACGAGCTGTTACCATGGCAACGGGCTATATATGGATTTGAAAGTTCGATTTTGTTTACTTGCACCCCAAGGCCCTTCGACCTACAAAGTATTTTAAAAAAAGATATTTTGACCGTGGACACATATGTCAAGTATTTACGTGAAATGACTCTTAAGTGTTTATAATAGATAAGGTAATAAGGTTGACCGATTCAGATAAATTTCCTATCTTTCAATAAAAGAGAGCAGCTTTCAGAGTGGTGGATTGTTTGGTGAGGAACAAGTATAATCTTGTCAAGATGTAGGGTCTTAATGTAGCTTATTACGTCATTAGTTATCTCATCACTGCCCAAGAGAGAAGCGGCAGGTGCAGCTGTGTCAGCTGTACCTGGACAGTGCCATCCCCCCTGTGGACAGCTGTGCCACTCACAAATTAGACTCCAGTCAATATGCAGTAACACTGATTGCACAAAGATGTCATCATTGGATTTGACGGACTACCTACTACTAACAAACTACATCACTTCACAACTTCCTGAACTACACATGAAACAAGTTTATAATCCTTATTGCACTTATTGCAACATTTTGAATTTCACGATTTCCACAATCCATATTTGGCAGGATGTGGTTCATTTGGATAGCATTAGACCATTCAACTAGATTAGTAATTGCAAAATGAATAATTGTGTTTATTAGATTGTCAGAATTTACAAACTGGAGTGTACATAATTGAAAGTGTGCATTTGATCAGAGAGTTTTACAGCATTGATCATTGCCAAGGAACTAAAGGGTCTCAATCTTATCCCCTGAGGTACTTCTGCATTAAGCGATATTCCAAAGGAAAAGAACTGGTACTTTGACAACTCAATGTTTTGATTTTTTTGATCATCTTCAGGAGAATGCTGTAATGCTATAAGTACTGTCAAAGAGGTTTAGTGTGCAAAGACGGGAACTTGAAAAGAATAAGCTTGAAAAGGATAACTATATATTAGCAAACCTGGTCTTGGTGTTTGCGTGTACATACAACCAATGATCTATACATGGAAAACTGAACATGCTTGTATTGAATAAACATGGAGGGCGCTGTGGCTAGTGTTATTTTCCCCACCGATATCAGGATCTCACCAAGGTCTTAGATATTTACTGTTTGGAGGTGAAAACAGACTGTGCAAATGACTTGTAATGCATGAAATATTTAATAGATGTAATATTTGCATCGGAATGAAGACCGATGTGTATTAAGCACTGTATGCTCAGTGCTTTCCCGAGCTCTGTGAAAAAAACACAGGCAATCACTCAGGTGAGATTCGAACCCATTACCTTTGCATTACTAGAGCAGACGCTTACCACTAGACCACCGAGCTAGCCCAATGGCTAGAGGCGGGTTCGAATCCTTAGCAGCGGGTACTGCAATTTGGTTTAATTTCCTTTAAGCGATGTGTATTAAGCACTCAGTGCTTTCCCGAACTCTGTGGAAAAAAACACACGGTGGTCACGATGCAAACCCGCCTCTAGCCATCAAGCTAGCTCGGTGGTGTAGTAGTAAGACATATGCTCTATCAATGCAAAGGTCGAGGGTTCGAATCCCACCCAGAGCTAGGGAAAGCACTGACAAACAGTGCCTTATACGCATGCAATATTCATATCACTGATTGAAGATGACTAAGCAAACTAAAGGTCACTGAATAACTTCAGCTGTAGCGATTACATCATCACGGCCGCTTCCACAAAACTTAAAGAGGTAGACATATTTCGGGCTAAATAATATGCTTGTAGTTGTTTAAGCTTGAATGCGCTAGAGAAACAACAGTCCGCGAGCACGACTTACTCATTTCCTTTTTGTGTCATTCTCTTTTTTTGGTGAAGAAACTGGGGTAGTCAAAGTAACCACATAACTACTGTGAATTTCCTTGCAGGTTTGTTGATGTGACTTTACTTTCATAATTTGTTGCCGTTGGCAAATGTTGCAAAAAGGTGCTAAATGTTGCACATCAGCTAAATTAAAGGACGTTTGTATTTCTTGTCTCTGATTTGGGGGCAATGGAATGAGTCTCTACTCAATATGATATAGATATGTAACACAGTCTACCTGTAGAAGTTTCAGCCTCATTGGTCGTCAATTATTTGGGAAAAACAGGGAAAATTACAGTGCAATTTGTTTTCTTGCAAAGGGGTAAAAAAGACACATGATTTGAGAATTAGCAGTGTTTAAATTCATGAAAGTTGACAGTAATCAGGGATGTGAAAGGCTGTTATAAAAAACAAATTAACTGCAAAAGCTTGCAAAAGGGCGAAAACTTGTGAGCTTGAAGCCTACTTACATGCACTTATCTTTTGTTTTAAGAGTAAAGGACGACTGTAAATATAAAAGTTTTTTGAAAATGTTTGCCACGGCCAAAAAATGGATTTCCTTCATAGCTTTGTAATTTGATGGACAATTGCCCAACAGTAACAAGTATGGACAAAACTTCACCAACAAAAATCTTTGTTACCATGGCAACAGCCCAAATAAAATGGTAGGCTTATTTTGCCATATTTTCAAATTTGTTTAAAGTGAAATGTGCCTATTCTCAAGGCCTTGTTACCATTGAATTGGATATAGAAAATATTTTCTTTAAAAGTTATGGGTAGGTGGGTCCATAGAGGCTGCATTGTATGTATAAAAATAATCACCAGGTATGCAGGTGGGTTAAACCATTCATTTCAAATAGGGGTGTTTTTTTATTTTTTCAAAGTATGAAAATATACCATTTTTTTGACAGCTTATAACCCCTATGGTAGCGCTCCAATTTAAATGTCGACCACATATTGTTGAGATTATATATTGGTCTTGTGAAGAAAAACAAATAATATTTTCTTTTTCGCAACGATGCCATTTTCCAATTTTTTTTGAGTAATATTTATTGAAAAGAAAATCAATTTTATATCAAATTAGATCAAATGTAATGGTCAGTTGCTAAAAAAAACACTAGAGAGTTGCCATAACTGGGGCGCAACCTGAAAAAGTGGGGGGGGGGCTGGTTGGGGAGATTCAATGTTTGCACTGCCCTCAATAATTTTTTCAACCTGCAGCTAGTCAACTTGAGACTTGCTAATTTACCCTTACATTAGGGTTTCAGCTTCATGTTTCTTATGTTCTTAAATCTTTTTAATAAATAAAAATAAGATATATATATTTTTATATAAAAACCTGGGAAACATTCTACTCAGGGCCAAACTCCCCCCAGGTACAGGCCAAACACCACCCCTAACAGAGATACTGGGTTGTCATAAGTGTACCCGCTCTAAATGTAGAACTTGTCTCTACATCAAACCTGCACTTAAAGTGAAGAGTCATAGCACTGGCTCTTCTTACAAGATCAAGACCAACTTCCAATGTAGCACACCCAATGTGGTCTATGTTATATCTTGTAAAAGATGTAGACTACAGTATGTGGGAGAGACTAAGACCAAACTCAGTCTTCGCTTTGCGAACCATGTCTCTTCCATAAAGACCAAGAAACTGTACAGTGGATGGAGACGGGCTCCATCCACTTCAACAGCCTTATTCACATCTTGAACTCATTGTGATTGAGGCTTGCAATGGTGATGACACACACCGGAAACTCAGAGAATCACACTGGATTCACCAACTGGTGTTAAATAAATTCCCATCACCCTCCTTACACCTTTGCTTGCTTTTTTCTTTGATATAAAATAAATACAATAACTATAAATAACAAGTTCTCTCCACTGGTCTATTTTTACGATTTTTCTATTGCTTACTTCATTGATGTAAAATATAGATACAGTTACTGTCGTTTACATGTTCTCTCCACAGGTCCATTTCTACATGTCTTTTCTCTCTCTCAAGAAGTTTTTAAAAATCAACCTTTCAATAACCTATTCCCTTTGCAGAGGATTTAATAACTTGCTCTCTGGTTCCTCTTGCCTAGTTTTAACTTCTTACACTGATTCTTTTATTCTATAATTACTTTGATCTTGCCTCCTATTGTTAGTTGCATTTTCTTATGTGGCTTGCCCTCTAATCCTACCCTTGCATGCTTCCCGCATTGTAATGCCTACAATGTGGTACCACCTTTATGGTCCAGTGATCCAGCCTTTCACACTGACCATCCTTTGTCCTCACTTCTTTACTCTGATTGATTCTTAGCCAGTTAATTTACAACTCTGATTGGCTATATTTTCCCGCTCTTTTCTGGATACTCTCCCTTAATCCTTCGCTCCTCTTTGCTATAAATGGATATGTTTTTGTTTGTTCTTGTTTATGCCTCTGACGAAGGTCTGGTCTGGATCGAAAGCTAAGGCGAAGAAATCACATCCCTGATAATGCTTACAGGTACCTTATTTTGTACCGCATAATAAACAAGATTGCACACTCCATAGTAGAAGCGGCCACTATAACATATTCCTGATCTACTGCTGCCGAGTCAAAAGCTCAAAATGACCGCAGTTGCCAGAAAGTTCACGCTCACGGTCACCCCACAGTCATATCATGGAGCAAAGGTTATACAGTGCATGTCCAGTGCAGAGTACTGTAATGAACATGCTTTGTGTTGCATTCCAAGCTCCTTTTGTTATAGTGTTTAAACACATGTGTGCTGGCTCTGTTCTGGCCTACAATGAATGTGGTATGTTGTGCCAGATGGGGGTACAATGTAGTCACTTATGTTAGTTATTTATCATTCCCTTGCCAGCCACCATTGGCCTGCAAGGAATGCGTTCACATTGTTTGTATCATTATTTCCCCTCGATTTAGATTCAATGATTACTAGTGCATTTAAAATAACAAAGAATTTCCTATTGGGTATAAAACCAAGGCACCAAATCTAGGTGTGGCATTCTAGAACTGTGGCTTGGGACATCAGGGTGGTCGGACGGCGGCTCTATACTTTCTATGTATAAACTGAAGGCTCTCAGTACAAAAGTACTAACACAGATAGTGGTCAGCCTACATGTATTTATTTCTGTATAATTTATTATCTGCACGTCGTCCGGCCTGGTTCATATTGTTAAGGTAAAGTTGTGTTTATTTATTTATTAATTGAGTGAGGAGTGTCCTTAAATTTCCCCAACTCAGCCAGTTGCTACGTTTTGCTTTATTAATTGACTTTATTATATGTATTTTGTTCATGTCCCCTTTGGGGAGAATTACAAGATGAGCGAGTACCTGCATTTCTGTTTCCATTTTTGAGTTGTTTTTATGTCTCTGAGTTTAGCAAGTAGTTCCCCTCCCCTTCTGGCGGATGCAGAGTTGATCCGTTACAGTACAGCTGGATTAAACTTGTACTACAAGCTTCCTGTACACCACATTGATTAACTATTCATGACCCAAGTAAAGGACGTTCTCTGATTGGCTTCCCCGAAAAGTCAGGGGAGATTTGCAGAAAAAAACAAAATTAAGACCCGTCGTTGCAAATGTCAAAGACCTTGGTGGGATCCAGGGCAAAAAATTACAAAGTGCCCTCTATGTTCATTCATTACAAACGTGTACAGTGTGCGTTGTACATAAGATCAGAATGTTGGTTGTGAGTACTCGCAAACACCACGATATTGCAACCCAAGACTACAGCAAACCTGTTCTTCTTGCTTTTTCGTCATTCTTGCACTCTGTGGTTTTCCTTCTGTGTACAAAAAAGACACACACAAATTAATGAAGTACAATTGTGTATATTTAATAGCAAGAATGATGAGGTAATCCGAGGATGTACCCTGTTGTGATATGGAGATAACTCTAATGACCTGTGTCTATTCTTAGCAACATTTATTTAACAAAATAAAACACTTCAACAAAGAGCAACGACCGGTAATCAGTATTCCCTGAAAGAATGCAATTTACCTAAGGATTGATTCATGATACTTATCAAATGTAAAATCCAAACAAGAGAAGAGGTTGGGTAAAAATCCTTCCTGTAACTGCGCAGGACTAAAAGGGGACAGATAACGCAGAGGACAAAGGAAGCAAATCAATAACACTAAAAATGTTTTTACAAATAAATTACATGGCAAAATAAAAATACTTTCAACAACAACAAACAGCAAGTCAGCAAAAATCTGTAATCAGTATACCCTGAAAATGCAACTTACCAAAGCATTGATTTACAATACTTATAAAAGGTATATGTGACTTGGGTTTCATACACTGTGGTATGATGAGCTTTGGGGTTTATTGGATTAGGATGTGCTTATGAAAAGGAGAATTGCTATTTATCTCAAAAATAGCCTCAATCTTCTAGCCAAATCCTACAACCTGGTTTATTGTGCCAAACCTATTTTCACTAAATAGCAGTGAGTTTATTCTTATCTTTGCTCCGATAGCTCCAAGATCAGTCACCCTGATACTGACCACTCTGCAAGAAAGAGGTCAAAACCTTGTTGCAGGTCATGGCCACCTAATAAAAAAAGATCCTGTACTCTTTTCTGGACTTTTTGTGTTCTTTCTCAAGGCCTCCTTACCACTTGGCCGTTTAGCATCTTTCAAGGACATGACGCAGTAAACATGACGTTTTTGTCTAGCACTCCATCATTCTACTGTCTATTTGTACTTTGCTGCTCTCCGTCATCACAATCTGCAAAATGTTTGGTGCAACTTTCAACAGCACCGATGAAGCTCTTGATCATCACCCATCCAGCACTATTGATTGGTTTTGCCCTCACTGCTCCTTCACCCTGCCTTTTTCATCTTGTTCGGATACCTCTTTTCAAGAGGTCTTCGATATTACTCAAGACCTCAATTCCACTCGGGCATCTGACAAGGCCACTTGCAGAGTACAATCCTTGGGCTCTCCTCCATCATCCTTCAACATGAATTCCATCTCTGGTTTGCTTCTAAATGCTAGGAGTATTCGCAGTAAGCAACGGCAGTTAGAAGCTTTTATGGAACTTCACCCCATGGACATGGTATGCATTACTGAAACTTGGATGACTGGTGATGATACTGATTTTCTGTCACATTTACCTGGGTACTCCTCTTTTCGCAGTGATCGGAACAGTCGTGGTGGTGGTATTATGGCCATTGTCAAGGATTTATTACTCCCAATGGAACTGGATGCTTTACACCCAACGGACATTGAGTTAATGTGGCTAACGTTAACTGCGAAGCACTCCAAGTGGTTAGTTGGACTTGTATATCGTCCCCCAAACTCTGACATTTCGTTTCTTCAAAAACTCCAGGATGCATGTGACAGGGTACAAGCTTATCTCCCACAATATGAAGGACTCCTCCTACTTGGGGACTTCAATATTAACTGGCAGGCTGATGTTCCTTCAAAGACTAACCTCAATGATGTCACCAATTCAATTGGTCTTACACAAATAGTCGAAGATGTAACCCGTCCATCTGGAAACTCTTCCTCTACTGGATCCACTATTGACCTGATTTTCACCAATCGGCCTGAGAAATTCTCAGTGGTTGAATCTTTTCCAAATCCTGTGAGCAGTGACCACCATGCAGTTCACTTTTCATTCAGTGCACTCAGAGCTCCCCCACAACCAGCTGTTGTACGCTCATTTCTACAGTACAGAAAAGCTGACATGTCACATCTGGAGACGCTGTTGCACCTTGCACCATGGACAGCATTCATGGATATTAACAATCCCGATGCATCTTGGGAAGGCTTCATGGACATTTTTGAAGCAGCCATTCATGATAGCATTCCGCGGAAACAATGCCGTCGAAATAAAATCTCTCCCTGGATTTCCCCTGAACTGAAAAAGCTCGTCCTTCTCAAACGTAAGCTGTTCATTAAAGCAAAACGCTCTGGCAACAGCTCTGATTGGACTTTCTACAAACGTGTTAGAAACAAAGTGAAAAGTCTAACTAAAACATTGTACATGAAGTATATCAACGGTCTGTTCTCTTCGCCTGATAACAAACGCAGTTTTTGGTGTTTCGTTAGAGACCAGAGAAAATCCAAGTGTCCTCCAGCTTTCCACGATTTAGACAACTTGCTAAACAAACCCCTCGACATTGCTGAAGCGTTCAACACATTTTTCTCATCAGTTCATTCACCTGCTGTATGTGGTTCAGAGACTCCTCCACCCTGCTCCCTTCCAATCCCTGAGTTGTCATCAGTCAGTGTTAACCTGAATTGGCTAACAAAATCCCTTAAGAATCTCAATCCCCAGAGCTGCAGCTTCTTACATTGCTCCTCCCCTAATGCTTCTCATGAATTCTTCCCTCTCCAATGGTGTTCTCCCAATGGTCTGGAAATTGTCCAACATCGCTCCAGTATTCAAATCGGGCTCTCGCACAGATGTTAAGAATTATCGTCCAATTGCACTTACATCAGTCATTTGCAAGGTGATGGAAAGAGCTGTCGCAGATAACATTAACGACCTCATTTCGTTATTTGGATTAGTAGATGATCAACAACATGGCTTTACTGTACGCCGATCTTGTGTTACCCAATTAACAAATGCAATCCAAGACTGGTCTTCCATAATGGACAAGCCTCGTCCACCACGCATTGATGCTGTATTCTTTGACTTCAGATAAGCCTTCGACACTATGCCACATCATCTTCTACTTGAAAAACTTTCGCGCAATTTCAACATTCAAGGACAAACTTGGGCATGGCTGAAATCATTCCTTATTGGCCGTCAAAATCGCGTGATGTACCGGGGTGCTTTGTCATCTTGGGCACCTGTCACCTCTGGTGTTCCTCAAGGAAGTGTCCTTGGCCCATTACTCTTCAACCTCTTTATCAGTGACATCTCCTGTAATGTTTCAACTAACTGCCTCTTATTTGCTGATGATACATTGTTGTACCATCCCATCTTCTCCACCCACGATGAAATCACGCTTCAATCTGATATCAACGCCATTGGTCGATGGAGCGAATCTAATGGCATGAAAATCAACATTGTCAAGTCAAAGGTCATGCACATGACACGCTCCAAAAAAACACTTACTCTACCTCACTACACACTGCATGGTTTACAGCTTGCAGTCACATCAACTTACAAATATCTTGGAGTGATCATCAACAACACCCTCACCTGGACCGACCACGTTGATGCTGTTGTCAAAAAAGCAAACAAAACTCTTGGTTTTATATGGCATGTCGCAGGGGGATCATCCACAGAGGCACTCCTATCACTTTACCAATCCTTAGTTCTTCCAGTGCTAGAATATGGTCTGCCTGCCTGGTCCCCTTACACAGCAGCTATGTCATCCCGATTGGAAAGAGTGCAAAGGAGAGCTACCAGGATGTGTCTCAAGCAACAAAGAGGTGTCATGTCATATGATAATAGACTCAAATCACTGAACCTGCTAAGCTTAGATGCCCGGAGAAACAGACTAACTGTTCTATTTACCATGAAATGTTTATTTGGACAAGTCAAATGCTCTGCAGTTACTTCCCTCACCCAAATCAATACCCGTCACTTGGACACTCTGACCTTCAACCATCACTTTGCCAGAACTCATTGCCTGAAGAATTCTCTAATTCATTCTTTCCCTCGTATCTGGAGTAGCTTGCCAACCGCTGGAACTCGGTCATTCTTGACTCTTGGAGGGTTTTTAACAACCAACTGTCCAGTCATTTCAATAATGATGTTTAATGCTAATCCTTTGTATTGTATTGGATTGTTTTTGATTTGATATGTTTTGATTTGATTTGATCTGTATTGATTTTTTTCCCCACTTAATGGTTATTTATTATCTATTTATTAATTTATCTTTTGTTTGTTTGATTTATTTATTTTTTATTTTTTTATTTTTTTATTTATCTGTTTGTTCATTTAGCTACTTATTAATTTATTTATTTATTCATTCGTTCGTTCTTTTGTTTATTATTCATCATTTATTTACTTATTTATTTAATTATTCCTTTATTTATTTATTTACTCAATTATTTATTCATTTATTTATTTATTTATTTACTTATTTCTTTCTTTCTTTAATTAATTCTTTCTTTCTCTCTCCCTCTCTCCCTCTCTCCTTCCTTTCTTTCTTTCTTTCTTTCTATATCTATCTATCTATCTATCTATCTATCTATCTATCTATCTATCTATCTATCTATCTATCTATCTATCTATCTATCTATCTATCTATCTATCTATCTATCTATCTATCTATCTATCTATCTATCTATCTATCTATCTATCTATCTATCTATCTATCTATCTATCTATCTATCTATCTATCTATCTATCTATCTATCTATCTATCTATCTATCTATCTATCTATCTATCTATCTATCTATCTATCTATCTATCTATCTATCTATCTATCTATCTATCTATCTATCTATCTATCTATCTATCTATCTATCTATCTATCTATCTATCTATCTATCTATCTATCTATCTATCTATCTATCTATCTATCTATCTATCTATCTATCTATCTATCTATCTATCTATCTATCTATCTATCTATCTATCTATCTATCTATCTATCTATCTATCTATCTATCTATCTATCTATCTATCTATCTATCTATCTATCTATCTATCTATCTATCTATCTATCTATCTATCTATCTATCTATCTATCTATCTATCTATCTATCTATCTATCTATCTATCTATCTATCTATCTATCTATCTATCTATCTATCTATCTATCTATCTATCTATCTATCTATCTATCTATCTATCTATCTATCTATCTATCTATCTATCTATCTATCTATCTATCTATCTATCTATCTATCTATCTATCTATCTATCTATCTATCTATCTATCTATCTATCTATCTATCTATCTATCTATCTATCTATCTATCTATCTATCTATCTATCTATCTATCTATCTATCTATCTATCTATCTATCTATCTATCTATCTATCTATCTATCTATCTATCTATCTATCTATCTATCTATCTATCTATCTATCTATCTATCTATCTATCTATCTATCTATCTATCTATCTATCTATCTATCTATCTATCTATCTATCTATCTATCTATCTATCTATCTATCTATCTATCTATCTATCTATCTATCTATCTATCTATCTATCTATCTATCTATCTATCTATCTATCTATCTATCTATCTATCTATCTATCTATCTATCTATCTATCTATCTATCTATCTATCTATCTATCTATCTATCTATCTATCTATCTATCTATCTATCTATCTATCTATCTATCTATCTATCTATCTATCTATCTATCTATCTATCTATCTATCTATCTATCTATCTATCTATCTATCTATCTATCTATCTATCTATCTATCTATCTATCTATCTATCTATCTATCTATCTATCTATCTATCTATCTATCTATCTATCTATCTATCTATCTATCTATCTATCTATCTATCTATCTATCTATCTATCTATCTATCTATCTATCTATCTATCTATCTATCTATCTATCTATCTATCTATCTATCTATCTATCTATCTATCTATCTATCTATCTATCTATCTATCTATCTATCTATCTATCTATCTATCTATCTATCTATCTATCTATCTATCTATCTATCTATCTATCTATCTATCTATCTATCTATCTATCTATCTATCTATCTATCTATCTATCTATCTATCTATCTATCTATCTATCTATCTATCTATCTATCTATCTATCTATCTATCTATCTATCTATCTATCTATCTATCTATCTATCTATCTATCTATCTATCTATCTATCTATCTATCTATCTATCTATCTATCTATCTATCTATCTATCTATCTATCTATCTATCTATCTATCTATCTATCTATCTATCTATCTATCTATCTATCTATCTATCTATCTATCTATCTATCTATCTATCTATCTATCTATCTATCTATCTATCTATCTATCTATCTATCTATCTATCTATCTATCTATCTATCTATCTATCTATCTATCTATCTATCTATCTATCTATCTATCTATCTATCTATCTATCTATCTATCTATCTATCTATCTATCTATCTATCTATCTATCTATCTATCTATCTATCTATCTATCTATCTATTCATTCATTCATTCATGTATTAATGTAATTATTTATTATTTATCTATTCTGTTTTTCTTTTTAAATAACTTGTTTAAATAACATCAATTGTTGTCGAGTTTGTTAGCAGCTCCTAATCTATCAAATATCTATCTAGTGCTTCAAATTTTCTATTAGTTTTACTCAAAGTATATTTTTATATTTGTTTATTTCATAGTATCTAAGTGTTTATTATAGTGATTGTTTTATTTATACTCTATTCGAGGATTGGATAAGCAGGCTTTTGAGTCATAGTGTAGTAGTACGCTTTTGTTTATCCTGGCCGTCTTAGAATGGATTGTTGTCCCTTCCTCTTCCTTCCTCCACATCCCGTACCTGTCCTGTACCCTTTTGTCTAATCCCGCTCCTCTAGTTACCCTGTATTTAAGTTACCTTTTTTTAAAGTCTTATTATCCCTTGTTCTACTTGTATGTATTTGTTTTTGACACTGGCCGAATAAATAATAATAATAATAATAATAATAATCTTCCGATACAATGGTGATGTCAGCAGCCATCACAGAAAAATGGTTGGATCACTCTCGCTACATACGTCCCTGGCGTCTGTGCATACAACTTTGAAGTGTCTCACAACCTCAGCCAAAATGTATACGTCCCTACGAGAATCCTGGAACACACCATTGGCAACATGTGACATCTTCTGGACCTGTTTTTATGCACAAACTCTGGAGATTGTGCCAAAACTGTAGCGTCACTGGGAAATTCCAACCATTTCATCACTGAGGTTCAGGTATTCCAAACATCAGACAACTTTGCATAATGGTAAGGCTGACTGGGATGATTTATGCTCCTTTTTTAGTGATATCCCATGGAATTCAGTCTTTTACCCTGTTCCCTCAAGGGCAGAAGAGGAAATTTGTGAATGGGACCTTACTCCTGCCTCTACGCAATATTTCCACCTGTATCATCATACGAATAGTTCAAGCCAGCTTCATCATTAATTTTGCCTTCCAAGTAAAAACTGCAGACTAGTTTTGAAAAATGCTAAAACTGCCTTTATGCAAAGACCATCCAATACTCTATTTCATCTCAATATCTTTGAGGCCTAGATTTTTGAAGGATTACTAGCAGCTCATCATAAATCACAATCAACGATACCCACTTGTTTTCACTCATCTACCCTGAAGAACTCACTGTTTCTGGTGAAGTAAACATCTTTATCAAACACTTTACAAACTTTACCCTCAGTGATCAGGGTCATCCATTCCCTGACAGCCAGTCTCACACTAATTATATTTCACCAATTCCGTAGAGACTCACCCTGTAGATTGTCCATGTGCTGCAATCCGATTCAACCTTAGAAGCTAATGGAATAAACTCATTAGTATGCAAAACTTCTCCCAAGTTGCCTTATATACTCGTTGCATGCTTGGACTTGTTGTCTTTTGTTATGTGTGTGCAGTCTGATCATAGCATGCCCCATTCGTGGCTTTTACATACTAAAAATATGCCCAAAGTTTTATCTTTTAAGTTTCCCTTAAATTTTTCAGCTCCCGCAATGATGTCTCAACCACTGCTGTACAAGGAAGAGCAGGCCCCTGTCGACATTCTAGCCTTTGCAGCGAATGAGATAGATGAGGATTCTGGGCCTGGCATGTTGGGTCAATCCAAATCTTGGATTACACCAACAACATGAGTGTGCAAAATTTCTGTTCTATTGCGGACCGAAAGTTTTTCAGGTGGCGGGGTGATGTACCCAAAACCTAATTTGGGCTATACTACTGCTGCAGGACAGCCCTACCTCAGTGGTTCCAGCTCAGCTATGAGTACACCGATGCTGTCAGTGCCCAAACCACCCCCGGCATACCAGCCCGGGCTAGCACGACTGATTTTGTTCAGTCCTGAGCTCAATGGGCTCAGCAGCAGCAGCCACCAGGTATGCCTATGATGCAACCTCCAGCAGTTTTGAAATGGCGAGAAGAGGTTGGTTCTTCTTCGGTTCCTTTTGAATAAGACACATTTTTCAAAGGCCTGAAACATACCTTCCGGTATTAAGAAGGTCTCCATACCAGATAATTCCATATCAGTAGTTGTGAATGAGAAGTTCATGTGTCTATCATCATCATAGAATACCTTGCAACTTCCTTAGCAGCAAGTCAGTAACGTTTCTCAGACTGTGTATTCCTTTAAAGGATTATTCTTCCTGCGTAGACATATTCGCTCCATGTTTTCGGCGATATCTCAACACACAAGACATTTTCACAGGATAGTGTATACCTACATTTATACTAGATTAAAACAATCAGTTGCAAAAACCAAAAGGATCCTTTGCCTTTAAATTTACCTGATACAAATCGGACTGACCACAACCCTAAAGTACCCTGAAGTACTCTCCTCTTTTGTTGATAAAGTAAACATCTTTGCTCCAAACTCTACCCTCTGTAATCAGGGGTCATCCACTGCCTGACTACCAGTTTAACACTAATTGTAGGGTATTTTTTGTGTTTATTACAACTATAGGAAGGTTGCAGAGGTCATTCAAGGTCTTCATAAATCTAAGACTACTGACCAGAAAACAATCATCAAATAGTCCTAAAAATGTGCTCCCGGGAACTGTCCCCTGTTTTGTGAAAGCTGTAAAACATGTGCCTGTCAGGCTCTGTGTTTTCTTCCAGCTGGAACATGTTGTCTGGTGTACCAGTGTTCAAGGGATCTAGGGAAAAGTCTGACCCGCCAGCTATTGGCTCATCAGCCTTCTTAGCACCATGAGTAAAATTTCTGAATAACAAAACTGTAATCTCCTTGGAGTCTTAACGACTCAGTCTTTGGCTGACATTTGGTTTGGATTTCGTCATCAACTGTTTGTCCAAGCACTAGTCACTGCTCATAAGATAGAGCCTTCAACAGACCCAGAGAAGCCAGGATTGTGACCCTTGGCATTTCTAAGGCTTTTGATTAAGTTTGGCACAGAGGACTTGTTAACAAATTAAAATACTTCTGTAGGCCTACCTCTGGTCAACTACTTGGCCAATATCTGACCTCGCCGATCACCGTTTCACTGTGGTCCATAACGGTCACTCCTCATGCAACCACAGCGTTAATGCAGAGGTTCCGCATGGTTCAGATCTTAGCAGAACTCTATTTCTCCTCTTAATCAACGACCTGCCTGAATGCACTCTTTGTAGACTTGCTTTTCATGCTGATGACACAAAACGTTTACCTGCCTACCAAGGTTCTTGGTCTAGTTCTTGCTCTCAAGCTAGTGCTACTCACAACCAGGACCCTACTAATATTGTTGCCTGGGGTAAAGACAGGCTGGTCGCCTTCAAGAAAAATAAAACCCATCTGTTGTCTTTGTCTATGGGAACTTCCTAGTATCCACCTCCATGGGTCGGATATTATTTCTAACCTCAGCTTGGACAAATACATCCATGATATACCGGAAAGAGCATCTCAGCATCTTGGCTGCTTAACATAGGCTCGGCTGTACTTTACTTCCTTTCACTGTGTGTGTTCTAAACGGGAGTAATGTGAGATATTCTACTTGCTTTCCCCTTGTACTGACTGCACCTTTGAACTCCCTACCTGTACACGTATTTTGCTTACCACAAACTTATAAATCTGCCACCGTAGCCCTCACGCAGTGGCATTTTGGTCACGTTTGGCCATTTTTCATTTAACACAATTGAAATTTGTAAAAATTGTGTATCTTACATCCTACATCAGTGCAGGACAAAATGTTTAAAAAACACTTCTGGTAATTCAATAACTATATAAAGTAGTATCTTCTTTGCCTAATACTACATTTTAACTTTATTGAGTTTTTTAAATATTTTTTTTTTGTAATTACACATTGTTTAACACATCAATCAATCAATCAGTCCAGCATTACATTTGTCAGGCACCAATCAAGTGACAGTGCTCAGAGCACTGCACAGTAAGCTCTGGGAAAAATGTGGGAGTGAACAAACAATGTTGGAAATGGCTATTGAAGATTGTCTGATGCTCAGAGGAAGATGACTCTACATCCTAGGTGCAGCAACAGAAACATTACAACCCTTTCAACTCTGTATTTGATTTTCAATATGTGAAGGGCTGATGTTTGGGAGCAGGGTTACCAAATTCAGACAGGTTCTTAAGTTTTTGGTTTTAATGAGGGGGCATTTTTTTTTATTTTTTATTTTTTTGGGGGGGGTTTCCCTACTTTTTTACTTAATGTAGGTTGGCGTTAAAAAATAAACATCTATTTACTTACCAAGTGTATACATGTGTTTCTCTTTGAATTCACTTGATGACTGAGCATAAAATCGGTACCCCTGAGGCTGAGTAAAACAAGTAGACAGAAGTTTATAGAGTCAAAGAGGTACCCTATATAAACAATCGTGAGTTTTTTCCCATTTTTAGCACATTTAAATAGTAGCACCCCAAATCAAATCAAATCAAGTCAAAATATAGGAGCCAGTCATGTAAGATTCCATTGCCATTAATGAATGATGTAATTCAACTCTTATTGAATATTAACTAATATTTCATATCGAAATGTGCAATAACTTTTTACCAGGAGAAAAATCAGACCTTAAATCTAGTGCTGCAAGTTTAAAGTTTTTACACATTTAACAATGTATTTTTTAACGAAATTTTGAAATTGTGACAATCTTATTTCTGTTTCTTATCAAATAGAGTATAAAGATACCAGTCATGTAAGATTTCATTGTACCTTTTTTATAAATAACAGTTTATTGATTATAAAGCCGTATTTTATAGAAAAAATTATACATGTTTATCCACAATTTTTAATTAGGAGACTCAAACCTTCAGTCCAGCCAAGCCAATGTTGCCCTCATCAAAATCTTTCCATGGGTCCTCTTCCCCTTTTTAAAATAAAAAGCAAAGAGATACTGATTAATGAACATCAAAGCAAAGTAGCATGAAGTAATTGGAGTTTGTTGGTTGTAGTGTAGAGATCCCTCTTAGGAGTTTAGTTGCTTACACAGCAGAGCAGGGCCAAGTTTCATAAAGCCTGTAAGCACAAAAACACACTAAGCTTAGACAAATCTAATTAAGCAGAAACATGTAACCAGCCAAAATGCCATGAGGTTTACATTGTTACGACTTGCGCCCATGTAATTTTGTTGCATTTGCATACCAAAGAAGTTTGTTTAGTAAAAAGTCAAAATAAAAAATTTCTAAATAATGCATACAAAATGGCTACAGATAATAATAACATCAGGGTTTTTCTCTCTGTAAAACCTGAACTCCAGTGGCATAACTAAGGGGGGCACGTGCCCCCCCCCAACTGATGTCAGTGCCCCCCGTGTGCCCCCCCCCCCATTTGAAATCTGAACCTTTGAGACTATAAAATGTTAAGTTTTATTAACTTTTATGGAGCACTGGTGGCGTAAAACTCAACATTTCAAACTATTTTCTATTTACACATATTTGTTGTTCCATTACAATGGACAGTTGTTATTTTCACCAACGTCTTCAGAGTACGGTAAATCACGTCCGCAAGTTGTATGATGACTCATCGCCCATGCGCGCCCCATTCTGCCACAGTCTGCCACGTGAAATACGGTACGGTAGTGTCACATAAAGCTACACAATGTGCTGGGTGCGGTTGCATCGTAAGTTTGAGACATTACTTTGTTCTTCAGTGTATATGGTATATTAAATAGTTTGTCAATATGTAAAAATCGAAATGGGGGGGGCGGATGGATCAAAACAAACATCGAAGTTTTTAACATTGATTAGGCCTACTGTGCATTGCCTCAAGAGTGTAATTACTAAATACTAGTGCCAGTCCTTAAATACATAAATCCCCATAAAAAAAGACTCTGGTCTTGCAATCCCTTGTTATCTGATTGGTTCTTGATGTGCGAAAAAGAAATGAGAAAAAAAGAAAAAGAGAAAACAAAACCTTTGTTTCATTATAATGTATTTTATAGGCTGCAGGATCTGACACAAAGTAAGGAAGGTTGCAGGCGAACATTGGGAGGTTTTTTAAGAAGCGACCCTTGGTGGGTGCGGGAGATGAGGCTAATTGCAGTAAACGTCCAGCATATGAGAGTGATCCTGAAATACATGAAGTAGGCCTAGAGCAGTGTCTTACCAACAAGACCACTGAGATTGCCCGGTAGCTAGAGGCAGTTGGAATCCTATATTTTAGCAGCGGGTTCAGCAACGATTTAATAGATGTTAATATAAATTTACCTTAGTTACGCCGCTGCTGAACTCTAAAATGCAGAACAACATTAAAAAGGGGGGAATAATATTTCCTGATTTACTGTCCTGGATTTCCTCCAGACAGCTACATTATTTACCCAGCAATTATTTTGTTTAGCATCAACAGCTTGATGAAATTGTGCCCTGATAGCATGGAGGTAGAGTTCCTGATAGTAACATTCAATCTAACAATGACTCCAACACTTCTGCAATTTGCTTCTTACATGATTGTATTTAATGGAAGGTAGTTTAAAATATGAACCAGTATTATAGTCTTTAACAGAATTATATGGTGTGCAATCGATAAATAACCAGATTTGTTTGTTTCATGCAGCATAAAGCAAGGTTTTTTGTCACTTTTTTTTAATAAGGCTTAAAAGTTTGAGAAAAAAGTAAGATCGTAATATTCTTTTATGTTTTGGGTGGTTTTTTTAACCACTTTGGGATGTACACTTTTTGTAGACAAAGTTTTGTTACTTTATGAATTTCCACAGAATCTTGAGGACTATCCTTGTATGGGTTTCCAATCACCATAGGAACTAACCTTTGCTTTCATCATGTTTTACTTCCTTTGTCTCAGTTGTCCCCTTTGGAATCTCAGCCATTGTGAACTGGTAAAACAAAAGTAAAAAATAGCATTACTTTTCATCACTTCTCTCTCTATCAACTACATGTACCTCAAACATCTCTTGTCATTGTAAGGTGTTCGGTGAACAGACCAACCCTATTGTTATTGGACTGTTTTGGGTTTTTTCATCATTATCTTCCTTCTCCCCAGGAACCTTCTCTACAAGATTTCCATATGAATTTATATTCCCACGTAAATAACTTATACCATACAGAGTACACACTGCATGTGTAGTCCGCGCACGTCTCTGAACAGTTTCGTGATAGATACCATTGTGCGGACAGGGTTGTTTAATTTTGTGTAACTTAATAACTCTCACGCTACCTGTATTAATGCAAACATTTTGAGGCAGAAAGAAAAATGCGACATGTTATTGTTTTGGTTATTATACATAAATCACTCATGAAACTGCAATCAACTTTCCAGAACATTTTGAGCATAACAAAAGACCAACGCTTTTAGCAACGACTAATTTTAAGTTATAAAATAACTTTTTATTGGTCTGAAATTCAACTAAAAAATCACACTGGAAAAACTTGTCCAATCACAAAATTTGTTAGAGCAGTGTGTTGGTCAGGATGTACACTTCCCAATGTTTTGGACTGCAATCAGCCGTCGGGTTGCTGAAATATGTTAACATACATGTAAGAGCCCTCATGCAGCTGGATCAGGTAGACTTTAGGAATTTCTCCATACAAATATGACCAAGACTGGACGTAAAAACCCACAAAATGACGTGGCAAATGATTTCTGAATTTAAAATAAGTATGACACGATGAAGGAGTAGATATTCAGGATTAATGTAATGCTTTGAACTAGAAGTACAACTTGATATTCAGTTTTTGTTTACTACAAAAACGAGGTGTTCGTGATCAATGTCATCAAATTATGATTGAACAATATTTCATTTTATCTACCCGATTTGTGGTTCAGGAGTAAGATTTGTTCCAAAATACATCTTCAAGTTCCAGTTTGAACCAAAAGTTAGGTCAAATGAGGTCATACTGTGTAGCGCTAGGTAAGTCCTTGGAGCCCTTTGTAATGCCGTGTAGTTGATAAAAAACCAATGTGTGGTTCGGGAGTTATGATTGTTTCAAGTATTGAATTTGATCATCCGGTTTGAACCGGAAGTCAAGGTCAAATTGGGTCACATTTTGTGTGTCAATTCTTATGTTGATAAATACTGAGCCAATGATGTAAAGATTGAAACAAAATTTGTGCTTAAGAAGTTATGAATTTGTGGAACGTTATTTTTTAACTTCCGGTTTGAACCGGAAGTCAGTGTTAAATGAGGTCACACTGTGTATAGTTTGTTAAGTCTTGGGAGCTCTCTCTGATGACGTTTACTTGATAAAAAATACAATGAGTGGTTGAGGAGTTGTTATTTTTTAATTATTAAATTCATCTACCGGTTTAAACCGGAAGTCAAGGTCGAAGGGCATAACATTTTGTGTATCGTTTCTTAACTTGTTATCTACCTTCCAAATGATGAATAGATTGTAAAAATCCAATGTGTGGTTCAGAAGTTATGATTTTTTGAAACATTAAATTTCAACTTCCGGTTTGAACCGGAAGTTAAGGTCAAACGGGTCAGAATTTATGTACCACGTGTTTAATTTATCAATACCGTTCAGACGACGTATGGATTGTAACAATCCAATGTGTGGTTAAGGAGTTATGAATTTTTCACATATTACACGGACTACCATTATTTGGATGTGCAATATACAATGAAATAGCGAGCGACGCCAAATGTATTCCTATAGTTTCAATCAAAGATCGTATAGCGCCGTGACGCTAACGATCTTTGGTTTCAATACAGACATGTTAACTTAAACCACGCGCGCAATGTACATGTGGCTGTACGGACGTGTAGCGAGACCTTGACAACACGTGCATCGTACAAGTGCGTGGCTGGTACAGGTTTGACATACATTGTATTTACGTGTAGGCATACACTACCGTGCATTGTCGTACAAGGTCGGTCAACAGACACATGCGCTTTGACGTCGAATTTGAACCAAATGCAAAGGTTAAAATGTTATTATCTCTGTGCAAAAGTTTCGGCAGGATAACTCATCTATAACTAAATGCAAAATTCATGTTAAAATATTACGTAGTTTTTGAAATATGAATTTTTCAATTTTTCAACTTCCGGTTTGAACCGGAAGTCAAGGTCAAATGGGGTCACGTTGTGTGCAGCGTTTTTTGAACTTTTCACGACCTATCCGATGATGCGTAGATTGAAAAAATCCAACGTGCGGTTCAGGAGTTATGATTTTTTACAAATATTAAACTTTGATTTAATGTAATTCAATACCCGATGACGTCATAATGACATCATTAAGCTTGTGTCGTCTTGATACTGAGGTTCAACTGTCTGGTGAGTTTCAACTTTCAGGTCAATTTGAATCTTGAGTTATGCTGTAGAAAAGCCAAAAACATGACTTTTTGAAGGAAAATCAGCGAAGGCAAACTTCGACCCAGGGTAACGACCCGGAAGTTAAGGTCATACGATTTTGACGCTAACTTTTCAAATGATGCCCCAGTCTTCATCTATCCGATGCCCATTTATGAACATCATAGCTTTGAATTTCACTGAGATACAGCGATTAGCAAAATGGTCAGTTTTCAACTTTAAAAACCTTGTAATTCGACACCTGATGACGTCATCAATTCTGTGCCGTCTTCGTATTAAGGTTCAATTGTCTGATAAGTTTCAAGGTTCAATTCAGTTTCAATCTTGAGTTATGCTGTAGAGAAGAGTTCCGTGGAAGAAGAAGAAGAAGAAGATGGAGAAGAAAGAAAAAAACAGAACAATAACAAGAGGTGTTCGTGCACATGTTGCACGAACACCTAAAAAAAACAGAACAAAAACAATAGGTGTTCGTGCACATGTTGCACGAACACCTAAAAACAGCACAAAAACAAGAGGTGTTCATGCACATATTGCACGAACACCTAAAAACAGAACAATAACAAGAGGTGTTCGTGCACATGTTGCACGAACACCTAAAAATCAATAGGTGTTCGTGCACAATTGCACGAACACCTAATAAAGTGTTCCAGAGATGTGATTACATTTATCCACTCAACTGATGTTTTCCAGATTATTTGTACACGTAACGTAGGCGTAGCACCAGCGAATGTATTCAAGTTTACGTGACAAATTCATATTGCTTCCCCGGAGTGCCCCCCATTTCCCTCACCGAATTGGGGTGCGCATTTGATGTACACCAATTGAGCACCACCTTATGCAAATTACTACACCAAACATACACCACAAAGTCTTAGCCATTGGTACATACACCAAAAGTACACCACACAAAGTTTGTTGTCTCAGCATGGCACCAAATATCACATTTTATCCATCAACGATAAAATGCTTTATACACAGGGCGAGCTTGTATTCTACCTGCACACAATGTATGCTGCCCAGATAAAATTGTGCAAGCTTAAGGGGTATTTACCAGGCGGGGATGCCGTCCATATGGGCCATGCATACATGTACTTGCATTAATGTTGGGCAACTTAGGTAATTATTTTTTTGCAGGCAAATTGTTTACATTGCTTTGTTTAACAGCTAGGCCTCTTTATGCAAAAAATGTTGTTTAAGTTTACAGTTAGCCAATAAGGTTCAGTGGTGTGATAACATTTAGCCAATGGAATCTTTCGTTGCGTTGTTGGGGACGCTATCATAAGCGTGGGTTTGGCTGTCTTGATTTTAAGGTCACTTTGTCACTGACTTTTAACGGGAGCGAGCAATTTTATTTTTCTGGACACATAATTTTATTAATGAAATTTCATGTTTGGGAAAAAAATTTTTTTGGTTCTTCTACAATTACTGTTGACACCTTGCATCTTATTGGCCTTGCCATTGGAGAGATTGGATTGCCACTTTAGTGATCTGGTGAAGTTATTTGTTACGTGTTAACTTTCTATTTACTTCAATACCTGGGTTTCTTCTCGCCAACTTAATGTTAGGAGAAAAATTTAATTTTTCCTTATTACCTGGCTTTAACTCATCATTCATTGGACATCACATCATTCATCTGCTTAGACGATTGGGGAGGTTTTTTTGGCAGCAGGAGCAACATAACAATTTGTGAACTGGATGCAATATTTTTATAATCGCTTCTTCAACAATTAACTGTTTTCATCGGATGTTTCGTTCATTGTCATTGTGACAACTAAGCTGTGTAGTTCATGCAGCGACCGAAGCGGGCTGTTCACTGCCCAGCTAGGCTCCTTGAGGTGGCTCCCCTGCAGAAGAGAGAGACAGCTCCCTCAGTAGTCTTGGTTCCAAGACCTTCGTGTGGAGATTTGGGGAGGTCGGGGTTCCGATGAAGACCTTGGGGGAGGGGATGGCACACAGGTTCAGAGATGGAGTTCGAAGCTTCTATCTTTTTGCACTCAGGAGTTAATATTTATTACCGGTATCTGTACTGATGACAAACCTGCACCTGTGGAGTCAGGGCAGGCAGTGATACAAAAAGGAATTATTATTTACAGTTTCTACTTTTGTTTACACTACTCAGCAACTGTGTAAAAACGTATGGCAGAAACAAACCAAAAGTAAGGCATTTCTTTAGCACCAACCAAAAGCAACGCAGCAAACCCACCCCAAAAGCACAAATCCACCTGCAGTATCCAAACAGTTGCTAAGTTTACATTTCATAGAATTTATGGTTATTCATTATAAAAGAACAAGAGACCAGGACTTAAATATCTTAAATGAGGCCAACAGAAATTAACCTAAAAACCCTTACTTACTGACTTACTGACATACATGTACTACACATGGCCATATTACATATGCCAGCAGTACAAACACACTGTGCTTCTCTAAATACCAAGCTCTATTTTTCATACCAATTTTCCACCTAAAAAATGCACTCTTTTCACAGTCTCTAAAATTCCATAAGTATCATTAAACAAATCTATAATAATTTGCTGTAAAAATGAGATAAGACCCCTTATTAAACTCTAAGTATGAAATGGAGAAATAATAAGTTTAAAATGGGATAAAAATAAAGGCAACTTTACCTGTGGAGTCAGGGCAGGCAGTGGCCTTAAGCCCGCTGTTACTAGGCAGATCCAGAAACAGAAGTACACATGTAGTTTGTGACAGCTTGCTTAATTTTCTAATAATTAGTTAAAGCTTCATTGACAATTGGACCATCAACAAAATGAATTGTATTAAATATTTAATAAAATAGGTATTTAATTGAAAGTCTGATTGCCCTACTTTGATAACCATAATATTCATGAACTACATGTTGGGACACCACATTATGCAAATAAAATGGTTTTGTTTTAACAACTTGTATCTATGCAAAAGAAGTACATGTATAAAGTTTGTTTGACCTTGCTGCTGTTTCATGATTAACACTGAAAAGTCTATAGTGGAAAAGAGTATGCTTAACTTGGGGATTAAATCAGGATGTGTATTACATACAGTCATGACTGTAGGTAAGTGGGGAATGTTAACTAGCTGTGTTTGGACAGTATGTAAAAATGCTATAAGTTGATTTATTTCAAAGGGTTCATACACCCCTTACAACTCTTCCCCGCCTAGAAGTCATCGTCCTCGATGACTGGGGATTCTCAACAAAACTAATGCATAAAACACCTGTAAACCTTTGAGTGTCAAAAACTCTTTTCGTGGGAAATACAACATCAATAATAAAGCTAAAGAGCTACAACATGTAAAGCTAAACTGTTTAAACATCAATGAAAGTACAAAGTTATGAATCAAATCGAGATGGCGGCTTTCCACGGGTTGAACGAACAGGGTATCTTCGAGATTCAGAAGGAGACTTTGAAGGAGACTTCGAAGGAGACTTCAAAGGAGACTGTTCGTACCCAATGGGGCTGTCGGAAGGTTCCGAACTCTTCCTATACTCTTTCACCTCTATGTTAACGTCATGCTGTGGGCTATCTTCAGGTTCCTTGTGACTATCAGTCGTGTCAGGTGGTGGGTGTTCCCTCAACATGTAGGCCCTGGGTACTGATGAAGACTCAGACTCGTCACTGGTAGATGTGTCAGAAGAAGACTCGTCTGGCTGGTCATCCTTAAGCCAAGGACAGTGTTTTATGTTTGAGCGATGCACAATCTTCTCGACACCAAGCCTGTTACGAACCACATAGACTGGTTGGTTCTCATACGGCTGCTTTGTCACCATAAACGGCTCTTCCTCCCAGTGATCCTGCAGTTTACATCTGCCGTGTTTTGCGTGGCGTCGAATGAGGACATAATGACCGACTTCCAAAGGCTTCTCGAAAACCTGTTGTGCCTGGCGAGCTTGGCGCCCTGCCGTTGCAAGCTCTGATTTCCTGAGGGCTACCTTCCTGGCTACTTTGAGTGTCTTCTGGTGTTGGATGACATACGACTGCGGGCTGGTGGCCCTTCCAATTGGTGCTTCCCCGCCTATGTCCAAACTCTGTGGAAATCGGCCGTTTCTTCCAAACATCAGGAAGAAGGGATCAATACCAGTTGTTGAATGTTGAGTATTGTTATAAGCAAATACTAGTGAAGATAGATAATCAGTCCATCGTTTCTTCTTGGATTCTGGAAGTGATGCTAGCATGTTGTGCAGGGTGCGGTTAAACCGCTCGCATTGGCCATTTCCGGCTGGATGATATGGGGTGGTTCTGCTCTTCTGCACACCATACATTTCACATAGCTCTCTGACTAACTGTGATTCAAAGTTTCTCCCACAGTCGGAATGTAGGCGAAGAGGACACCCGTATGGTAGAAAGACGTGTTTAACCAGACATTTAGCGACGGTGACTGCTCGCTGGTCCTTAGTTGGAATAGCCCACGCATATTTTGTGAATACATCAGTCACTACCAGGACATTCTCTAGACCATCTTTAGATGACTCAAGAACAGTGAAGTCCATCGCCAATGTCTCCATCGGTGCAGATGCTGTCAAGGCGGAGAAAGGTGGCCTTGTCTGATGTACTGGGGGCTTACTAACTGCACAGCGTTTACATTTAGTACACCAGTTCTTCACAAAATCTTCCATGTTGTGCCAGTAGAACTGATTCCATATGATACGCCAGGTGCGTTTGGGGCCAAAGTGGCCAGCATTGTCGTGGAATCTCTCCATGATCTCCTCTCGCAATGCATCTGGGATCACCAGCTGAAAAATCTCTTGTTGACTCTGTGGTGAAACAACTTGACGATACAACAACCCGTCCCTGATGGAGAGTCGTCCCCAGTCTCGAAGCATGGCAAGAGTGTCTTTGTTGAGAGTAACTCTTTCAGTTGGGCTGGGTTTCTTCCCTCGACTCACAAAAGTCACAACCTTTGCAATGATTGGGTCTGCTATCTGTACATCCTTAAGTTGGGCTATGGTGTAACCAGGGAGACAACGTATACCCCCAATCTGACAGGCCTTTATGCAATGTGCAAATCCAAGCGGCAGTTCAATCCCAGGAGAGTGAACACCCAGACAAGCCGTAACTTCAGACGAGGTGACCACAACCAATTCGGAAGGAGAAACATCTGCTGAATTGTCAGCGACCTCATTTTCATACTGACGAGATAAGGCATCAGGGGCCTGATTATCCTTCCCTGGTCTGTAGCACAGCTCGTAATCATAAGAGCTCAACTGTTGTATCCAACGCATCTCTGTACATCCAAGGTTTGCCTTGTTGATATATAACAGTGGATGATGATCTGTGACAACTAAGCACTTATTCCCCAGGAGGTAGTCCTTAAAGACTTCAGCCACTGCCCACTTTACACCAAGCAGTTCCAACTTGAAGGCACTGTATCGCCCACTTCGTTCTGCCTGCCGCAGTGTTCTCGATGCAAAGGCTATTACATGTCTCCTGCCTTCATTGTCCAACTGGAACAGTATCGCTCCGAGCCCGGTCGTGCTCGCGTCTGTCTCAACTCTAAAGGGCTTCGAAAAATCTGCATATGACAACACCGGAGAAGTTGTGACACACCTAATAAGTGTATGGAATGCTTCCTTCCCAGCTTCATCAAGGGCGACAGGACCATTAATGGGCTTTCTACCCTTCATCTTCTTTTTACCTCCTGAAAGGTAACGGAACAGTGGATTTGCAAGGGAGGCGTAATTCTGAATAAAGCGTCTGAAAAAGCCGGTAAAACCCAGGAAAGCTCGAACATCCCTCACAGAAGAGGGTTCAGGCCACTTCTGCACAACAGAAATCTTGTCAGGGTCAACTGCGACACCATCACTGGACACTCGATGTCCCAAGTATTGTACCTCTGGCTGCAGAAGATGACACTTCGATGGTTTCAATTTAAGACCGTGCTCGTGAAGGCTTGCAAACACCTTGCCCAGATCGGATAGATGGGTGTTGAAATCCGGGGAGAAGACAATTATATCATCTAAATAGATCAGGACACTGTCAAAACACTGCCCTCCCAGACATCGCTGCATCAACCGTTGAAAGGTCGCTGGTGCATTGGAGAGGCCAAAGGGGAGTCGTGTGTACTCAAATAGGCCGAAGGGGACTGTAAAAGCTGTTTTCTCTGCATCTACTGGATCAACAGCAACCTGATAATAACCACTGGTTAGGTCAAGTACACTGAAAAACTTTGCTCCCCCAAGGGCTTGGAGTGACTCTTCAATCCGGGGTAGGGGGAATGAATCACGATGAGTGAGCTGATTAAGTTGACGATAATCTACACACAGACGTATACTTGAATCTTTCTTTTGGACAACAACCACTGGGGACGCCCATGGACTTGCACTCTCTCTCACAATTCCTTCCTTCAGTAAACCCTGGATGTGATCACGTACTGCCTTGTACTGTGATGGCGGGAGTGGCCTATGTCGCTGGCGTATAGGATGTGCAGTTCCCGTGTCAATCTGATGAGTTATCGTGTCTGTAAATCCTATGTCCCTGTCATGCTGAGAAAATGTGTCTTTGTACCTTTCCAAAAGAGCAGCAACCTTCCTCCCTTGCACCTGCGTGATATGTGTTCCCACGTCCACTGGTACCGGATATACAGAAGAGAGCGATGGTCCTCCCACACTGACATTGGCCATGGATACAGTTGGTGTTTCTTTGTCGGCTAGCTTGCGGTCATCAGTTTGTTGGACCACTGATCCTAAACGGAGGGTACCAAGTGTGGCTGACTTAGGAATCACCACTTCTGAGTTGGTCTCGTTGAACAATGCCAAATGAAAACTACCAGACTCCACTTGCACAAAACACGGGGGAACTGTGATGCTTGCTGGACTGCCACCATCTGAACTTGGCTCCAAGAAAGCTTCGTAGATACCTCCATCAGGTGCTGCCCTCCCTTTGGCCTTTACAACCACTCCTTGTCGTGCCGACAGAACAATTGATTGCCCTCCTAAATATGCCTTGCCAATTATTCCGTCATCAGCACCGAACTCCAAAGTTTTCCCCACAGTATGGAGAGTTCTCTGCCAAATAGGGTCCTTGCTGATTGGCCATGGAATCTTCTTAAGATGGGGCTTGTGGCTAGCACTCATGAGTTGTTCCCAGCACTGCTGAAGGACATTCATGCCAAGTATCCCCTGTACCCCTCCTCTTGCTGATGGAGACGAAGATGGAGACGAAGACTGTTCACGTAAGACCAGTACAACACGGGACTTGAAAGTCTGGCCAATGGTATGGATGTCTGTCTCGAAGTACCCGATATATGGCATGTTAGCACCATTTGCTGAAACAATGGAGAGTAGCTCTGGTATCGGCCTAAGCTCAAAACCCTTGGTACATAAGTCATCATAGAAGTAGCGCTCCCCAACAGTTGTCACTTGGGAACCCGGGTCAAGAAGACAGGGGACCATAACATCTCCAAACATAACGGAAACAGAATAACACTCCCCAACAGTCTTTGACAAAAATGCTTGATCTACTCTTGCAGTTGAGCCCTCTACACCCACCTCTGCTGTATGGCTCGCTACAGTAGAGGCTGGCCGTTTAACTCCGGGTGCGATTGCTGACTTTGATTAGGTCTACCTTCTGGCTGTTGTTGTGTGTATTGTGGTGCTTCTTGGTGAGGTGTTGGTGCTTCAGGTACGAATCCTCGGCTTCTTGGTCGATATCTGTCATTGGTCACGTTTCGGTAGGTGCAGTTTCGGGCAAAGTGTCCTGGATAGCCGCATGCATAACACAGTACCCTGCGCCCTGGATGGCTGAATCTGGGAGGTGCATCTGCCGAATGGTGAAACTGCTGGAGATAAGGTGAGCCCATCTCCGGTTGAGGCCTGGCATTCTGATAAGTGTAACTTGGGAGGTAGTTTGAAGGGTACCTTGGAGGCCTGACGACATCTTGAACAGCCCTCACTACCTTGTCAGTCATCTCCTTGATGGCCCCCAGAAGATTGTCTGTGGTTGTTACTCTTTCTCCCAACTGCATGGCGGCTTGGTGAGCTGAAGAGCTCATGGTCGCTCTGGATCTTGCATCTTCCTGTCCTTCTCGCCTCAAGACGTACTCGCGGAGTTCCCGGAAAGATTTTACTGTACCCCCTTCATACATGTCCCTACATGTATTTCTGATGTAGGTGTCACTCAGTCCCTCTATGAACTGCTCTGTCAGGGCCGCGTTTGGGTTGGAGTACAGTTTCTCATCCCGTCTCGTGAGTCTGATGAAGCGCTTTTCCAAATCAACTGCAAAATCTCTGACTCCTTCACCCTGGCGTTGTTTCCGCTCCAGAAAAAGGCGCTGGAGTTCCCCAGCGGCCAGCTTTTCACCATAGGAGTCCTTGATGAATGTCAGTACCTCCCCTACCGTCTGCCCAGCAGCCAATAGAGCCTTGACTTCCGCCTTTGGTATTCCACGCAAGTAGTCAACCAGAAATGCACCCCTCTGTTTGGCAGGTATGGAATACCGCTGGAAGGCGTCCTCAACGGATGTAATAAAATCACGCACATCACAGGGCTTGCCATCGAAGGGGGTAATCTTGCGTTCAGGAGCCATCACCAGCTGGGTGCGAGGTTTGGCCAATATCTCTAGCAGTTTGTCTGTCATCGTAGGCTGAGTCTCAGATGCAGGGTTTGGGGCCGGCATCAGCACTGTGAACTCGTGATCTTCCCAGCCCTCTGGAGTTGGGCCAACAAGTCCATTCTGGGAGGGCACCACGACTTTGCTGCCATCCTCTTTGCTGTACAGGAGTCCCTGTGCCTTTGGGTGTTCGGTTTGTAATACTTCCAGCATGAGGGGCCCATCCTCTGATTTCAAGGGAAACTGGTGTATGCCTTCTGTACCCTTTACTCTGATGTATTTTACCATTCTGACAAGGTTTGTTTGTTTGGGGTTTTTTTTTTCTTCTTCTTCCACTTTCAACTTATTTATTTTTGTTATTACTTAAATTCGGCCTTTATTAGTGTTCCCTTTAAGCAAAATGTAGCCGTAATGTAAAAACCTTTGGTAAATTTTATTTATTCTGTTATTTTATTACAAAACACCAAAAATTCCCTATAAGCAAATACAGGTTTTTATTAAATCTTCATAGGCTAAAACAGGTAAGTAAAATAAAACTCAACTTTGTCGTTACTCTTTTTATCTGGACTATTCACTTTTAAATACAACTTTAAAGATGGTTACAATGTCAACAGGCAATATTAAATTTCAGATAGGGAGAAAAAACACTTTCAACCAACACACACCCTTTTAAATCTCAAATGGTACAAAAGTATAATTATACAATAGAATTGTGTTCTAATTTGCCTTATTTAATCTTCACACCAGATAATAAATCAACTGGGTTTTAAAAAATGTTTTATTTTTGTTTTGTGTTTCGCCAAAGCCAACTGTTTTGAAGTGTAAATGTGATTTCCTACCGATACAAGACTTGAATATCTACAGCTCCTTCAGGTTCTTTTGCTGGCCCGCATCTGAACTCGCTGAGTTGAACTACAGTACATCCACCTATCCTGCCGACTACGCTTGTGGAGATTTGGGGAGGTCGGGGTTCCGATGAAGACCTTGGGGGAGGGGATGGCACACAGGTTCAGAGATGGAGTTCGAAGCTTCTATCTTTTTGCACTCAGGAGTTAATATTTATTACCGGTATCTGTACTGATGACAAACCTGCACCTGTGGAGTCAGGGCAGGCAGTGATACAAAAAGGAATTATTATTTACAGTTTCTACTTTTGTTTACACTACTCAGCAACTGTGTAAAAACGTATGGCAGAAACAAACCAAAAGTAAGGCATTTCTTTAGCACCAACCAAAAGCAACGCAGCAAACCCACCCCAAAAGCACAAATCCACCTGCAGTATCCAAACAGTTGCTAAGTTTACATTTCATAGAATTTATGGTTATTCATTATAAAAGAACAAGAGACCAGGACTTAAATATCTTAAATGAGGCCAACAGAAATTAACCTAAAAACCCTTACTTACTGACTTACTGACATACATGTACTACACATGGCCATATTACATATGCCAGCAGTACAAACACACTGTGCTTCTCTAAATACCAAGCTCTATTTTTCATACCAATTTTCCACCTAAAAAATGCACTCTTTTCACAGTCTCTAAAATTCCATAAGTATCATTAAACAAATCTATAATAATTTGCTGTAAAAATGAGATAAGACCCCTTATTAAACTCTAAGTATGAAATGGAGAAATAATAAGTTTAAAATGGGATAAAAATAAAGGCAACTTTACCTGTGGAGTCAGGGCAGGCAGTGGCCTTAAGCCCGCTGTTACTAGGCAGATCCAGAAACAGAAGTACACATGTAGTTTGTGACAGCTTGCTTAATTTTCTAATAATTAGTTAAAGCTTCATTGACAATTGGACCATCAACAAAATGAATTGTATTAAATATTTAATAAAATAGGTATTTAATTGAAAGTCTGATTGCCCTACTTTGATAACCATAATATTCATGAACTACATGTTGGGACACCACATTATGCAAATAAAATGGTTTTGTTTTAACAACTTGTATCTATGCAAAAGAAGTACATGTATAAAGTTTGTTTGACCTTGCTGCTGTTTCATGATTAACACTGAAAAGTCTATAGTGGAAAAGAGTATGCTTAACTTGGGGATTAAATCAGGATGTGTATTACATACAGTCATGACTGTAGGTAAGTGGGGAATGTTAACTAGCTGTGTTTGGACAGTATGTAAAAATGCTATAAGTTGATTTATTTCAAAGGGTTCATACACCCCTTACATTCGCATGGATCAATTCCAACAACAGAATGAGTCCACTATCCATCGTTGGTAGTTCGCACCGAAATGGATCAATTCAAACAACAGAGGGCGTCACTATCCTTGGTTCGATTTCAAGCTTACTACAGACAGTCGTCAACCAAAATGAATTCAAGAAGAAAAGCACGCCCTCTGTAGGGTTATCATGTTACGTTACGAGTATGAGATAGTGACGTCTTGGACCAAGACTACGGCAGGACAGGCAAGCGTTCCAACCATTCCAACTAGTCTCCCCCAGGCCCGGGGTATTCATGATCCAGCCTCTCCTTGATTCCGCCACCCTGTTTGCCGCCAGTGGCAGCAATGGATAGTGAATATAATAGTAATAATAATACTCCTGTTAGTGTTAGTGTTGGTGATAATTCTGGGCCCAATGTTTGTTTGTTAGCCAACTCCTATGACTCCGTCAATCTTGCTAGTGGTGTGGTCTTGGGCCTCAATTCAATACCCTGGTTTAGGTTGGCGGACGTACATCGAGCAGTTTCGCCTGAAGCAGAAAGCTGATTCGGTGCGATGGTGGGGTAACTTAGACACTAAACTTTGGTTTCGGCCCCATTTCCCTGCAATGTTTCTTGGCGTGCACCCATTGCATTCCGCCTGTGTGCCCATGTGGTTGGATTCAGGTGTGCACATAGTCTTGGTTCCAAGACCTTCGCATGAATCAATTCCCAGCCTCAATACCATAGCGCGCCGTATCGCCCGCTAGCTCTGCTTCGATTTCCAGCTTCCACGAAGGTCTTGGATATCTTGTATGAGGGTGCTTAAGTGTTTCATTGTTTTTCCCCCGATCCGGGGAAGCCAATCAACGATCGAGTTTGCACCTTTTCGTGAAAATTATTCATGATCCGCCATGTGTTTCTAACAGCTAGCTAGCTATGAGACGTTGTTGTGAATGGTATTGTGGCGAAAAGTACCTTCTCACCAGGAAGTATTATAAAGTGAATAAAATGCATTCTGAAAAGAGCTTGCCGGTGGGTTAGGGTTTGGACTTAAAAATTCTCTAGATTATTCTGAAATTGCTTACATTTTGTTTATAACAATATTTAAAGGCACTGGACACTTTTGGTAACTACTCAAAATATACATTAGCATAAAAACTTACTTGGTAACAAGCAAAGGAGAGCTGTTGATAGTATAAAACATTGTGAGAAACAACTCCCTCTGAAGTATTGTAGTTTTTGGGAAAGAGGTAATTTCTCACTAAAATATTTGAATCTGAAAAAGACCAGGGGCCGATTTCACTAAAGTCACCATTTGCGATCATCGCTATCACGCTTGCGATGAGATCGCAAACCCCAAATCCATCGCACTTGCGACGTCGCTGATTTTGCGTTTCACTAAAGTCATCGCAGTTGCGATGACATGACAAGGAAACTAAACGTTTTGTACGAGGCTAAAAGTAGTGACCTTTGACACAAACCTCAAGAAAACCGTCGGTCTTCGCATGTGGGCGTCGCACATGTCAAAATGTTGTTGCATGCTGAGGTTCGATTAAAAACGAACGGCATATATTGCAGTTTAAATGTAAACGTTGTCATGCTGGTGCATCAAATGTAACATTACAACAAGAGGACCATATTAATGCTTAAATTCTAGGAATTTACTTAAAAAAGGGTGCTACATTATATCAAATTCAACATGTTTCATTTGTAGGCCTATAGCCCCCCCCCCCCCAGTATGCTTACTTTTATAAAATCTTGTAAATAATTGTAACGTTGAGGTGGATGAAAATTGACAAAATGAGAATGGCGATTTTGGTTTTTGGTAATTAATGTCTGACACCCTTTATATAAGCTTCAGCACATATACGAACGTCTAAAGGGGATTTTTTTTTTTACTTTCCTGAAGGCATAATCACTATGAGGCCTAATTGGCAAAAAGAATTCATTTCTAGATGCCCGAAATTTTCGTCAAAGTGTTGTCATCGAAAATGTGTACATGGTATAAAATCGGAAAGGAAAAATTGTGGATGCTATGAGGCCTACATTAACTTTAGGCTAAATTGCTGGTTAAAATAACTGAGCCCAATAGATGATGATCTCCTTTTTTTGTTACCGATTTTAAGCTCTTTCGGCAACAACCACATTCAAGCTGAAAGGTGTCATCGGCCAACTGTGTTGTGTGTATCCCGAGTCTCCCAGTAAAAGACCACGAAGAGTAAATGTAACGGCATTTTACTCTTTAATTCACGAACAAACTATACTACGTCGAGACGTACACCGCTAATAAAATCTAAGCACAAAATGGCGCAATCTATCATAATTTGCGATGAACTTACACTTTGCGGCCACTAACGAGTCATCGCAAGATTGTCATCGCTAATAACTGTTTTGCGATGAGTAAGTTTGTCGCAAAGTTTTAGTGAAATCTTTTTCCAAAATCCATCGCTAAGTTGCGATGGATTTGGCATTTAGCGATCGATTTTAGCGTTTGTGATGATCAAAACGCGTTAGTGAAATCGGCCCCAGGCCTAAAGCCTTTTTCAGGCATCTGAAAGCACACACATTTTGCAACAAGGGTGTTTTTCTTTCATTATTTTCTTGCAACTTTGACGACCACCATTGAGCCCAATTGTTCACAGATTTGTTATTTTATGCATATGTTGAGATACACCAAGTGAGAATACTAGTCTTTGACAATTACCAAACGTGACCAGTGCCTTTAACTTAGTCTTTGTTTGTTGAAGGTTTCCAGGAATAGTGAAGGAATGATTTAATAATGAGGTTTTATTTGAGATGCTTTCACGAGTAAAAAGAAGTTCACGGAAGTTATACCTGTGGTTTTTGAAATCAGTCGATTGTTTTACGTAGATATATACAATAAAACTTACATGTAAAAAATTAATTTCAAAAGGTGGTCGCGTTTTTGAGATATCGCCGAAAATCCGGAGCAAATATGTCAACGCAGGAAGAATAATCCGTAATTGGAATACAATCTGAGAAACGTTTTTGCAGTAACTTTTCTCAGATTCAAATTTTTGAGGATAAAAACTTCTTTTTTTTCGATAACTTCATTACTTGAAAGTGAAATTTTCCTCAAAATGCTTTATACTAGCGAAGTTGCTGTACTTCTAGCCAAAGTGTTTATTGCCATTAATTTTAAGAGTGATTACCAAACCGGCCCTATAACGATAATGCATTGTTGAACAGACATGTAGGCCCCCTATATAGATTTCCACACACATGTACATGTACGGTAAGGCTAGCTAAAATTGTATTACATTTATTTATGCACTTTGACCTTGCAACAGAGAAACTGTATAGGCCTATGCACAGGGCGCGCGGTATTTGAAAAGCCAGTCAAAACCGCAAAGCGCAGCACACACATTGAGACAACGATGCTGGCGCCCGGTATTTGAAGCGCTTATTGCATATGCAGCAACTTATAAAATACTGTTGAAAGTAGCACGTTGGAGTGATCATGGCCATACAAACATGATCCAAACAGTCTTGAGTTCACCTCTCTTTCTTTGTGAACACCTATCAGTGAATTAGCCTATAAAGGTTGCAGTAAATTATCCCGCTACAGAAAACTAAAATTATTGCTATACCAAAAAGTCCTCACTACATTCGTTTAGTTGCAGAGAAAGGTAAAACTAAACAAAGTAGAATTGTTTCATTGCCAATAGTTTATTTTCAGGGCATGTCGAATGGTAGAATGATAAGTAATTCAGATGCAAAGATAATCTTTTATAAAATTACATGGTTGACATCGACAATGTACAAGATTCAAACGTCCAATAAACAATGACCGACCGATAAACCCTTTCGACTGCAAGCATATAATTTAGCTTGAATAATTTCAGAATCACTTGCTTAGTGCGTTGATAGAGCGATGAAGAAGTCATGGTCAACCAAAACGTGAGTGCGCGTGCGATGTTAACACAGCATGCACTGCACACAATCATGCTCGATCATGCCGACGACCTCGCCGTGACCTTTCACATCTTGCTTTTCTTGCAAGCTTGTCATTTTAGTCACTAATATGAATAAAACATGACTTGATGCTTCATGAAAATAACTTGGCCACGCCCTCTTAAACAAGATATCCAAGACGTTACTACGGACAGTCGTCAACCGAAATGAATTCAAGAAGAAAAGCCCGCCCTCTGTCGGGTTATCACGTTAAGTTACGAGTATGAGATAGTGATGTCTTGGACCAATACTAGTGTGCACACAGATAAATGTTTGGCCAGGTGCCAATTAAATAATTTGGGCGTGGTGTCCATCAACGATTGTTGGGAGTGTACCCAAAGTGAAAAGATGCCAGGTGTGCCTTTTCAAAAGATTGCAGGTGTGCCTTTTCAAAAGATGCCAGGTGTGCCATTTTAAAAGATGCCAGGTATGCCAAGTTGTGGCTTGGCACTTGTTGGCCAATTAATTTTGGTCATGGTGCCCATCAATGGTTGGGTCACATACAATTAAAATATGCCAGGTGTGCCAGTTTGTGGTTAAGCATTTGTTTGCCAATAAATTAATATGGGCGTGGTGCCCAGTAATGATTGTGGGCACGTTTACATTGAAAAGAAGCCATTTTGGCCAAATTTGTTACATTGTAGGTGTGTTGTACGCTTAACAATGTTGGGGATCAGGTGTATCCCAAGCTCTTTTTAAGTGTGTTAATGGATAGCCCTACGTTTTTCGGCATCCTCCACAATTCATGTTTTGGCAGTAAAGACAGTTTTCGGAGGCTGTGACATTCAATCAAAATATAATTTGTCTGCTTGTTTTATTGGAATCTGTGTATAAGCACCACATAAACTTACGATGTGGATCACTGCACCACACACTATTGGTTCTCAAAACATGGCATCAAATATGCACCACTTATTCTTAGACTAAATGACACAGGAGACAGGATTATTATGTTTCATGACATAATGCCAGTTTGAATTTATTTGATTCAGCCAGAAACAATTTTTTACCGGATACATGTACCAATACTTCAGGGCAAACCGGCAAATAACTTTAAGAAAATTAAGTTGGGCACACCAGACCCCCTGGGCACACCAGACCCCCTGGGCACACCAGACCCAGCCACAAATAGGGCACACCAGACCCAATTGAAAGTTGGGCACACCAGACCGAATTGAAAGTTGGGCACACCAGACTCAATTGAAAGTATGGGCACACCAGACCCATTTGAAAGTTGGCGACCAGACCCATTTGAAAGTTGGGCACACCAGACCCATTTGAAAGTTGGGCACACCAGACCCATTTGAAAGTTGGGCACACCAGACCCAATTGAAAGTTGGGCACACCAGACCCATTTGAATGTTGGGCACACCAGACCCAATTGAAAGTTGGGCACACCAGACCCATTTGAAAGTATGGGCACACCAGACCCATTTGAAAGTTGGGCACACCAGACCCATTTGAATGTTGGGCACACCAGACCCATTTGAAAGTTGGGCACACCAGACCCATTTGAATGTTGGGCACACCAAACCCAATTGAAAGTTGGGCACACCAGACCCATTTGAAAGTTGGGCACACCAGACCCAATTGAAAGTTGGCGGCACACCAGACCCATTTGAAAGTTGGGCACACCAGACCCAATTGAAAGTTGGGCACACCAAACCCAATTGAAAGTTGGGCACACCAGACCCATTTGAAAGTTGGGCACACCAGACCCAATTGAAAGTTGGGCACACCAAACCCAATTGAAAGTTGGGCACACCAGACCCATTTGAAAGTTGGGCACACCAGACGCATTCAAACACAGTAGAAACTTGACTAAATGTCAAACTATACATGAAATTGCTGAGCAAACCAAACCCAGCCATTGGAGGCCATGTAGGCCTACAGTTTACAAGAATTAACTACACACGTAAACGTGTGTATAAAGACTTTGGGCAAACCATGCCAACAAATTATTGAATGAAGAAATTATTTCAATATCAATTCAAAAGCCTGTAATGATAAAGCACAATAATACAATTTTTTACACAATAAAGCCAGAAAGGCCCACCGCTTATACATACGGTCGGGATGACCCCTGGTAAACATCACAGGGCGCCAAAGCCTATTAGATGTAAACTTAGTTGCCTGACAAGTACATGTATTTAATACCTAACAGTAAAATTAGGTTAAATTACCTAAACAAAATGACCGCTATGATACAACCATCAAAATTGATCCGTGTCTGAGAAATTTCCCACCACAAAAATGGCAAACGCGCTAAGCGCGGCCCAAGGGAAAAGACCAGCCACAAAAGCAAAAACAATAACCCATCAAAGACCGTATGCAAGATAACAAATTGGACCTAAAGAGATTATTCCCTTCTGGAGATAAGTGTACCCCATCAAATCTATAAAGGGAGGATGCCGTCCAATGAAACTATGGGTGGTGCAGAACATGACCCCCCCCCCCCCCCCCCACTTATGACATTCTGCACGGGCCCATTTATTAATTGAGCGACGTTTCCTTTCCATAGATGCCTGTGGCCCTGCCCCAAAGTAAAACACCCGAGGTAAAATGTCAGACCAAACTATTGTTGCCCCAGGGAACTGCATCTTGCATTCTGTGAGAAATAAAATAATATGCTGTCGCAAGCAGAAGGAATCCATTGGAACCAAATCATTGGTTCCCATATGAACAATGATAATCGAGGGAGGCAAGCCATTTATTCCAGCTACCAGTTGAGGAAAATCATTGATTGATGCCCCTTCCCAACCTTTCCAAAAGACTGAAATTGCAAGGTCAAGTGACTACTTAGCCCACTTCACAAGCGAATCACCAATGATCCAGATGGGACCTGCAGCCAGTAAAATAAATTATATTGTGACTCTAAACACTCCCAAATCAAATGTTTCAGTTGCCGCACCAATGCGAAAAGAGTGAGCCCGATAATTTAACCCTTGAAGCCCACAAAGTGAGAGTAGCCCCTTTAGTAGTGCGTTAAACTGATAACGTGACAATGGCCTCCCGTCAAAGTGGCAAAACAAAGGGCCCAGCCCCGGTGGGCGAACATGAATAAAATCAAGTAAAGCTTTGACTGGGCACAATGCCTCATTCTGTGAGCTAGCTAAGCGAATTCTCTGAGCCGGGCCTGACTGATTAGTTTTGGACTGACGAAAGGAAAACAAAACTGATGCCTGAAACGTTTCAAGATTACAAAATTCAATGTCAGAAATCTGCAAAAGGGAGTCTTGGACCTTCTTTATTGTAAGTGCCGTAAATTCCCCAATCCTCATAAAGCCAAAAAATGCACATAACAACACTGCCCTGAACATTGAACATTCGTACTGGGATGAACAAACATTGGGTAAGGCATTCAACATTTGAGCCAAAATTGTCAGGGTTATTGGCATTCTACCATCAGTTGTCGGATGGTCCCTCTTACAACCTTCAAGTAGCTTGGACACCATAAAATCTCTAGTAGGATCTGGCCAACTATGGATTTTGTGAAAGTACATGTAACTAACCCCAGCCACATATGTAGCAATCGTCGTTGAAGCTAATTGTCGTAGCGATAACCAAGCAATAAACTCCCTGATATCATGTGATGAAACGGGCAAAACTGCTCCTAACCGCCAACCCTTAAACTTGCAAAATGCATACATAATGCCTGAAGTACAATGTATATGCCTTTCGCGTATTCTGTGTTATTGATAATGCCAGCAAGCGGTCCATCTCACCTTTTACCACACTTGTGGAAGTACAGGTAGAGGCGTCATGGTTGTCTCTGCCAAGGGGGCTACCGTGAAAAAACGTTTCATCTGAAAACGGGACAAAGCATCAGCTTTATCATTATGCTTGCCTGGCACATGTACAGCCTTAAATAACACATTAAAATTCAAACAGTCAAGCACAAATATCCGCAACAGATGCATAATTTGTGGGCAGCGAGAGGATTGTTTATTAACTATATGTACCACTGCCGAGTTGTCAGTAAAAAATCGCACTTTGCAGTTTTTCAGGAGATGACCCCAACTCTTGACAGCAACTACCAATGGATAAAATTCCAACTAGACATAATTGCATTTGTGCACAAATGCCGAGCTGTTTCGCCATAACTTTTTCAAATTACTCAATTGAATATGAAAGTGTTTTTGTATTCAAAGCAGTTATGATGTATCAAGCCTGTTTAAAAAAGAATTTGGATTATACCACGTTTTATTAGCAATTTATGACAAAAAGATGCAAAAAATGGCGTCATTTCAAAATTCACAAGGACTTGTCAATATCTAAAAATCTACCAAGTTTCAACATGATCGCACTAATACTTCGGGAGATATATGACTTCAAAAAAGGAACCTTTAATGCCGCGTCACGTGACCCCCGATGACGTCATCGATCTGAAACTTCACACATATGATGGCTGCCTGACGGTCAACATGTGTGTAAATTTTGAAGTGATTACACAAAACTTCTCCACACACATCTTCAAAAAGTCCATTTTGAACAATTTTCAACCTGCCGCTAGAGGGCGCTCGTGTGTATCGTGACGTCATCGGTATTTTTTTTCAAATGCACACCCTTGCCAGACACTAACATCGTTGAAAGCATTTTCATAACATTTAGCACTTTTGAATTACGAGGCACTTCCGGTTTCGACCGGAAGTAGAGGTCATGTGAGGTCACGCACACTGAATAAAATGAAGACCTAATTTATCCCTATACAATCCCGCGAACAGAATCCTACGGTCTCTTGTGGCTGATTTGTTACAGATTTTCAAATATTTAAAATAGAAACTTTTAAGATGACGTCACGTGACAGGTGATGACGTCATCATGACATAATTATTTTAGGATCATCATTGCACCCATGCCTTTCATCACTGAAAGTTTCATTGCAATTGCTCATTAGGAACTATGCAAAAGGCCGCTTAGACCGAACGTGCGTTATGTCAATAGCCTTTTTTACTGAAACAGACAAATAAAAACTAGACATATTGCATTTGTGCACAAATGCCGAGCTGTTTCGCCATAACTTTTTCAAAAAATCATAAAAAATCATGTGATAACGTCATTATGACGTCATTTCGGAATTTACAAGAACTTGCCAATATCCAACAACCTACCAAGTTTCAACATGATTGCACTAACACTTAGGGAGATATACGACTTTAAAAAAGGCACCTTTAATGCCGCGTCACGTGACCCCCGATGACGTCATCGATCTGAAATTTCAATAAAATGAAGACCTAATTTATCCCTATACAATCCCGCAATCAAAAACCAACGGTCTCTTGTGGCTGATTTGTTACTGATTTTCAAATATTTAAAATAGAAACCTTTAAGATGACGTCACGTGACAGGTGATGACGTCATCATGACCTCATTGTTTTGGGATCATTATTGCACCAATGCCTTTCATCACTGAAAGTTTCATTGCAATTGCTCTTTAGGAACTATGCAAATAGCCGCTTTGACCAAACGTGCGTTATGTCAATAGCCTTTTTACTGAAACAGACAAATAAAAAAAATAATAATAATAATAATAAAAAAACTTTAACGAAAACAAGAGCTGTTTCGCAGCGCTGCGCTACGAAACAGCTAAAAATAAAAATAACTAGACATATTGCATTTGTGCACAAATGCCGAGCTGTTTCGTCATAACTTTTTCAAATTACTCAACTGAATATGAAAGGTTTTTTTGTATTCAAAGCAGTTATGACGTATCAAGCCTGTTTAAAAAAGAATTTGGATTATACCACGTTTTGTAAGCAATTTATGACTAAAAGGTGCAAAAAATAGAAAAAATCATAAAATATCATGTGATGGCGTCATCATGACGTCATTTCAAAATTTACAAGAACTTTCCAATATCTAACAGCCTACCAAGTTTCAACATGATCGCGCTAATACTTCGGGAGATATACGACTTCAAAAAAGGCACGTTTAATGCCGCGTCACGTGACCCCTGATGACGTCATTGATCTGAAACTTTACACATATGATGGCTGCCTAACAGTCAACATGTGTGTAAATTTTGAAGTGATTACACAAAACTTCACCACACACATCTTCAAAAAGTCCATATTGAACATTTTTCAACCTGCCACTAGAGGGCACTCGTGTGTATCGTGACGTCATCGGTATTTTTTTAAAAATGCACACCCTTGCCAGACACTAACATCGTTGAAAGCATTTTCATAACATTTAGCACTTTTGAATTACGAGGCACTTCCGGTTTCGACCGGAAGTAGAGGTCATGTGAGGTCACGCACACTGAATAAAATGAAGACCTAATTAATCCCTATACAATCCCGCAAACAGAAACCTACGGTCTCTTGTGGCTGATTTGTTACGGATTTTCAAATATTTAAAATAGAAACCTTTAAGATGACGTCACGTGACAGGTGATGACGTCATCATGACATCATTGCTTTAGGGGCATTATTGCACCAATGCCTTTCATCACTGAAAGTTTCATTGCAATTGCTCTTAAAGGAACTATGCAAAAAGCCGCTTAAAACGATTTGTCTGAAAAATACAAATTTAAAAAAAAATAATAAAAACAAAAACTTTAACGAAAACAAGAGCTGTTTCGCAGCGCTGCGCTACGAAACAGCTAAAAACTAGACATAATTGCATTTGTGCACAAATGCCGAGCTGATTCGTCATAACTTTTTCAAATTACTCAACTGAATATGAAAGGTTTTTTTGTATTCAAAGCAGTTATGACGTATCAAGCCTGTTTAAAAAAGAATTTGGATTATATCACGTGTTATTGGCAATTTATGACAAAAAGGTGCAAAAAATGAAAAAAAATCATAAAAAATCATGTGATGACGTCATCATGACGTCATTTCACAATTTAAAAGAACTTGCCAATATCTATCAACCTACCAAGTTTCAACATGATCGTACTGATACTTCGGGAGATATACGACTTCAAAAAAGGAACCTTTAATGCCGCGTCACGTGATCCCCGATGACGTCATTGATCTGAAACTTCACACATATGATGGCTGCCTGACGGTTAACATGTGTGTAAATTTTGAAGTGATTACACAAAACTTCTCCACACACATCTTCAAAAAGTCCATTTTGAACAGTTTTCAACCTGCCGCTAGAGGGCGCTCGTGTGTATCGTGACGTCATCGGTATTTTTTTTTAAATGCCCACCCTTGCCAGACAATAACATCTTTGAAAGCAACTTCTTAACTATTTCCACTTTTGAATTACAAGGCACTTCCGGTTTCGACCGGAAGTAGAGGTCATGTGAGGTCACGCACACTGAATAAAATGAAGACCTAATTTATCCCCACCCAATCCCGCAAACAGAAACCTAAGGTCTTTTGTGGTTGATTTGATATAGATTTTCAATTATAAAAAAAAAAGGAAACTTTAAGATGACGTCATGTGACAGGTGATGACGTCATCATGACATCACTGTTTTAGGATCATTACTGCACCAATACCTTTCATCACTGAAAGTTTCATTGCAATCGCTCATTGGGAACATTGCAAAATAACGCATACAAATGTTTTTGGCTGAAACATACAAATAAAAAAAATAATTAAAAAAACTTTAACGAAAACAAGAGCTGTTTCGCTGCGCTGCGCAACGAAACAGCTAAAAATAATAATTAAAAAAACTTTAACGAAAACAAGAGCTGTTTCGCTGCGCTTTGCTGCGAAACAGCTAATAAAAAAAACTTTAACGAAAACAAGAGCTGTTTCGCTGCACTGCGCTACGAAACAGCTAATAATAAAAAAAACTTTAACGAAAACAAGAGCTGTTTCGCAGCGCTGCGCTACGAAACAGCTTTAAAAAAAACTTTAATGAAAACAAGAGCTGTTTCGCTGCGCTTTGCTGCGAAACAGCTAAAAATGCGATGGAAGGTGGATGACTAATAATATCCAATGGCCATTTACCCTGTACCCATTTTCCTTGAAAGTAGGCTCCAAAGCCAATGCTTGCTGCCGCATCAGTAAACAACTCCAAAGAGTCATTTGAATCCCACTCATGGCCCTTAAAGGCAGCCACCCCATTAAAATGTGACAAAAATTCTAACCACATGAGCAAATAAAGTCGTGCCCCTTTCGAGATACGCACTTTATGGTGTGGCCGCGCAAGCCCACGGGTAAGGGCAATAAGACGGCCTAAAAAGGCTCCGCCCAGGGGCAATTGCTTTACATAGAAAATTTAGAGAGCCACCAGGGACTGAACTTCGACCAGTGACATTTTAGTTTTACACAATGCCTGATGAATTTGTAGACTGCTCTTCTGCACTTTAACTGCTGGCACTCTTACTTCCCTACGCCGGGTGTCAATATCTAAACCTAAAAAAGTAATAACCTGTGTTGGCCCTTCCGTTTTCTCATGTGCTAATGGCACCTTAAGTTCTTCACACAGAGCTGTAAATGAGTCAAGTAATGCTGAACATGAAGTTTTTGTAGTACCAATAAATAAGAAATCATCCAAATAATGAGTAACTAGGGAAGATTGCGCCACGAACTTAACCCTAAATTCCAAGAAAGTACTTAACTTCTCAAATAAAGCACATGACATTGAACAGCCCATAGGTAAACACTTGTCAAAATAGAAATTGCCTTCAAACATACATGTTAAGCCCAACAATTCATAGTCAGTGGGTGATCCAGGTAGCAACCGAAATGCTGATTTTATGTCTGATTTTGCTAACCAAGCATTCTGCCCAGAACCCATGGCTAAAAAGTTGACTGCTTGATCAAAAGATGCATAATGCACCTTACATTTGTTCTTGTCAGTATGATCATTAATTGAGTTACCGTTCGGGAAAGATAAGTGATGAATTAACCTATAGAACCAGGCACTGCTTAGGCCAAACAAAATAATATATGTGTTTCCTATTACACTGACCCAAAATTTAGGGTAGGTAGGGACATAATAACATTTTATTTTTATGAAATATTTTTTTGCTCCAAAACTTAGGGTAGGAACGAATGTTAAAAATATTTTTGCCCTTTCACATTAATTTCCTGTAAATGAACATACCCTAAAAAATTACACATGCATCCAGTCCGACGTCGTTGAAATTGAGATCTGTGCTTTTGATGGCGGCAACGCTGATGTTTAAACATACAAGCATGAACTGTTTGAATTACTTCAGTGAGTGTTGATTGAAACTTTTATTGTATGTTTTTCTACAGACGAGGCTACATTTCACTCGCCGGCCGGACGAATCAACCAGAATTTTGGGTCGTCCGCAAGTTTTTTCACTAGCCCACAGGCACACAATTTTTGAAGTGTAAAAAAAAACACACACACAAAAACACGGAAATTAAGTTTGTGAAATAACGTTTTTGGAAGATCTTTTTCCACAATCTCTGCCCTTAATAATAACGTTTTCATCAACAGCAATTTTCATGGATTCGTAATTTAAGGATCGGTTTTATAGAACTTCTTTTGCACTGACATCTTCAAGATTTAACGATCGTTCGACGACGCTAATTGGGAAGAAAACAAATTGTGTGGCGAGAGCGATGTGTTTATGAGTACGAGGTTGTAATTTTGCATGAAATATAACAAGAACGAGGCTAAAAGTAGACTCCATCGCGCGGTTTTCGCCCCTGGAAATTCGAGTTGTGTGTTTTCCTACTCAGCTTCCTATTATTGTATAAAACATGGAGGAAAGAGCCAGACTAATAATGTGCATGCGTGTTTTACTGGAATTAAATCTAGCAAATATCAAGACTTGAACCAATTTTTCTTGTCAAACCGTGTGGATGTAAAGTTATTTTTATAACTCAACAATTTTGTTACACTTGGATCGCAAATTGTAAAATTGCATTGCAAATCGCTCCAATTGCATCACAAATTGAGGTGGTGGGATCAGGTTTGTTTTATTTTATTTTGCCTGTAAATGTCTAAAAACTCCATAGGGTCGGCATGCTTTTCTAGGGAGGGTCGGTTAACCGGAAACACACATATTATTTTGTTTGGCCTTAGGCACTAAACCAATGGGTGAACATTGCAACTTAGGAAAAGGACGTTTTACAAAAGGGCCTGCAATGCGCCCTAATTCCTTTTCTTTAGCTAATTTATCCTTAACAATATTAGGCATCTGAGATGCTGAGGCTAGGCAAACTGCATCTCGGCTAGCACGAGGACCTTCATAACCCAGCGAAAAACCCTTAGTAAATCCACTACTCAAAATAACGGCATCTGTTTGGTTGGGATAATTGCCTAGCCATTTACTTAGCAATTTAGTGTTAACGGGCGTTGGAAGCACGAAAATTGTGCTGAGCATTCAAAGCTGTACTTCCAGCATGTGATACAGCATTCGAGGCCAAGGGGGGTTTACCAAAGGCCCTGGAACCCTCATTTTTGCCGAGGCATTACGCCCCATCAAGTACCAACAAAAATGTTATCGTTGCTACCGTCACCAACTAAACAGTTAGTCCAATGGATAGCCACAAACAATGGATCCCCTTGCAGTGACAATGCTGCACTTATACTTTTTATTTGGTTACAATTGACTTTGCGGAGTGATGACACTCCTGCGACAGTTACAGCTCAAGCTCCAAAAAGAAATTAAGAAAGCTTTGCTCAGCTAATCTAGATCAGCCTCAGCCACTGGATAAATTGAAGGTTTGTTCTGCAGTAGTTTAACCCAATTGCTGTAAACACTTGTTGAGTAGACTCTTCTTATTACAGCACTGTGTAGCTGGAGGCCCCAAAATGCTCCAAATAAAACTGAGCGTATGAGAAGATGAGTATTTCTGATTAAAACACCATAAATTCACAGTCACACAGATATCCAATCACTGATGAACTAGCTCCACTTGAGTTGAGTGTTAACTAAACTAACACCTGTGGGCCTCACTCACAGTCGCACAAACACTGAATGCAATAAGAAAGCTCCAAGTCTAAACTTAACTGTGTGAACTGATTACAACATAATGGAGCTCACATAGATGTGTTCTCCATGAATAGCTGTGACAAAGTGAGACAAATTTCTCATCAAGAACAGAAAAAACATAAGATAAGATGCTGATTGGATACAAGTTGAAACCTTCCTCCTATTGGCTATTAGAAGAGCCAATCAGAACAAATTAACCACTGAGCCCTGATTGGTCAAAATACCAGAATCTGATTGGTCAACAGAACTTGATCTTGGATCCTTGTTTTGTCACAAAAATATCAATGGGATTTTATGTGTTAAAAGATCCCCATAAGAAATGTTCACAGCATGAATGTGGGTCAACATAACCAAATCTGATTGGTTGACAGATCTTGAGCTTGGACCCTTGTTTTGTCACAAAAATCCCAATGGGATTTTATGTGTTAAAAGATCCCCATGAGAAATGTTCACAGCATCAATGTAGGCCACCTCCACCCATTGACATAAACTGCTTAAATGTAAATGGTTTATTGATCAGCTCTCTGACTGGTCCACAGTTTACTCAACTAAGGTTTAATTAAGCTATTATCTGATCAACAGGATCCTCTGTTAGTCACAATTATGCAATAGAAATTAGAATGTTACAGTTTTCTGAAGTAGGCAATGGAAACTATAGTGTTAAAGTTTCAGCACCTTGAGCAGCTGTAAAGTGTTATTGCACAGAACACAGGTATGAGTGTACTGTAACAACAACATAAACCCTGCCTCTTCAACAACTAGGTAAGAAGAAACACAATTTAACAACTGCTGAAGCTAAGAATAAGGCATTTGATCACTTAATGATAAAATGTGATAAACTTGGCTTGACTGGACCAGTACGTACAGTACACACAGACCTAGCTGAAGCTTGCCGCGAATTCCCAATTTACGGCCAAAAATAGCCGCAAATTCGCGAGGCCGGCTAGCCACGAATAAACTAGTCTGACGAAGCGACAAAAGTTACTAAGCCTGTAGACTCACATTTAACCACTATTTCTTAACCTTAGATTTTTTTTTTTTAAATGCAAAATATTTGTCATAATGACAAACTGTGGGCCAAATAAAGTCAAGATAAGTGACTAAATGCTTTGTTCGTATCTTAAAAAGTTAATTAACTTCCCTATCAACAATCTGAACATATGTTTTCTTAACTAAAGGAAATCGTCTTTTTTTAAACAAAATGTACCTCACATAATTCATAAATATATAAGTTTTAGTATTTAATCATAAAGATCATGTCATGTTACGTCTAAATATTCCGTTGCAGCTAATTAGGCCCAATAATTAGTGCCCAATCACTCCCATTTTGTATGGTATGATTTTCTTCACATTCGAATGGTACTTTTAATATGAAATTGACGAGGAGCATCGCTTTAAGACATAATGTACCTCACATAACTCACAAATAACCTAGTTTTAGTGATTAGACATAAAGACCATGTCATATTACGTCTAAATATTCTGTTGCAGCTAAATAGGCCCACTAGTGCCTAATCACTCCCATTTTATATGGTATATATTTCATAAGTTTGAATGATATTTTTACTATGAAATTGACGAGGAGCGTCACTTCAAAACAAAATGTACCTCACTTAATTCATAATTATTCAGGTTTTAGTGTTTAATCATTAAGACCATGTCATATAATGTCTAAATATTCTGTTGCAGCTAATTAGGCCTTCTAATTATGTATCTGACATAATTCACAAGTAATTAGGTTTTCGTATTTAATGCGTCTAAATATTCTGTTGCAGCGAATTAGACACACTAAGTTCATGTACTTAGTGCCTAATTACTCCACTTTATATGGAGTTATTACTACAAAATTTACAAAGAGCGTCACTTTAAAACAAAATGTACCTCACATAATTCACAAATATTGGTGATTTAGTATTTAATCATAAAGATTTCATTAAAACACGTGAAATTATTTCGTTGTAGCTAATTGGGCTCACTAACTAGTGCCTAATTACCCCAATTTTTTTGGTGTAATTTTTTTTACTATGAAATTGACGAAGAGCATTGCTTTAAAACAAAATATTTAGGTTTTCATATTAAGTCATAAATAATACGTCATTTGCGTCTAAATATTCCGTTGCAGCTAATTAGACACACTAATTAGCGCCAAATTACATCACTTCATAAGGTGCGTTATCGTCACCGTGAAATGTTTTTGTTAACTAAAATGAGGAAAAAGGTCACTTTAAAAGTAAATGTACTTCACATAATCCATAAATGTTTTTATAGAATATCAATCACGTGTCTAAATATTCCGTTGCAGTTAATTAAACCCAATAGTTAGTGCCTAATACATGTAGCTCCACTTTATATGGTGTATATTTCGTAAATTTCAAAAGTATTTTTACTAAAAAAATTGACAAAGAGCGTTGACTTAAAGCAAAATGTACCTCACATAATTCATAAATATTTAAGTTTTAGTGTTTAATTTTTAGTCATAAAGTTACCTTCTAAAAAATATATTCCTTTGCAGCTAATAGTCCTAACATTTAGTGCCTAATTACACCACTTTTTATGGAGTTGTTTTTATTACAAGAAAATTGACGAGGAGTGTTCATTTAAAACAAACAGTACCTCACTTAATAAACAAATACTAGGTTTTGAGTGTTTAATCATAAAGATTGCATTATAAAACGTCCGTTGCAGCTAATTAGAACCACAAAATTTTGCCTAATTACCCCCATTTTATATGGTGTGATTTTCTTCACATTCAAAGGAATTTTTACTATGAAATTTACAAAGAGCATCGCTTTAAAACAAAATGTACCTCACATAATTCCCAAATATTAAATTGTTAGTATTTAATCATAAAGACCATGTCATATTACGTCTAAATAATCCGTTGCAGCTAATAAGGCTCTCTAATTAGTGCCTAATTACCCCAATTTTATATGGTGCTTTTATCGTCACCGTTGAATGGGTTTTTTTTTAACTAAATTGACGAAGGTCACTTTATCTTAATCTCCTGTATAACACATACACAAATTCCATTGCAGTTAAATAGACCCAGTAATTAGTGCCCAACTAATCCACTTTATATTTTTTTTTAGTGAAATTTGACGAAGAGTGTCGCTTTAAAACAAACGTACCTCACATAATGCAACAATATTTAATTTGTAATGCTTAATCCTAATGAATGCTTTATATTACGTACAACTTTATTCCGTTGCAGCTAATTTATTCCACTAATTAGTGCCTAATATCACCATTTTATGTAGTGTGTTTTTCGTCACTTTCCAAATACTGTTTTTCGAAGTAAATTAACGAAGAGTGTCGCTTTAAAACAAAGTGTACCTCACAAAATTCTAAAATATTTAATTGTTAATGCTTAATCCTCAATTTCACTTTAAACCACGTCTAAATGTTTCGTTGCAGCTTATTAGACCAACTAATTATTGCTTAATTACACTACTTCTTGTTGTGTATATTTCGCCAGTTTTGTCACTTTGAGAGGGATTTCTGCTATAAAATTCTCATTGAGCGTCTCTTTAAAACAAAATGTACCTCACAATTGATCATCTGCATTAAATATTATAAATAATAATGTTCGATAAGACAATTATGTTAAAACCTATGCAAGTACCTGTTTTTAAAACAAACTCTAAAAGCGTTTGTTTAACCTTAAAAGTTTGCTGCAATTCTAGTGTACGAATGCAGTTGAGAACATTCTGAATTACATTGCAACCATTATTATTCATTATTCATTAATCATTATTCAGTTTTGTTTTAGGAATAACAGCAGAGTCTGCTGTAAACGTGTTAATAACTTTCAAGAATAAAGAGACACTTAAACTACTTATTAAAGTTATAGTCACATTTTAACTAATTCAATGTTTGATAGTCAAAATGTTAACTCCATTAATATTGGGGATACACAATGTGTTCCACTAAGCCAGTGACCTTTGAGATTGTGACTGTAGGTTGAAGAACGCCCTCTAGTGACTGCAGTTGTTTATTGTTCTTTTATTTACATGTGATTGTTTCAGCCATGTTTCACCATGTTTTACTATAGCAGTTTTTAGCCAAAAGGTTTGTAGTCAAACCAGCAGTAATCAGTTTTAACTTCAGAGATTATGGACACCTGGTTATCCTAGAGTCTTGCCAAAGAAGTGAGTACCTTTTCAGTTGTGATTTATGATGATGTAAGCCCTTATTAGAGCAGACATATTTTACTGATTTTCATGTTGAACTTAAAGGGACATGCAACTTGTTTACATGCAGATTGAGTACATTAACATGTAAGAAGTTTCACAGCTTTTGCTAGCTTCAGACCAGATTTGAGAAATTAGGGATTGTTTATTAATGATGTACACTACTGAGAGCTAAGTAAAGTTTGATATGTTTCCCAAGTATTTCCTGGATTATTAAAAAATATGAAGGTTTTAGGAGAGTTTTTAAGAACCACTTTCTTACTGATAAGTTCAATTTTGATTAAGGATCACATGTATTAAGGATCTCTTTTCTGTATGTTTATTTACAGTTCGAATTACATTAAAATACGAAAGCAAGATTTCTAGTCCGTGTCACAACTGTATGCCTTACTCCTTGATGAGCCACAACATTCGAATTCTGTTCTGCTAACCCGGGATCAGAAGGGAGTACTGCACCTGTATCAGAATGACCGACTCAACAGTAAAAGAGTTAAAGGTCAAGAGAAGGAATGCCAAGGCAGCACTCACAAGACAGGGAAAAGCCCTACGCTTGATGATCGAAGGCAACAGGGCAACCGATGAAGTTTCAAGTCAGCTTGAAAAGTTTGAACTGGTGTATGACAGCCTAGTTCAGAAGCATGAGGCTTATACCGAGCAGATATTGGATGATGATGAATTTACTGCCGAAGAGGAGTGGTTGGAAGAATGCCAGCAAATGTTCATAGCTTTACAGTGTGAGGCAAAAGATCATCTAACTCCAACACCTACAGAGAAAGAGTCAAACCCGAAGGAAGAAGCCAGTGCCAGTGCAGAGAAAACGAGTTCTAATAACGAGCAGTCCAGTTCAAGTGCCGAGCAAATATCCAGTGCAGAGCAAACCAGTACAACTTCCAGTGCCAAGCAGATAACAGAGTCCGATAGCCATATCAGCATAAATTAAGCAAGTGATCAGAAGGAAGAGCAGAAGAAAGTGAATACAGCAATCCATTATGTAGACAAATTCTGTGGGTTTAAAATGGAAAAGCCAAAGATGCCCAAGTACACAGGGGATGTCAGAGAATACGCCATCTTTAAAGATGACTTCAAGCATATGGTTGATAAGAGGTATGGTAAGAGGGATGCCATCACACTGTTGCGTACATGCCTACAAGGAAAGCCATTGGAGCTGATTACGGGAATTGGGTCCGATTACGATGCAGCCTGGGAGTATCTCGATGCAATATATGGTGATCCACGATTCATTACTGACACCGTCACCCAAGACATTATGAAGTTCAAGCCACTCCGAGACGGGGAAGATGCCAGATTCTGTGAGCTAGTTCATCTTGTGAGAAGGAGTTATAACACATTGAAGGAGGTGGGGCGACGGAACGAAATGGACAACAACCATATGCTAGCAGTCATTGAACAGAAAATGAACTCTGACGACCGTAAGGCGTGGTCCAGACACTTGGAAAGGGAGAAAGAAATGGCGACACTACAAGGACTGCTAGACTGGATGTCATCGGAAATGAAGTCAAGGATGAGAGCAACGGCACCAGTGCGATGTGTGAGTCAAAGTCACGGGCAATGTCTGAACGACTACTGGTACAAGGGGCCTGACCTTCTTAACAATTTATTTGGAGTCATTATGAAGTTCCGTGAAAATGAAGTGGCAGTCATTGCAGACATCTCAAAGATGTACCACCAAATTCTGATTCCAGAACATGATCAGCATGTTCATCGCTTCTTGTGGAGAGACCTGAATACTGACCGTACACCTGATGTTTACGTCAAGACAGTTCTGACATTCGGGGATAAGCCGGCTCCAGCCATGGCTCAGATCGCCCTGAAGAAAACAGCGGAGGCTGCCGAGAAACAATTTCCAGATGCAGCACGAGTCTTAAAAGAGAACACCTATATGGACGACATATGCGATTCCGTCCACACTGTGAATGAGGCAAAGAAGCTGACAAGTGAGATAGATGAGGTGTTAGCTGAAGGGGGATTCCGAGTAAAAGGTTGGCTATCTAATGAAGCTCTGGAAGAAAACTATACCAGTGACAAGGAAGATGAGAGAATGAAGTTTCTGGACACCACAACTGATGAGAAAGTGCTGGGGACAGTATGGGACCGCAAAACTGACGAATTCCACTACAACGTCAACTTGGACTTGGACAAAAATTTGTCCACAGATGATCGAGAACTGATGCAGAGAAAGTTAACAAAGCGTCAAATCCTTAGCCAGAGTGCACAAATCTTTGAACCGATTGGATTCGCTGCAGCCTTCCTCATCGGTACCAAGATTGGAATGCAACATCTGTGGCAACAGGGTCTGGACTGGGACCAAGAAATACCCAAGGCAGATCATGACAGTTGGATTCAACTGTTCAAAGAGATGAAAGAGTTGAACGAGATCAGTTTTGAAAGATGTCTTACTCCGTCGAATGCTGTTGATGTGCCCATGCTGTGTATCTTCTGCAATGCTTCAGAGGAAGCTTTCAGAGCCTGTGCCTACATCCGATGGCAGATAAATGATGGCACCTATGATGTCCGATTCATTGCAGCCAAGTCTAGAGTAGCACCCCTGAAGAGGCTCACCATCCCACGATTGGAATTGCAGGCAGCAGTTATGGGTACAAGGCTGTACCAGGCTATCATGGAAGAAATGCGCCTACCAGTAAAGGAAGCAGTGTTTATGACTGACAGTATGATTGCCCTATCTTGGATTCGAAGCCAAGCCAGAGGTTTCAAACCATTTGCATCCAACCGAGTAAGCGAGATTCAGAGCCAAACACATCCCTCACAGTGGAGACATGTTCCAGGAGAGCTGAATGTAGCAGATGACGTCTCTCGTGGAATACCTGTGAAACAATTGACCCAGCGTTGGAAAAATGGTCCAGAATTCCTGCGCTTCCCAGAAGAAAGTTGGCCACAAGATGCAGAGAGGGTGAACCAGATGGAGGTAGATAAGTAACGACACAAGACCCAAGCTGTATTCATCACCACCGAAACTCAGGAAGCCATTGACTGCAAGAAGTATTCTAGCTGGAGAAAGCTAATCAGAGTCACAGCCTACGTTCGTCGATTTGTTCAGAACATACGAGCCAAGATGCAGTCTTGTGTAAACAGGAGTCTAAACAGGGTCCGCTCTCACCCCAAGAGCTTACAGATGCTGCCAACTACTGCATTATGAAGGCACAGAAAAATCTACACAAACGCATGGCCAACGGAGAGTTCAAGTCATTGAGTCCCTTCACAGATGATGCAGGAATCTTAAGGGTTGGAGGCCGACTGCAGGAGTGTAAGATGTTTTACACTACAAAGAACCCAGCACTGCTTCCCCATGATCATCACATTTCAATTCTGATTGTGCGTAGAGTTCACCAACAGGGCCACACTGGTGTTGCTACAACTGTTGCAAAAACAAGGCAAAGATACTGGATCCTGAAGGCACACAACCTAGCCAAGACGATCAAATACCGCTGTGTGGTTTGCAGAGAGGCAGAGCATAAACTTGAGACACAGATCATGGCTGATTTACCGAAGCAACGCCTAGCGCCATACACGCCACCATTCTACTTCACGCCATGCGACTACTTTGGACCCTACCAAGTGAAGATTGGACGTAACAAGACAGCCAAACACTATGGAGTGATCTTCACTTGCCTGAACACCAGAGCAGTGCACCTAGAGCTAGCGGTGGACTGTTCCACTATGGAACACATTCAAGTGCTCCGCAGATTCTTCTCTATCAGAGGCTATCCCGCTAAGATGATTAGTGACAACGGAACCCAACTGGTCGGAGCACAACGGGAACTTCAAAGGATGATCCAAGGTTGGAACATCGAAGAGCTGAAACAGTTCGGTGCAGAGAAAGGCATGGAATGGAAGTTCATCACACCAAGAGCACCACATCAAAATGGGTGTGCTGAGGCATTAGTCAAGAGCTGCAAGACTGTGCTGAAAAGGGCTGTTGGGGCTCAGGTGCTGACTCCGTTTGAGCTTTACACAGTTTTACTAGAAGTCGCGAACCTCGTAAACCAACGCCCGATTGGAAGGATCCCAAATGACCCAGATGATGGTTCCTACCTGAGTCCGAATGATATGCTACTTGGAAGAGCCTCGACTGATGTTCCTCAGGGGCCATTCCAGGAGACCAAAAATCCTAGGCACCGTGTGGAGTTTGTACAAAGGATCATCGACTCTTTCTGGAAGCGCTGGAGCCAAGATGTTCTACCTTGCCTGGTACCACGCAAGAAATGGAGAGCTGAAAGGCGTAACAGACGAGTTGGTGATGTGGTAACTGTGTCAGATACCAATGCAGTCCGGGGCAAGTGGTGTGTCGGCAGGGTTCTTGAGGTCTTCCCTGGACTGGATGGCAAGGTGAGGAACGTGAAGGTGAAGACTGAGAGCGGAGAGTACCAGAGGCCTATCACAAAAATATCAGTTATCTACCCGGCAGAAGGTTATGATGATGAGGACTAGTCGCTCATCGGGGCGAGGATGTTCCACTGAGCCAGTGACCTTTGAGATTGTGACTGTAGGTTGAAGAGCGCCCTCTAGTGACTGCAGTTGTTTATTGTTCTTTTGTTTACATGTGATTGTTTCAGCCATGTTTCACCATGTTTTACTATAGCAGTTTTTAGCCAAAAGGTTTGTAGTCAAACCAGCAGTAATCAGTTTTAACTTCAGAGATTATGGACACCTGGTTATCCTAGAGTCTTGCCAAAGAAGTGAGTACCTTTTCAGTTGTGATTTATGATGATGTAAGCCCTTATTAGAGCAGACATATTTTACTGATTTTCATGTTGAACTTAAAGGGACATGCAACTTGTTTACATGCAGATTGAGTACATTAACATGTAAGAAGTTTCACAGCTTTTGCTAGCTTCAGACCAGATTTGAGAAATTAGGGATTGTTTATTAATGATGTACACTACTGAGAGCTAAGGAAAGTTTGATATGTTTCCCAAGTATTTCCTGGATTATTATGAAGGTTTTAGGAGAGTTTTTAAGAACCACTTTCTTACTGATAAGTTCAATTTTGATTAAGGATCACATGTATTAAGGATCTCTTTTCTGTATGTTTATTTACAGTTCGAATTACATTAAAATACGAAAGCAAGATTTTTGAAGACATACATTGTATCTGGAAAACTTGGTAGTTTTAATTAAAGTAATAGTTAAGTACGCGTTATGTTGGTCAATCAGTCGACAAACGATAAAAAAATGTGAACTTGTGTTATTCGTAGCTTTAAAATGGTGTTATTCAGAAAGACAATCCTTTAATCCCTTTGGTCATCTCCAAGGTCAACAATGCACCATAGGCCCTTGCTGATTACTCATCACTTTCTTAATTTTAAAGGAATGCAAGTTGAGACAAGCCAAACCTCTATTGTTTTACCTTAAAGTGAAAAAAACTTTTTTTTTTAGCCATCAATTGGGAATTTGCGGCTGGTATTTGCGGCTAGCTTCAGCTAGGTCAGTCCATCAGGGTAAAGGTAAAGAAGTGTAACTTGACACTTTCCATTGCAAACACTTTCTGTGTAGGAAGTTTGAATTCTAACTGGCATTCATATTGAAAGTAAAATGGCTACTGCAAGCTGATTGTGCTGGAGGTGTTTGTGTGTTGGTTTTTCTACCAAAACTTAATGTTCAAAATAACTTCCAACATGAAAGTTATACTGTATCTCTTTAGTGGGGGTAACCGGTCACTTCGGCACCTTGCTAACTCGGCATCAACAAACTCGGCACCCGTAGCAAATTCGGCACCCACAAACTCGACACCTAGCAAATTCGGCACCGACAAACTCGGCACTTGCACAAAATATAAATTCAGCACCCTGTCGAAAAGAGCTCATTTAGCTGATTTTTTAAAGTCAAATGTCATGATTTTACCCCAAAGTCACGAAATTTGACCTCAAATTTCATACTCTGTGACCAATTTTTCCCTTAAGTTGCAAAATTTGACTAAATTCCGCAGTTGCTGAAAGTTGCATGGAATCTAGCTCAATGCTCTGACAATACAGCTTTTTAAAACCTTCCATGATGCCATGGTACATGTGTGTACTGTTATCAAACTGTCCGTTTGTAAACAAATTTTGTTTTCTATGCCCAAACAATAAATGAACAATTTCAAATAGGCCTAGTCCACATTTCTTCCTAGTCTTAAAACAGCATGTCAAAGAATTCAATTATGGGATGATCTTTTGACTAAATATAATGTAAATCACCAATAGACCTACCCCTGTGTAAGTCGGACTGCACAGGGACCATGGGCAAAGGATACAGAAAGGACCACAGGCTTAGCGTTCACAACTGCCCCTCCATGATGCTACCTTCTTTTCCCGTGACATTCCACGTTTGCACATTGTCAATAGAGAAAGGATCGAAACATCCCTCATTTTTATTGTGTATACAGGTACGTTACTTTATCTAACCACTTGATGACCCTTCCAGCGAACAGGTAGATATTGCTTGGTGCTGAGTTTGTTAGTCAAAAATAGGCCGGTGCCGAGTTCGTATGGTGCTGCTGTTCCGCCCCAACTTGACAATCGTCCCAACTATAGTTGGGACTGGTCCCGACTTGAGTGTTAAAGTTGGGACGTCCCAACTATTGTTGGGATCGCAGTAAACACAAATCACCCCCATGAATAAACCAAAAACATAATAATAATATAGTAAGTATCATAGTATGAAGTTTTTAAGACCACTTTCCCTTGCCCTTGAGAATATTTGAAATTAGTTAGAATTTTGGTTTTCCAAGAGAAGGGAAATTAAATGACTAGGCCTTAATATTGAGACTGAAGTAAGCGTCACCCGGCATGAGCACGCTGTCAGAACCATCTAAAAACACAATTTACGCCGAGTTAGTGGTCCATTATGAGCGAGTATACAAGGCTCGTCCTGGGCACCGGCTCGCTCCATCATGACAGTTTGACATGAGTTTGTATAAAGAGCCGAGACTCGTTGAAATAAAGAATCTTGTTAATTAACGCCGATCGCTTCAGCTTGTGCGTCTGCAGTAGTGTTATAGTTGGGACGTCCCAACTTTAACACTCAAGTTGGGACCAGTCCCAACTATAGTTGGGACAATTATCAAGTTGGGACGGAACAGCGACATTCTTGGTGCCGAGTGGGTGCCAAATTTGCAAGGTGCTGAATTTTCAAGGTGCCGAGTTCGCAAGGTGCCAAGTTTGTGGGTGCCGAGTTTGCAACTGGGGCGCTGTTACAAATTTTGGCATCTTCGTCGTTGTTTTTTTAAGTACAGCACCCCAGCCTATAGCCCTAGTGTTTAGAGGGTGGTGGTGGTGGCGAGTGTGTTACACAAAACTAAGTAGGGCCAGGGACTAGGAGTAGTAGTAATGAAAAAGTATACTACATGTATACAGCCCAGGGATAGGGACTGTTCACACCGAACAAAACAAGAAAAAAGGTACACCAGCCATTACTCCTACTCCTAGAGAACGACTAGATACTAGAGAACTACGACTCGAGGTTCGTTCCGCTATCGTCTCCACGATAGATATAGAGGAACGAACCTCGTATCGTACGTAGTTAGTTCTAGTTCAGTACCACAAGACAATTCAGTACGACTATAAATTCCAACTAACTCTTCTGAATAAAGAAGACTACATTAACAACTAGTCCGAGTACCCAAACACTGTTTTTTAACATTGGACAATACCTGGCGTATCTGGCGTACACGTCAGATGATCTTCAAATGTTAAAATGCGTCGTTGGGCCCGGACTCGGACTAGTTTAACAACGAACATGACGAAAGCAAAAATACAAGTTGAACAATATCTGATTTTGGGCCTACCTTTTATGCTCAACTTCTTCAAACTTTGTCTCAGCCCGCTCAGCCCACCCTCCGGGTTACCATAAAACAGTCTATCGGCTTTCTTTTAAACTGTGACTGCAAAAAGTAATTGCAAAAAGGAAATGAAAATAAAATCCCCCCAAAATGGCGGCCTTAGACGTGTGAGTGCTGCATGCATTGCTCAGTAACGGGGAATCCCCGTATATTAAAGGGATACAGGGAACGATTTGGTCCCAAATTTTTGCATAGCAAAACTGCTATGCAATTTTTTTTTTTGCATAGCAATCTCAAAATATTGCATAGCAGTCCATAAATTTTGTATAGCAAATTTTAAAATGCCTAAATATTGTTGAAAATTTAACCCTGTGACACAGGTTTATTTGTGTGTTTTTTAAGGCTTAATTTCAGGCCAAGGCTACTTTCAGAATGTCTATAATTAAAGAATAAGACGCTCCAAAACTTAATATGAAAAAGGCCTATTCCCCTAACTTTTTTTTCACTAGAGACAACTTAAATTTTGGGTTGCCCGCAAGTTTTTCCACTAGCCTACGTGTATTATTAAATGCACACAATTTTCGTAGCGTCAAAAAAAAAATAATAATAATAATTTACGATTTTTTTTTTTTTAACGATCTTATCCCCTATTTTTTGCCCTAAATAGTACTTGTTTTCATCAACAACCATTTTCATGGATTTGTAATTTGAGAATCGGTTTTATAGAACTTCTTTTGCAATGAAATCTTCGTGTTAACGATCGATCGACGACGCACATTGAGAAAAAATTCAATGAACTTTGCCCCGCAACGCCCTCTATCGGCAAAAGTTGTCGATGCTTGAATAGCCTGAACCCAACGCTGTGTATAGTACAGAATCCACGGGCGTGCGCCGCGTTGTGCAGCAATTCTTTACTCGACTCGTGAACGTGTATGGAGTTGGAGGCTAGCCAAGCTTCCTTATGAATATGAATTTATTGACAGGCCAATCACAGCGTGCGGAATGTTGGTTAGGATGGACTTTGGACCTGCTGTTGTACTGAACAATAATACTACCATGTGTTGTGTGCGTGCGTGCGGGCGAACGTTGGCTACTCACTACCATGTGGTTAAGGGAAGTGCGTGCGTGTTTACTATGAATTGAACGATCGCGATCGCGGTCACATTAAATCTAGCAAATATCAAGACTTGCTAAACCATTTTATGAACTTAAAAATAATCTCTCTTTGGGATTTTACAACTGTACCCCTCATTTCATGTGAAAAGGAACAATTTTTTGACTAACCTGGCGGGCTACTAAGGGAAGGGTTTTGACTCGCACGCCGCTGTTTTCACTCGCATTTGGCGACCGCTAATTTCGAACCCTACCGATGCTGCTTCCATCGACCCATCATGTGTGGGGGAATGTGGATCACAGCGCGGCGTCGTGCGCGATATGATTGTTTCCCTTGCTCTAGTCTTAGGTTGTCGGACGTCACGCTAAATAAAAGGCAATTCCTCAAACACCCACCGCCACAGCTTAGGTAAATGTGAATCCGAAACCTTGTGGGTGTAAACTTATTTTTATAACTATTTATACAATTTAGTAAAACTTGCATCGCAAATTGCATCGCAAATTGTGCGATGCACTTTGTAAAATTGCATCGCAAATCGCTCCAATTGCATCGCAAAATGCGATGCGATACAAGGGAAATCGTTCACTGGGATATTACTAGACTCTATTATTAGAGAAAGAACAAGAAAGTCTTACTATTACGACTTACAATCATCTCCCTTACATCATGCGCGAATCTAAGGGGAACACGTGCCCCAGGTTAAAATATTTGCACCCCCCCCCCCCCAAAAAAAAGGGGGAAAACGGAAAGAAAAGACAAGATAAATAATAATAAAGGAAAGGGGGAATTCGGGAAGTAACGTTCTGCAAAAACAAAAAAGAGGTAACTGCTGGGTTTAAATAATGTGTAAAACGCATCTGAAGTGTCCTATATTGCACCAGAGAGGGAGAGAACATTTAATGTTTAAAACAAATTTCCCGAGCCCTAAAGCATGCCGAAGATCCAAGGCCGCCGGCTTGCGCTTCGCTCTCTGGTGGTAGTGATGCCCCGCGCTTCGATATATTTTCATCCTTGGCTGGTGGGATGGTGTCAGGACACTTCGTACCTTTGCCACTTCGTACCCTGGACACTTCGTACCTTTTCAAGGTGCGAAGTGACTTTGGACACTTCGTACCTTGGACACTTCGTACCTTCACACAAGACACTTCGTACCTTCTCACAAGACACTTCGTACCTTCAGGATTCAATATCATTTTTACGTGCAGAGATAATGAGACGTAAGAAACAAACAAATTGAGTTTACAAAATACGAACAAAACAAATGTGTTTTAAATAAAAGTCTTCACATTTCACAATAAAAACAATTTCACAATTAAACAAAATGACAATTCATTATGTATTTAAAAAAAAAATAGATAGTATCCAATAGCATATTTACATGCCGAGAGAATGAACCAAATTAAATACAAAAACAACCAGTACACTTTTACATCAATTTCATAAAAAGATAAAGCTGGAAAGTATTCCATATCAAATTTGCGTGCCGAGATAATGATACATTAAACACAAAAATTACAAAATACAGACAAAAGGTAAGGTATGGGGTAGAAAATATTGCGTGCCGAGATAATGGTCATACTCATAAGAACAAAAATATACAAAATACGGACAAAATAAAGGTATTTTAAAGATATTTTTAGTTGAATAATATTAGTAATCACATTTCACATTAAAAAGGACATTCAAATAATTAAACAAAATGACAATTCATTAAGTATTATTTTGTATCTCAACGAAAATTATATCCTTATTAAGGAATTACACATTTTACTGAAGGTACGAAGTGACTCGGCTGAAGGTACGAAGTGACTCAGCTGATGGTCACTTCGTATCCCGCCCGCGGTACGAAGTGACCAATTTGGTTACGGTACGAAGTGTCCCGAAGGTACGAAGTGTCCAGGGTACGAAGTGGCGAAGGTACGAAGTGTCCGACATCCCCTTGGCTAGAACGTTGTTTACGTTTACCAATAGGAACGCACGTGATCGAAGCGTCTTGGCATGGATTAGATGTTTGGTTAACATTTTAAAGAAGGTTTTACCTGCTTAAAATATCCTGGATGCGTGCATGATTATGAATTAGCCAACACTTAGTTTTGTTCGATTGAAGGGACCAAATTAATGTGTCTGTGGCACCCCTGGTCACGTGTGTCGGGCGTTGGCAATCGTTTTTGCTATACCGTGTGATTGATTGATTTTCCAAAAGTCAATGAAGCAAATAGACCTAATACATGGTGGCCCTGAAGGGACATCGCATATCGCAAACGTGTGCGCATACGTATACGATGTCGCGAAATTTATCGCGAATGTGTGCGCACACGTATGCAATGTCGTGAAACAATTCGCGAATATGTGCGCACACGTGTGCAATGTCGTGAAACAATTCGCGAATATGTGCGCACACGTGTGCAATGTCATGAAACAATTCGCGAATATGTGCGCACACGTGTGCAATGTCGTGAAACAATTCGCAAATATGTGCGCACACGTGTGCAATGTCGTGAAACAATTCGCGAATATGTGCGCACACGTTTGCGAATTCATTTGCAATGTCGTGAATTTTATTGCATACCTTGTCGCATACCTTTGGGGTGGTGTCATTTTGCGGGCAATTTGTTAGTAACCTAGGGAGTACGCAAGTGGCCCGGTCCCATTTTGTATACCAAAGATACTTCAAGGCAGGAGCTTGGGTATCATTTTAGTGTGGCCATGTCTAGCCGGCCAGCCACATGGTGATGGTACAGCATCATATCACAAAACAAAAGGTCCATGCAAACAATCGTCGGACTATTCTCACTAAAATGAGCACCGGTACAATGGTTAGTATAATAGTTATTCACTTATTAGGAAAGCGTGAGGAACAGCGTGCGCTCGAAGGTAAATTAGTCAGACACTATTTATATCTATGTGTACGTCTCGATTCCAGACTAGCTGCTACAACTCCCCAGTTCATTAGGAATTTTATTGAATGGTATGCGACAAGGTGTGCAATAAAATTCACGACATTGCAAATGAATTCGCAAACACGTGCGCACATATTCGCGAATTGTTTCACGACATTGCACACGTGTGCGCACATATTCGCGAATTATTTCACGACATTGCACAAGTGTGCGCACATATTCGCGAATTGTTTCACGACATTGCATACGTGTGCGCACATATTCGCGAATTGTTTCACGACATTGCATACGTGTGCGCACATATTCGCGATTTATTTCGCGACATCGCATACGTATGCGCACACGTTTGCGATATGCGATGTCCCTTCAGGGCCACCATAGCCAAAGGAAACTAAACAGGTCATTTTCTGTAGCTGAATACATTGAACGTTTAAACAAACACACACTATGGAAAAAATAAACAGGTTGTTACGCAGTTTGGGTACATTGATGGAAAACCATTTGATAATTGGCAGGCCAATTTGAGTAGACCTAAACGAAAGGGCCATATCAAAGGCTTAAACTAGCTACTTAAAGTAAAATAAGCAAATATATATATTTTCCGCCGCCCTAAAAACCTGGGAGACATTCTAGTCAGGGCCAAACTCCCCCCAGGTACAGGCCAAACACCACCACTAACAGAGATACAAGGTTGTCACAAGTGTACCCGCTCTAAATGTAGAACCTGTCTCTACATCAAACCTGCACTTAAAGTGAAGAGTCATAGCACTGGCTCTTCTTACAATATCAAGACCGACTTCCTATGTAGCACACCCAATGTGGTCTATGTTATATCTTGTAAAAGATGTGGACTACAGTATGTGGGAGAGACTAAGACCAAACTCAGTCTTCGCTTTGCGAACCATGTCTCTTCCATAAAGACCAAGAAACTGTACCCTGTCTCCATCCACTTCAATAGCCTTAATCACAGCGTCAAAGATGTTGAACTCATCGTGATTGAGGCTTGCAATGGTGACGACACACACCGCAAACTCAGAGAATCACACTGGATTCACCAACTCAAGACAGTCCAATCCTTTGGACTCAACGTAAACACTTGTGTTAAATAAATTCCCATCACACTCCTTCCACCTTTGCTTGTTTTTTTCTTCGATATAAAATAAATACAATAACTGTAAATAACAAGTTCTCTCCACTAGTCTATTTTTACGCTTTTTCTCTCGCTTACTTCATTGGTACAAAATAGATACAGTTATTGTCATTTACATGTTCCCTACACTTTTCTCTCTCTCAAAAAGTTTTTAAAAATCAACCTGTCTATAACCTATTCCCTCTGCAGAGGAATTAATAACCTGCTCTCTCTGCAGGTTCCTCTTGCTTGGTTTTAACCGCTATGCCAGAACAGCTAATAATACTAATACAAATCATAGTAATCATCATATAATAAACATCTACTTCATACCTTGTCATGTTCTTTGGGTACAGCATTTGGAGGATACTTATATTTCTATAAATGGATATGTTTGTGTTTGTTCTTGTTTATGCCTCTGACGAAGGTCCGGATTGGATCGAAAGCTAAGGCCATCTCCCCTACTAATTTTATATATATAAATAGTTTGGGTTTGAACAAAGAAAAATTGACTGGAGCGGGACTTGAACCAACGACCTCCGGATTAACGTACCGGCGCTCTACCAACTGAGCTATCCAGCCCTATGTTGGCGGTCTCCCTATTAGTCAATATCTTTGTTCGGGGTGCCAGTCAGAAGCCATACAACCGTTAACTGCCGTGTAGCCAGGGATCACACCCACGTTTACGATTCAACCCTTGTGGTTTATTACTTGATATTTAATATTAAAAAGTCGCATCCCCTTAAGGTGATCCCGTGACTGCCGCTTCCAAGGTTGAATATTTTCTGATGTGTGGAAAGTTCAACATTAGAAGTTATGAAAAGTTCGCACTATAAGTATAATTATGTTGTCTTTGTTGGGCCATGGTTGAGCAATGGCGACAAATACTTTTTTTTCTTATTCAAAAACGTTTCTGTGGTTTTTAGCGAATGATTTCCCTTTGTTGTGTTTACGAGTAAGCATTGTTTAATGTGACTAGTATGATGATGATGATAATAATAATTATAGTTGCTAATTTGAAGCAAACTACTACGTGTAAGCCTATATAGGTTTCCCTAGCCAATACTTTTTGTTTTCAAAACTCATTTATTTTAATAAGACCAGCTCGCTCAATTGCAAATGAATGACCGTTGCATCAGCATTCAACAGTCAAAAGGGGTAGACTGAATTCAATTTCAACAGTTCAGCATTCACTGGTATCATTTAAACTCATTAGGTCGTAAAGATCATTTAATTTCGTAAGAGCCAGCAACAAGAGGCCGGTCCACTTCATCAACGAACAAACTTTTGTCAAATGTGTGCATTCCATTTCATTTTTACCAGATCTGTATGAATGAGAACGAAACAAACCTGTTTGAAACTACCACCTTTGTGCACAGTTTTAATAGCCCTTCTTCCTTTTTTACTTTTATGGTGTGCATAATTAAACTGGCCTCGGCCTCCCCTTGGCCTCGGCCTCCCCGGCATGTAACTCGGTTTTGGCCTTGGCCTTGGCCTCGGAGACCCAGGACTCGGACTCGGCCCTGGCCTCGAAGGTCGTCGACTTGACTATATCCACTTATGTCTCAATACTCCCCCCCCCCAAAAAAAAAGCCCTTTGAAGGAGTCCTTTGGCTGACATGAAATGTATGATGGGGTAACTTTCGCTTTGACTTATCTTGATAGCGAAGTTATCTGTTTATCAATGTAAACCTTGGCTTAAGTCAAAGCTGTGCCCTTGACAGCTAAGGCTTTGATAAAGTCAAAGTCTTGAGTGGGCCTTGGGAAGTTGCTTCCTTGGCTGTGTTGTGGAGGACAGTGGCTCTCTTGGTATGGTGTTTTCCAACTTTCTTCCAAGCGGTCGATCAGTGATCCATTTCCGTAAGGAAAGAACTTGGTGCTCGTAATGATGTTGGTGAGAGGTCCAGAATGTCCGCTAGAGAACGACAGGGTCTTCGTTCTTGGTTAAGGGCTTGAATTGCGAATTCAAGATGGCGGGTCACAAGTTGTGGTTTTTCGAGTGATTGAAAAGTTTCGTAAATGAGGGCAGGTACCGTAAAAACCAGTATGGACTATAGGTAGGCCTAAAGTGTTGTGTTCAAAATAGAGGCACGGATTGAAAGTGAGGTCTCGTGGTACTGGCGGGCTCAGATGCAAGCAGCCTGAAGATACCCTTTCTAATAGGTGGGAATGCAAGAAAGTCGTTTCCAAAATTTAGCAAAATGTCCGTTTCGTCTAGTGTCACGCTGATGTAATTTTGCCACCAAATCCTCTGCAGCTTTATGGATTTTAAAATGTATTTTTTATTTTTTAAGTTTTAAGTTGAAATATGGAATGTTGAAAGTATTACATGATTTTAAAAACACTGTTTTACTGTACCATTTGCTCATTTATCCCGTGACCATGGTGCTGGCTGTTGGGGTGCCATGATAGATGCACCTGCTGTACGGTCAGGGATCGCCAGACAGCTCCTCTCATAGCAAGGGCGCCGGCAATGTTACAGCCTGTCCAGTAACGGACGTTGTCAGACCAGAAATTGCTTTGCTTCTCCGTCGCTTGCCCTCAAACTGTTCATCAATTGTTTTAAATGATAAAAGATGATACAAACAATAATTATTTAATTTTAGTCTGAAAGCTTAGGCCTACTGATCATGAAGTTCATACTAGCCAATTTTTCTGCGAAACATCTCCCTTTGAAATGAAGTCATATTCGAAAAAACTTTAAGCCTTATAGGTCTATCTGAAAACCAAAATAAAATGATGATTTCGGAGTGTTACGACCACATAAAGTCTGATACCTTTAACTTGTGTAGACAGTTAAACCTCAGATTATCTTCGGTGGGCCTTAGTAGTAAGTTAAATGATTCCTGTCTGTCAAGCCGGAATTAACTTACATGCTCACACCTGCTATATTTGTTGATAAGAAAGCGTTTCGGGAATTATTTTTTATTATTAATTATGACGAATGATATTACTTGGACAGTCAAACCAGAGTGGAATATGCATCTACTCTGCATGTTCAACTTGACAACCGTTCGGAGACAGTTGACCTACCATTGAGCCAAAGGCATACAATACACAGTACACATAAACATCAACAACAATAGCCCCGCCACTGTCGCCATACACCCTAGTGATGAGGGTCGAAGCAGTGTCCCGTTGCTAGGTCGCCTCGCCAAGTGGGTTCCAATTTTGTTGACTGGTAACTAAGGCCTACGACGACGGACCACTCTGTGCCGTGCTGCATAGTACGCGCTGCATACTGGAGTAGCAGGTGCAGTTCACAAACACTTCATCCGAACACCAATCCTTCATTGACAGGTGCATGGAAATCCACCAAAGTAACACAACTTGCGAGTTTTACCAACGATTTCGGGCTGTTTTCAGACATACAAGAAGTATAAAGGAAGTTGTGTGATATACAACTTGAAATTTAAGTTGTAATTGGAACACACAGTTAATCATCATGACATTGCACTACCCACCTAGTCGCCTTGATACGAGCAGTAGTGAAGCCCGTGCAATTCTCAACCAACCTTTTCCTGCTTTTACGTGTCTCTGTGAGCTGTGTGATTGTGGGTAAGATATCCATTTGAGGAGGATTTCCGAAACTGCTGTTATTGCTGAAATATTTTGATATGTTTTATATGTAATACTTTATATTTTAAACGGATGTCGGACACTTCGTACCTTTGCCACTTCGTACCCTGGACGCTTCGTACCTTCGGGACACTTCGTACCGTAACCAAATTGGTCACTTCGTACCGCGGGCGGGGTACGAAGTGACCATCAGCTGAGTCACTTCGTACCTTCAGCCGAGTCACTTCGTACCTTCAGTAAAATGTGTATTTCCTTAAAAAGGATATAATTTTTGTTGAGATACAAAATATTACTTAATGAATTGTCATTTTGTTTAATTTAATTATTTGAATGTCCTTTTTAATGTGAAATGTGATTACTTATACTATCTAACTAAAAATATTTTTAAAATACCTTTATTTTGTCCGTATTTTGTATATTTTTGTTCTTATGTACCATTATCTCGGCACGCAATATTTTCTACCCCATACCTTTATTTTGTCCGTGTTTTGTAATGTTTGTGTTTGCATGTATACTCGGCACGCAAATTTGATATGGAATACTTTCCAGCTTTAGCTTTTTATGAAATTGATGTAAAAGTGTACTGGTTGTTTTTGTATTTAATTTGGTTCATTCTCTCGGCATGTAAATATGCTATTGGATACTATCCATTTTTTTAAAAATACATAATGAATTGTCATTTTGTTTAATTGTGAAATTGTTTTTATTGTGAAATGTGAATACTTTTATTTAAAATACATTTGTTTTGTTCGTATTTTGTAAACTCAATTTGTTTGTTTCTTACGTCTCATTATCTCTGCACGTAAAAATGATATTGAATCCTGAAGGTACGAAGTGTCTCGTGAGAAGGTACGAAGTGCCTCGTGAGAAGGTACGAAGTGTCTTGTGAGAAGGTACGAAGTGTCTTGTGAGAAGGTACGAAGTGTCCAAGGTACGAAGTGTCCGACATCCGTGAGAAGGTACGAAGTGTCCAAGGTACGAAGTGTCCAAAGTCACTTCGCACCTTGAAAAGGTACGAAGTGTCCAGGGTACGAAGTGGAAAAGGTACGAGGTGTCCTGACACCTTTTAAACAAGTGAAGATAATCGTAGCCCTCCATCCTCCCGACGGTAGGGTTACGATTATCGCAACTAAAACCAGTGGGTTTTAATTTTTTTTATTAGGGACGCATGATTGGTTTTCATTTATTATAAAAACATATTGCGGTGACAAGAAAAAAGTATCGGAATGATATTTATTTATTTTTGGCACCCCCGAACAAAGATATTGACAAAATAGGAAGAATGCCAACATTCGGCTAGATATTATATTAGGGCGGCAGAACCCAACATTTTGTTAGATGGGGGTGCTGGAATATACTAACAGCACCTCTGCTCTTGAACATATAAACACACATTCTATTGTAAGAATAAAGCTATCTTTTTTTCTTAGTCCCCTCAAAATCCCTTACAAAACTTTAACATATTTAAAATGCAAAACAATTTCAAACTCCGTGCAAGCAACCCAGCACTCGGCACCCATTAGTAAAATGTTGTTATCACAGAACATAGTGAGCATAATTTTGTTATACTGTAAAAAACAAAACAAAAGAAACAATCAATAAGTATACTTATAAGGTGTTCCAAACTCATGACTTTGTGTATTCGGTTTATTGCAAGAAGTTAACAACAAGAAGTCCCTTCGATCCACTTAGCCAAAGGGTGTCAGGACACTTCGTACCTTTGCAACTTCGTACCCTGGACACTTCGTACCTTTTCAAGGTGCGAAGTGACTTTGGACACTTCGTACCTTGGACACTTCGTACCTTCTCACAAGACACTTCGTACCTTCTCACGAGACACTTCGTACCCTCAGGATTCAATATCATTTTTACGTGCAGAGATAATGAAACTTAAGAAACAAACAAATTGAGTTTACAAAATACGAACAAAACAAATGTATTTTAAATAAAAGTATTCACATTTCACAATAAAAACAATTTCACAATTAAACAAAATGACAATTCATTATGTATGTTTTTTTAAAATGGATAGTATCCAATAGCATATTTACATGCCGAGAGAATGAACCAAATTAAATACAAAAACAACCAGTACACTTTTACATCAATTTCATAAAAAGCTAAAGCTGGAAAGTATTCCATATCAAATTTGCGTGCCGAGATAATGATACATACAAACACAAAAATTACAAAATACGGACAAAATAAAGGTATGGGGTAGAAAATATTGCGTGCCGAGATAATGGTACATAAGAACAAAAATATACAAAATACGGACAAAATAAAGGTATTTTAAAGGTATTTTTAGTTAGATAATGTAAGTAATCACATTTCAAATTAAAAAGGACATTCAAATAATTAAACAAAATGACAATTCATTAAGTATTATTTTGTATCTCAACGAATATTATATCCTTATTAAGGAATTACACATTTTACTGAAGGTACGAAGTGACTCAGCTGATGGTCACTTCGTACCCCGCCCGGGGTACGAAGTGACCAATTTGGTTACGGTACGAAGTGTCCCGAAGGTACGAAGTGTCCAGGGTACGAAGTGGCAAAGGTACAAAGTGTCCGACATCCAGCCAAAGTAGTAGTCCCGGCTGATTTCCTACCTTCCACCCAGGTAGTAATATAAGCAGGACAGTTCTTTTCAGAACTAAGTAGTCTCCTGAATTCCGATATCTACTCCATGGCAGTAAACTAAAAAGCAAGACCTAGTTCCCAAAGAATAAGTCTACACAGCAAAGTAGATAGGGTGTCGGTCACTTCGTACCCAAGTCGTTTCGTACCCTCGTTTCGTACCTTGATTGTCTGCCGGCAGTCAAACTGGACAAAGAACCTTTCATGTATATCAAGCGTTGTCGGTCGTGCGTGATTTATTTACGTTGTTTTTGTTTTTAATTGCCGAATTCGGGTTCACTAAAAAAAATAATAAACTAAGTGGTATTCAGACCTGAGTGTCAGGCATTCAGCCTTGGTTGTGCGTTCATTTATTTCTTGCGTGTGGACATCAGGACCAGCCTCCGATTAGAAGAACAATTCCTCAACCTTTGTTACTGAATAGGTGTTCCATTATTATTTTTTCTGAAGTTTCCTATCCCGTCCCCAAACCAGAAAACAAACTCTTAAGTTGCACACAACTCAACTTAGATACACATTCTTGTTTGGTCAAAAAAAGTTTTTAAAAGGATTTTTACCTCGTTATTAAACGAACGATACACAGAGGTTGGTTTATATTTAAGACTTGACGTGGGTACGAAGTGACTTGGGTACGAAGTGAGTTGGGTACGAAGTGACTTGGGTACGAAGTGACTTGGGTACGAAACGACCTGGGTACGAAGTGACTTGGGTACGAAGTGACTTGGGTACGAAGTGACCGACATTCAGGCCATTCAGTAGATATACACATGGTGTTACCGGAAACCGAATATACATTGATGGCTCACCATGCAGTGCCTCAAGAATTATAAACTCATGACGTTGATGAGTCACAATGGGCCTGTAAAACATAATTGTAATTGAACTCAGTTAATTGTAATTAAACTCAGTAACCTTTTTGTGAACAGACGGCACAAACATCACAAGAACTGTAAAAAAAGGTACAAGCGGAATCGCTTTGGTCCTGATAACAAATGTTCGCTGAGTCATTATCAAGAAACCTTCAAGGAGCCTGATGAGGGATATGAGCGTCGCCTTCCAATGATTCCACCCCCAACACCAAGAGATCCTAATCCTCCCAACATGGACTTCAATACAATCCAGCGGTCAGACTTTCAACAAAGAGTTCAAGCAAAGAAACAACAGCCAATTAAAATGGTCAGTATGCTCATCTTGTAGATCTTAAGACTAACCTTATTCTATCTGAAGACCAAAGTATGTCCACTCTGGAAATTGACTGATATTGCTACTCAAAAGGCTTGGTTTTTTGTGACAGTTATGGCTGTATGATATAAAATATATAACCGCTATAGACCGTGCAAGTCTCACGCGTATTAACAAATTTCTGGGACCACATTGCTTTAACACGTGAAGGAAACAAACTCGCACTTTTTGATGGGTCCCAAATGTTCGAATACAAATGTGACTTACACAGTCTATACTTTCTCAAAGGTGTGATCCTTCATCATTGTGACAGTTTTAAAGATTAGTTTTAGGATTGCATTTAGATTCTCTCTAATGATCATGAAAGCATTCTCTCTGGAAAGCTGTGTGAGTTAGAACTCTTTTGGTTATTGTTTATTGCAACTGTGTCTTGAACAGGAAGAGAATATGGAGCAAAGTAACGCCCCCTTTGAGAACAAGACGTCTTACAATGTGACTTATCAAGGCCATACATCATTCCCTGATATTAAGATGCTAAGACCAAGCACGCAGAACAGGAAGGGTCTTAGATCAGCAAAGTTTGACAGCAGAACATCTAACAAGGAGCACTTCAAGCACTGGGTGCCACGCCCAGCCAAATCATTTGGTGAACTTCCTTCATTCACAGGTTTGTACATTTGTAATAATGTCAACAGTCAACATAAAATCAGCCTTGTTTAAGTTGTACCTGCAAGAATTACAAGATGTAATTAAGTTGAATAGATTTTAACTAAAAAACAGTAACTATGTCAAGTAATATAAAACACAAATTGTGTGCTTGTTTAAGGTAATACCAATTACTGTTCTCCCGCCGTTCTTATCTTCAAACAAGATTTTCTCAAAAGCTAGAGTTGGAAATGTTTTTAGAGCTGTTTTGTTTCTAGTCCTAGTCAGCCTTCACCCATACCAAATCCCAGGTCATCTCCTATTTCAAACCAAGTAAACTGTGCATGCCTGTTAATGTTCCCTCCCCCCACTTTTAACATCAGTTGATAAAATAAATAGTTTGATTTTTTCTGCAGACCATTGTTAGTTCCTCAAATTAGCATAAGCTGTTCTGCCCTCTAAAGAATCAGGCAACTTTTCTCTGTTTTCTGTCAACACACATAATCACTTGTTCAATATCTTATTTTTCAGGCTCCATCTTATACCCGGGACAGAAACTTGGAGAGTTGGAGTCTGTAACGAGGACAGACTATCCTGGCAATCATGCAGAACAAACACTTGCTGCTAAAAAACTCCCTGACAATATAGTAATTGAAGGTATGTATGAGTTATGTGTTATGACCATAAGTTATGCCATGCACTGATGTGCAGTGCATGACAGATGCAATACAATAGCTCAGTGGAGATTTAGCAATGGATTATTATTTTTATTTATTTATTTTTTTTAAGGGTGGGGGCCTTTCCCTAGATAGTCCCTTTGAAATATAAGAAAAAAAATAAGACACCGGATATTCTGTAAGAAATAAAATATAATAAACCTGAAAAGGGGCTAATTACCGGTGTATGTGGAGGGCTGAATGTAGGTAGGAAAGTTCCTAGGTGAGGATGTCTTGAGGATGTTGTTGTCTGTTCTTTTTTTCATTAAAGTGAAACATTAATGCCATGTAACGTCAGTCTCAGCTTAACTACTCTGTTTGTTTGGTCCAACATGATTTTTGGTGGCCATGGGCTCTTGATTAGCCACATGTCCAAGTACAGGTGCACATAACTCATGTTTATCTCAAGTTGAAAATGTAATTTGTTTCTTTTTAACAGGTGACTTTGACCACATCACAACCAATAAGCACACCTATAAAGACATGGGACCTCAAGAAAAGAGTCGCACTGTTAAGTTTACTGCACAGCTGGGTCGAGACAAGCGCTCTAAATTTGATGGAAAGACACAGAATATGAGAGACTTCCCAGGATACCGCAGCCAACCCCTCCCTGAGCATCCTGTGACCCCTCACCCTGCTACTATCCGTCTTAGTATGGACTCCAGGTATGCACAATTAAAGTGAACTGTGATTACAGCTAGACACTCAGTTTTCAGTCAAATTGTTTCCTGTCTTATTTATTATTGATAGATTGAAAAATTCTGTAAATAGCTTCTGTGTGTTATTTTAACTCTGATAAGATTTCATATTATCAGGACTTTGGTGATAATGATAGTGGTTGTAACTACATATATGTAGTGGTGTAATGGTTACTGTCTTGATATTAAATATACATATATGTATATTTAATATCAAGACAGTAACCATTACACCACTATTTTTTTTTACGAGATCAAACCTGCTTGGTTTTTGGGGGAAAAGTTTGCAAGTAATACAAGAAAATTTTGCATTGTAGGATTGCAGCTGAAGTGATTCCAAAAGCCCAGTAAACAAAATAATGATGACAGTTTGGTATTTATTATGACTAGATTAGAGTTTGTGACTGAACAGCGAACTCAATATCCAGGACATGACACAAGAAAGCATCCTAAACCAGCTCTGATGACCAAAGATCCAACTGAGTATGTACCACCTACAACCAAGTTTACTACAACTACAACAAATAAGGTAAGAAAGCTTACAAATTTAGCAGCATGTACTGCAACGATTTAAGGGTAAAACCAAATAATATTATTTATCCCTGATGCAAAAATTAACATCTATTAAAGCATTGCAGTACCCACTGCTACTGATTCTGACCTGCCTCTAGCCATCAGGCTAGCTCAGTGGTCTAGTGGTAAGACATCTGCTCTAGCAAAGATCCTGTGTTCGGATCCCACCCGAGTAATTGGCCTATGAATTGTTTTCACAGAACTTGGGAAAGTACTGAGAATACAGTGCTTAATACACATTGGTGTAAGGGGTAAAACCAAATTATGCAAATTAGTGTATTATTTCTGGTCTGCATGCAGAGGCAAGTTCAACTGTTGTAATAATATTTCATTTACCCTTTCTAGATGACCTACAAGCCAATTGATTCCAAAGATGCATATGTTGTTTCTAAAGCCCGCCCAATGACCAACACACAGAGACAACCAGCCAAGTTTGATGACCAAACAATAAATAAGCGTTTCTACAAAGACTGGGGTGTGAAGTCACGCATACGCTATGGTGACTTACATGAAGCTAACATATACGTACCTGCTTTAGGCAAAATGGCATCAAAATCGGAGACAATGAATAAGTTTGAGGGCAAGACACTTGATGAACCCACCCGCCCATTCGTCCCTGCTCGAAGGCCTGTAGAAGAAGCAGGCAAGCATGATTTCCGCACAGTACACATGGAGACATACAAGGGTAAACATAAACCACTGTGCAAGGCAGAAGCATATATTCTTCAACAAGAATTGCTCAGGAAGAAAGGGCTTGGAGGTAGTGGTCCTCAGCATACACTGGATTCCTTGGAGCTTTTAACAGCCACCTTTTAAACCAGTAATTGGACAGTAGTAGGCCATGAGTAGGGCTTTTGCCCCTGATAATGACTTTGATTATTCTAGGGTAAGGTTTAGGCCATATAAATCCAAAGGAAAAATATTGTACTTAGTCAAGGTGTACCTGTACATACGAATCCCAGAGTGCTATTAATGTACATGTATATTTTTATTGTGTAACTTGTATACAAAGATCCTTGCTTTTAGGGTGGGATAATATTTGTAAAGAATCATTGCACTGGTTGCCTTCTGTAGAAGTTGTGGGTAATCTAAATAGCCAAGTGGTTTCTGCAACGTAAACTCTGGTGAAATAGTTTGATTTAATCAATAAATGTTGCTGATATGGTGCAAACCCCATTTTCTTTACTTTGCAATTCAAGCTGTGTAATGTAACAACAATTTCACAAAGTGGATTTAAATCCTACTAGAATGGGTGGGTCACTGAATATAAGGATATATATACAATTTAAAAACCAAGATTAAATCACAGACATTTTTGTTTATGATAAAACTTAAAATAAGAAATGTTGTCAGCACAAAGCGTATGTTATTATGTTCTGGTGAGCCAAGTCTTCAGTACATTACCATTCTTGATTCAGTGCAGATCATCCAAGTATTGACAGAATGCTGTTCCTGCATTTTGTCTAGTGTGAAATCTGAATCATTAATTATACCAAGATGGATCCCGTTTTGTTCACTTTGATTAGAATATAAAAATGATAGCTTAATGTTAACTACAATGTATAAATCATCGCAAAAAATTGTTCCTTAAGTCTAATTAAAACAAACTTTTCCCATATCAAGTAATAACAATTTTAAAAAACAATGGTTCTTGCTTAAAATTAAAAATTTGAGCAAGGTAAATATTTTTTTTTTCCTATACTGTATAGGTATATGCTGCCACAGGATAGTGTGATCGATGTTTTCTGATTGTGCACAAACTTAACCACTTACAAAGCACCCCTTTACACTTTTGCTTTGTAGACATTATTTAAAGGCTCTGCATTTCTCTTGAGCTTATTTTTATATTTTGCTCTAAGCATAAAATCCTAACCAAGTTTCGTGGACATAAATTCAACAAAAAAAGAGAGACATAACATTCACTGTGGAGACATAGTAGAATTGAACACTTGTTTCAAGCTTCTGAAGGTTTATTGTGCAGTAAAACTTAATACATTGGCTGGCAGGTAACTACATGTACATGTACACACTTTATGTCTAGTACAGGACACATTGGCTCTTAATACAGTCATCCATTCCTAGTTGCAGAAATGTATAAAGAGAAAGCATGTTACTCTATAACAGCACTGGGATGCATAATAATTTTTTATAGCCATTTTAGTTAAATTAAAGTAAGTATAAGTATTAATTATGCCCCAAATGATTACATGTACCTCTTGTCATTTAATCAAAACGCAAAGATTAATCTTAAGTCAATAGATCCTAACTGCCTCAAACAATGTCACTATAAAATGTGATGAATCAACGCAAAGTGCTAAGGCAATAATATAAGTTCATCTCAAGATTGATCGGAGAGCCTGGTAACATTGGGTGCAGGATTTCTTGACTGTAGCAAGGTAATCATGCTCTGAAGATGCATTTTTGTTAATTAAGTTGACCTTATGTACCTCATACATTAAGTACATCTGATGAAAACACAAAGTTTGTCCCTACTTCTGGTCCCAAAGTTGCCAGATGTTTGTGCATACATTTAATACAAGTTTCCTGTTTTATCTTTCAAAGAACTTACTCTTGATAAATCTGACAAGAAGTTAAATCTTTGCCAAACGCATTTAAACTGAAATCCAAAGGTTATGCTCTGGCAGGCTTTGAGTAATCATTGTAGGCATTTGATTTGAAGGTTGCCAAGGCTGAATGAAGTTACATACCAACATGATACATACAGTTCCTAGGTCAAAGTTACTGACATGTACATTGTATATCAGTGTACATGTGCAATGTATATCAACTTCTATTATTAAGTTATGTAACGCACTGGTAATTTCATATTTGTAGTAAAAAGCAAGCAGATATACATGCTTTGTTTAAGCATTACTTCTTGTTTTTTGTTTGTGTGTGGTTTAAAACTATTCTGTCTTCTCCAAGAGGACAAAGTCATCCTCGTCTCTTCTCAAAATCAGACGATCTTGTACATAAACTGTGACATGAAACTGCAGAAATGCAGATTGTTTGAAATAATGTCAATAAATAGTTGAATACATTATATTAGTCTCATTATTGTGTGGAGCCCAATGCAGCAATATGTTGAATCTGAGACTGCATCTTATTAGAATGTGACCTTGCTGTGAATACAAATTGTGTTCATTAATCTGTTTAGGACGATCAAATCATTAATTAAAAAGAAAAGTCAAAGACATCAGGAGTATGAGACAATATCCATTGTTTCCTTTTAACTAAACTAAGGAAAACCAGCCATCATACAAGCTTCAAAATCTCAAGGTTTGTCATTACATACTGGCAAGATAATACAGTTTACAACCCAAATGATATATAAAAAGCTATAACATGACTAGTCAAATTGAAGTTGCATTTACAGTACATAACACTTGCAAACCATGCCTTTGGTTTCAGTTAAATAACATTAATACCATATAGCTGTGTTAATTAAAAACCAAAGTGGATGTGAAATATGTACATTCTTGCAATATATACAACTAAGCTAATAGTAATACTTAGAACTGAATACATGTACAAGTATATGAATAGCGGTGTTAATCTTAACAAAATAGTTCTCAGAGATAAATTGGCACTCCTTAAATACATGTACATGTGTGTACAAGGACAAATAGTGAAAGCAAGCAACAACTAAAATCAAAAACAAAAAGAGAACTAACTGAGATAAAAATGGTTGATTTCTTGACAAAACAAGTCCTAAATGCAGTGTACAATCTGAAGTTAAGTAATAAAGAAACCAATAAATTAGTTTTACTTAGCTGGTTACACTGTGAATACCAACACAGTAGGTGCCCAACATGTCAAATAAGGGCACTATTTCCAAAAACTATCAACACATGTCCTGATGTGGGCACTAACCTCTGACTAACCAAACTCAATTAACCATTACTTTACAGCACTCAAAATGCATCTTTGGGATAAAATCCAATGGACTCTGCCAACCCAGCACTGCATGTATTATCATAACCTACATAATGTTTACATGGATTTGTGGTAGGAAAATGAAAGGACCCCCCCCCAAAAAAAAAAAGTGGGTAACAAGACAAATATAAACAAATATTTAAGGAAACAATAATAGTACTAATAAAAAATAAATTAATAAATAAAACCCAAATATAACACAACATCATTAGGAATGGTATCAACTTTATGAGCTTTTAAATGACATTAACATGTAGTAAACATCTCAATGAATTCCAGATTAGGGTGCATCACTAAGACATCTGGACAACTTAGTCTTAGTTGCATTTATTCATGAGCAAACGTGGCAAATAGAAAACACAGGAACATTAACTAAATTCCTCAAAGCAGAAATTCTGAGCAACCACTGGATTGCATAATGAGAACACAATTTATGAAACTTTTTGGAAAATGAAGCAGAAACTAAAGGCACTGAACAGGAACGTTAACAGACTTGTGGTCATTAAGACCATTGTTTGCGTACAAAATTATCATAACTAGAAAATATGCAGCGACACACAACATTATCAGCATAGCTATCAAACCAAGGTAATGAATAAAAAGGAACATTGACATATTTAACATCTTAGAAAATAGTTTGATATTTCTTGCAACTTGAGGTTTATCTACACAGTCTATTTAGACAATTAGTTTACCCTGTTTACCTTACTGCACAATATATACTCTTAACTACTTGTTAATAAGTCCAGAATAGCAAAAATGGGATGTTGGTCACAGTTACCATGGCAAGTAATATATACATCTTGTGAATACTATATACATGGGATACTGTCTGCAATGGGTAGTGTGTCACATCCTCAGTGCTATGAGCAGTCTGTATCCTCACTACTCTTTCAGTATTCCCCCGGCAAGGAAACACTGATCATTCACACTTCCTTACATCCACCCTTCTTCAAATCTTGTGGGCGCTTATTCAGAGTATACTCATGGAAATAAAATGTTTCTTGTTTAGATTTCACTTCTCAATACAGGAATTTCAAGGATGCAACAAGACTATGGTAAAATGAAAGAGGAGACCAGCTATGTCCAGAAACCATGCTTGAAGGCAAATGTAGATTGAATTAACTACAGGTCTAAATAAAATGTCCTAATGGACATTCAAGGCTATTTAAACCACATTCACTAGCTTGATCAGTGTGCTGCAGTTTTACACACACACTGGGAAGAGTTGATTCATTTGGGGACATGGATAGCCCTTCACGCTGGTCTTGTCTCCTACATTTTTATTGTATTGCTGTCTATAACAAGATGGAAACTAAGTGAGTAAAAGTGCTGTAACACTGGCAGACTGGAAATTCTAATTGGGAAAATTTCAAAACAGTTTAAAAAGTTAATAACTACTCAAGCGTCTCAGGAATCGGCCTGATTGACACAAATATTGTAAGGAAATTGATCTACTTTACCATAGGGGTTGTAAATGGAGCTTTGAAATTTCAGAGTTTAGGGACTCAATTATTAAGTCTTATAAAACAAGGGAAACAATAGAAAAAATGCAGTTTTTTGAAAGTGTTGTCAGTCACAAATATTTGACACAAGTATCAGCCTAAGAAACACCATTGTCAAAAGTTTGTTCCCATTGAACTATTTGTAAACCTTCAATAGTGTAAGTGTGTTCACACGTGAACCAGAGACTATTGGACTTGTTTATCAATATGGATTCTGTGCCTTGCCTATGATAAAAGTAATGTGTAATTCATACATAAATGCCATTATTTCATGACAAACATCATTATGATTTGAATAGTATCGTTGGTTGAGTATTACAAGACTACACTATTACTCACTCATACATGTAGATGATGGGTAAGACACATATGGCATCTCAACATCAGTTTGGACTAGTTATTTCACTATGGCAAGCAGTCCAACCCATGTACTCAATGCTTAATTACATAGATGCTTGGTAAAGAACAACAGAAATCATGTGAAGTATCAACCAAAGAAAACAACAGCTTCACACACTCAAACAAGAATCAAATGTCTTGGACATCATTAGTACAGCATACAAAGTACAGTTTGAATACAAAAAAGGGTTTGTAATACCTATTTCAATTACATTTCAGCATTCTCCATGGCAAAAGCTAAGGGATTGGCAGTTACTGTTAATCCGCTATGATTAGTATCTTGGTGGAGTATAGGATGATCTTTCCTTGTGTGATTAGATTGAGTAGTTGCAGCATCTCTTGGTGGTGCAGGTACTGGTTTGAATGTAGTCATTCTACCATGGTGATCAGGTGGTGGTTGAGCTGTAGATGATGGCTTCTTACCTAGTCAAGTTTAACAAGAAAATCTCCACAATTTATACATCTTAATTTTACATTGGGGATAAAAAATGTTGTTTGGTTTTTGCCCTTCCACTGATGTGTATTAAGCACACTCGGTACTTTCTTGAGTACTGCATATACAGTGCTTAATACGCATTGGTGTAAGAGCAAAAACCATACAATATTAACAAAACATCATATCCACAATAAAGTTGTTATGACTGTCTCTTCATTTATTATGTCACATCCTTAAAACTACGAATTGACAGAATAAATGGGATGCTTGCATTGTCACCCAGAAACATCAGGGTATTCCCCTACTCTTCAAGGATTAGTAGCCTGTTTCTTGGATGTTTCAAGATGAGCCCAATTTCATATAGCCTCTAAGCACAAAAACTTGCTAAGCACAAACAAATCTTGCTTAGCAGACACTGGTTACCGGCCAAAATTATATAAAGTTTACATTGTTGCAACTGGTGGCCCACTCAGATTTTGCTCAGCACATGAAATATTAGCAAATCAAACATAGATGCACAAGACAAATTTCACCAACACTTAAAAATGTATTTACACACCATAGAGCAAAGTACACGTATGTTACAAAACAAATACGTGACGTACTTGTGTAAAATCAGATAAGACTAGGCAGGTCAAAGATGAGTGGCTGGTGGATTCTCTGTACAATGCACTTATTATTAAAAAGTGCAAGGTTAAGAAATACACTATGTATATAATATTTGCATGTGCCTATGTTAAGGTGAATGAACGTGAAAGTATAGATTCATGGATAGAAATACGAGCTGAAGGCGAGTACATTGTAGCCACGAATCTACCCTGTAGATTTTATGCTCTGATTTAAACTATTTCCCCCATTGATTACATAATAGTTCCAATAAATTTTATTTCTCAATAAGAAGAGTACATTTGTAAAATGACTCATGTGTACATATTCACAGTCAGAGCTAAACTATGTCATCATTCATTTGATGTACGACCTTCTAATAGAACAGATGGACCCAGAGATTAGCAAAGCTCTCAGTACTGCAGATGGCCCTGTTGCACATTCAAATCCCGTCTCTATCAACTCAAGAGAACTTGCATCCTCATCAAAAGACAGCCATCATTTCATATTATCGTTATAATGTGCAGAGGTAACTTTGATCATCGTACTATTGATTAGACTGATTGTGTCTATGCAGTGTGATGAGTTGGTTATCTCATTATTAAGCTTTTTTGCTTGTGAGAAGGTTGCTACATTATATTCAGTTCAAATTGGTCATTTCTAAACTTTCCTGAAAGAAATTAAGTGCTTAATCAAGGGACGTTTACAAGATTTTAATACAGTGTATGATTTTATCATACACTCTATTAACATGAATTTTTTATAAGTTAATATAATTTTGTTTACTTTGTAAAACTCACTTAGTCACATTGACAGCTATTTTGCAAAATTTATAGGCACACTTTATGGTGCTTGCAACATTATCAAGTACAATGTTTTGATCACTTTACATTATTTGTCTAAAGTGAATGTTTAGACTTTAACATCTTTAAAATGTTTTTGTAAATTGAAAGATAACATGTTTTCAGCTGTGTTTTGATGTACATTATGCTATCTTTCAATTTGGAAAAAACATTTTCCACTTGAACAATTCACTTTAGTTTGTAACGAATCATAAGTTTAGTGTAGATTCATAAAAACAATCTACACTTTCATCAATAGAGTGACATCACAGAAAAAGTTTTAAAATGACAAAATTGACTATTACCTGCAGAAGCACTTTGTATTGTATGATCGTTATGGTCTCCTTGGCATCGTTGGCCTCCAGATCGTCCCTGTTTTTTCCCTACACCACAACAAACATTGCATTGTAAGATAAACACAAACTAATAGTTTTGCTGTCATGGAGCAGCCATGTTGCATATTTTATTGTGACCTGTATTTGTTATCAATTAAATCACTCCATTTAGGTTCATTGGTACTGATAATAAACTTGCTCATAATTTTAACCCATTGACTTTTTGTTCAGAAAATATCAAATCTATGCACGGATTACTGGCCGGTAATCCATGTTAATATTTGAACTGGGGTAATCTTTGTCAACATGTAGCAACTTTAAAACTATTTCTAAGAAACAGTATGACGACTTAGTTATTGTCATGAATAGTTTGTATAATATATCCCTACTTATGTATAAACAGCTCATCCAGTCTATGTTAACTCAATATCTAAACAAACTGGATTTGAAACGATTGCTTTGAATTGAACCTAGCACTTGATGTGCTTGGGTTTGTGCTGTCAATCCCACATGTAAAACAGGTTTATTTATATATTTGCAAAACTGCTAGGTTTTTGTTCTGCTGTCAAGAATCATGACATATACCACGTATTGGGATATGACCATCATCTGAACTGTTTTCTACTCTTCCCAATGAGGGATTATTTGTCCAGAATGACAGCATTTTAGATGAATCTAGCTGGTGGTTATCACCACTTGATGGATAGTCACTTACTGACTTAAATTGTATTTTGATATTCAGAAAAACAAATATGAATGTCTGAATTTACATCACTTTTGAGTTTTTTCTCAAGCATTGTGCTTAACTACCTAACCAGGAATCACACCTAACTAAAAAAAACATAACCAGTCATGTTGAACAGTATTTCCTCATAGAAGTGAGCACTTTAACAATTTAACTTTCACTAGATTCTAATAAATGTAATGCACAGTAAATGTTTTAGGTGATTGTAGTTTTCCAAAAGCCAATAATGGACTACATTTAAAACTCTGGAAATTTAGTTGGAGTGAAAGTATTATTGATCTTTACCTGCTCGAGGATCTGTGACTGTAGAGCCCACAACATTCATTCCAGAACTCTGGGCTGCTGCTGCTACAGCACTAGCAAAATCAGCATCAGTAAAGAATGAACCATCAGAACTTTCACTAACACTGCTATGACGACCACTGCTAGAACTACCATTCATTGATGACCAGGATCCAAGCATAGCATCTGGAAGTCAATCAAATCAAATAATGTATTCAATCATTTACAGAAGACATTGCCTCTTTTGACCTCTCTTGACCTCTCTTGACCTCTGCACTCTTTCCATTCAGTAAAATAGTGTTTTTGTTGAAATTGGACAAGCCCTTGTGTTTATGAAAAAGTGGCTATCAGGAGTAAAAGCTGAACTGGTGTAATGAGAAGCTGAAATGTTTCAACTCAACTTCTATGACTGTCAGTATGATAACATGCTATATTATGCATATTATTAGGTATTGTTTCAATACCTAATCAACAATCCAAGTGTGTGTTAACCACTTCACCTCGAATGGTGTGACTACCTGCCATATCTATAAGACACATCATGACAAATTGATGAGAGATATACTTGGGTAAATGTAGGAGCTTCATGTGATAGTTACCTGTACAATTACTACCAGATTCCATATCAGTATCTTCACCTCTGTCAGGCAATGGTTTATGCCCAGATGGCAAATAATCATGAGCTGTATGATTAGCAAGCAAACCTATATGGGAATAGAAACATGCAATTTATCAGTCACTTCTACCATCGGAATCCATCAAATCATGATTTAACGTGGGAGGTAATGGAGTAGCCAATCAGCAATATTTGTTGTTTTTAAGCTTAGCTGTCAATATTTAAATATATTCATTCATTTTCAAAATTCACATTGAAGAGATCCTACTGTGAGTATCTTATGAGATGTTTAACTTCTGCCAGTACTGAGTGTAACATTACCTGTATTGCATGTGACTGCTGGACCCGACTCCTCATTATCAGACAGTATCTCACTCTGTGACATATCATCATTAAACTCCAATAACTCTTTACCAAGTTGCTCATGTCTGGGATCCTCAAATAACCGCTTTGTTGCTAAACAGGATCCCCCTTGGTGTAACTGATTAGCCTCTGTGTGTCTATCAGGTACATCATGACGAGATTGCTGCATGCGATCTGCAGGGGAACCACTCCTATTGTTGCCTTGTTTATTAGGCAATGAGTTTGTTGGTTGTGGTCTATGTGATATTGCTGGTAGCATGACCCCAGGCATTGTGTGTTGGGTATCTGCAGTGATGTTAACAGGAGATATAGGGTGGAACTGTCTAATAGGTGGTGTTGGAGCTTTCTTTCTATTGCGATCATTTTCTGGAGGTATCTTGCCTTGATTCATGTGTGAGTTAGCTGCATATGAACAGGGTGGTGCTTGACTCATATGTGCATTACTAGGAGCATGTGAGCAGGGTGCTAGGCAGGGTGTAGTGCCGGTAGGCGAGTCGATGTCAGTTGGAGGTTGTTCAGGGGGTGGGGGCAGTAACTCAGTCCAGTTGCGTGCAGGTTGTTGTTTGGAGCCTCCTCTATGACGTTGCTTCTTTCTACTTCCTCGTCCACCTGTAAATGTTCAAATCAACTTGTATTTATACCAAACCATCTTGACTGGAGGTCGTTGGTTCAATCCCGCTCTTGTAAATTTGTCTATGTTCAACCCCCAATTGTCTAGTTAAAATGTATTCATACTGAATCCACATGAAATGCTCAATTGATGTTTCTTATTTATATTCATCTATCCTTGGTATGAACCCATGTTAATTTTGGTAATTACATGTGATATAATGTATTAACCTTGTTGTGATGAGCCTCCACTACTGCTATATACACCGTCACCAGCACGGCGCCCTCTACTGTCTGCTCTGCTCTGGTTGCTACACGCAGATTGTTCTGAAGAGCCACTATGACTACACGGTTGTCTTACATCATACTCTTTGACATTAGGGGGCATGATGAGAGTGGTTGAAGCATATGGTTCAGTCACATGTTGAGGCAGAGAGTTGGATGCAGTCAGCTTCTCATGTTCAGGACATCTTGGCATGGGTAAGGTTCTAGATGAATGAGGTCCATGCATGCTGGTGTGTTCATCGTCTTCTTCATCATCATCATTGTCAACAACTGCATACACTGGACCACCCCCACTTCTATCATTCAGAAAACAAATACACTATCATTACTAATTCAGCCAAGTAGTAAATATCAAAAACAATAACTGCTACTTGGGAAATATTTTACCTTATGAACTCCACTATCGCTTGGAACATGTGTTCAAAAGGGCTACCCTGACTTCAAACAGAACACTGTTATCATTATTATCATTTCTAGTCATGAAACCAAGGATGGCTCATAAGTGAACCTAATCACTGTAGCTTCCAAGCCTGAGGAAACTTGTAAACAAGGGTGCTTGCTATGTGAACCAGAAACACCAGGGTTAACCCGTACTCTTCCATGATGAGTGTTCTGTGTTCTTTTCCATGGACTATCAATCCTAGTACACAAGACCAATGACTTGGAGTCCCATTCAAAGGACAAAGCAACTATGGTAACAAGTGTCATGACCAGGACTCGAGCCCATCCCTACAGGTGACCATAGTTGTAGTGTTGATGAAATATAAAGAAAGACAGTATAATGATGCTGACCATATACTGAGGACTTACCCATAGCAAGAATGATCAGTTGAATACTGGTGTATTCTGCCATCAGTAGTCATTGGTTGTGTATCATATTGCCTGACTGTGCCTGACTCAGGATCTATTAAGTAAATCAATACAATCATCATTCAATAATACCAGAGACAAAACACATAGTTTAATTGACTTACAAGTAAATGTGGATGTGGCTTCCACTCAATTCAAGAGCCTTGGGAGTAATTTTGCTCCAATGTTGCATTTTTTTCTGAGATGAGCACTTTGTGCCGTTTGTTTTCCTCTTTAGATCCCCAATAACACAAAATGATAGCAAGTGCACAGGTGTGCAGATGGTATAGAGCAATGTTCACATTGGATGCACCTGTCAATGTGTAGTACACAAAAGTTGAACACATTTAAATTTGGGTGGACCCTTTGCCCAAAATGTTAGAGTGTGTGCCCAATGTTTCTGGGGTAAAAAGGGAGGAGGCACACAGCATTTTAATGTCTTTGCAATAAACAAAGTAAACCCTGTCATGCCTAATTTTTCATGATTTTCAACAAGCAAACAAATTGATTATGTTTGCTTACATTAAAATGCTGGACAGATTTTTTACAAATAGTCTATTAACTAATTGTGTGTTTTGGTTTTTTTGCTGAATACTGGGGTGTTTTTTGGAAAGGATTGATAAGAATTCTGCCCAGAATCAACAAAGTTGTTTACTCTTTCAGCCTGAGTTGCTCTTGATATTTGACCTCCCATAGGAGGCATGCTGGCACAGAACTACAATCAAAACCATATCTCTTAGGCAGTCATACATACTAGTGCACTGCACACAGATCAGTACAAACAAGTGTAGAAAGTTACTCAATGTTATATTATGCAGCCATCTTGGTTTGGTCCCACTCACACTGGGAATCGGGGATGGGACAGACCCCCTTTTTTGTAGTAAGTAAATAAGCAAAAAATGCCATTGCATGACTGCATGTAGGAAACGTTTACAACAAAGATGACAGCAGTAAGCTATGAGTCTGTCATGATGATTAGTTGATGGCGATGATTTAATGAAGCAGCTACTACTAGTAGTGAGATCAATGTTTGATAGAGATTGTATCATTCACTGGCCATGCAAACAGCCTCTGGGACATTTTCTAACCATTGATTTAGCAAAGGAGAGACTTATATTTAGTCATTTCCTGGCTACATCATGTTGTAATCTCTTACTGAAGCAAGTATTGGAGTTGAGATGCCATTTGGTTGATTCAGAGTGTTCAGAGTGCAAATGATTCTAGTCAGTAGAGTGATTTAAATATGTGTTATTTGCCAAACACATTGATCGGGTTCAGTCATTGTCAGGAGGGATATCGTTGCAAAGAGACAATGCTTCACCAAAGTAAACTTGTGAGTTGTGTGCTGACCAGTCTCAGGGAATAATGTCAGTTACTTCTTGAGATTAAAAAATGTCCAAAGACTTGATGGCTGACATACACCTGGCTGTGAACATTAGTGTTATTAGCATTCACCCCCAACCCCCAATCTTATTACTGATGAGGCCCACCGCAGTCCAACATGATGCTTAGTACAGCCTGCAGGCAGGTAAGAATGTCAGAGCATTATCAAGATTTTTAGATAGATACAATGTTGGAAAAGAAGTTAATGTACCTGTAGGTTCAGAGTCTACAGCATTAGGTTTTTATAATATTTTCTATTCATACATTCCTTTTAAATCTGTAATTTTTCAAGTTAGTTTCATTGAGATCAACTTTGAAAGGTGCTCACAATTTAACTAAACGGGGCAAACATCTTTTAGATTTATTTGTTTTATTTATAGAAATATTAACCTTTATTTTGTTTGAAGTTTTAATTTCAGGAAAGCTGCATTGCAAAACTGATTTAAAACACAAACTTGGGAAGCGGTAGTATAACACCAGCAGCATTAAGGTGTCTGCAGTGTGACTTTGATAAGAAAACTTGGGAAGCGGTAGTATAACACCAGCAGCATTAAGGTGTCTGCAATGTGACTTTGATAAGAAAACTTGGGAAGCGGTAGTATAACACCAGCAGCATTAAGGTGTCTACAGTGTGACTTTGATAAGAAAACTTGGGAAGCGGTAGTATAACACCAGCAGCATTAAGGTGTCTGCAATGTGACTTTGATAAGAAAACTTGGGAAGCGGTAGTATAACACCAGCAGCATTAAGGTGTCTACAGTGTGACTTTGATAAGAAAACTTGGGAAGCGGTAGTATAACACCAGCAGCATTAAGGTGTCTACAGTGTGACTTTGATAAGAAAACTTGGGAAGCGGTTGTATAACACCAGCAGCATAAAGGTGTCTGCAGTGTGACTTTGATAAGAAAACTTGGGAAGCGGTAGTATAACACCAGCAGCATTAAGGTGTCTACAGTGTGACTTTGATAAGAAAACTTGGGAAGCGGTAGTATAACACCAGCAGCATTAAGGTGTCTACAGTGTGACTTTGATAAGAAAACTTGGGAAGCGGTAGTATAACACCAGCAGCATTAAGGTGTCTACAGTGTGACTTTGATAAGAAAACTTGGGAAGCGGTAGTATAACACCAGCAGCATTAAGGTGTCTACAGTGTGACTTTGATAAGAAAACTTGGGAAGTGGTAGTATAACACCAGCAGCATTAAGGTGTCTACAGTGTGACTTTGATAAGAAAACCAAGACCTCTACATCTGTGTTCAATGTGGTTGGGTTCATTACACAGAGGAATTTAGACAGGAAAGAAACAAAAAAGCAGATCTGTTTTCTGATAACCAATGCTGTAGCTCATTAGAGCTAAGTTAAGCAAAGAATGAAAGAATGAAGTTAGCGCACCATAAGCTTCAAGCAGCCAATAAGCTGCATTGTTAGGTTGCAAGTACTGAGCTCTGTTGAGTGATGAAGATGCTGATCCAATAGGCATACAACCTCTGTTACCATGGTGATCAGAAGAATCTGTCATCAGACCAGCAGTAGATGGTAGAGGGCGCTGTGATGGGTTCATCCATCCTTGACCACGTTGTAAGCTGCTCTGAACACTACTGTGGTTACTTGGTATAAACTGTGTAGAGCTGGCAATACCCCTACAGGAAATAACCAACAATAATAATAAAACATTTATATAGCGCTAAAACCACTTAAAAGACAAATGCTCACAGGCGCTTTACATAAAATTGACACAAACCAATAACAGTTTAAAAGTGCAAGAGTTTAAAATACAGGAGCAGCAAATAAAAAAACCAAACAGCATCTTCATTTTCAACCCTATTAGGCAAAAGTTTGTAAAACTGTTCTGTTACAGGAGTTTGTGAGCTGAAACACACCAAATAGATTTCATTGATATGACTTTCAATTGGTTTCTTGCTAATAATTTAGGCTTTTGATTTGTTTCTATTGCATCCAAGCATACTGAGGCCCAAATAATACAATCTTTTGAAAACTTGATGAGTAAAATAAAACAAACTCACACCAATATGTATTCCCCAGGAACATATAAAAACAATCATCACTCTATGCTTTCTACAAAGTGGGGCACAGATATTCAAGGTCACTCTGTATACAACCCACCCACATGGCCTATATTCTGCAATGTGGATGGGGTCAAATGTGACAAAGACTATTCAGGTTCAGGTTTAGGGGTGTATCTAGAAATAGTGATTCACTCACTTCCACCTTGGAGGGTTTTAATATAATGCAGTGTATCAGAATCAACATTTTGGCATCCGTGTGAAATAGCTCTGCAATGCAGATAAACAAGAATTGATGCTCTTGTTCTTGTTTTCTATTTAAAAACCAGTGGTCATATCACATAGTAGCTCTTGGACTGAGTAGTCAAAATGAAACCTTCTGAGTAAACTTAACGACTATCACTCTGATCATCAAGTATTCTTCTCAACCTTCAACAGCAATTTAACTGTAATCTCAGATCTACAGAAATAATGGAAGTTGACTTTGTTGTGACCATGAGCAAAGGATGGCACTAATGCTTGAGATGTATTCACTTCTGTCTGAATGCAGTACACAGTTATAACTAGTTGTCTATTGTATACCAGTATTTCTTGCTGGATTCAAATGCCTTATTCAGGATTTGCCTAGAGGATACTAGACCACTCAACCACAATGCTCAGTGTGACATTTCTTGATACACCATGTACAGTACTTACATGTTATGAGCTGCTGCAGCATTATCTCTGCTGATTGGACCTGAGAATCAATTCAAATTAGTACATAATGTTCTGGTTAGATTCAAGTCACTAAGTAATTCTACTATTCAATGATAATGGCATGTATTCATCCCAGCCAATCCAAAGTATTCTTAATAAAACCTTCATCACCAGGGGGGGACATAATTTGGGGAGGCTTTTTCTGTGTCCAACCATCATTTGTGCATATTTTCGATCTCATTTGGAGGGCCGGGGGAGGGAGGGGGGATAGAGGTCTGAGCGGGCCCCACTGGTTACACCACTGCTCATCACCAATACCTGCTTTTTCTTGAACACAATGATTGATTACTGTTTGTTTCTACATGTATTTCTACAGATAAAAACATCACTATTTATGGTTGATGTTTAGGTTGAATCTTTAAGCTTATAATTTGTCATGCTTTCCTTTGATGCGTTGTTAATGAAAACCAAAAGAAAAATTGAAAAACTTAATTGTTGTCAAACTATTTGGTAATTTTTCTTAATATAAATCTGTATGTTTTACTGGTTGTTGAAAGTACAGTTCATCGTACTGCAATGGGCTATGCATAGTGTTTACAGAATAAGCATGAGGTGATATTATTGATATCCACCCAATAGTACACTGTGACAATGGTACTATATGAGATGAGGTAGGCCAATTACCTTTGTTAATAGAACCAGCTAGTTTGTACTGGACATGTCTCCTCCACACAAACACAATAATACACAGCAAGATGAGTAAGAAGAAGACAGCTAGACTTGCAATGAACCACGGCTGTGTAACAATACTACCAGCATCTGGTATCACTGCACCATCAGTATCATCATCAGCAATACCACCTCCACCTGTAAGTCCCAAAGTAAACAATGAAAACCACCTGGCAATAGGAACAAACAAACTCATATGCACTTGCAAATGTAGCAATTTAGAGATAGCTAGAAACTCATTATAATTATGAAACCATAGCAAGCCATACAAGTCCCATGGAAGATGGACACCAAAATAACCAGGCTAATAAAAGTTTTAAAAATCAACATCAAACCTTCCGATTTAATTTACACAAGATGTATCCGAAAATGTTTTTCGACACATTGCTTTTCAAATACCAACCCAAATGATGTCCCACAAATCGGTTTGCTGAAATACTTTCTACCAATTCAGTAAGAAAAGATCTTTTCAATGCTATTCAACACTAAACTCATTACTACCTTACAACATTTGATGTAACCTTAGTAAGGCTTGACATTCCATGGCCATGTAAAAGCATATACAAATAAACAGGAAAGGTCTGATAAATACCTGCCATGATGTAGATAGTCTTTGGTGAACTAAGAGGTCCTCTGCCTGCTGTTGTAAATGATGCTACTTCCACTCTATACACTTTACCAACCAGTAACCCAGTCACTCGCACTGTTAAATCATCTTTCTTCGTTGTCTTGTTCCTATGTTGGGATGTTGTGTTACCAAGGCAATATACATAGTAGCCAGAAATCACACCAGTAACTGTGTTTGCAGGGGGAGGTTGCCAGCTGACTCTAACAGCAGATGTGCCATTATACCTTACCTGCACATTGCGTGGTGGAGCCCTTGGTACTGTACATTAGACACAAACAAATCAAACATCACAAGTCTTAGAGCTACTCATCAGGAAAAGGTACTACAAAGCTTTGCTTTAATAGCAGTTAAATGATACCTGTGACTATGTACAGATGTAGTTACTGTGTAGTTCCTATGTATGCAAACTGTGACTATAGTACATGTAGTTACTGTGTATGCAACCTGTGACTGTAGTAGTTACTGTGTGTGCAACCTGTGACTGTAGTAGTTACTGTGTGTGCAGCCTGTGACTGAAGTAGTTACTGTGTGTGCAACCTGTGATTGTAGTAGTTACTGTGTATGCAACCTGTGACTGTAGTAGTTACTGTGTGTGCAGCCTGTGACTGAAGTAGTTACTGTGTGTGCAACCTGTGATTGTAGTAGTTACTGTGTATGCAACCTGTGATTGTAGTAGTTACTGTGTATGCAACCTGTGATTGTAGTAGTTACTGTGTGTGCAACCTGTGATTGTAGTAGTTACTGTGTGTGCAACCTGTGATTGTAGTAGTTACTGTGTGTGCAACCTGTGATTGTAGTAGTTACTGTGTGTGCAACCTGTGATTGTAGTAGTTACTGTGTATGCAACCTGTGATTGTAGTAGTTACTGTGTGTGCAACCTGTGATTGTAGTAGTTACTGTGTGTGCAACCTGTGATTGTAATAGTTACTGTGTGTGCAACCTGTGATTGTAGTAGTTACTGTGTGTGCAACCTGTGATTGTAGTAGTTACTGTGTGTGCAACCTGTGATTGTAGTAGTTACTGTGTATGCAACCTGTGATTGTAGTAGTTACTGTGTGTGCAACCTGTGACTGTAGTAGTTACTGTGTATGTAACCTTTGATTGTAGTAGTTACTGTGTATGTCAACTATAACTTATATTGCTTGTGATAAGTTCTTCGCTATTTTTTGTTACCACAGAAATTTATCGAGCAATTCGACTCAAGGCCCAAATACAATGAAAATACTTAAGGCAAAAGCATAAATCTTTGCTTAATGTAACATGTACGTTATAAGTTAGCAAGGAATGTTTATGGTGATCTTAAGCACAGACTCTCCTTTCAATGTATTATTACCCTCATAAACAGCATCTGGTTGATCAGCTTAATTATCAGACTATATTCCTAATACTTCATTAATACTTCATTAGTATCTGAGATTGTATTGGTAGATGCTATGTGACACATCTTGCCAGTCTGCTTAACAACACAGATATATACCAAGCTTACCACCTGATCCAGTCATGGCATGTTCTTCAGTACTATGTGGGCCCAGGTATAAACCATTGAATGGTTGTACAGTCACTGCATACTGTGTCCATGGTGCTAGACCTGTTATGACTGCATTGTTGGAGCCAGTCACTGTCAGTATGATGGAATCACTCTCATCCATTTCTCTATATTTGATGTGATATCCATCAATGTAGTACTCATTCTTAGCAACCTGCAAATCACATACCAGATAATACCATTGCAATAAACACACAGGCTGTGTCCCGAGCTAATTAAGTGTGTTCAGTAACTCTTGAATGTTATAGTGTGGAATATAATCTTATACATCCAAGGAGAATGGTATCAGTGTCAAGGATGTGAACAAATCTAACATTACACAATTGAAGTTGTTTCTTTACATCTTACTTAAGTTGAGTCTCACTGCTTTTATTTTAACAAGACAAATTTATCTGACATTGCTTCTGAATAAAAACACTCTTGATTTTAAACTTTCTGTTTTACGGGTTTATCGACCAAATGATTGCTGAAAACACTGATTATCTGTAAAATTTGCGTCCTCATATAAAGAATGTGATTGACATTAATTGAAGTGGAACATAATATTTGTGACACATTTGATGTGAAGAAAGTAAGTAATGTCTTATTTAAAAGCAGTAACATTTTTTCCCTGCTACTCGGAATGTGATAGTTTCCTTCAAAAGGAATGTCACCATATAAGTAAGACATTGGATACTTGATAACATACCCTCCATGTGATCTTGAGTGAGGTTGAGCTGACAGGATCAATACTGATTATTGATGTCCCACATGTATTCAGTTTAGCTTGCAGCACTTGGTTGTCAATGGGGGACTCTTGCAATGCAACACCTTTGAATAAAGACATGAATTAATATTAAGAAAAGATGCACTCATGCATTCACTTTTAAATGATTCAGTTTAAATTTATCCTTGTTCACTTATGAACATTTTATCATGGCATGACTATCCACTTTTTCTAGTTCATTTAAGCTATTTCCTTGTTCACTACAAACCATCATCATGACATAGAAAGTACCTCTTGTCACCTTTCATTTTTAGTCTGAGCGAGATCTGAATATTAGCCACAGCTTACGCAGTCTGAGCGAGATCTGAATATTAGCCACAGCTTACGCAGTCTGAGCGAGATCTGAATATTAGCCACAGCTTACGCAGTCTGAGCGAGATCTGAATATTAGCCACAGCTTACGCAGTGTTCTGCAGCTAGATCTGAATATTAGCCACAGCTTACGCAGTGTTCTGCAGCTTGCACTCCAGGCGGCTTATACAGTGACATCTAATGTGAAGTTTGGGCACTTTTGACTAAATTTTAATCCGACAGATTCATCCGACTGCAAAGTATATTTACCAACATTTAAAGTCCATAAACAGGGGAAAACAAATTAAAATCAATCCCAAATTCACATTCAAGTCTACACTTGCCTGTGCATTAAGTCAATGTGTGTACATTGATACTGCTACAAAATGGGTGCTAATGTTATTGCATGCTCAACTAAGTGGTCTAGTTCCTTGCTTATTTGAAAGCAACAAGCACACTTTACACAATGGGCACCACACTAAGAATCACTTAGGACACATACAGGCACGATTTGCTGTGTTAGAGTACACATTGGCGGTGTGATTGTACAAACATGGTTTAAAAAATAGGAGGTATGAGCCCAAGTACCTTGATTAAGGTAGTAACATAGACAGGTTTATACCCTGCTATACCTTGATTAGGGTGATAGTCTGTATGATCACGTACCTTGATTGAGGGTAGTAACACGGACTGGTTCAGACTCTGGTCCATTGAATCTTGAGCTGAATGGTTGTACAATGATGACATACTCAGTATCAGCTGCTAAGCCTGTGATGATCTTATTGGTAGATCCTAGTACTGTCTGTGTAGTGAAGCCAATGTTCCCAGAATGCGCTTGATACTTCAGATGATATCCTTCAATGAACTCACGATGTTGCCTTGTCTAAAATCAATCATAATAATCAAACATTCACAGTTTTATATCAACTTCAGGATATTCAATGCTTAAATACAATATGAAAGGCTAATAATATCTTACGTTTAAAGATTTTGTTCTTTCAGTGCCAAAGTTAAAAACCTGTAAATGTACATTTTACCTTAGCTTTGACTTTAATTAAAAAAAGAAGCAGAATTTTAACCACAAGGCTGAGACCCAAACGTGACCTTGTCTTCTGGCTGACAAAGACAAGGCCACCATTATCCTCCTACAAGAAACACATTCTGAGGATGAAGAAAAGCTTGCAATAGAAAGAATCAACATGATTATATGCTATCAAAGACCCCAGGCATAGCCTTGTACTCCTGTGATGGAATCAATACAAAGCATCATTGAATGGATAACCATTGATCATAATGATGTCATTAGCTGCTAAGACAATAACATCCACAAGCCTCCACCAATCAAAGACAGAAACTCCCTCAATAAGGGAAGACACCAAAAACATTTTACTCGGCGCGCCGCGGCGGGCCGTGCAATACCGCAGAGTTGCGGCCGCGGCCCGCCGAATCGCGGCCAAGTGCGGCCGAACCTCCAATGGGCGTAATTGCATATTCATGAGGATCAAAGGGGATGTTTACAGTTGAACGCATTTGTAGAGATCGCGGCTCCCTTGCGGCGCGCTGCAGATCGGCCGACCATACAAAACCACACGCACCACAATTACCTCAACGTATGTTATGTATCTCCTTTGTGATTTGCTGCGATCCCGGTCCGCTATGATAATGCCGGCCGGCCAAACAAATGATACGGCATTGTATAACATAGACAGGAACAGAAACAAAATGTTACAATGTACGGAACTATTTGTTGAACAACACCGTTCATTTTCCCCTTTTTTGATTAGATAAACCTAACCTATTAAATAGTTCATTCCTCCACTTTTAAGTTTAGCGTACGTGATAACTGCTCCAAAAAATTAACCGAGTCTTGCGCAAGTGCTATCGGTATCTCGGCATTAAAGTAATCATACTTCGTGTAATTTCAGTTACAAAACTTGTATTTTAAGTTCCGTTGATTCATCTCAGACGTACAACTGAACCAAACTGCCCGTGCTTTTAACACACCTTCTTAAAAGTAATCCAGGATACTATTTTTGCATGGTGTCTTTCAGATCGGTTTCACTGTAACAATATATTTAAGCCTGCTTGTAAGTTGTAGTGAGCTGTGACAACCCCTCGCAAATTTAGAAGTTTAAGGTATTTTGGAAATGTTACGTCCATTGTTTTCATTCCCACTTTGAATATCTTGTTGTTTTATAAATGATGAAAACATTGCCCAAGGTTTCCTTAAATGAATGAAATAAGCAAGCCGACGTAAAGCTCCGATGTTTATCAACGCGTTTTAATAAGATGGCGGCTTGTCCGTTTAGTGTTTTTAAGGAGATTCTTTTTATGATAGCATTAAGACTTTGTCAGCGAACATTGATTTTAATAATTGTTTTTGCAATTTAAACCGTATTGTAGTTATTAATATTAAAATATAAGTCCAGCATACATGTGTGTATTAATGTTATGGGTCACATAAACTTCAAGCAAAGAAAGCTACTATGTATTTTTTTGCTTTTAAATCTCGAGTGAGGATCCCCAACAACAAAAAATGAATGACACCACTTGTGATTTACGATTAAGTAGAATTGCGTGATTGAGTCTGAAAACCACGTATGAATCAATTCTCCCTTATTTTAATTGCTGCATCAAAATAAGCTTCAAACACAAAATATCCACTTGTTGTTCGTTAGCCTTTTGCAGGTTGCAAACAAACTCTTTCTAAAACCAACAACGATATAAAAAACACTTTTTCTCGGGTGCTTGAAGTTGGCACCATTTCTTCAGGACGGGATCAAGTTGTGAAAGGCGGCGCACAAAGGAGAGAGTATGTTATACATTTCAACAGTATTAAAAGTCGGCAGCGAACGGGCTGTCAGTCATTTTGGCAGGTTAACTTTTTTCTCTCCGACAGACAGGACCGATAAAAAAAAACATTTTATGTAATATTCTAACATGCTTATCGAACAATTTACATGTAAGTAATATCAATTCTGATCAATTCGCAACAATTTTATTTGTGGAAAATTCCGTCTGGGTTATAATATTATATTCCTGTTGTCAAGTTCCCCGAGTTATACTTCCATGGTTATTTGTAAATATTGTTTTTAATTGAAGTAGTTAGAGAATTATTGGCACAAAAACTATAGCCCCTTCCTTGGAAATATCTGTAAAACTATGTCAAAACTTTACGATGACAACTATCTAAACGTAAGTTGATTCACATACGAACTGGTTGGAGTACAGGTTCGTTGGAATACATATGTTTCCAATCATAAGAGAAAACTGTTGGCAAAAGTGTAATTCAGATCAATTGTTTGCAGGTGCTGGCTAATTTTATCCAATAGCTTTAGTTTAACATAGTTTCTTTCTTCTACTAAAGCGAATTTATAGTTCGTCGTCCATGGGCATTTTTCATTACTATATTTAATGTTTATGTTTTAGCCATTCTTGGCTTTTTCTTGCGTATTATTTGATTTAATGCACATCGTACAATATACCAAAACTGATCTCGTCCAATCAATCAGGTGCTTGAATAGCCTTAGTTCAAGGCTGTGTATAGTACAGGATCCGCAGGCCTGCACCAAACTGTGCAGCTATTTTTTCACACGGCTCGTGAACACATGCCGAGTTGGAGTCTAGCCAAGTTTTGTTACGAGTATGGTAGTTTATCAAAGGCCGATCAGTGTGCGGACTTTGGACTTGCTGTACAGTACTGTATTGTACCGTAGCAGTGTGTGTGCAGGGGCTCGGAAAGAAATTCGATCTACCTGCTGACGGCCACCACATGGCCGTGCCACGTGCAGAGTAGAGACGGCGTGGCCTACAATGGAAAAGAAAACACGACACAACACAAACTACAAAGCAAGAACTGTTGTATTTAAATCCAAAGTCTTCAAAACTTATATGATTTTATTGTTATTTTAAATGTCGGAAAATTAAATGTCGGAACTTCGAAAGTCAACTTGGTAAAGTCAAAGATTTAAGTCGGAACTGCAAATAAAGTCCTTTTTCAAAGTTGAATAAATCTCATCCCTAGGGCGATCGTAAGGTCTTTAACCTCTGACAAAGATTGTTTATCTGGAACACCTTTTATCACTCCGATCTCTATATCCACAGTGTGACGGCAGCCTTTGCGGGATGTTCCCGGCCGGCCGCGTGAGAGCCGCGGCATGCTCTACTGGTTTTTTTTGTTACATATTCATGAGTTCAAGTACAAGGGACTTTGATAATGAGGTCTCGGGCCAGCAGTGCGCCGCACAAAAGCCGGGTGGCAAAGTCCACCGCAGCGCTTTGCGGGAGCGCCGCGGCGTGACGCGGGATGCCGAGTAAAATGTTTTTGGTGTCTTCCCTAAGCCATTTGCGAGTTAGATTTGAATTATGTCCATATAATAACTTGCTTGTGCACACGTTACTGCTTAAAATTTGAATTCCTCGGACTATAGAGACATTTGCAATGTCACATGATTTGGGGCAAGCTTTTGCATAGTTACAAAGGACACGGTGAACACCCACACACACTTCTGAATGAATGTGTGTGGCACAAGGGTACCAGGGTTTGCTCATCTGAAGATTGCTATACAAAAGCTTGCCCTAAAAAATTTGACATTCAAGTTTAAGCAGTAACTTGTGACTGAGCAAGTCATTGTACCAGACACAATTCAAATCTAACTCAGGGTCTTCAACAGCTCAAAACTCATTTGCATCAGAGCTATGTGGTCCTCAAGAAGTCAAAGATGCCAGGCAGTCTTAGTCCAACTATTCTTGACAATGCTCCTCTCCAAGGAATCAATCACAAAAGCTTTGTGACCCACGCTGCAGAAATCTGCCACTGCCTATGAGTTCATGACAGCTGCTGGAAAAAGTGGGAGCATGGAAACAGAGTGCTACCAGAGTTCATCCAAAACAACCTCATCCCAGCCTGGTAGATCTAGAGGCCGTCCGAGGACATCTTGGATCGAGCAACTGGGTCCACCAAGCAAGTTTGATAGACTCTGGAACCTAGCTACTAACTGTGGACATAGGAGATCAGTAAAACAGACCCCAGCTGTCTATGGGGTAGAGTGAGTGAGTGAGTAAATGGCCTTGAAAAAGCTTCACAAAAAGCCAGTTTAATCCTTTCATTCTGCCGAGCATACATCCAAGTGTGTTTTTTATTAAACGCAGAGGGTTTTAAAAAATATTTTGAATGATTAGTAAACCCATCAGGCTGAAAGGTCAAATAGTGAAAGAATGGTGTTATTACATGTAGTGACCCCTTTGTACCCAAATGATTTGTTTAACAACAGCATATGACAGAAGTTTGTTACAGACCTCCCATAACACCTTGACGGCTGTTGGGCTGAGTACCATAGCATTAGTAATTTCTACTCTAGCTTCAGCTAACTTCTCTTCAATCACTGTTGTTTGCTCAGATGGTATAGCAGACATGTCATCTGTAAATTCAACATCACAAAAACATTAATCATTATTATGTTTACAGTTCCAATGGATAAACATTAAAGAAAAAGTATACCTTTGGTTTATGGAACCATTCAATTGTTTTAATTAATCATATATCAACATAGATATATACAACAAAACCATCTGAGAAAAATTCATTTCAAAAAGTGGTAATGTTTTTGAGATACTGCCGAAAATCTGGAGCGGTTATGTCCACGCAGGAAGAATATTCTGTAGTTAGAATACAGAACCTGAGAAAGGTTTCATGCAGAAAGGTTTCTCAGATTGAAATGTTTTTGAATCCCTCTGCAAAACCACATCTTTAGAATTGAATCGTTTCTCAAAATGTTATACATTATCAACAGCTGCAGTGCTTCCTACCAAGTAATTTTTGATGGTCATTAATTTGTGGAGTAATTACCAAAGGTATACCCTCCATTCAAGCCACTTCTAATTTACAGGGTATTTATTTCTTCACTGCACCAATACATTTTGTTGAAGCTGGTTGTAGGATCTGTTTCTTGAACACTGAAGGACTTTCTGGTCCAACTGTCATAGAGCTATTAAGTTGACTGAGTTAAGTGGGGTATTCTTACCTCTGGTGGTGATTGGTTGAGAGATGGAACTTGGAGGCCCAATCCCACGGTCATTCACAGCTCTTACCAAAAATAAATAGACAGTTCCAGGTCGCAGTCTTTGTACCAAACATGAATCCCCAATACACTGACCAGGTACAATCTGCCATTCTGCATGAACAGTCATAACAAACTCCAATCAGCAATGATAAGTCAATTACTACAGAATGTCAGCCATCACAATATATCCATCAATATATTTATCATTTCCATGCACTACTGAAGTTCAGAAACTTAAAAGGGAAACATTTAAAGATAAATTAGAACAGATCTTCCAAAGTAAAAGTGTATTTATTGTTTTACAGCTTATGTTTGCCTTCATTTTTTGAAGTTCTTGTTTATCAACAAAACAAAAAACAATAAGGAAATTGTATGAAAATTTATGAAAACTAGTCAAAATAATTGTTCTGCAACTCTATTGGTTTATCATCTCTGTATGTGTGATGTCATGTGGTTTCATGTGATGTCATGTGATGTCATGTGATGTCATGTGATGTCATGTGATGTCATGTGATGTATCAGTGGCTACATATAATGTTCGAACCCTCACCAAAGACAGTCGCTTATGTGAACTTACACATTTCTGCAAACAACAAAATATTGACATATTATGTATCCAGTGAGCATCAACGAGTCTTAGCTGATGAAACATCTGTAATTGAAGTTGGCACGGGATAGATCATCTACCTGGCCTCAGCTTGAACTGGAGGGCACGGAAGTGTATCATTTCTGTTGGCACCTCATACTAATGCTGCTATACTTGGTTTTGAAAAACTACATGACCGAATCTCTACAATAACTATACAACTGCATGATAAGAAACTGAGTGTTCTGAATGCATACAAGCCATGTCATGTGGCAACCTGCAAGACACTGTCAACTGCATTGACATTATGAACTCATACCTTGCTTCCAGATCCACACACGCTATATCTGTGGTTGCAGGTGACATGAACGCCGACTTACCTGCTGATGGTACTACCATCAAAAAACCATCATGGCTATCGGCAAACAACCTCACCACACACTGACAAAGTGACTAACTTGCATCCAACGAACTCATTGCTACCAATGGTTTCATGAGACAAAAGCAACCAAAAATTGTGACATTCTATGGATCACGTAATCAAAGCCCGCCCGGATTACGTATTTATCAGCCAAGGCAAGGCAAGGCGCGGCTCATCCAAAAGGTACAAACGGTGAGATTACAATGTGTACAGTCATGACAGTCTGACCACACAATGGTGATCACACAACTTAGTCTCCAAATATAGCGACCTTCGAAACATCACATTTCTGCAACGAAGCCACCTCACTGGCTGTCTCTCAAAGTGCCTGCCACACGTCAACTGTTCGTGGAAAAGGTAACACGTGACCAGTCTGTTACTGAATCAATACGCGCTGCAGCCGACACAACTCTACCTAAGCGTAAACGCAACCCACCACAATCATCTTTGTGGGACAATGACCTGGAGAAACAACAGGCATGTTGGGCTTTGGCAGAATCACGGTGGAGAAAAACCAAACTCCACTCAACTGGAGTTGGAAGCTTCCATTGACAACACATACAGACGCAGACAAGAAGAAATAATCAGACAAAATCAAGCAGCACCACGAAGCTGGGAGAGGCAAAGCTGTTTGGTAAGGTATCGCACATCTGACATGCAAGAAGGTTAGACCACAAGCACTTATAGCAGCTTACTCTATTGATGATCGACTTTCCAAAGTCCATGACCACTTCTGTGCCCTTCGGTATGCCCCCTCCCCCACCCACCAGTTATTCTGCAACCCATTATCATACAACAAATTGACCATGCACCTGCCATCGATGTTGGCTCAAATATCTACAAAGAACTACTAAAGGCTTGCAAAACCACACCTTGCTTACTGCAAGCGGTCCTGATAATATACCATCTGATGTGGCCCGGCTGCTGCCAATAGCCAGTTTAATACATCCAACCATGAATTCCATTCTGGATGGCAAACCACTACCTCCAGAGTTCATTTCATCCATCATCGTTACAATACCAAAGAAGAGCAACTCAAGTTCACTCAAAAACCTGAGTGGTCTTTCATTAATGTCAGTCAATGCTAAGTTGTTCAATCGAGTTATGCTTGGATGTCTACAGGACCGAAGGGAATATCTACTTTGGAATCTGCGAGCTGGTTTTTCTTATCTACCGCAACACAACAGAGCAAATCTTGTGCGTCAAACTCTGTATTGATACACAAGAAGAGCCTCATTGCCATATTCTCTGAATATATCAAAGCATACGACTACATGTAAACAGAGCATGCTGCCCTGTGATCCTCATAATCTATGGAGTACCTACGTAAATAATCAATGCCATCATGTCTCTGTACACTAACACTAAAGCATACGTGTGCACATCAGCAGGTGAAACTGAACGGTTCGGAACAACATCTGGCATATTGCAAGGTGCCTCTTTGGCGCAATACCTATTTATTATTGTGCTCGACTATGTTCTCCGCATTTCATTATGCGAAGACGCTGATGGGTACACAGTTTGCCGATGGTAGTCTTCATGTAACCTGGCTGTTATGTTACCTGGACTTGCCTTCGCCAATGACGTTGAACTGATGAGTGACACAATCCATGATGCACAGTGCCAATTTCACCGGTTTGAATGAGCTTCAGCACAAGTGGTTCTGCATATAAACCCACAGAAAACTGAGGTTATGTGCACCAGCTTTGATCCAACCACACCGATCCGTACACTATCAGGTGATCTGCTCCCCACATGCACAGAGTTCTGCTACTTGGGATGTAATGTCAGCAATAGTCAACCCACTTTTCAATGCCCAAGAAATCTGGCTTGGGTTGCAGGCCGACAACTCGACATAGTATGGACCTGTTCTGCAAGCGATCACTTGAAGGTCAAACTGTTCACCGCGTGCATTGAATCTGTGCTCTTCTATAGGGGGGCCAGCTTGATGCTAACAGAAATGCTAGAACCATTGACAAGTCCCATTGAGCTTTGCTACGATATGCACTCAACATCAGATACCCGGAACGCATCACCAATACTGACCTCTATCACCGAAACAATGTCACACCAGCATCAACAACACTACACAAGCAGCGTTTACAACTGACTGGACACGCAACTAGGTGTGACACTCCACTCTCAATACTCCTGGACAAAAAAACCCAACCCACAGAACCGTATCATAGAGGTGGAGCACTTATGCGAGCCTACCAACAGCAACTTTCTGATGACCTGAGGATGGTTGGTATTGGATTGAACCAGCTTCACCAAGCCAATTAGAACGCCGAACAATGAAAATGAAGAATTAAGATGTAGCCACTGAGACCTGCCCGAGCGCTGCACGCCCTTGGACATCACCATGATGATGATGTGATGTCATGTGTAACTGATGATGATTAGAGCATACTGAGTGAAGCATAGAGTTATTCAACAATGGTTCTTTTCAGAACCACCACAACTCATAAGAGAGATTTATGTAAACTATTACCACAAACCTTACTGGACTGTATTTCCACCACACAAAGTTTCAAATTCTCCATGTACTTAATGATATGACCAGACATAGTAAAAACACTCACCTGGCGCTACTTCATGACTGAAGAACTCTAATCTATAGTGTGTAACGGGAGATAATGGAGGACTTGTGCGACCAGGAGCTTGCCATCTCAAGCTTAGTGATGTCCTAGTAATGTTACTACCTACTGGCTGACTAGGAGCTGCAGGTAACTCATGAGTGTTAGGAGCCTGTAGCACAGGAATATCTGATGCTTGATGTCGCTCTATGAAGAAAAAGAAAAATGTGCCAAGATGATGCTGGTAATATGCCCCCAAAAAGTAGTTTGGAAAATGTGATACTACACATTGTTTGTAAATTTACAAAAACATCCATAAACCAATGTTTCAATCAGGAAATAGAAGAGTGGCAAAAGGTCTTAAACTGTAGTTTAGAACTGGGTAGTGGCTGTGTGATAAAGGACTGAGCCAAAAGCGAGGACAAGGTCCTTTATTGCCCGACCATGACCCTGCATGGTTTCAAACTGCCACTTTTTGACTGAATCACAGCTCTATTATTCCTATTCATAAATACCTTCCATTCAAAATATCCAAAATCTGAACATGACTGACAGTTTAGCCTCAGCTCGCCTTGACTAATGTATGCATTGAAATTCTATCCACTTTGAGCATTAAGTAGCTCCTTGCGCATAACTTGAAATTGGGCGCACACTATCACACACAAGTTCCAAACTAACTCAAGCCCCATATGCGACCAACCTACTTAAATTGGGCCAGGAAATTTGGGCGCTCCACACTATCATCTGATAGCGCCCTCTATGATTCAATTTCAATAAGCCTTGTTAAATACTCCTCACTGTGTTTATATCGCACATTTAAACCAGGTATTTATGTATATCTGATAAATGAAGTCAATCTAGTTAATACAAACAAAACCTAGATATATCACCTACATCTGTAGGTTATAATGTGTTCTTACCTATGACTCGTAGACTAGCCCTCCAGCTTGTTTGACCACTATCATTGCTGGCTACACAGCTATATAACCCAGAGTCATTTATACTTAATCCTGAAATCTGAAGGCGACCAGTATCCAGTACAGTGAATCTACATGATAAGAATCAATACAGGATTAAATCCATCAATCATTTTCTAAATCAATGGTCTTATTTTAATGTAGCAGACTAGATAAAGCATTATCTTTATTTTCAATACATGGGTAGGCATTGTTTAACTGTACAAAAACTTTTAACGATGTCATGGCTGATAATTTTACAACATCCTATACGGAATATTCTTTCAGTATTGATGATCATGTTGTATGGATGGTGTTGTGTTTAAAACAACCATTACATTTAGTTTGGTATTGCTTATGACTTGCACGTTGTAGTGTTTCCAATAAACACATAACTCAAAAACTAAATAATGTTTAAATAATGTTTGTTTTTAGTGACATTTTAAAACCAGTACTTGACCAAAAGTGTTCCTGTGGTATTGCAAAATATTAACTGAAACCACTGCATAGGGTTTGTTACCTTGAATTACTGTCAGCTTGTAATGGTGCACCATCTTTAGTCCAACGTACACTAGGAGCAGGGTTACCAGCTGTTTCGCATGTTAATAAAGCTACAGTACCAACTATCAATGTTTGGTTACTGGGTCCATAGCGAATGATGGGTGGAGGCTGACTCACTGAGGCTGTCAATTACAAAACAATTTAAACTCGTTTACAACATTTTTTCTGAGCAATAAGAAACTGTATTTTTTTAAAATAAATAAATAATAAAAAAGTAATACATTTATCAAATGTAAAATTGGTTAATTTCAACTTTGCTGTTGGAATGTTGAGGTAAACACTTGTTCAGTTTTGTAATTGTCTTCAAATTACAGAATGATTTAAGTGGTACCTGGTTTTTAAATGACAAGAATGTGTCTTAGATTCTCATAACTACAAGTAGTTTAATTAATCAAAGTAAATGTTTATAAATGTGAATGTCAGGATGAGTTTTATGTACAATGAATCCTATTTAAAGAACCAATAAAATAAGATTGACTGGTTGAAAACAGGGACTTAACACTTGACGAGAAGATGAGATGTAAAAGATGTAATAATTGCATCGTGGTTTTTGTTGTCCATATCTTGAGGACAAAAATCCGCAGGCTGCTGGAATGAACAAAATTAATTGACTGACCTATGACCCGTAAGAAAGCCTCGGCTTTGTTTGAGCCTGACCCACTATCAGCAGAGCAGATGTAATAACCTTCATCATCTTGAGTAACATGTCGTATTTGTAGCTCCCCATCTTGAGTCACAGAAAGACGCCCACTTTGCAAGCCAGTAAACACCAGCTCATCCTGTACACAAGCAAATCACTCTATTAAGTCAACCTCTTCAACATGTAATCATGTCATGTTAACTTGTTTGAAATCATGATATTGGTGGAAATGCATGGATAGGAATAGTTTCATCTGAAAATTATTACTTGTTAATTACCCACTCATCAATTCTATCATGTACATGTACACATACAGAGTGTACCAACAGAAGACCTTCATAAGTACACCGACATTACAGTATTCACAAAGCTCAAATGTAAAAATGTTGAAGACGGGTAAGTATTTTTTCCTATGTACAGTCTTTCAAGCAACATGTAAAGCTACTTTTTTGCGCGTCCATGAGTAGAGAGAGGCACATCGAATGAGGGCATTACCTTATAAAGTTGTTTGAGCATACATTATTTATAACAACCGTGCTAATAGCCTTCACAGTGGTGTGCCTCTGTTTAACATGTACAGTGTAGGGAGCTGAGCCTGCTCAGAACAAATGCGCTGGAGGCTCAAAATATCAATATCTCAACAAACAATTTAAATTTGAAATCTGTACTCCCTTTTCCTTGGATAATTTTAGCAGTAAATGCTGAAAATCTATCCTGGTTGAAAAAACTATGATTTAGTGAATAATGGCTGTCAGACAAGCTGTAATTTTCAACACAACTCATAAGTTATCAAATATCTGTCTGCATGTTACACTGTACATGTACATGTACACATCATGAACCTATTAAACGCTATTTTGATTTAAACATCAGCACCCATTTGAATGAAATGTTGAGTAGTTTTAGGCCATGATTCTTTATACACAATGGGATCAGATTCACATGTTTGTGTTTGCACAGTGTATTTTTTTTTCTCCTAGCAGAATCAACCACTCCTATTAACTCCATGGCACATTATTCATACATCTGTATAAACCCTTGCATCAGCATATTGGAACACACTTAAGTCTTACAACTAGAATCTTGATATCAAGTAGAGAGGTATCAACTCAAGGAGAGATTTGAATAACCCAGGGCTACTACTAGCATCTGTCATCATTGCAAGTTGAAGATTTCAGATCTGTGGTTGTTATGACCTCTTACAACTGCAGGGTAATCAAACAATCCCTAGCTCTATACACAGCTACATCTCCCACTTCTATTGCTGAGTGCAAAGTCATTGGCCTGCTGTGCCCTTAACTCCACCGTGAAAAGTTCAGTAACTCCCTAGGGCAGCTTAAAGCATACCCAATTCACTAAACCAAAATCAACAGCTTTGGTAACCCATATCTCATCAAATTAAGGATTAGACCAAAAAGTCTACTAAGGCAAAGGATGACATGCAAAAAGTCTGCAACTTGTTTAAAAATATACAAAAGTACAAAAATTACAGAGGACATACAAAAATGCCCTTATGTAAACCCCCTTTGCAAGTTTATGCATCAAGGCATTATCAACCTTATGATAAAGACTTTGTGTAGGTGATATACTCATTTTGGTGATCATCTCGGCTTATTGATTGTGCGAAAACTCAATTTGACAGCATTTAACATTTTTCTAAAAGGAAAAGTTACTTGCACATATTTACAAGAGTAAAACTTCAACACAATTTCTAAATTTAGTGTGCTTTTCTTTTGATAGTGCATCAATATAATCATATGACTGATCTGCCACACAGTCATGACAGTTCGGCCTACATTCCTGTTGCATTGTTTGCTTGACGTCTCTTTACCTGACTGCCTTTTTTCTTCCAGTAAATTGTTGGTGGGGGACTTCCAGTAGCCTGACATTGAAAGGTCGCCATTTGGTTCAATTCAACAGTTCTGTCCACTGGAGTTTGGGTGAATGTAGGTATCACTGTAAAAACAAAGACACATGTGCACATTTATTTTTTGCTTTTAGGCAATTCATGAAGCACAACCAGTGAAAAACAATGAAACCTTTCATAAAGTTATGTTCATGACGTTATCAAACCTTCCTGAAATATTAATGCTATTACTGTTTTACTTCAGTACAATTTTATGAAGTTTATTTAACTTCAGAATGTTTTATCTTTAAAATTAAGAAAACAGCAACAACCTGACAGCATATCTTGACAGAACTTGACAAAAATCTTAAAATGAAATTTAGGGTTTTCCAAGACTAAATCTCTCTCTGCTGTTTACATCTTGGCAATTGGATGACAATACACTGGCTAGAGGACAAGATGGCCTCCACCTCCACTCACAGCCATCTGATTCTCCTCATTTATACCACATGTCACCAAAACAGGGACAGGGAGAATGCTCAAAAGTTACATGAGAGCTAAAACTTGTGCTTTGTAGCACTTTTTGCTTTTTTCAAACTGCTGTGTACCATTTAAAGTGCTCAACTGTGAAAAGTGTATAACTTTCTATCAAAATTGCAGGATCTGCCTGCAGCAAACGGCCATGTGTAGAATTATTGCTGACCAACGTGGAAACAACTCTACAAGTACAACTTGAACTTTGCAAAAATTCTTCTACACTTAATGTTTGCACTTTCTTTCTGACACATTGAATTGATGCAGTACCATCTTCAAGATAATACTGTAGCAATTTGCAGGAAAATGTTGTTGAATGAAGTTTGGTATCAAAATTAAGTTAATACCAGTAATAAATATTTTAACTTTTGCACTCATATTTCTGAGAAGCAATTTAATTATTTTGTCCTCCAATCAATGTGCTTACTTTAATAGGAGGGGAAAAAATCACAAGTGAAATTGTATGCAAACTACTTGGTGGAATGCATTTCTGTTTTTGCATTTATACTGCTACTTCTTTCGTTTGCAAGATTAAAAATCTTGCAAGTTTGCCAAGCTTATGTTAAGCAGTTAGATGTAAAAAGTCTGTCATTAAACATCTCATTCCAGCCTTTAATACAAGATGGATACAATTACTCTCATTTGACTGCAACACATACAAAGAAATACAAAGAAAATAGTGATCCAATGTACTTTGGCTTACAATGACAGGAAAGCACATTTGTTTATGCACTTACCACTGACTGTTAATGTCATCTCCTCTTCAACTCGACCGTATCTGTTGACAGCTGCACACACATACACACCTCCATCAACCTCACTGACTTGACGAATTCGTAGTGAATTGTCATCTTGTACATTGGATCTGAATGAAAGAAACAACACAGGCATTTCAATCTCAGTGGATAACCTAAGGTACACAATGAACAAGTGTAATAAAAGGCCTAGAAGTGAATGAAGCCCATGAACCTTCAGGTGTAGTGTGTCAGATAAAATGGGCAGCGAATCTAGATCACCCCCCTGAACTTGAGGATGAAATTATTTACATGTAACTGCCTGGATTATTGTCAATCAAAATAAGGCAGTGAACCCCCCACCCCACCCCATTAACCTTGTGTTTGTTACCTTACAGAGAATTTACAGACTCTCTATGTCATCAGAAAAAGGATGTGATGTTTAGGAAACAATATGAGTTACAAGCACGTATCAACTTGGGACAGTAGAAGAGAAAAAAAGATGTCTAGAAATCACTGCTTCAAGGAGTTGACGCATGTCATACATGCCTTTCCAGGTGAATTTAAGTGATGCCATATCTGGGGAAATTGAAGTAATGTATGCCATTTATGAGTGGTAATGTAGCACTATATGCTCAGTGCTTATGATTACTAAAGAAACAAATCAGTTGGGAGCCAAACTCGTGACCACCTGTAAATTCCAAGTTAGTCACAACATTTAATTTGGAAGTCCACAAAGTATCTATAAACCATTGGTACATGTGCATGTATTGAATTAATTTCTTCTGATGTCATCACCACAATAAATGTTGGTAGCGCCAATTGGGACTCAGTTTCCCTGTGTACTACTGTGTAGTGAGCATTAAAACCAACATGCATCATATTTTAGACTCAACTTGACTCCCATGTGTGGTGTCAGTTCAAGGGGTCTACATTCTGTAGATTGGTTGGCTAAGACTACATAGACAGAAGGTGTTATAGCCACAGCCAATGCCATCCAATAAGACACAGCCCTTATAAGGGTTATTAGTGACTGCAGACTGACCTGTCATGAGGTAGCTCACTGCCTTGTTTGGTCCATGTCACTTCTGGTGTAGGATCACTAATGATCTGACATCGAATGATAACTGTATTTCCTGGTGCTATCACTGCATCTTGCAATGGACTTAGGAATGTTGGTGGAGCTTGAAAGAAATAATACATAATTTATTAATGAGTCATCCAATTTATCCATAAAATATCTATTTGAACCTTTCTCTTTAGGGGTAGCTTTTATTATTCAATGTAAATAACCTCTACATTAGTAAAGTGAAATTTCTACTCTAATACATTTTCAATGTAGACAAGTAGTTAGTTCTGCACCAGCCTGAGAACTTATTCAATTAAAAATCAAGTTCTTTATTCTGCTTTTCATAATCTACCGTGAATAACATTTCTACATACAACAAGATTCTGGTTTTAACTTAACACGTGATGCTTTGTACATAGAGAGAAGTTGTCAGTTGATAAGCATATGCTCTGGGCTAAAAAAAGCGCATAAGCAGACATTTCTGCTTAAGGAGCAGTCATTAGCTTACAATGGTTGGCAAGAGAAAGATCTAAACTTTCATGGTAAAATTAAATAAGGTTGTTATGATGCAATGTCTTTATATTGGAGTGGAAAAATCCTAAATGCCAACACCTACGAAGTGCCATGTACATGTAACATGCCCAGACAACCACGGAGTATGCATTACTGTTATGCTTCATAGGACAAATTCACAGAAAGAGACTTAAGGCACTGAAAACAACAGTCAAAATCACTATTTCCCAGGGATTACAGAATAATCCCCAATTCCAGACTGATCGTCTGACAAACCAGGATTAGGAGAGATCAATAGGTTGCCGTGATTGTATCCCATTGTTTTCAGCATAGAAGTAATTGCAAGATTCCAGCATGCCACTGGCCGATTATCGGCCAAATCTTATGCCTGGTTGAGTCACAGTGAACAATGAGGGCTGGCTTACTGCTATTAATAAATTTTTGCATAAAAAATAAAAATCACAGAAGTTAAATTTGGTCCATAGGAATGACTTCAATCCAAAAGGATTGTGTATTGCATGACATGTACCCTACATCAAAGGGCTTATATCTGAAAAAGAGCTACTATGACCAACCTTCGACTGTCAGGTAGACTGGGGCAGTACTTCTAGATCCCATCTGATTGCTGGCCGTACAGACATAGTCACCAGCATCACTAGCGCGGGACTAATAACACATCAATATCATAGCCATCAATTATTAGTGTACTCCAAGAATGTCATCTTTTTTAAAAAACTAATGCAAATAATGCATTGTTGAAACAAAAGGCATTACTAATCTGTATGAATTGCGATGGTGGATATACACTAAGCAAGCTCTTGTGAAAGTTTCAGCTAAGAATTACGAGAGCCTTTTTTTTTTTTTTTTGTGCACTAATGGAGAATTTAGAAAAGAGAATCCTTGACTTTTAAATGTAAATTTGTATGTGAATTTTACTTTCTTTGAATTTTATGTGAATTTGTACCTGTGATATCATAAGGTTGCCATCTTGTAGCACCTTGACTCTATCTCCATCTGTATTCACATCTTCACCATCTTTACTCCAGCTGACTACAGGCTCTGGGTAGCCTCTAGGGGGCTGACACTCTAACACCACTGGCTCTCCAGCTATTGCCTGGGCTGGTGATGGCTCAAGTCGAAACTCTTCTCGAATATCTGCATGTGACAAACACAGCATTAAGTTACAAGGATTCATTTACTTATTTGTGAGAACTTGCCCAAGGAACTACCTGTAAAAAAAACCATCAGTATGTGACTATTCATGAATGCAAGACAACATTATGTACATGTAGCACTGGCCATCCTTACTCAAAAGTAGGACATGTACTTATACGCACCATGGAGGTAGACTACCTCCATGCATGTACATGCCCTTACTTTTATATAGCCTACATGTAAGCAACGAGCACAGAGGGTAAGAATGCAAGTGCAACATAACTCAATCTACATGTATGTTATTCGTAGGCTCATTTTTTAAATATTTAATTCTCACTTATTAATTTTTTTTAATATCCAAAGTTTCTAAATGTAAGTCCTTTCTACTTGACGATGCCATCTCAGTGTACTTCCTGGCAGTGAATACATGTGTGTATGCTGTGCATTAAATTGTTGCCTTTGACCTACTCTAGATCAAGCTTCCTAAGCCTCCTATTTTGTCCACTATTCAAAGTTTTCCTGACATAATGTGAGCCACTTGGGGGCCAAGAGTAAGAATGTGATGCCATGACCTGCTCAGGCAAGGAGAAATGAGATATATACATGTAGCATCATCAATGTTTACAAGCTGTACGATTTATACACTCATGTGGATATATTTGAAAAAGGCAAACATTTCAAGGGCTTGACATTTCCTTTTAAATAAAATTTTTAAACCCCAAATATAATAAGTACCCAAGACATTGCATTTTAAATAAATTTCTATTTTCAGAAAAATTTACCGAACTAATACAGATTGAAATAAAAGAGGTTTATTCAAACACATGTATGAAGTCTGCTTTGAAACACGTATTCAGCATGGAGGCAACAATTCTCTGTGAAACTTCATACCACTTTGTGGAAGGCTAAATGATGATATGTTTCAATGCAATGGCAAATTTGATTTGCAGCAGATACCAATCCAACCCTTACATTAAGAAACTCTTAAGCAAAAAGCTTGAGAATGAAGCTGATGACACCCCTCTTTTAGTCAGGTATTAGAATCTAGCTATGAAGCCCAATCCTACACAATTTATTAGTGGGTAAGTTTGATGGCTAAAGAGAGTCCATGACAAGGCTTCTGATCATCATTTTAAAGACAAACAGATTAAAGTGTTTTCAGATGGAAAGAATTAGTGACATATTGCACAGGTGTCAAAGCACTAACAAACAAATCTATCAAACTCACACACTAAATCTATCATTGATTAGTTTTATAATGAAAGACATACAAGTGTACATGTATACCTTGGCTGTGAGGCCATGAATGAAATGTGGTTTGATCAAACAGCCCCTTGATTCAATCAGGGATCAAGCATTTCATCAATAAGCCAGCAATCTATGTCACATGCTAACCTATCTCTCAGACTTAATCAATTCTAGTCTCTGCAGTTTCTTATTTTAATCAAGTTTTAATTCAATAGTGCGTCGTTCCACCAGTGTTATCTCTAGCAGTACCTTGGTACCTAGTCCCAATAGTCTTGATAAATGTCAGATGAGTTGAGACATTAATGAGTTATTGATCACTGCATGATTCACCATCAACATTCTCATTCAATTTTCCTGCTCATGGTTTCCCTTTCCATAGTTTCTTTTATAAAGAACTGTTAGGGATCTACATGTACATAAGACACAACATGAAAAGTTCATCCCAAGCTCTGGAATGATGTCCATAGCATGTTGTTTATTAATGGGCATTCAACAGTTACATGTAGTTACATTACACTTTTAGCACATTAAACAAGAAAGTCTTTTTGGGTTCCTACACATTTACATATTACAAACCTACATCTATTTTTCATTTCATAAAATGCATTACACATTGTATGTATTTGAAAAAAAGTTTGCCCAAATGTTCAGATTACAATTTATTGCATTACAAACATATCATTGTTAAATGTATTAGTTAGTTTCAGTTAGTTAGGCCTTAGTACATGCTGGGTCTTTGGAGGAGGTGCAGCAAAGCGACTTGAAATCATATTGGAGAATGTTCCAACTTTATCATTGCATTTTTTTATTTTTTTTAAAGCTCATGATCAATCAAACCATAAGCCACAACAATGGACACTTTGAGGTTAATTAACTGATTTTGTTTTGCAAAAAAAAAAAAGTAAACAAACACAAATCTGGCAAATTCGTTCTGAAACTACTGTAAGTGCAAGCTCTGTGTCAAGACATGATAATTAACTTTCACATTCAACTCAATCAGCTGTTTTCATTTGGGACTATGTCCACTTAAGCATGAAATTGCCCAGATGTTTTGTGTTGTAACTCTGTTGTTTTATGCTAGGCTTTTTCATATTAATCTGGTATTTTTAAAAAGAAAACCAAAACCCCAACATTTCAGTACAGCCATCGACATTATCTTTTTGAATATCATGTCTGTACACACGCTGAATGATGCTAGACTGTGCATGGGAGACCCATACTCTCTCAAGTTATTTGAGGCTTGCTTTTGTTCAACAAATACTCTAAATATCATTACTGTTACCTTGTGTATTAGATTCATAATTCAATATGATCTCTAAGCTGTAGCAAATTGTTTATTTTTTATATGACGGACCTCTCATTAAACTTACATAAATAATCTTTTATGGTCATTATAAAATTAATCACTTTAAATAAGATTTCATAAAGGAGTTTTCAAATTATAAATCAATACTGCTTGCATCAAACATAAAGAAACAAATACAGTAAAAAATAAAAATGCAAAAAAAATCAGTATGACCCCTTAGTTTTGATTTAAAGCATATAGACCACTATGCACAGAATGTTAAATTCTGGCACTATTTTCTTACTGCATGACTATATAGAGGTACAGTTCCCATGAGAAATGTCTCTCCAATCCATACACAAGACAGGAGGAGTGTGCTTAATCTGCAGCAAGAGACTCTGATTAATTGGAGTTATGTGGAAGGACATACACAAGGGAGTCAGTGTTGTCTCAAGGCAAAACTGCCAATTGATTGAGATTGTCAGGCACAGCTTCCACCATGATGATAGGCAGCTAGTAATGGACCATATTAATGATCAGCAGGATGTCCAGTTAGTGCCTTCTACACATTACACAAGTATGGACCTACCATTGGCACTTAAAGGTGCTGCTATCCCATCATACAACAACAATTCTATTCAATCAATTTATATTACCAGGGCCTAGCAAGAACAATGATGAGCTACATGTAGGCAGTACCAAAGAGAACATGTGATTTGCCAGTTTGGCATAAGAATATGGAGATCAAATAATTGCCAAACTCCATGGTAAGACTAAGAGGTACATGTAGATGTAAAAGTGACCTGTAGAGCTAGCTCAACAAAGTTGAGCTGTGGAAGCAGTACAGTATGTACTAATTAGAGGCTTGTTCCAATCATCTATTTTGGCTTCAAACATTTGAGTCGCTTGGCTATCAAGACATTGCTCTTATCCGCTTAACCACGACACGCCATGGTTTGAGCCAAACTTCATTGAATCAAACTGTTTTGGGACAGTGTAATGAAACAGCATCTTCAAAGAGATGTTACAACAAAGTTCATATAACATGTGCCTAAAATTATCCCAAAAAGTAGTCAAATGCTTACAAACATTGAAAGTGAAATATTTAATAACATGATGTGTCAGGAATTGCTTTTATCATTGTGAATACTGACAATAAAATAAACATTTAAATGATTTAAATGCATTCCTTTAATATTCCTTCCCAAGAGATGACTTAATGTGATGTTGGTGAGTAATTTGTATGCAGTAGCAGACCATGAGCCTCCATCCTGCAGACATGCAGGGACCACAATGGCAGGTCAGTAAGCAACCCTGTTACATTTAATTCTAACTAACATCACTCTTTGTCTTAGTAAAACTATGGCTACAGAAGATGTTTTCTGTAGTTTTGATGATTCATGAAAACTTAAGACATCTGATTTTCTATGTTTACAATTTCTTTTAACTTTATTTGAGGCAACTAAAATGGCTGCTAACTGGAACACTGTGGGAGTTCCATTGAGAAAGGGACCTAGCTAAATGTGTTGCTACCTTGATTCACATGGATTCATGGGCACCATGGGCCAACACAGTGTTAGCCTACAGGTTTTGTAAGGTAGGGCCCAAATGATATATTTCTTCACCAGTATTGAAAAAGCAAATTATAGGTTGGCTAGAGCATTGAGATAGCCTACCTCCATGGCTAGAGGAATACGTATGTGTAGCTTATCTTTACACTTATGAATGTCATATTTTTACACTGAGCCTTATGAATGAAACAAATATTTTAATTTGCAGGAATAGAAAAACATAAATCAACAAGGAAAACTAACTGTATGCTATTCTCATGAAAGACTTCATGTCTCACACTGCAATTTTTTCAAGTATGGCTTGCAGTTAATGATCATAGTAGGAGGGGACAATACAGCATACTGACCATGGGAACAAGGTTGCTATGTTCCCTGTCAATGTCTTGACCAGAGAATATATGTGGCTGTGCAAACAGTCCCTTTCGTTTCCCCTGTCAGATACATGTACATGTAATGTCCACAAACATGGCTCCCAACATGTCTGATTCCTTTGCTTTTATTATTGCTGTGAGCGCTTCTAATAAAACCTATGGCTGCTGTATAGAGAGCACAACTGATGTTTGAACTAAATATAAAGATGTAAGAAATTTTGAGAAAAACTAGAGAGAAAATGCATTATAAATGACTGCAGAATAAAAGATAGTGTGCTTACACGTAAAGTCAGTTATGTCAGACGACAAAACAGCACTTCAAAATATCAAAGTTCACAATTCAGTGAATCAACAACATGAATTTGTTTTGCTTACTCTTGGCTTACCACCTTTATACAATGTAGTTAGCAGCAAAACTAGCTGCTTGAGTAAACGTACCCAACGGTGCCCTAAATACATCTCAATTTTGCCAGAATTGCACATTTCTTAATTGATAAGACAGCTTAAAATTTCACTGAAACTGGACATGGAGGAAAATTATTTAAAAAAATAGTAAATAATTTCTAAAACTAAATGAAAAAAACACCAAAAAAAACCACAGAGTTTTCTACCATAATTGTTCACATAGAAACATGATACATTGTTTTTAATTTCCTTGATTGCATACTTACATGTGACTTCTAAGGTTGCATTATTACTGTAGGCTTCACCCAGATAGTTGGAGGCTACACATTGATAAGTGCCCACATCTGCATTGCCTTTACTATGAATGACTCGCAGGAAGAAGAGTTCTCCAGCAGTAAGAATGGAGCGATGACTATCTCCTAATAACAAGTCTAATCTTTCACCATCCTTCAGCCACTGTTATAATAAACAAACAAGTCATATCAACAACAGCAGTAATAATATCACACATCCTTAACCACTGGTTGTTCATAATAAACAAAAGACATACATGTCAATAGTTTTCCCAAAATACACATAACTCAACTAACTATTTTGTTCAAAGTGTTGTAGCAACCAATTCAAATCCAAAAATGGTTTTTAGAGATAATTCCAATTATAGATGAGACAACTGTTCTGGATGTATTTAATGACAGCTGAACACATTGTGACTGAGTGCATTTATGTGTAGATATTGATAAAATTCATACACATTATGTACTTACGAATCACTCTTAATTGCTAATGTATGCTTAGTTCATAATAACCACTTAAGGGAATTGGAAAATCCAACACATTTTGTATAATGAGTTTTGGGACACAAATATGCTGAAAATGCCAGTCATGTGGTGTACACTATCAAACTGGAAAACCTTTAAAAAAACATGCAGTGCAAAAAACCCTTGATGGTTCTGGTTAGTATCTTTATGTGCTGACAGAAATACAAAGTTAAATTAGCATGTCATCAAAAGCATTGTTGTATAGTTTACCAAACAATTCAACGATTGGAGGACAAATAAATGACTTCCCAACAAATATTTAAGACATTTCCAGTCTATTGCAAACACTTTTAAAATGACACTTAGGAAATAAATAGATTGCACAAGACCATAATAACTGTTAGATTGATAATTGTTTTTAGCCATGAAGACAGAATGAGAGATTTTCTTGTCACCAACTGATTTGTGGTCTGGCTGTGCTTCCAGTGCTTCCAGACATGCATGGCCATATGCAGGACAGATTCTTGTGCACAGCATTAATCAATGATTCAATGCATTTGGGGAAAATTTTGATTAAGATTTTAACCACTTACATGTAACATCCAAAGGAAAGTATGCAAAATTCTCATAGACACAGGCATGGAGGGCTGATGTAGTTGTGTTTAAAAACCCTTTTAGTGTGGGGCAATTTGACCTGATAACACGAACGGAACACACTTCAAAGGACTGATAGAAACTTGGACAAAAGGCACTGGAAAAGAAACTTTTAAATGCTATTAATAAATACCTCAGAGAGTTTACGCACTCTGATTGGTCGAAGATAGGTCACGTGGGGGTGTTATTAACATGCGATATAAAGACCGGCTCTGTAAACTAGCGAATAAATGGCCCCTTAACAAGCACATTGTTGTGTAAAATCCTATGCACTATGTGCTTGTTGCGCGGCAAACCACCGGTATCAAATCAACTCATTTCTTTGTGCGTATTTATTTTTTAATTTTTTTCAGCAGGGACAGATAGTGCCGTGTGCAGAAACATACCACGCGTAGGCGTGAACGCACAGACAATGTATCAATTTAGGGTAGCTGGTACGCGCATGAAACAAACATAATGCAAAGTCATAGTCTGGTTCTTGAAAATATGTATAAACAGTTAATTATGTGTAAGAGATTAGGTACCAAACAAAAGTTGAACAGCCAAACGATTGGCCCTTGAACATGAGTAGAATATTTCTAAAAATAACGGCGAAAGAAAAATCACAAAATCTGACGATTTTTACTCTTTTTTTTGTTATAAGGCATTTATTAATGGGAATAACAGTGCGATGAGCCAGTCTTCACTGCGTGGTAATGACCTTGGTTGGTGGATGGCCGCTGTTAATGGACCGAGCCGAGGTCCATTAACAGCGGCCAACCACCAGCCCGGTCATTACCACGCAGTGAAGACCGGCTCATCGCACTGTTATTCCCTAATTCAAACCCACCTTGAGTTATGGGCTGAATATCAGACTGTAGCATGTTATTCAAACCCACCTTGATTCCAAGGCTGAATACCAGACTGCGGCATCTTATTTAAACCCACCTTGAGTTATGCGTTGAATACCTGACAGCAGCATCTTATTTAAACCCACCTTGAGTTATGCGTTGAATACCTGACAGCAGCATCTTATTTAAACCCACCTTGAGTTATGCGTTGAATACCAGACTGCAGCATCTTATTTAAACCCACCTTGAGTTATGTGTTGAATACCTGACAGCAGCATCTTATTTAAACCCACCTTGAGTTATGCGTTGAATACCAGACTGCAGCATCTTATTTAAACCCACCTTGAGTTATGCGTTGAATACCTGACAGCAGCATCTTATTTAAACCCACCTTGAGTTATGCGTTGAATACCAGACTGCAGCATCTTATTTAAACCCACCTTGAGTTATGCGTTGAATACCTGACAGCAGCATCTTATTTGAACCCACCTTGAGTTATGCGTTGAATACCAGACTACAGCATCTTATTTCAACCCACCTTGAGTTATGCGTTGAATACATGTACCAGACTGCAGCATCTTATTCAAACCCACCTTGAGCTATGCATTGAATACCTGACAGCAGCATCTTATTTAAACCCACCTTGAGTTATGCGTTGAATACCTGACAGCAGCATCTTATTTGAACCCACCTTGAGTTATGCGTTGAATACCAGACTACAGCATCTTATTTTAACCCACCTTGAGTTATGCGTTGAATACCAGACTACAGCATCTTATTTAAACCCACCTTGAGCTATGCGTTGAATACCAGACTACAGCATCTTATTTTAACCCACCTTGAGTTATGCGTTGAATAACTGACAGCAGCATCTTATTTAAACCCACCTTGAGTCATTAAATGAAATTGTCACGGATGAGTTTCCCTCCTAAAGCCTCATTAATAGACAGCAAGTCAAGCCCAACTCCCACATGCCACAAATGCAGCTTTAGCGAACAACACAGGTTATAAATTTGTATCATGTTGGAAGGAAGAACTGAGGTTAAGGGTAAAGCACAGTCCATACTTCATGCTCACTAGAATATGGATGCAAAGCCAAATTTGGTGACACAATAATTGATACGCACTGTTTTTTCCAATTGTGATGCAAGAAATGTTTGGTTTACTTTTGCTTTTGCATGGAGTATGAACCAGGCTTAATAGTGAAGAGAATCAATTCTCATTTGGCTCTGAGAAGAACCAGTGTTGAATTATACTACTCTCTATTGTAGGTTTTCATTGTGTTACAGAGTATAACAAGTACAATGTCTAGATTAGATGCAGTGAACTACACTGTATTGGGTCAAAGTAATGAATGAAGGTACAGGATGTGTACTTACAAAATGAATGCATGTTGCAAGTTATAATAGCACAATGCTAGCTAGACAATGATCATCTAACATGTAGTGTTCCATACATGTGTAAATCATAAATTCATGATTAATGACACGCCCAAAATTGGACATGTATATACTATCCTGATTTGCACACACACACACACAGCTCTGTGTTGTAGTCACTGTGTGGACATTCCTTTGTTCTAAATCCTATTCCTCAACACTGTAAATAAAGACTGTGTGGACGTGTGTAAGTCCACATAGTGTCCCTAAATTATGTGGACCTCTTTTGTTCTCAAGTCCACACTTTGTATAAAACACACACACCCACATGCACACAAATTAAACAGTCCATTTGCCTTCAGTTCATAATCATAAAACTGTTTTCTAAAGCTTTGCTGAGAAACAAAATGTCATTATTCCATTTCCTTTTTTACCTCATTGACAAAACATGGGGGAAAAGTGTAACTTCCAAGTTGAATCTTGAAGGAACTAATGATTATGGGACAATCATTCAGGTCTGTCCACTCACATGTATTCAAATGAACTAAAGGTTTTTATGAATTGGAACTGTTTTCTTGTTAAATTGTAAACTATTCACACATGTAACGTAAAATTGCAAATTTAAAAAAAATGGATTGGATGTTTATATCACACACACAAAAACTACCAAAACTAAAATTAGGGTTGGAACCCACACCCCTTATAATAGGCAAAAATTATTGACATGCATGGAGACCTCGGAACATGGCGACAGTCAGCAGGCATAGATATGTGTGGATGTGCAAGCTCACGTAGCTTCAGAAGGTAAGTTACGTTGGCAGTTGTTAAATGGAAAATGCTGTCAAGGTGTATTGTTGCTGGTTGCAGCAACACTAATCGAGATGGTGTCAGTCTCCAAAATACTGGCAAATTTGGAGGGCTGCATGAAGCAAGGAATATGTGCATTATCACTTCATGTTCATTGTCCATTAGGTGCCAAGGTCTACATGTACATCACCAGGCAATATCATGAACAATTGCCACTTCATAGGACCTATAAGCTGATCATATGAACAGGTGTGTTGAACACTGTACTAGCTTATCGCATCTATGCATGGGTAAGACATGTATACACAGGACAATAAAAACAGAAATGCATCATAAACTGAATCTTTGTGAACAAGAGACAGGCAGACATCATGGTTTATAATGTGTAGTCACGTCTAGACAATCCAATTATCATGTTATAAACTTAATATACAGGCTTTACAAAAATCACAATAAAAGACTTTCTTTTAATCCAAATCCTGCTATAAACAAAACTTACAATTCAATTCATGAACACACTAAGCTGCAGTTACTGAATACTGGATTGTTAGCCCTTCAATGACAGATGCAATATTGAGACTCATTTGCAAGCATTCAGAATAACTGTAATCCAATTCAGATTTTTCATTCATTTTCCACCATCCCCATATGTAAATTATAGTGATTTAATTACAGTAGTCTCCTGGAAAACTGTACATGTAACACACTTCAATGACTTGTACATGTGCAGTACATGTATGAATTCTATTCAATCAAAGTTACAAAATACATGAGCCAAAGATTTTTGGAGGTCCTACTGTCCTACCAGAGAACCTGTATTTTTACATATTGACCTACTATCAAACCATTATTATATTCTTTATCTGGAATGTAGCAAGGCTTTGTTCTTATGACAGCTTGAATAGACTTATGCCCCTATGCTGACGTTCTAGCTTCAGTCATTAGTCCCAGACATAAACATAATTGTTCTATGTGTTCTTTTTGACTGGCAAAATTGTATAAGTGAAGAGTTTTTACATTTATGAAGTTCTGCGAACAAACAAATATTGCCTTTAGTTTGTAAACAAGAATTTACAAGCTGTTTCATGAACAGCTGCAAGGGACAAAATCAGGCAGTCAGTGTTTTGAACGAAAACTACACAACATGAGGCCCATGTCGACGGACAATGAGTGTGGTTGGATGAGACATATGTTTTCGCTAGTGCCACAAAAAGCAACATGTTTTCTGAGCCCAGTAAATAGTACACCCATTCATGTACACACACACAGTGCACAGTTTAATGTACGTGTATTGTCCTCAAATGTCTTGCTTTGATTTGTTTTGTGATGTCGATACCTTGGCCCCACAGCACATATTTGCTGCTGCGAAGCTTTTTTTAAACTTCAACTTCCGGTTTGAATAGCAACATTTGTTAAGTTTTTTAAGCCCTTTCACGTGATACATTGTTTGTGAAAATCCATTGTATTGTTCAAGAGTTATGATGTAAAAAATATCTTACCCCTTGACTTACAAGTAGTGTAACTTGGCACCTGGTAATGTAACCAAGACGCTTGAATGTTTAGGCACATGTAGAAGATAAGGTCTATGTACAATGTATATGTGAGAAGTTTCAAGTCTCTGTGAGGTTGCAAGAACATGTAAGGGAAGTCTTGCCGAGACAGTACAGTTAGAAGAAGAAGACAAAGAAAAAATCAACATCAGCAAAACAGAACAATTACAAAGAGAGGTGTTCAGGTCGTGCCAGAAAGTCCCATTTCATTAAGTTAAAAGACAAACAAATTGCATCTTTAAAAAAAGCAAACCTTTTCTTTCGGGAACACCATTGTTATTCTCTTATCACTCTATCATTCATAAAATGGAATGTATTTTTTATTACAGCAAACAAAGGAATGGCTTTACTTATAAATTGAGCAAGAAACCCACACTGTTGATACGTTGTTGTATGAAGAGCAACTGGCAGTCTCCTCCTGTATGACTGTCAGGCAATGTGTATAAACCATAAGTACCTTGCTGAAATGCCAAGATCCCCGTCACCTATGGCAACAAGAACATCTTACTAATCCATCCTACTCACTGCATCTTCTATACACCTGCTATGTCAGCACGACACACAAACAACGCCCTAACACATACATCCTACATAAATTGTCAAACACATCACAATTTCATACAGTATGACGTCCAAATCATGGGTATTTATCAAAGTAAAACACAGATTGGGCTCTATTCAAATAAATCAACATGGCAGTGTGGTTATTCAAAAAACAAGTTCTGCAACATCCACACATACCCGACTGAATTAAAACTTGTGTGTGCACTGATTTGTTTTAGGTGTAATTTTTTACTTTAGCTAGTGCCAATCAATGCCACTTGTGTGGGTTCTGTGTCAGCCTGTAAGTCGCTACATGGGCTACACCCAAGCAGCGAAATGCACAAGCCATACAAAAAAAAAAAAAAAAAAAAAAGCAAACCAAATTGTGACAAACACTTTGTCTTGTAATGGGATTTCAGTGTGTCGAGTTCTGGACACAAATGCTTTCGCTGTATCCGTTTGGTTTTTGTGATCACAATTTGGATTATAAAAGCAGATTGTGCCCTCAATGTGATTGCATTCGTTTGTATAGAATTAACGCAAGATGGCAGCAATGAAATAAAGATCTGCATGAAAATATATAACCATTGTTCAGATTTGATGCATGATGGTTGTAGACCAATGAAGCTGACATGCATGGAATTGACTGTGTTGTACATGTACATGTACTTGTAGTCAGGTACAGCATAGAGCAAGGACCTAGTAGAACAAGGATAGGTTCATGAATAGTCAGACATACATTACCTTCACATACTCAATATGACCAGGTGCAAAAAGGAACACCCTTCGATCACTATGCACCCATCTTGTTTTTATTCCACATTAATTTACATACTTTGGTCTTGTATTGTGTACATTGTATTGAGGTATTTTCATCAGCTCACCATTAATCAATGCTTAACAAACTTGACAAAGATGGCAAGGGTGTTACATGTACATTTGGTCTGACAGGTAAAGTACTAATGTTCCTTGCTCTTTTACCTGGGCAAAAAACCTGTCCTGCCCAGGAATGTGATTCTCAAGTTCTAATGTTTTTTGCTCTTTTACCAGGGCAAAAACCTGTCCTGCCAAGGAATGTGATTCTCAAGTTCTAATGTTCCTTGCTCTTTTACCTGGGCAAAAACATGTCCTGTCCAGGAATATGATCCTTACTAGATTTATTTACATACATCTGACCTCCATATTACACACTCATTACTTTGCTTTCTTCAATCTAATATGGTTTAATTCCCACATTTTGGATAATGACCACAATGTCCATGTGTGAGATATTCAATCTGTGGAACCCCAGTGTGTAGGGCCAAGGAGCTCTCTACAGGTACCAGAGAGAAGACAGAGGAATGAGTTGATGAGTGGTATTGAATGTGTCTTGGGAACAGGTTTGACATGACAAGCCCTGGGGCTGAGTATACAGCTGCACCTATAGTATGCAGCTTCAAGTTCAAGTAGAGACTTAACAATTTCACTCCAAATTTAGATTCCATTTACTCTCAAGTCATGATTTCAAGTAACAAGAAACAAGGGTGGAGTCTCAGTTTATGTCACATATCCATTACAGCATGAGAGTGACCACTCATTAACAAAACGTTTGGAAATTAAATGCATGAATTGAATGAAACTTCAATTGAATGAAACATTATTACCAAAACAAAAAATTCACACAGGAACCTTGGAACCTTTAGTGGAGACATTTCAGAGTTCATTTGGGGTTTTGTATTGTTGTTGAAGAACACTTGATTTCTATGAGGAATCTGTCACACATCATTTTACCAAAATACTCATACACAAATTTCAACAATCTTTCTCTTTTTTTCTGGTACTCTAAAAGGAAAAAGATTATGCATGAATTCCTGTGCAACAGAGGAAAGAAAAACACCATTTCACCGAATAATCCTCCAGGAATACTGACATGTACCTGTATAATACATAAATGGTGTTTGAAGCTTTGCATGGTGTGGAGGATAAGAGTAACTATAAATATAAATATAAATAGTAAACTTGCGGGTACAACCATGTGTAAAACTCTTTGAGGGAGTGTTGGCTCTGAAAAGAGCCGGTTTGGTCTCGACGTTTCGAACAGTATACTCTGCTCGTCTTCAGGAGAAAGGTTTCTCCTGAAGACGAGCAGAGTATACTGTTCGAAACGTCGAGACCAAACCGGCTCTTTTCAGAGCCAACACTCCCTCAAAGAGTTTTACACATGGTTGTACCCGCAAGTTTACTATTTATATTTATATTTATAGTTACTCTTATGTATAATACATGTTTTTATAGTCACTCTTTGTGGTACATGTACTCAGCCAAACAAGTAGACATCGTTTATGTGACTGGTATGAAGTTGGGTGGCAATCTGATATTTATGCATAAATCAGACAGGGGCTTCCTATAATAACTGTTTAGGCAGCAGGTCTCTGATGGGATCCTTGTGATTATTATTTCTACAATACTGCCCTTCAATAATCACTACTCTGTCTTCATTATCAACTGATTCGATTAATTTCATACACCTCTGGGAAATAAATACTAGCTTTGTCTTTGAGTCTTTTGGCTAAAAGGTCTAAGTATTTCCAGCGGCAGAAGAAGTTAATCAGGTTAAATGCAATGCGGTGTCAGTTTGAATATTTCAGTGGTTGAGTCACCATCTTCAGGCTGCATATTATGGTGAGAAGACACTTAACATGGCTCGGATGGATTATGTATCGTCTTCAATTTACCATTGGCAAAGCAGGTCTATAACCCTTACCAACTACTTTGCTTTTAACTAGTAAACTGCATCTAACAACATTTGCACCAATGATAGTCTACTTGCATGATAGTTTATGACAGATAAAGCCATTCATCTTTGTTATGTGTTATCCCTCTTCCATCTTCCACCAAGCAAGATTTGTTATCCTTCCAAATGGTATTACTGAAAATTGTCATCAGTTATTTCTCAGAATAAACAAATATTATCCACGAACAAGAAAGTCTTAATTTAAGGCATGACAATGAGAACTGTGACTCTAAGCTGAAAGTATTGAGGCACAACAAATCAGTTTCTCTTATTGAAATAGAAACTTGTAATGTTAATAATTCAAATTATTTGTTCACTTAAAAAATGTACTATATACAGAATACAGTACAAAAACTAGTCCTAGGTACCTATTTACTTATTAAAACAAAATCCACAACATATTCAATTAGAAACCAAGTTGATTTTTGGAGAATTATTAAGGCTTTTTTATACCAGTGCTTTGATTTGAGTTGTATCTTTAATACTTGAAACTTGTTGTTTTCTCTTTTCCTTAGAGTAATTTGGAGAATATTGGGAGCAGGTAAAAGCAGAGAGATGTGAGACATGGTGAATGAGCTGCTTGCACGATAAGTAGTCAAGCTGAATCTCTGTGGACTAGCCAGCCAGTAATACACATGAAGAAGCAATTTGAGGAGAGATTATATGGAACCTGTGAAATCAGTAGTGGATGAAAGATAGCATAAGGGGCTTGTAGAGTTGGCGACACTGGGAGAAGTCTTAGGTCAGTTTGGACTGTCGTCAGTTAAGAGGTAACACAGACACAGACGCTGTGTGATATCAGAACTTGTTTGTTATTCAGCTCCCAAATATATCAACTGCAGTAGTATTTAAAAAATGCATCAACTTCTTGTGGTTTTTAAATTAAGTTCTATCAAACATGCTGTCCTTTAGTCAAAGAACACAAACATTTGATTACTGGAAAAGGATGTAATTTACATAATGTACAGTACATGTGTATCAAAACAAAATTAAACAGGATGTAAAATACTGACGAATACAATTTCCTATACTGGCTTAAAAATAATTCACAACTTGTTAATAATTGTTTTTTGGTGAAAAAGTTGTATTGTAATGTAAAGGACCATTTAGAATAATCAATATTTTACAAATGAATTCAAAATTGTGGGTGGGTGAGGCAAAAGAATTTACTGAAAATAAAATTTCAGTTTTAAGTTAAAATAATGCCATTGAAAACTTATGAGCTGGGAGAACATGACCTGCTTCATTGGAGAGTTATTTTCGTACTTTAGTGTACAGCAGCGCCATAACTGGGGTAAACAAATTAGGGGCACAACGGGTACACCATTTTTTCTAGGGGGCACTTCTGGCCCAGTTTCCGTTTGCCTTTTTCTTAAAAAAGCCCATTTTGCAGCATATTTTTATGTAATTTATTATTTTTGATAAGGTAATCTGACGTTTTAAAAGCATCAAAATTATCACATTAAAACTCTAAAAATCTCCAATCCAAAAAGTACACAATTTCAAATTCACTGGTGTAAAGGGTATATTGATTAAACAATCAATATTTAAAAGTGAAAATTTGGGGTAGGTGGGTTGAAATAACAATTTTTATTATAAGTTATTTGTGAATACATATATATACATGTACATGTATGTAGGTATTTGTTGACCAATGGTTGATTAGTGAACGACCTGAATAAACGTACACAGAACTTTCCTGTGAAGTAACCAAATAAGGTTGGGAATTTGTTTACATGTAGGGTGTATTCTATAACCAGATTTGTTTAGTTTTCTTCAAACTGGAGAGCTGAAACGAAAGTACAAATAGATGGTAGATTGATATGCCTTACCTTATGGGACATGTTTAAATGAAAAGGTCTTACTATTGGCATAATGGGTGAGGCTGGAGTTTCTCTCACAACAGGGCTACCAATGTTGTAATGCTGTCAGGTGATATCCACTGGAGTCTCACAAGGGAGAGGATTTCAGTGCAATATGTACAATGCATTGCACTAGGGTACAATTGACCAGTCTTTCTCTAAAGGTTAGTAGTGACTTTCTCTATGGTATGGAGAGGGTACAGCTGACTTGACCTCACAATGCATCTTATTCTAGCCAACTCGAGATATCAACATATGCACATGTACCACCAACACTTCTCTCTACATTATTATGTGTTTGGTTATCAAAAGACTTTTACTAATGCACACTCATGTTGCTGTTTAGTCAACAACCAAGAAATCCAACACCTCATAGTGCTTTCATAAGTTCTTCAAATCGATGTACAGCATGCTCATGTACAGCATGCTCATGTACATGAGTATCTTTAACAAATGTCTGTACAGTTACCATGTACCATTGTGTACAGGGTATGTAATTTTTTCAAGAAAACAATTTGGAATCACAGTGGGGTCACAGGTGATATAAGTACATTCATGTACAATCAAAATAAACTAAAGATATACAATACAAAACAGAAAAGAGATAGAAAACAGAAAACATACATGTAAAGCTACAGCACAGAACCAATTAAGCAGGCAAAAATCAATCAAACTTCCTTCAGATATGGTTTTTGAACACCCATAAAAATGTTCTTCACTCACATTTAGGATATATCAAGATCAGTGTGACAATGTTATATGAATCGACAATTTAAATTTATAAAAAATTTATTTATGCTTTACAGCACACATGAACTAAAACTGAACAAAAATCACATTTTCACATAATGAATTGCAGAAGTACATGTATATACGGTCATGAAGATAAGATGAATATAATGACAAATTGATACGTTTTTGGTAATTTTATGTTCTTTCAAGACATAAACGACAATAAAATTTAAAACACCAGGGCATACATGTAGGCCTACTACTGTATTCATAATAAAGCAATCACTCACTTAAATTGCAAAAAATTGTAAGAGTTGCTTGTTATGCGTCATTCTCTGTTTTCAACCTTCTGTCTTAAAAGGGTTTGGGACTGCACATTGATTGTCAATATTGAAGTTTCATTTTGAGCTTCCTGTAGACTGACCCTCAGAAAAGTCCTTGATACTACATGAGTGTAGGAAGAAAGCTTCTTGTCTGGCTCTTGAATCCTCTGAGTGTGTGATTCATTAGGACCTCCTTATAGTATTCCTACCCGTCAGCAGTCTAACAAGACATACCCTAACAGCTAGGTGACTGTCAAGTGCCAGCCAGAGAATGAATGAAGGCAAGATCACTTACAGTGATACAACCCTGAGCAGACCTGTAGTCAATGTAATGCTCAACAAACAAACAACCTGCCATCTCATACACTGTACTGATTTCACCTGACTGCTACAGTACATGTGGGTTGTGTAAAGATGAGCCAAACAACTTTTTTTCATTCAATAATGTTATGTTTCACCTAGTAGTCATACATTCAATTCAATTTAAAACTCACATTTATTTCCTTACTTCATGAAAATTTCAAAACAACAACAAAGCCGAAACATTAGTTTAAAGAGCTAACCATAAATACATTTTTTAAAAGAAGGAAAACAAAATAAGTATGGAGGCATCATCTAGAAGCCAGGGCTCATGTCAATACTACTGCCTAAATAATATCAATGAACTGAACCTAAATTTTGACCAAAAATCCTACCTGAATGTTTTCCTTCTGCTCGGCAAATCTTTTTTGCCAAGTCTTGTATGTTTGTGTACATATTTGCCATACAAAAATGTAAAGGGAAGTGTTTGCGTCTTGGACATCACTTGTCCTTTGTCTGCATACAATGTCTGCCCAAATATAATTTTTTTGAGTGGCCCGTCTTGGTAGGCACCTTTATAAGACCATAAGGCAATAATGCAATAATTCATAAAATCAAATCATTTCACCTTCCGAACGCTAGTAACAAATTGCCTTTCAACTGAATGTTTCTGTTTTCATTTTTGTATGCAATATTTTTACTGGACAATAAAAAAGCGGGGGACACCGTCCTCATATACTACCCCCCCTTTCTACTACATGTATGTCCCCCCCCCCCACACCCCCAGGCGATGCCCATGCACAGCCCGCGTAACACATGATAATACAGAAGTAAACTAGATGTCAATTTCAAAACAACATTAAGTGTTCAGGTTTCTGGAACTGAACATATTATTGAATATTACAGATTGCTCTATGGATATATCATACAGTTTTTTCTTATGTGATTGCTATCAACTTTGCAAAAAAGCCGCATAGAAAACAATGGTAAAATCAGGTCACCGCTGTACTAGAAAACTTTAGTGACAAAGTGGATGAAAATGAAACATCCACAAAAATCTACAATGTTCAATCAATTGAGTAGGGAACAAGATCTCTGGTTTGAACAGACAATCACACTACATGCACCACCAGCAGCAGCAGCTGAAATATAAATTTAGGTTAAAGTAGATATCGGACAAATTTATCAGTTTTTAGTCAAAACTGCCCGAACTTGTTTTTACATGTCGATGTATAAGCCACTTAGAATAAGCAGCAAAGCACTTTGTCACATTGAGACTCAATTTGTAAGAGGCAGCTAATATTCCAACAACTTTGACAGCATTTCAGATGGAAATACTTTTTCTGCAGGATTGGCATTGGTACAGGTATACACTTAGTAATCAGTGAGCTTGCAGATGGAAACTAATAGTATTGTTTCCCCACTAAAAACCAATCCTCTATTCTCTTTAAAAAAAAATGAATAGACACAACTAAGGAGTAATCTATGAATGTTCTTGTGATAGGAACTCAAAATCTAATCCTTTAAGACCTTGATCTATACTTAGAAATGCTGCAGCATGCTAGGCGGGATGAGATGAAGATCAGATTCATCACTGAACAACAACTACTTATAGCCTTGATGTAAACAGCACCAAACATTAATACAGACTATGTCCAAATGTTACAAGTTCCCAACATGATTCTGTTCTTGTCAATATGTTAATGAGTACTTCGACCAAGTACACCAACCAAAAGCACAAAAGATTCACAACAAACATTCTTCAGGACAACATTATTTATTTGTGAAAAGCCTTGTACATCTTCTTGCACAATTTACTGTAAATCCCAGTGCCCAAAACATGTGCCACTTTATTTGTTTCTTGATTTTATTTCCTTTAATCTAGGTTTATCCATTATTAAAAACAAATTGTTGGTTTGGGGTTACAGACATTAATACCAATGGGTGGTACATGTACTATAATCATTTCAAAAAAGCAGGATCAAAGGTGGTTAACACAAGTAGATATTACAATGGCAGACCTCAAGTTTGACTGAAGATGCCCCCTCATCTCACAACAATCATATTTAGTTTAATTTTGTACTTCATGAAGTGACTTGTCAAGATAACCTTAGACCCTTACCGTTATAACAGGTTCAGCCTGTCCAACTGCTCTACACATGAGAGTGGTTGGTACCCCTCTCTGCACAATGACACTTACCGTTATAACAGGTTCAGGCTGTCCAACTGCTCTACACATGAGAGTGGTTGGTACCCCTCTCTGCACAATGACACTTACCGTTATAACAGGTTCAGGCTGTCCAACTGCTCTACACATGAGAGTGGTTGGTTCCCCTCTCTGCACAATGACACTTACCGTTATAACAGGTTCAGGCTGTCCAACTGCTCTACACATGAGAGTGGTTGGTTCCCCTCTCTGTACGATGACACTTACCGTTATAACAGGTTCAGGCTGTCCAACTGCTCTACACATGAGAGTGGTTGGTACCCCTCTCTGCACAATGACACTTACCGTTATAACAGGTTCAGGCTGTCCAACTGCTCTACACATGAGAGTGGTTGGTACCCCTCTCTGCACAATGACACTTACCGTTATAACAGGTTCAGGCTGTCCAACTGCTCTACACATGAGAGTGGTTGGTTCCCCTCTCTGCACAATGACACTTACCGTTATAACAGGTTCAGGCTGTCCAACTGCTCTACACATGAGAGTGGTTGGTTCCCCTCTCTGTACAATGACACTCTGTGGATGTTCAGTTATCCGTGGTTTGTAATCTTCTTTTCTGTTACCTCCTGTTCCTCCTATCACTGTCAAATCAATCAGAAACATTACATAAATTATAAACGATATGCAATTTTTTTGTTTTGCACAGAAAAATTATTGTTGAATGCCAAACAGTTGTTTTATGCATGTTATGAAAGTTATCAATGTTATGAACTACACGTACATGTATTAACACACAGACACTTGATTGAAATTCAACTAATTTTATGAATTAAACAGGTACCTATGGTGTGTATAGATGTACTTTTATCTTTCTAAATCACCACATAAGGTACATACATGTATGCATTTATAACAAAACGGACGAAAGTAGTACATGAACATTTATTTAAAGTGCTAAATGTAAAAACTTTGCCATCATATTTCATATACCAGTTAATATACTGAGTGATAATGCACAAGATGAAAACAGGATTGATACTTTTTCAGTAAACTATCCAACTCAACATTTCAGTATTGTGCGATTCATACATGTTTATATTTTTATGTGAAATGGGGGCCTAATGGTGCCTGCAAACAAAGGTACATGTACTGTATATACCTCAACTCAACAGTCCTGGCAGACTATATCAATTCCCTATGGGGAGACTTGTCTATTGTTCTTGCCACCGAGAACAATGGAACGCCTGCAATTGCCTCAAAAGTCTCCCACTGTCGTTGTTCCATTTTGTTGTGATGTACAGACTAATAAACAAAACATACACATGATGTATCCATGCTTTGCTGTGCTCCCTACATCTGCATCCATTAATCCATGAGGATTGCTTTCTGTCAAACACTGTATGTATCAACATCAAATAATCTTCTTAATTTGACCATTTATTTTTTCAAAATAATCATAAAAACTATAATGTGTTATGCAATGGCATTGAAGAAACTCTCTTGGAAAGTACAAAAATAATTCAACCACAAAGGCTAGCCACCTTATGCAGACTATGTCGGTACAGTATGTGTTAAAAATACCAATGTTATTATAATGAGCCAATAGAAACTCTATCTTGTTTCAAATTAAGAATATTTTTATTTACAGGAAACTGAAAAAGCTTTGACACCAAGGCACCTGCAAATGAAGTGTCGACTTAGCAGTAGAAGATCTAGGCATGTATGCAAATTTAACAAAGTCAACCAAGGAGGTAAACATGAAGTACAAAGTACCATACACATGAACAAAGTGTAATTTACCTTCTCTCAACAAACATAATGTACTTTGAGAGCAAATTGAATGCAAGTACATAGGAGATTGGTCAAGTGCCGTACATGTCCTTTGCTTTGATAGTTTTATCAATTTAATGGAGAGAGATTGTTAAGATCTATGTCTTTGACATGAGAAGTGCTTGTCGGTAACTTCAAGCTCTATACATACACCAAGCAATCGGAAGCCTCAAGTGACAATACAGAGTTATGCTTCTAATCACTGCTGTCCCCAATTGAAGGCACACTACACACAAATGGCTGACGTGCAAGGGGCGAATAATGCTCAGACACACCTTGCAAACAATCTTACATGTAGAGCAATACAGAGGGCTCATTTAATTCTTTGGTAATTAAGACTGAAAAGGTAGAAGACTTTTAACTTATATATTGAATTAAAAATTACTAAAAGGGACTGTCAAAAAATTGTCCCCTAATTTTTTTTTTTTTGGGGGGGGAGGGGGGGGGGCCGACAGTATTATAGCCTACAACTTTAAAAGTTGAATAAACATACTGTTGATTTACATGTAACTACTACATCATACAAGACCAAATAAATTGGTGTATAAAAAGTCTGCACCACCCTAGATTTCAAATGGATTGCTCCTGGGTCACACAGGATTTTTTTTCTCACAGCAAGCATGCAATAACTGGGCTTGTCAACACAAAAACCATTAATGCCATGTCCCACTGGTCCCAGATCCCACTGGCTGCCGAGACCTGACAATGGCCAGGAAGGCAGGGTGCAGGCAAATGCCTTCCAGGTTATACATGTATTGCTGATACCGCTTTAGATTGAACACTAGGTGTACATGTACAGGGCCCAGAGAGAGAGAGAGTGTGCCATAGTTTTTTGGTCTGAAGAAAATTAAAAACATAGCTTTAATGGTTTTTCTTGTTACACAATGAGCACGCACACACACGCACATTTTCCAAACATTTTCCAATGAATTGGCTGCTAGTCTTTGTTGTCTTTGTTATCTTGCTTTTTTGCACGCTACAATATATACAAGAACCAGCGAACGCTAAAGAGCGCTTTCTTAATAATGCTTTCACAATAAGAATGTATGCCCTCCTTTGACAAAATCTAACATCGCATTACACGATAACATACAAAAACAACTTGATTTTAAAATAAAGACCAGTACCTATCACCGAAGTGTCACTGGTGTGCGCGCTACATGTATCTCAGTGTACTGTGTGCAGCATTGGTCATCGCTGGTTCCACCAGTATTATTATGATTTACTGTGGGCAGTGACTTTGTTCTTGGTTAAGTTTCGTCAAAGCTTGTTAAAACTACACAACGTGAATGATGCAGGTTTTATTTTAAGGAAAATTATATCAAGTAAAATTACCCAGGCCGAAATGGACTAATTTCAACATGGATGGAACGTAACATTTCACATAGTGACCATCACAATGAGTCCAATCGATATCAGATAAGGTGCACCGGTAGATAAGACGCAGCGATTTTTTTTCACCTTCGAAAGTCTGATAAGACGTGAAATTACGGTACATGTAGTATACGAACACATGGCACAATATAAGCTGTACGTGACATGCAAGCAGGCAAGCCTGAGTAAAGTGCCTTGACAAGGCAAACCGTGATAACTTGTGTAGCCTTTGAACATTGCGTACATGTTGACATCCCAGATGATGTACGTACATGTATGTACTGCATAAGGAAAACACCATGGCAGGACTAGTCTGGCTCCTCGCAGTTGATGTACATTAAATGCATGACAGCATCTGGGGACTAGTACAGGCACCACAGCCTCCACTAATGGCGTATTTTCAGGTTTTTTAGCTTCTTTGAGACAACATTTGCTTGTACTCTCGTCCACTGTGGTTTGAGTCAGAGAGAACAAATCTAGAGTTTGAGCCCCTGGGTCACCAGAGCCACCAGTCTTAACAAATTCTAATTCTTTTGAAACAGGCAGAGATAAAAAATGTAGTAAAACCATCTTCTACTTAGCTATGAGATTAAGCATTATAAAGGGGCATGCTTCTCATGTATGATCATTTGAATTATCTAGTCATTGTACAAGTTATGTTATTTCAGACAGATTGTTTTTGATATTTAGATTTACAGACATTAAGTATTAGTATTTACACATGTGACCATACTTATGGTGAAAGCTACAGATTACTACCAATGCTCAACCTTGCCTTGTCATGAAAATGCTATTGATGCATAGTATTGATTATAGTTCTGGCGTTCCCATGCAACTGTTCCTGTTGCAATCACACGATATAGAATGCATTCAAAGCTATAAAACACGCATCATGCTAAGTAAAGACAAGGATTTATGATATCAATTCATACACAAACATGATAGATGAGATGTGCAGTTACAACCACTAAATGCAGATATGAAGCCCAGACTGCAATCAAAGTATCAGTTTCCATAGGAGTCCTGATTCTGACAATAATTTGTTTGTATTGAGGAGGGACTTCAACGCTAACAATCATAACATATTACCTTGTTCATCGTTCAAACCAATCAAAGTCAACCATAGATCATGTCATCACAATGTGCACAATGTGCTCAAGCAGTATGCTTGCACCAAACCTGGTCTTAATATTGCAATTTATACCAATTCTGTGCTGCAAATGTACCCTTGATGTGACTCATGATATCACGTTTACATGAAACCCAAATGGTTACAGGTTGGTGGGCAAAAAGTGAACGAGTACAAGTGATTGAAGAAAATGTGAATTATTGCATTTTAACAGATGTTAGTGTATACTATACACATGTATGTAGGTTAATTGTTTATGATGTGGTAAAAGATCAACAACCTTCTGGTTTGGACTTCCTGTTAAAAATAATGTAAGTTATAGGTTGTCATACGAAGTTCGTATGATAACCTATAATCATGTTCGTCGAACATGTGATATATTCTATGTGATATCATGAGATGTACCCAAGCGCTGAGCGATATCAACAATTTTGACTTAATTTTGACTGCTGATATTATTGTCAGGTAAGATTGCAGAACATGTATGACCATTGACGATTATCACAAGATTTTTATAAATTGAAAGCAATTACTTAGTACATGTACCCTACAGAATAGGATTAAACAATGGCTCAACAACAGTGGTAAAACAGTTATTGCACAGAGGAAATGGGTACTTCAATAAATAAACAAGACAAGACTGTAAATGGCGGCAACGAAATCAAATCATTTAATAAAATTGAACAGCTTACATGTACATTGAGTGCATTTAATCGCCAGTTCTGTTATTCAGAAGGTTGGTTCTTGGATGTTACGATCTCTAAAAGCTGGTGTCTTAATATTAATTTGTAACAACCAACTGTTCTATATACTGTCCTGCCATCTGTATCATTTGTGGATGGCAAATGTTTCATACAGGAAGATGCATTTTTCCTTATTGAGGCCAAGCTCTTTAAGGTACCAATTGTACAAACAATTTGGTGACATTTTTTAGACAACAATCAATGATATCGACGACATTTTGAGAATATCATCATCATCACAATTTTTTTTTTTTTTTCAAAACCTAAATTGATCTTGTTGATATTGTCCTCATCATCATATCATATAATTGTATTATCAATATTATTGTGATATCGTCCAGCACTAATGTACCCTTTCCTATTACAATATCTGTTGAATTTACAGTAAGAATAAAAGCAGTTTACAGCTATAACCAAAAGTACAATCCACAATACACAGACTGCCTATTTGTGCTTGTAATGTGCATTATGCTATAATGCCTCTTTAAGCACTGACTTGCATTAAAAGTGAAAATCAGCATGAGACCTAGCCACAAAAGCTACAGTAAGGCAGCATGATATTGGCATCTGGCACATTGCTATGACAAAGAAACACCTTCAACACAGCATGCACAGCAGTCTATCACAGCCATGCTGTGAACACTGATGGCAATAACCTAGCCATACACAATGTAAATTACAACAAGCAGACACATCTAGACCAAGGACTCCATGTCTTCTCAGGCTACTTCACTGCATAAACAAGACTCTCTCATCATTGGTCTATGCTCTATCCTTCCCACACATTTACATGTTAAAAGCAAACCTTAGGGTTATTTTGTTGTGCATCACAAAATATTTTCTTTAAGCTAGACAGTCCAGAACACGCTTTATTTAAAACATTCCATGCTGGAAATTGTCAGACTTAAAAGTAAGACTTACAAGTACCTCTTAATAATTGAATTGAATATGCTGAATTTGTCTGCATGCATTAGTACAATCGACTAAGATGTAGCATTGAGCTGACTGACACCAACTCTATGCTGACACCAAGTCCTGCATTGGGAAGCTGGTGTTAATTGTGATACAACAACTCCTGTCACCACCATCAACATGATCTGTTACATCTCTGCAGACAATGTCAAATAATGAATTCACAAATGCTGACTGGTGACATAATAACTTTTTTAAATACTTTTTTAAAGTTAAGAATGTGATCCATTTTCACCTTTTCCTTCATAAAACCATGATAAAACACATATGAGTGCGTGTGCATAGGTGTACATGTACATTACAACAGAACTGCAAGACTCTGCTTAGGCTTGTCAATGTTTGCTGCACATGCTGTGTAATGTGCGCAGTGTGAAACATACGGTGCAATAAGCAAGTGTGAACCCTGCATGGAATTGAACCATGTTAAGATATTAATGAGTTGACAAAGACTGGAGTAAATCCAATCACGGAGGACCCAATGCACGTAGTGTTAAAAGGAAGGCTAACAGACTCCTATTCTTGTCATGGGTGTCGGCATCAAGAACACAGGATGAATGTGTCTCAAGGCATTTTATCATCAAGTGCTAAAAATAACGAGTCATCACTTGTATTAATAATTGAATAAGAAGTTAAGTACCCATTTTGTTATTTTTCATACTAATTTTCAAACTTGACATCTCCAGTATTTTATGATACCATGCATTCTTGAATTTATGCAGAACAATGGACATCATCTCTTGGAACCAAAGTACAAATTTAGGCCTATTACACACTTTGTGTAATGTGCTCAAACCTTAAGTTGTTAACTTGCTGGGGAAGTGGCGGGCACATTATCATCGCTTCCGTCCCTGGACACAAAAATGTTCCATGGCTGAGTTCTCACCACACTCGATGATAAATTATTCATTCAATTACGGCAACAGTGCAACTCAATTGTCCTGCCATCCCATATTCCACCAGTGTGTTATCTCACAGCACAGTACCTAGTGTGCCTTTCTTCATCATTAGAGGACCAAGATACAGCATGTAACAGTGTCAGTACAGAAATGTGAGAGTTGCGAAGTGGAGGAACCAGTTTTCTTTGGTCACGTGGTTGCTGGATGCCATTTCTGGTCCAAATGCAGAACAACCCAACATGCAGTCTAGTCTGGCACCCTGTGTGCACACATGCATTTTTGGGACTGAAAATGGCTTCTAATCACAAGTTGTCGCAACTCTCTCAATACACAGCTGTGTGTCACTGTCGGTAGAGCAAACAGGAGGGACAAAATACAAATCAAAATCAAGAAATCAGCTTCAATGATCAACCTGATCACAAGTTTCTCTTCAATTTATACAAATGATAACCTTTTAAGCAAGACAAGGGAGAGAGAGACAGTTAAAAACAAACATTTTGTCCAAGTTTATACCAGTTCATGTAATGCTGTTAGTGGTTGTTCTTATCCTAAAATAAGAAAAATGTTGGAGTAATTTTTGACATACATATACATGTAAAGGGCTCATGTACATATAGTTTAAAACTTAGGGTAACATACATGGACAGATAACATGGGATATAAAGCAACAGTAGAATAAACAGTCAACTGATATTTGTTACCTACATGTATCACTAGCTTTCAATTATATTTGAAGTCAAAGTTTGAGAGATTTCTCTGGATTTAGGCAATTAGAAGGTGGAATATGTAGGGTTGGAGCCTTTATCTATTACTCTCTTAAATGGTTAAATGGAACTTATGATTTCCGTTTAACCATTTCTTCCAATACCACTGATAACTATGAACTACACTATGAACCAACATGGAGCTGATGTCAACATACTTTCCAAGATTAAAAGTAAACACTTAATCCAGTCTTTACAGTCATAAAACCACATTGGAGTGGTGCATAAAACAAAATGTATAACAAATTGTAGGGGATTGAAAATAATGTATTGCAAATTGTAGGGGATTAAGACAGTTCCAACAAAAATGGATGTCAATCATTATCCCTGGATGAGGCTAACATACATGTAAGAAAGCAAGGTCTCTTTTGTTTCTTTTGTTGTTGTTTCTGTTCATTTCGTTGGATCATTATTATATGGACACAAGTTTCAATGTTGTTTAAATACATTTTATAATTCAATGTCCCGACCCTCATGGACAGAAAATTAAATAATCCCCTGGATAGTTTCTTAAATAATTAAAGAAATTACTTAGCTTTAGCCAGTACATGAAGGTATCCTAATCTCTTCTATAGAGTAATAACATGTGACCTTAATTTACTCAAGTTTAATTATACTAACTGTTCTTTTATTTGTTCCACATATTAATTTAATGTATGTTTTATATGCATGTATCATAAATAGATGCTTATTTGTTTTAACAGATGTTAATTTTGCATTGGAGATGAAGACTATTACTTGGTTTCTGCCCTTACACCAGACATGTATCATTACATATTCAACTGTCTAAAGAATCTAACACTATCATGACAATCAACTGTTTCATAAATGTTGTTCAACAACTCGATAAGCATGTAATGCAGCCAAATACATGTGCAATACAGAGTTCTCCCCATGTACAAGCTAGCGTATCGGGCTGAAATGCACAAATTGCATAACGAAACGCCCCCAAAATAAATACAATTATTAGAATGTTCCAGACTGCACAGTAGGGCACTTAAAAATTAAGATAAACACCAAGTAGGAAACATTTTGAAGACCTTGTTTCAATTCAGCGTGTTTCGGCCAAACATCAAAAAACTTGGGTCCAGAATGCCCCACTGCCCCCAGTTTTGAAAACTTCTGGGGAGAACCCTGCAATAAACCTTGTCTGCAAACAGCATTTCCAATGTGTTAACTATAAATGGACAGGTATGTAATTAATAAAAACTACAGACAGGAAAAATCCACATTGTTTTGGGGAAAAACTGATTGGTTGAATCCATTCTGATTTCTCCACCCTGAAAAAACACACTTTGAATTATCAAGGGTAGTGACCATGTCAAACAATGTCAATTATTCTGCATTTATTTAGGGACTGCAGGAGTATTTGACTGTATGAACACTGCACTGATGAGTTCAATATTTATTTCATCTTGGCATTATTTATAAATGGGCAATGTTGAAAAATGATACAATAGTGGTTGGTAATGCCAGACTTGACGGAACCACTTGCCTTATCACCATGTAGCCTTTGGCACACGCTAGATTAACCATCACTTAGCCATTAGACTTGTTCACACCAGTGTTGACATTGTCTCTCACTAAGTCAATTCTATGCGCTGTGGTATTGCAGCATCTGTACTACATCATTCTACACTGACTTCTCAACCATGACTAATTGGTATAATTCAATTATTTTCCAATTATCAGTCCATGTCATTAAATGAACAAATACTGTCCAATCCAACTGCTTCATTTTACTCATTAACAACTTCACCCTTACTTATAGCCGCTCATACAATTTACAAGGATAGAAAAAAGAATTTTAATCGCTTCCCTAATCTGACTGAAGGATCATCTTTTCTGTTGTACAGTTGAATAAAAAGACGTCGTCTACTGGTACTTGGTAGCTTTTGAGGAAGGAGGTGAAGTTAACAATAATAACTACTTGGATCTTTTTAATACCCATGTAAATGTCAACCAAAAGACAAAACACATTTCTCAGCAATTTATACACTGGTCAGCCAACTCTCCATTTTAGAATAAGCAGCAAGGGTTCTTAACCAGGTTCATTGACGACCTGTGGTATTAAATCTATTGTAGGACAATATTAAAATATCATCCCAAGTGTGTGACACCTGAACAAAAATCACTACAGCATGATGTGGAAACCCTGTACATCCAATTGCTCATGGTACCAAGGGGAACAACACATCACCTTTTGCTATTGACTGAAACAGTGGAATGTTACTTGTAAGAGAGAAAGATCTATGTTAGTAGGGAGGGGTATTTTTCCATAGTTTCTTTTGGGTAACCTATCTACTGGCACTTTGCCAAAACTACAAGCAGAGAAGTATTATTTGGGGGAACCAATGAGCATCATCTGCAACAATATTTAGTATTCCTTATTTCAATATATTGAGCTTTGATGATTATTCCCACAAAAACTGAAGAGAGATTAATATCAATAAACTCTAGTTGCAGCAGTACATACATCTTAATAAATGAGTTAGTTTACACAGCTTAACGTAGTAACCACTTCATTTTGTTTAAGATGTAATCAATCATTTTGCATAGCTATTGATTTGTGCATACCACATATGTATACAATGTACATCAACCCTTTGATTATAAACATGCAGTAATGAAGTGGCAATAGATAAGGAGTTGGTAAACACTGTTAGCTTAGTCAATTTGGTACTCAGTGTTCACATACTACAGTGTATGTCAACATCCTACATTTAGAATAAATGGTTTCAACCAACAAAATGTTTGATTTTGCTCTTTCATAGAAGAAACAAAAGTTGTATCTTTCTACAAAGCCTTAATGATGCATCTTTGTGTGTTTCCTAACTGAGGGTAAAGACTGTAATGAATATATCCTGCATAACCCAATTTGTTTAAAAAGCAATTAAAAATAGAATGACGCCTCATGCAAAATAAATTTATATTTCGAGCTTTGTCTAAACCATTTCCCAAACCGTCAACATGAGTCATGATAAAATTGTGATTATGACATAGTTTTGTTTTGTTCAATGTGTACAAGAAATGAATAAATTATGGGCACTTTTGTAATGTAAGCAAGTTTCTCTAGTCAAGTACACATGTATTCTGAGTTTCAATTTGTTTGGACTGACTTACATAATCACTGCAAAGCAATATTCCATTCTAACCAAAACAGTGTACAGTTCATTAGTACCCCAGACACTATAAACACCTGGTAAGGTAGTAAAGGCAGGCAGGCAGGCAGGCAGGCAGGTGGGTGGACTGGATGGGTGGGACTACAATGAGGTATGGCAAGAGAAAGGTTCATTTTTGCTGATTTAAATCTTCCATAACAACAACATAGGAGTCATTCCCAGGGAAGTAGCCTACACATGTAATTTTAAAAAGATAAGTCTTCCACAAGCCCCTGATCGTTACTATTTCTGTACAGCAAAGTTCTGTAGAAATTGGTCACATTTTGAACAAGAACATGAATACTACAGTCTCAGTGTATCCTACAAAATGGCCCAAGGCTGTGGTATATCAATACTTCTGTATATAAAATTCAGAAGAAAAAAACCCAGAAAAAGCTCAATTTAACACCTACTTGTCGGAAATGGCAACGTATCTATTTATAATGCAATAATGCACACATTAATCTTCTGATACTGGTGGTTTGAATGTTACATGGACATGTTTTCAGCACATTTTAATGTTTTTGACCACAAAGTTTCTCATGTAAACTTTACAATCACAAAAATGAGTCCACAAATTGTGATATTGGCATTAACACAATAATCTCATTTAACAGTAACATTGGGAACAACTCAAACTCAACTTTTGTCAAAGAGAACTACACAGTACTCTTGGAATACATAATTTACTGCATTAATTGTTGTTCTCTGGTACTGATAGTGTAACATCAATCATCTTGAAACCAGGTAAACCCAGGTCCAAACCTTGCATGCACTTTTGTTTGATACAATAGCAAAACCAAACTCAAATCAATTCTCAACTACATGTAGGTGGTGAAATACGCCTCAGCAACTCTTTCTTTTTATGACACAGTACAGTGGTCCAATCACTAAGCCTAGGTTAATGGATGGCACCACCATGGGTTATTACCAATGACTCCTGCAAATCTAGCCTTATTTCAAGCCACAGTAATATGAGCTAAACTTGGATCTAGCTGCCACAGATTACTGCTACTGATGAGACGTTGGAGTCATATGTAGTGACAGATCACTGTATGACTACATGAGATTCTCACTACTGCAACTCAACATTCATCAACCTAGATAGTCAAACATAACAAATTCTACTGACCTCAAATGACTTACGTACAGGATTCCAGGCTTAGTCTACATTCATCAATATGATAATATAATATAATATTTCAAGTGAAGATACATGTATGGCAACGGTTCGTAAATTTATGAAGCTCAAACATTCTTCCACCTTCACTGTATTCACACAAATATTAATACTGATTTCAATGCAGTTTTTAAGGTTTACTCTCTCAAATATAAAGTGAGGTTCATTTAGTGGAATGTTGTATTTTGTAATTGTTGAGTATACATGATGACCCTTGACGTGCAATACATGATGACCCTTGTATGCAAACAAAAAATACAGCTACAATCACTTAAATTCATAGACAATTTTAAGACAAAATAATAATTTTCTTGTATATTCAGGAATAAACAGATTAATCCAAAATAATAATTTCAGAAACACTATCTTTCAAATAAAATCAGTGTGAACAAATTTAAGGTGAAAGAATGTTTGATCTCCATTTAAAAAATAAAATACATTTTTTTAAATTTATTGCCATAATGAAAAATAAGAAGCTAACAATCACAAGTCCCTAGTTTTGTAAAATCAGTAGGAGAATGAAGGCAACATCAAGAGAAACAAACATTATAGACATTTGGATGGCTTAAGTGACAGGAACACTGTGTACTGTTTAGTTGGTTGACATACTCTCTTCATGTATGCAGCTTTCCCAGATAGTGGCGCCACCCACTGTGAAGGAGGTAGTTGCATCTTGAAGCCATAGCATCAAGCACATCAAGTATGTATCACTCTTCTCAACTCACTACAAGATTGACGGACATTGAGGCACCACAGGGTTTAAGGACTGACTAGTTTAAGGCAAACTACAATCAATACTGTACAGTGACTGAAGCTAGAATAGACCAGGTAACACTGCACACCTGTCTCATGGTGGGTAGTCAAGTACAGGAGCCACTAATACATTGATCCTTCAACTTCACACTATTCACAGAGGTGCTCAAATCATTAATAATCGCCACAATTCAATGTCTGTCTTCAAAATAGTATACTTAAATGAAACAAAAATACATGCTTGCTACCCATGTACATGTACATGTTTGCTGGATTTCAAACTGTGCATGCTCCACAAGACATTGAAATGTACATTTGTAAAATAAAGAAAGTATGGTTGCCTCAAAGATTGATAAATAGACACTGCTTCATCCACTATTGTTTGCCAGTCACTTGAGACATCTTGCTTTCTGATTGCAAAGGAGGTTAGATCAATTCAAATCAGTCATTCATCAAACATGCCAAGCTGAATAATTTGAGTTTTTATTTTCAATGTGATAAAGGCAAACAATACAAATTTAGACATAAACATCGAAAGAATAAATTTGGATGAAATTTCAGTGGAACACACTAAAACTTGAATTTCTGATAAAAAGTACACATACTGTTGTCTGTTAAGAGTATTACACAACTACATGTGTAGGAAATAAACTTTGCTAATTTTGTCGTACTTTTTTATTCTTTGCTTTTTCATATCGGTGTTTCGAAATCTTGTTGAATACCATGTCTTTATACAGTACACGTACTGTAGTTGCTGTAAAAAGATAAGCCTGCATCATGTTGCAAATGCAAAAAAATTACGCATGTGAATTGAAATTACCGAATGGCTGGGTGTCTGCTAATCTAGTACCTTCATTTTCCTAGTACAGTTTTTGTAGCTGTACTTTTATCAGGAATACACAACTGTTTCCATAACAACATTACAAAATATACATCCTCACTATCACTATCTGTGTATTTGAGCTTAGGTAAGTGATGAGGATTGAAGCATCTTACTTCTCTGAACATCTATCTCAAACTGCATGGGATACAAATATGTTTCAATGTTTGCTTGTTTGGAGTAAAATACAAAGGTTTACTTTGTGTCTACATTGTGATCGGTGTTCAAACCTGATGATCTTATTTAAGACTGCTATGCCATGGAAGCCAGGGACAGAAAATATCCACTGAGAATCGTACATAGTGAATTGTATCTCAATTCTCTCTTTGAAAGCTCAACAACTGTACTGTAGTCAACAAACAAACCTCAAATAAATTTATTTGGAATCTCATTTTTATTTTCCAAATCAGTAAATTACATTGTACATTGTACATGCATGCCCGATGCTTCATTCTTGAAAGGGCAAGGGCATCACGAGGCATTTTCTCCTTTGTAAAGGGCACCTTTGTGAGAAAATTGTGAGTTGCAATTGGAAAATTTCAAGAGGCACCAAGGCAATGATTAAGGGCATTGAGACAATATTGCCTCCATGAAGCATCAGGCATGTATAATGTGTGACTTTTGTGTGTATCTGAAGATGAATGAACACACTAAATAGTAAATTTACAAAATTCAAAGGTGTCTTTTGCCACCTTTGACCAAGACAGAGGTTCATTAAATGAAGAACTTACCAACAGGGATGATTACAAATGCCCATAACAAGAAGGCTATTCCACAGAGATTTGATTTGGTACTGCAACAATCATTTCCATCCAAAACGCACTTCATTGTGCAGAGATATGAATATATGATGCAGTGTTGACAGCCACCGACAATTTATATCAACAGCAACAAATATTCCCTGTGACTCCACAAGAAAAGTCAACTGCTGAAAACACCATTTGATGTTTGAAAAATCAAGTCCACTTTACAGCCAATCTAAGCGCATACTCAATTCAACTTGAATGGAAAATATATCCCATCAATAGTAGGAAGAAATCTGCACTAGCTGTGGTTGATATGTGGCTAGTTGCGATGAACCATGTTAAATGATTTGAGCTCACTCCGCTCTGATGTGGTGGCACTAAGTGTGACACAAGCAATACTGAGTTGAGGAATGCCTACACATTACACTGGTGGCGGACTGCATGCTGCCCAACTGACTCCCTGCTAGTTGCCTGCTCGCATGCCAGCCGCTGCATCAAGGCTTGCTCACTACAAAGCAATGCCAAGCAATAAGGTCATTTCATTCTACTGCAGGGGTAACCAACCTGTTTAAGCATTTGTGCCCATTTTAAATGAAGGATTTACAAATTAACCTCTGTAACAATTTATATTTCTAAGGCACTGTAATACTACATTGATCTGGGCTTGAAGTACTGAATGCAGTATGAATGCATGCATGCTACAATGTACATTAATAGCCAGCTCTGACCTTAAACAGAAATCCCTAAGTGAGTTACAAGAAAATTCTTTTCAAAGTTTCATCTTCCTTGGAATAGATTTCGACATTTAAAAGCACCATGGATGAAATTGATTTTCCTTTGTATTTATTTTATATTTGTTTGTTTTATTCTTAGTTTACTGTTTGGTGTATAACATGCACAATTCACTACAAAGTGTATCAAATATCCATTCTTAGTTTCATATAAAAATACATTTAAAAAACAGATTTTCCACATAGAAGCAGATCTGTGGTTGGACCATCTTGATATTATTGTCTCATTATCAATACACAGTCAAGGTCAGTTGACTACTAAGCTATACATGTACACTGAGGGTTCCAGCATCCAGACATCACTGATTGCACAAATCACATGTGCAAACTTCTGGCAAATTAGCCACAATTCATCTGCATCAATGGTTACTAGCCTGGCTGACATGTGACCAGTAAACACTATTCATGCATACTGCATGAACAGTCCAAAGACTAAACTGTTACAATATCTGTATCATGTTTAAAATGTAAACACCCCTCTCAACATTAATTAATTAATTGAGTCTAATTTATGGTTAGAAATTGGTAAACATAAAATCAAATCTCTGAGGATAATTTGTGTGTACAAATGTGTGCCTGAAATGGTTCGAGCCAAACACAGGCCGCAACAATTAATCTGGATCTACGTAAGACCGCTGTACTCTACTTATATGGTTACCATAGTTACTTTGCTAGCTAAGACTGATGTTTCTGGTCCCCCGCTTAGCTGGTTCATGTGTTCCGGCAACATTTCATGTAGAACGATATTTTGGCTGGTTACCTTATTCTAGAAAGTAATATGATTTTGTATTTATCTTTTGTGCTTACAAAAGCTGATGTAGGAAACTGGGCACAAACTATTCATAGTGCAGTGATGAAAAATTGTGCACAAGCAACATTCTTCATTATCAACATCCCAGACACTATATACATGTAGGTAGGAAAACCAAAGCATGATATCATTCCACATTAACAATTATTGTAAAATAAACAATCCTTGCAATATCACTTTGTGTGCCCCATTAGAAGATGGCACAGGGGAAAATTATCACAAACTAAAAAGCATTCATGTACCTGAATAGAATTATTTATGTAAGAGTTTTAAACCACTTTTTCCAGTTCTTTGGTTCGAGTGGTACTGATCTCTTCATAATAGAGTCACAATGTACCTGTGCTTCATGCCAGAGACCCTTTCACCCAGAACAGGCCAACATGTCAACTCCCCACATTAGCTTTTAGTAATCGATTACAATTGATTCACAGAGATGTTATTTTAAAAACCTTTGGAAAACGCTGAAGTAACTACTTATTTTCAGCAGCAGATGGATCTGGACAAACACACAGTTGTTTCATGGAGCAAGAATTGTGACATACAGAGCAAGTACATCACCCATGTTCACTGCGTGTACAAATATACATCGAGTGAGTACAGAACTTGAACAGGATGTGTTTAACATCATCTGCTGAAGTCAAGCACAAATAAACATAACAACTGCTTAATGTTTGCAGCATGTGTATTGTCTGACACAACTCTGTATTTACCTCAGTTTTCCAAAGAAAATATGGCTTTTAACTAAATCCCTTAAAACATGAATTCGTTTGCAGGGTTCTTACACTTTTCCTTAATCACTTTAGCAGAAGATCACCAGGACAAGGCATCTCCTAATCCTGGCATTTTCAAGCCTAATACCATTGAGACTAAGTAGTTTTCAAGACGTTTCGATTTCCAGTATGGAATAAAAAATGCCAGGAATTGAAAGTTCTTCAAGAAGCCACATATTGAAGTAAAAGGTCCCTTATGTACATTGTAGCTGCTGCTTTACAACATGGTCTTGCAAACAAAAAGTATCAGTATCAGGAAGTGGTAACCTTGTACAGGGGCAATATAGTCCCTCTCCCTGCCTCTCTCTAGCTTTTCCATCTCAAGACAACACCACGTGGTAATCATAAAGATTGTGAACACAAGCTGCTGTGTGCCCATTCTTTATGTAGATACTGAGTTATGAGTCAACCATACTTTCACTATGAAGCAACTGGATGGGGTGAACTACATACACATAATAAATGTGCACTGCATTCATGTACATGTACATGCCAAGACAACAAAAGGAGTCTTTATTCAGTGCCATTTACTCCTGCTGTATTAGTTGAAATATGTTTTCAATTTGTGTTTCATTTTGATTTAGATGAAAAGTAAATTTGGCTAGTTTAGTAATTTAGAAAATGCATGCATCCATGCACACCACTGTGGAAAATAAAAGAGTGCATAAAAATATATCAACAATTTGCATTACTACATCATACAGAACTGCCAATATTTGCAATTTGTTATAAACTCAGAGATATTTAGAATTACATTTAATCATAACAGGGAAAAATATTCCATAATCAGGGAGATTGTCAAATTTGTCCATAACAACAAGGAGGGATTTGCTTATTTTCAGAGAACTTTCTGCAGAATTAGGGAGAGTTGGCAGCTCTGCAACATCATATCTAGATAGTTGTATGAAACGATTTTAGCAGCAAATATCTGTACCTGTACATGTTGGTTATTATTGCCAACTGTGCATAAAACAAATTGTTGGAATAGTGTCCAGTAGGATTGCACCTGTGTTTGCCATCACTGTTATTTTGCTCTAGGGAGCAATCTGAGTGTAGGGTCATGGACTTGGGCATAGCAAACTACTCAGACAATACACAGTGGGCTGTAAAGGGAACATAAGCTAGGTGAACACCTCCCAAGATACATGTAGCTAAGTTAAGCTGCATCATTCCCGCCATCAAGTATTTTTACTTCATTTAGTCACATACTAGACCAACAGCATACTAATCAAAGTATTAAAGCACCACAGACTATATCTTTCCTCCATGATTCATCTATGGTGACTGTGTTACACATCAAGAACAACATCATTTTGTAGACCAGAAAACGGTATTATAATCTATAAGATTGATTAAGTACCATCAAAATCGCTTCCCACATCCATCACCACACTGTGTGCATGCTGTATCTTAGATCAAAAGCTTGTCATAACTGAAATTCAGGTCTTGGAGGTTTTGTTTACACTTTATTAATACACTGTAATATCAATGCAAAATTATGTTTGCCTTTTGTATGTGTCTAAATCGTAAGTAAAAACACAAATGTAACATTGTTACATTTGTGTTTTCATAGCATGAAATTGAATGCGTATTACAGGATACATGTACAACGTATTTTAATCTGTTTCGAATAGGGGAGATATTACTCAAATCAAAGAACTAGAGACTTTAGAATTGACGTTAAATAATACATTGTATCTAATTAAGAAAATAATGGACAAATTAATATCTTAATACATGTAGGCTACGCGTGTACACCCAGGCTGACATTAACATATCTTTTGTTCTTTTATAGATCTATGCTATGAATGCCGAGGGTTTCCAGTTTCTTTCTCACAAAATGAATTGAAGACTAATGCATTACAATGTACTGAATTGATTTCTTATTGTACTGTAGTGTTAGTGTTAGTTTGGCAGACTGGACCCTGGCTCAAATGTAACACCTTTTTTTTACGCAGCTCAGTTTATTTTCCCAGTTGACGACCTGAAGATGTGGTATAAATTTGTTACAGTATTAGTTTGTTATTTGTATTTGACTGGGCCAAACCTATCTATTTATAAGCCTGTCTTGACACAGTACATAATTCAACCATTATCATTTAGTGGCCACTGAGAAACAGTCTTGAGTTTAAAGAATGTTTTATGCAAGTGAAAGTGGACTGTTAAATTCCTATCAAATATTCTCAGATTGGTCAAATCAACAACCAAAGACCTTTACTTTATGGTTCCATGAAAACCACAGCCACCGCCTCCCACATTAAAATAGTCATGAATGCATCTAAAAACTACTAGGTTTTCAGATGTTACTTGGCACAGGATGCAATTTGGTCACAGCTTCTCTTGAGTATGGACTGTGTACCCAAACCATAAAATAACCTGATTTCATCCATCAATAGCCCATTCTCACCTGTATCCACTCAGTCTTGTCAATAAAAATAGCTGCACATTACCTTCAAAATTATTGACTCTCTTGGAATCCTAGGATGGAGATGGTTTTCTTGATAGGGCTGCATTTCGTGGGGTTCCAATAATTCCCCACTGTTGTGGTTTAAATTTGCTATGGCATGCTATGATCATCAACATGAACATTTTAAAGAAACTTGCAATATGAGTCACAGGCAAGGGACTTGATAACATGAGATGTAGGCCATGTAACCTCCAGACTGTTATATCATGGTCATCAATGACAACAAATCTTAAAATTAAGTTTTACTTGAGTTTTCTTGAGAATTACACAACGACAAAACTTTTGAATAATGCAGGATATTTCTATATAAACAGGCATATAGTTTGAACAATACTTTGGCAGTATTTTGGTCGAAAAAGTGGTAAGTAGGCCTATAAATTGTTAATTTAAAATGAACTTTTTAAATTAATCTGGTGAATGGAAGAAATACAAAAAATAAAATAAATGAGCGATATTCAATATAAAAAATGGTACTGTAACAGTATATGATTTTCTTCTACCACACACAAGAAAATTATTCCCCCAAATCAGTTCTTGTTTGCTTTTCAAAAGCAAAACATGAAGTTGTGCACAGGTTGTAAACAACATTTTGTTGTATTTGGATATAAAGCATGACTATTTCAATAATTTCTACATGTTGATTGTTTGATATATTTATGGACTTTAAACCTTGATGTCAACGCACTGCCATCTTCGAGGAAAAATGATGATAAAACAAAATTTGCAAAACAATGGAAAACGCACATCTGTCTGCGCGGCGCACAGGATTCATGGGCCAATAAGCAGCCTTCTTTTGACATCTAGCCAAGGGAACCTACTTAAAGAAATTGCATAATTTAGTGCTGATAAACTTGCATTTTTATTTATTTATTCAATAGTTTTAAAAAACACAGTTTACTGCAGAGAGAAATAAGACCGCACACGTAAATAATACTTCACAGAAGGATTGGTCCAATTGCCAGCTTTGGTATAGACCAAACCTGTATGTTACATGTGTAGGCCTATGTACATGTACATGTACGTACTTGATGTACAATGCTGTAGTCAAGGCCTCTATGTAGTGTAGTCTCTCAGTTTGAAGTGATATGAACAGTGTGGGGTTTTTTTTGCTCTGATTTCAAGATATGAAAGAAACAACTGTTATAATTGGCACTTAAAAGATCTTTGGACTGTTTAAGTAATGTAGAAGTTGGAGTTTGAAATGAAGCAGGGTGTGTGTGCGGTTTAGAGGTCTATGACTCTTGCCGATAGACTCCATGGTGGGCCAACTGCAGCTGCTAATACAATGATAGATGGCAGGATACCAGCAAGGGTCATAAGACCTAATTCTTTTATAGGTGAACTAGTGTATCCTTAATGCCTTAGGCCATGCTTAGGTCCTCATGGTGAATCAATACAAAGCTGCCTTGTGTAGTAGGAATCAATCATAGGCATAGCTGGTCATTACCACACTGCGTTTTAACCTCCATGCTTAAACCCATAAACTCAAAATAACCTGATTTGGACTTGAGGAAGAAAACATGCAAACCCTAAGACTTGTACATCTAGCCAGACCATGGCCTGACCTAGCTTAATCCAGCATTACAGACAAATCACCAGGTCAACCATGAGCAATGAGATTAGATATTTCATACTGGAGTTTATTTCTGTCTACAACACATTGTTACAATTGTAGGGTGAAGAACCTAAATGTACATTGTACATGATACACATGTCAACAAGAAAGAGACAAAAGTACAATATTTGCAACAACTCCTGCCAGTGTCAACATTTGAATAAACTTTTAAACAAGAACATGTAAACTGATCATTTACTTAATACAACTTCCTACCAATTCATGACAAAACGTCCTTAGTGTTACATTACATCCATGTACCATTTATGTAAAAATCTTGATTAGTACGGAGAGACCATCCCTTAACGTTGACCACCTTTTGCAGTTTAAACACAATCAGTACAATAGATTATAAACTTCTGCCATGATCTCATTGTCTAATTTACCCAATGAGATGTCTATAATCGAATGTGGGCTTGATCTAATAGCTTACTCAACTTCCTTGTATTTCCACACATGTAGGTTGCATGCTATATTTTGATAAGGGCTGAGAAACATGAATCCACCATGTAAGAACCAAATAAACAGAGAGCAAGCTGCTCAGCAAATCATAGACTTAACCAGACAGACTCTAGAAAAAGTACTTCTTTAACAGTAGATCCCAAAACAGAAAGGAAATGTTAAGCATGCCCAGAGGGAAGCCTTTTATTCTATAAAGGTAGAGAAAGTAGCCTGTGTGTCTGCTGTTTTCATAACCTCTGCAAAGGCTAAACCGAACAGAAAGCCTGCCAACTGCGGCTTGAAATCACTCATCAAAAAAGCATTACACTGAAAGAGGATTAAAATGAATCAATAGAGTCACTAAGAACTTGAACCAGCATTGCTCCAAGAAACCAAATGTCATTGCACCATGTTTTTTGTTCAACTGTCCCCAAACCTTCCCGCCGCACTGTTAAACTTGCAATAGCTTATCAACTTGTAGCCTAACGACCATTAGACTTGTCAAGTTTCACTACACTCAATGAATGGTAATTTTACTTTAATCTACAAAATACAATTCTGGTGAAATTCACTTGGAACACTTGCATCTCCACACCCTTTTATGTTAAATGAACGATTTGAAACTCATGGAACAATTGACTCAAAGTATTACGCATGTTCTGAACATTGGCACTAGGGCGAGTGAGGGTTAGTTCTGATATTGCACTATAAAGAATCTGGGTCTAATTAATAGGTATGCTTTATGAATAATGTGTGTGTCAAACTAACAAAAGTGTTGTTTTTTTAGTTTCAGACTATTGCCTTATTAACCAATTTTTAACACAATAGACCTAATTCTATTGGTCAATGTCCATGCAAGCATGCTTTTAGTTACACAGAAATACATTGTACACAATGGGCTTGTTCTCCATGTACCTTGGGGTATGATGTGAAACATAAATTCGATTGTAAACCACACATTTTTAAGTTCCGATTGCATTTTAGTTAGTGTAAGTATAAATGTTGGCAGCCCATGTAGCAGATCACCTAAATGTACAGCTGGCCAATGTCTATGAAAACAAGCTTACACGTACTTTGTCTAAACTTAACTTAAGTTTGCCAACTTCCAAAGATGCATGGCAAAAATAAGATTTCCAGAACCAAGTTGGAGGTCAGGGAATAAATCCTGTACATGTATTTTATAAAAGGGCTACTGATTCAATTAATATTGTGTTACTTGGGTCACTCTCCTCCCTACTCCTCCAAAATAAAGACAAGCTGACAGCTGACCTGATCTTTTGCACAGGTGTGTTCTATGTGAACTCCAAAAACCCAAGGTACATTGTACATTTCTACCTCCGTAATACACACACTGAATGAGCTCTCTGTAATATTTCTATCTAGTAGTTTTGGAGTTAAAATTCCAGAATTCTAAATCAATTTGTCATGATTCTCATTCTTGAGTCCAACATATGTAAGTAATTAGTATGTATGCCATGAAACACTAAATCTTTAATTTTACAATTTTGATTGGTTTGGATGTCAAAATGAATTGTTCACTGGTTGAAGCGGACACCAATGTTCAAACAGTGCCCTCAATGAGACAAAGGAATAATTGGCTGCCAATTAGGCTTGATTCTGGTACACATGAATAATTCTCAGCATGTTATTACAGTAAAATAGTCATTGGAAAAGGTCATTCTCCACAATCAACGGTTCATTCTCTAGGTGCATGCAGTAATGATTATTTACAAAGCTTTATATAATATAAGTCTTATCTTCACTTCTGTAAAAGTAATTATTTTTTTAGCCAATTTGGATTTGTACACCTTGTAAGCCAAAATAATTTACCTAGCCCCATATTTTAAGACTATGTCACAGTCATTTAAAGAGATGAAACTGGCTGTTGAAATTTGGCTTTCACAAGTTCACATCCATTTCAATATCTTCAAGATTATCTTTATGAATGTTTTTTTCAAATACACCAAAAACACAGATAAATTTGATAGTTAACAGTAAACACAACCGCCAACAGGGCTTGAGTAAAGAGCCTTCGAAAAATCCAGAAGAACTATGGTGAGTATGCAAGGCATAGGCCTACATTTTGATAACTCATTCAGTTCTGCCTTGAGGAGCTGTAACACACAACAACCAAGCATTACAAAAAGACTTGACCATGACACTTAAATCAAATTAGGTCATCCGGCTGTGCTTTCAATGTATCAAGCTCTTTGGTCCAAACAAATATTACAATGGACTCTTCTTCTCTAAAGTCATCTTCTTGTATTGTGTTAGTTTGACATCTGTTTTCATTAGATGGCACATAGCAGTTTCTTTGTAACATGCATTTGGCCTTCTTGAAGAGCAGGTTGTCCAAGTATGACATGTATTCCAATAAACTGCAGTCACACATTGGCACAAAATTGTAAGCCTACTTGCCATATAAAGCACATTAATGTTCATCTTCACTGCATTTCAATTACACAAGCGGAAATTCTAATATACTTAAATTGATCCAAACAGACTTATATAAATGAGATTTACACTGTACAGTGTTAACATAACTTAAAAACTGGGCAGAAAATGATTCTTTATGTCACACTACATGTACAACTTACAAGGTCAAACTAAGAGAAGCGACATACAACATCAGACTAAAAAGTCTGACACTTACATCTATGCTTTAATGATCGTTAAATCGTCATCTTGGATTAGAAGCGCGCCATCTTGGATTAGAAGCTCGTCATCTTGGATTAGAAGCGCGCCATCTTGGATTAGAAGCGCGCCATCTTTTTACGTCAACTGGGGCCCGCACCCTGCTGAGTTGATGCATCCTTGGGTCGATGTCGGGGTACCCGTGGGTTGGGGTCTGCGTTGGTGTGCCAACGTCTGCCAGCGATTGCGTGGAACGGCAGCCGGATACCAATTGCATGGGATGGTTGGGGTCTGCGTTTGGTGTTCCGACGTCTCCCCGCGAAAGCGTGCAACGGTAGCTGGACACCCGCATTGGTCGGCCCTTGCGTGTTTCATACCCGTCACGCATGTTTTGGTTTTTTTGCGGCGGGGTTATTTAGTCTGTAGCTAGCGGAGCTTGCGTGAGGGTCAGATGATTTGTGGGTGTTGATTTCGAAAACATAAATGGGGGGTTTTGCCCAATTAAATAAGTGTGTAGTAGCAGTGTGTTGTGTTTTTGTAGGATTCAGGAATGACACTTAGTCAACTGGCATGGACTATACTAAGTGCAGTGAATAAAATTAATTCAACAAACCAAGGAAAATAACAAGACATAAAACATCTCAGAAAACACAAAAATGCAGAAAGAAAGACAACGTACAGAAAAACCGAAATATCCTGAGAAAGAAATTAAAAGTTCATATGATACAAAGAAACAAACGGCAAAACTCGGATATGTAAAAGGTGTAGAAACAAAGACACATTTAACAAATAAAGAAAAAGAGAAACGAACAAATAAAGAAAAAAAGGAAATCGAGTAAGAAATAAATACAGGAGCACAGGGACATGTTGCCCTGGACATCAACAAACAAAGAAATAACAAGACAAAAAACAACTCAGAAAACACAAAAATGCAGAAATAAAGACAACGTACAGAAAAACCCAAATATACTGAGAAAGAAATTAAAAGTACATAATGAGACAAAGAAACAAACGGCAAAACACGGATAAATAAAAGGTGTAGAAACAAAGATACATTCAACAACAAAAAAAAAATAGAAAAAAAAAAATAAAGAATTAAATAAAAAAGGAAATCAAGTAACAAATAAATACAGGAGCACAGAAGCATAATTTCCATACAAAGAAAAAAGTGGATTGCTCGGACGAGAAGGGTGAGGAGGGCAGGCGACGTTTCAACCCCACTCAACATATTTTGCATGGTCAAAATGTTATCATAAGACAAAACAACATTGCGTGCCGATTCAAGTGCCGATTCATTATCAAGCCAATTCTACATAATGATTACCTCTGAGTGTCCCTCCAGTTACCCCCCTCACCCCACATTACATTTGCAGCTTTTTAAACGCAAGAATCGCTCCCATCTAGCTAGTGACAGATAAAAGATCAAACTATCCAACATAAACAATCCTAAAAATTTACCTGCAAGCAAAAAATAAGTTTCTTTTTAAAACAGACTATCCACCTCAAATTTAAGAGGGTCGCCACTCACTATAACAGGTATATTTTCAACTGATTTGTTATTTTGTATTACAAACTTTTACATGACATATGGACAAAGTAGTGGCACAAATCCTTTAATCCCAGCAAAGCAAGAGCTACGCTGTAGACTTGTCCTTTCCTCGTCATGACCTTTTTCAAGTTGGTAAACTGAGAATCAACAGCTGCCTTGATTAAATACCTTCATCAGGTGCAGAATGATTTAACAAAACTCTAAGGATTTACAGTGCACAAACATGTACCTCACAATTTTTATTTGACAAAAAGTGATCATTTAGTTCTCTTTTATTTTCATACTTTTCTTGAGAGAGAGAGATTGATATAAATTATTTTTTTAAATGTTAACGTCATAACCTGTCCTTTTTCAGATCGAAAAGAAAAGGTTAACCCACCAGAATTTAAGATTTGGAAATTCTGAACCAGACGTTCTTTGCTTACAATTAAGGTCTAATTTTGTTTCAAAAGAAGAAATTGGTTGTGTGTAACTTTTATTATATTTAAATAATTTCAAAAATGATGCACTGTGATATGACCATCTGAAGCAGCATCAATACCACTAGCAGCCTTACATGTACTTGCTGTTGTACTAATACATGCTACATGGGGGACCTTCTGACATGATTTGTTTTAAGCTGTTTTTGCTAAAGCCATAGGCCTATACAGCACTGTCATCGGTTACACACTTGCAAACATAACCGTAAATGCACCAGGCTTAATTTGTACATGTAAGAGTACCTACATGTACTACACAACTGAGTTTATGACATACCTAATCTATGATAGATAGTGTAAAAAAAACTTCAGCAAAGTGATAGCAGTTTTATCGTCATTTTTACTTCGTTACTGTGCTGTTCAGACTGTCATGCTGACCAAATGATTTACATGTACAGCTAATCCAGAACTCCAACCCCAAGCCTTCACAGAGGACGACCAAAAAAGTGTTATTTCTTATTCATTGTGTAGTATTTTAATCAACAGTTTGTATCTGGGATATCTGCATCAATTTAATAAATTCATTAAAATTCAATACAATTTTAAGGAAATTATGAACTTGATGAATATATCATGACCAATGTAAAAAAAATAAGCACCTCAAAATTTCAGGCCTACATTACATTTACACATATATGATATTTTTTCAACAATTACGAGATGGTTCAGAGAACAGATTATCTTCAACTATTCATCAAACATTATAGTTAGACGAATGTACTCTCTCTGCCAGAAATATGTAAAAATGCAAGGAAAGTGGGTCCACAATTAAGAAAAAATGTTGAAGGTTTTGGAGAAGTTGTTAAATGTCTGAAGGTTTTGGAGGAGAAGAGAGTTGAACGCTTATTTTTGTTGTCAAGGTTTAAATTGAATGCTGGTGTTTATCATTGCTCTATGATCATTCTGACATAAGATACAGGTAAAACAAATTTACAGACTCATTTAAGATTACTGATCACAGCAGGCAAATGGCAAGGGCCCTGTGTTGTGGGTATGACCACTGAAATAGCTAATTTCCCTACTGCCTTGGATAAATTTGCCCTTTGACAGTTTGATTGGCCCCTGGGGTTAGGCAGCAATAGGGTAGGAGTAGGAAGCCACCACCTTGCCTATGGCCTTACAATCAGCCTTATTAGGAATGATTAGACAGGAGCCAATCAGCAGTAAGATGACTTTAGGTTTGGTTTGGAGTAGTGTTACATTCACCTACTTCAGGTTGCAGTTTAAAGACAAAGGACTTGGTAAAAATCCAGTGAATTGTTATAACACGGTGACAAAATGATACGTTTGAATCTGAAATTTCACTGATCATCAGGTTCTTACTAGTGCAAAAGGAGGAACCTCCACAATCATTGCAGATTATTTAGACTGCTGAAACAAGACAGATGAAAGTGCACGAAATCTCTGTGAAAAACTAAGAACAGTTTCATGTTCAACAATTTAACTGTGAAATTGAATTGCTGATTACTTAGTCAAATTCATTATTTGTATAATTCTTTTTAAGTTTTTAAGTTTTCCTAAACAAAATATCTTATTTCATTTAACTTGGTTAAAAGGAATCTGCTGTAAGTCCAGCACAGTCAGCCTTCCCTTGCTGCATTCCCTCAAACTATCATTGAGGAGAGTCACTATTGCTGGCTATTATAATTTCCCAAGTGTATTGTTGATCAAACGGCCAAGTCAAATTAACATTTATGTCAGTAAATAAAGTCACAGACAGAGGAAGAGAGAAAAGAAGTTAGGAGACAACAATAGCAGCATGATTAGTAGACATACAGCAAAGCTGCTTATTTTTCAGTAAGGTAACAAGTAATGTACATGTGGTGAAATGTCATTAACCTCTTTTGTGCACATTCTTGTAGATTTTCATATTCCTACTTCTCAGCAACTATGATTGTACAAACTATTGTATGTACTGTGTGCCTCACTGCCTGTGCATCATGCGTTATTTCCAATGGCTAAGAAAATATACACTGCCAGCAAACTCTAGAGGGGGCTAATCATTAAGAATGAAAACCAGTTTGTCACTCTTGTGCATCAATCTTAAATGCATACTGAACTGATTTTTTTAATAGATTAGGCTTTTTGCTATTTTATGAAATGAGTTGAGGGGCATCAGGTTAGATAAATATCTGTGCTTGGCCTCTGTAAGCACATCCCTAACTTCCCACAGGAATCCCTCTTTGACTTCAATTCACTTGCCATGACCACCTTGACAAGTCACAGTATGTAATTGTATCCTCATTTTATGCACAAACCCAGAGTGGCTATTGACATTATTGTAATGGGACAGCTAGTTTGCCTTGAAGGATACTTCTGTCAAAGGTACAATGAGGCTTTCCATCCACTGTCATTTCCAATCAAACAAAACATTAACAAAAACAGCAACTTGACACAATGTAGGGGATGAGTAAACCATACAATGTGATGAATTCTAGAAAATATCTTTTGCAACTCACTGGTTTACTTCTATATGGTTAAAATAATTTAAGAAAAGTTTAGCTTATAATTAATGACACTATGGGTATGTACAGTACATTAGGATGAATGCACAGTGTGTATTCAAATATTGAAGACTTTAAATCCCGTCTACACTTTGAGCATGTATTAATATAGAACTTTCAAAAACACCTCGGAAAGTTAATGAACTCTAATTGGTCAAAGAATGGTCTCGTGGTGGTGTATTAACATGTGATATAAAGACCGGCTTCCTGTGATCTTAAGAATAAACAGCCCCTCAACAAGCATACTGTTGTGCTTGTTAGGTGGGAAATATCAAATCAAACATTGTTTGTGTATATTTTTTTGTGTTTTTTGGGGCAGGGACAGATTGTGCCGCATGCGAATGCTCAGACAAGGTATCAATTAAATTTGTGTGCACATGAAACCAACATTATGCAAAGCATAAAGCTGAACACCAACCAAAGTATTGCTATTTATGGTGCTGTAAATTTTTAACGCTTTTTTGTCTGATTTTTTAAAATACATGTATGCATTTTAACAGCTAAATATGTGTATGGAGATTATTAGGTCCCATGATTATAATGATTCTAAACATTCTGATGTTTTTTACCAGTTTTTTAATTCATTAAAGGTATTTATTAATAACAGTGAGAGGAGCTGGTTTTCACTGCATGGTAATGACCTTCATTGGTAGCTTTACCTCATGAAAGAATACAAGACATGGGCCACCTGTTGTTAAACTTAAAGGCAAACTTATTTCTATTTGAACAGCATAGGCCTAATGTAATGAAATTGATTGAATTTTAACTAATGCATTAGTGTGGGAGTTTACTGCATTGATCACAATGTTGCAGGCAACAACCAAATCATCTACCTAAATAGCCCCCTCATTTGTCAATGACAAGCAAGTGCATTACACAAAAATAGGAGTACACCTAGACTGGTCTCCAGTCTTTATCTGTAAGGCTATTTAGACAGGCAACGGTCTTACCATGGTCTTACAGACCAATAGTTTCATTGCATTTGCATGCACTGATGTAAGCTTTCATACCTGTGTTATGATTGGTCAACAGGGCATCATCATAGCAACTTGCGCTTTGTTGTTTATTACATTCGTATTCTGTGTGTCTCTTGGTTCAATAAGGCCCGATGTTTGCATGTTTGTAGCCGAGTTAGTGGTGGACATTTATGCAGTACAGACAAGACAACAGAAGAAAAGTTCTTAGAGGTCTCTTCTCGTAGACGACTTAAACCCTTCCTAACATTAGCATGTACTCTGCATTGTTGATCTATCTTTTATAATCAAATGTCCTTGATTTAAGTTTGTATCAATCTCAGACACAGCATTGACATACATGTATGTTTTACAACTCCACCAGTTAAGCATCCAGCTGGATTTTTCATAAATGTTCATGTTTAACATTGATCTAATAAAAATTTTAATCTCATTTGTCTTTTGGGTAAGTGTACTTCGATACTCAAAGAAATTTTGTTTTAATTCAGACTCAAAATAATGTTTTAATTGAAGATAGGTACCCTTTACAAAATGAGGCATTACTTTTAATTTGGAAAAAAACACATGACCACCGGACTTGTCCAGTTATAAGTTTACAGGTCTGATACTAAAATCACTGGCTTCGGGGCCTGCGATCCAGATTCAATGTTAAGCCCTGAAGCTATTGTCACAAACAAATCACTGAAAACTACATGTTAATAAAAGTTGCAGCAGAAACTGGAAGTTGAAGCAAAAATATTTGGCGTAGAGTATGTAATAAACACATGTATAGGGAATTTGGACCTGGTTCTTGAGCATATAATGACAATTGACCCTAGCTGATGACTTCATCATGTACACTTACATAGCGTCACAATGTGAGGCCACTAACAAGTTTCGCATTTACATGTACACTACAGGTCGTTCTGGTTAGGTTTTTAATTACTTTTCAAGTAAATTACTTCAATGGTTCACACACCAACACGTGCATGTACAACGTACATGTGTATTTTTGTTTCTGTAATTTTTGGAACGTACATATGTATGTAAGCCACATTAAATACAAGCCATGGCACCTTCAAAAATCATTGAATTCAGATTCAGACATTGATGCGAAACCTGCACTGTTATTATAAGCCACACCAAACAGCATTAACCCTAACCATGCTAAATGCAACAATATGCACCAAATGGTAATAGTTGTTGTGATTTGGCAGTCAACTCAGATGTCATTTTTTGACTGAATTTGTTGCATTCAGCAGTGAAGTGACTTCATATAGGTTTGGGTGCTTCTATTGTATCTGAACAACTTATAATGGGTATTTCAAAATATTTTTTATGGGAAAAGTATTGAGAAGTATGATGTAATATTAGGTAAGAATCATAATTCAAATCATATTCAAAAAACTGTATAATAACAGTTAAACATTACACTTATGTGCATACTGTTGCATTTAGCAGGGCAAACACCATTGCTCAGTCCTTTCCCAAACAGCATGACTGCACAATGCAACAATATCCCTTGTTGCATTTTGTTGCATTTGGCATGGTTCTCATTTCAACTGTGTTGCATTCTGTTGTATTTGGCAGGCTTTGTAGAGAGACCCTAATGGGGGTTAGGGTTATTGTATAGTATGCTACTTTTTTGTAGAAAGTCCACACCACATAGAAAATGTGTTTGTTTTACATGCACTGTATTGCCTGAGCCTGCCTCACCTCTCTTTGCATGAGGAAGGACCGTTTCTCACTTTTCACCCAGAAATTTTGCAAAATATCTTAAACATTGCAAAAATTGGGAGTGCATTGTTCAATTTGCTTTGAAAATGATTGACTTTCCAGACATTTTGTTCCAGTGAAGTTTTATGATCGTCAAATTTGGTTTCAAATGAAACAAATGAAACAAATGCAACATTACCAACACTACAAGGCCATGGTTCATCATTTTCCCACAGGCTAGTAAATTGTTTATTAGATTTTTAGAATGTGGTTGGTTTTGAGGTCTATTTTTTGTAGTCTAGTCAGGGCACTTAAGACATTCTATTGCTAGTCCGAAACCTCAAAATGAAAACAGTCCGCATGGCAGCACCTGGAAGTCCTGCGTTCTGATTGATGCATCCAAATTTGTACACATGGAGGGGTGCTGCTAGCAATGCTGTTTTCTTTGAAGAGCCAAACTTTTTAACTATCTTGAAATTTGTATTTAAAAATATCTTCCTAACCTACCTAATCACTCCATGTCTGACATGGTTTTTCAGGGCATTGAGGTACTAGGTACATGTAACCACAGAGAAACTGTTTGTCTGAGTAGGGAGAAACTGTGGATAAGGCGCCCCAGACAATTCAACCCCATGGTCTGAACATCCACTATGGAAATGTAGATGTTGCTGTACACCTGCACATGTACTACAGGTCAAGACCATATTGACCATATTGTACATTTTTATACATGCAATGAACTATTAGCAATGAAACATTAGCAGAACATAATACAATAACCACAAACAGACTGCTTAATAAACAGGCCTAGAAATCCGACGCGAATCCGCGAATCGATTCGCGCGAAGATTCACGCCCGACGTAATGCCGCGAATCTGAGTAGATTCCCGCGACATTCAGGAGGGGAAAATCACTCAGATTCTCCAAAAAAAATCTGCGAGAATCCATTCCCCGAAAATTGCGAGAATCCTGGATTCTCGCGAAATTCTTCAGCGAGAATCCATGATTCTTGCAGAGTCTTGCAAACTTCTAGGCCTGATAAATGTAAACGATGCATTAAAAAAAGGAGGGATGGTTACATGTAGGTTACGTGTTACCTGACACTAACTGTGCACTGTAATGTCAAATATTGCTCTCTGTTTCTACATGTGCCCACAGATGATAAATTGAAGTGTCTTGATTGATGAGAGATCTCTTGAGAGCAGGAATGCATCCACCTTAATATTATCACTACTGTCCGTCAGATGGTAAAGTCAGTATTGCATGCATCACTGCCTGCTGCACAAACCAAATTTACCAAACATTGTCTGATGATGCAACATGTACTATCTCATTTACATTGCTTGCAAAATGTACAATGGAACAGCAGCACTTTATCAACTGTTGAGATGTAGGCCTATTTCTTCAGAAGGCAGCGGCAGGGTGTGAAGCAATGTCTGTGTAACAAGCTCCAGTCAAGTTCTGAATATTTACATGTTATGTAATACAAGCAATCAGGCAGAGAGAAAACACAAAGTAAAGAAACCCGTTTTTAAATCTGGCCTTTTGTGCACACAATTGCATCAAATCCTTCCCGAGTGGACTGTCAATTTTGTTCTTTACTGACTAGGAAAAGCACTGAGCATGAAGGGTAATGTTTCAGCCATTGTTCTGTTCTACAAATTGTGAATTTTGTTATCTTACTGTCTTAAATAACAAAACAAAAATGTAAAATATTGGGTTTTTCCTAAATATGAGGCAAGATGTAATTAGAGTTAAACTGTGCACTTCTTTGAATTTTCCCAACTGACCTGCTGTTCAGTGGAAGAGTACAGTGAACTTAATGCAATTGGGATTTAGTCTTGTCACATACTAAGTGCATGGAAGTATTGATCCAACTAGGGGATAGTCACTTACTATACTGTATATGAATACTTGATGTGAGTCTGGAGCCAGACATGACGCCTTGCTTCCGTCTGCTCTGTTACTTGCCCCTACTCTTTCATCTCTACCCTCAGAATATATTAACAGCTTTACTGCTGTATCAACATTTATAAGTAGGCTAAAAGTTGTGTACTTCATATAGTGGTACCTAGCTTTCTACAAATGTACACAGGTACATGTACAATGTACTGCACACTTCTTCCTCTTCACCAGCAAAGTACATCAAGTTGTCAATCAATCAACATAAATGTGAGAATTTCATCAAACTAGGTGGTGCTCATATTTTTGAAATACATGTAATTCCATAAATAAACAGTTGATAATTTTTGTAGCAATTTTGTGCATACATTTGATTATCAGGAAATATGTGCAGAGATAAATTTACATTTATTAATACATGTGAGTCACATCGCCTTTTATGCAAAAGCTGTGGAGCTGTAAAAGTTTTTGTTTTTGAATAATTTTTAAACAAATTGTTTTCCTAATTTAATAAATCCATTGTTGTTGCTCTAATTTAGTTGCAATTTAAAGCAGAGTATATTGATCAAAACTCCAATTTAATGATTCAGCACTACACCATTCTTAGGGCACGAATGTATTACAACACTCTTTGAAAGCAGGTCACATAATGTGTGCTATACTATGTACATGTCATGTCGCATTGCGCAAAATAGGTAAAGACTACGTACAACCTGTGCCAGCTACATGAGCACCTCAGGTAAAGACTAGAGTAACAATACATCACATACAGTTCAGTCTACAGGTACAGTACATAAGTGCCAGTGAAGAAATGCCAGCCGATTAACCCTGCAGCAACCAGTGAACTACATTGTAGCTTCCTGCAAATTGGTTTATGGCATGATAACCATTACAAGAATGTGCAGTACATAATGTTATAAAACAACTTGTGGAACAGTTAAATCAAGTGATCATTCTAGTATTAACAAGCACAGTCACCCGAGGCTAGAGGAGTAGCATAGGGCCTACAGCAAGGGCAGTAAGTAAAGTCCTCTATGGTAAAGTAGAGGATAGAGGAAACCTGTGAAGAAAGGGGACAATCAAAAGAAGGGTCTGTATTTGTATTTGTCAGGTTACTGCAAACAAACCCAACGACTGAATCTACATGTACTGTCATAAGCGCAAAGTGACTAGCATAAAGAGTTAACATTTGGAGCCCCAAATACCCCTCCCCAAGAATTGAAGACAGCTAACTTATTTTAATCAAATCCTTAAAATATATTTTAAGGATTTGATTAAAAGAAGTTCACTGAAGTAGCCTCTGAGTGTGAACATGGAGGAACGTGTAAAAGGGCAAGTGGAGGCTGCATCTGGTAAGTGAACCATTTGTTCCATGGATGGAAAAGTGGTGACAGACTACGAGGAAATTGTAGAGTGAGAGCAAAAATAATTACTATTAAAGACCCATGCCTACATGTGATGTTGCAATTCCATGGAGAACTGGTGATACAAAAACATGGAATATAGATTTCAAAATGAAACTATGAGTAAACCAAATAAAAATAATAAAAAATGCACCTGGATTTACTCTTTTACGAATGTTTTTGTTCTTAACCCTGACTCAGCTGTCCAATGATCAGCTACGACATGCTGGAATCTCGATCGGAATCTTGGACTTACCTCCCATGCTGCGAACATAGTCAAAAATTATGGCAGACTATCAATTGTCATAATCCTGGTTTGTCAGACAAAAGAATGAAGGTCTGGAATTGGGAATTACACAATAATCCCCGGTACAGGGAGATTTCAAGCTTGAACTTGTCTGCTGGCAAGCGAAGCGCTACCCCCTGTGAGTGCATACAGAATGCACCCTACACCTGTACAATGAAATGCAGGCCTCAAAATAACCCACGGCACCCACAGCATCTGCCGTGGTGCCCTGTGCTTTTGCTGTGGTACCCTCTGCAAGGTTCCAATACAAATTCATGGAAGTGCCTCTTACCAGAGGAAAGTTGCCGTGCCCCTTCAAGAGCGAAGTTCAAGGCCTGGAAATGTCTAAGCATGTTACATCACTCACTGTTGACCTCGTTCCACACGGAACGCCCCCGGGTGTTATCATGTCACCCGCTGTTGACGTCACCTGCTGTTGAAATTCCACACAGAATGTTCAGGCATAACGTCAACCGCTGTAGACATTCCAAACAGAATGTTCAGGCATAACGTCACCTGCTGTTGACGTTCCACACAGAATGTTCAGGCATAACGTCACTTGCTGTTGACGTTCCACACAGAATGTTCAGGCATAACGTCACCTGCTGTTGACGTTCCACACAGAATGTTCAGGCATAACGTCACCTGCTGTTGACCTTCCACACAGAATGTTCAGGCATAACGTCACCTGTTGTTGACGTTCCACACAGAATGTTCAGGCATAACGTCACCTGTTGTTGACGTTCCACACAGACTGTTCAGGCATAACATCAACCGCTGTTGACGTTCCACACAGACTGTTCAGGCATATGTCAACCGCTGTTGAGGTTTCACACAGAATGTTCAGGCATAACGTCACCTGTTGTTGACGTTCCACACAGAATGTTCAGGCGTAACGTCAACCGCTGACGTTCCACACAGACTGTTCAGGCATAACATCAACCGCTGTTGACGTTCCACAAAGACTGTTCAGGCATAACGTCAACCGCTGTTGAGGTTCCACACAGACTGTTCAGGCATAACATCAACCGCTGTTGACGTTCCACACAGACTGTTCAGGCATATGTCAACCGCTGTTGAGGTTTCACACAGAATGTTCAGGCATAACGTCACCTGCTGTTGACGTTCCACACAGAATGTTCAGGCATAACGTCAACCGCTGACGTTCCACACAGACTGTTCAGGCATAACATCAACCGCTGTTGACGTTCCACAAAGACTGTTCAGGCATAACGTCAACCGCTGTTGAGGTTCCACACAGACTGTTCAGGCATAACATCAACCGCTGTTGACGTTCCACACAGACTGTTCAGGCATATGTCAACCGCTGTAGACATTCCAAACAGAATGTTCAGGCATAACGTCACCTGCTGTTGACGTTCCACACAGAATGTTCAGGCATAACGTTACCTGCTGTTGACGTTCCACACAGAATGTTCAGGCATAACGTTACCTGCTGTTGACGTTCCACACAGAATGTTCAGGCATAACGTCACCTGCTGTTGACGTTCCACACAGAATGTTCAGGCATAACGTCACCTGCTGTTGACGTTCCACACAGAATGTTCAGGCATAACGTCACCTGCTGTTGACGTTCCACACAGAATGTTACGGCATATTGTCACCCACTGTTATAGTTCCATACAGAATGTTTCAAGGGCATGTTATAAACAGAATGTTTGGGCATAACGTCACTGGCTGGTGACATTCCACACAGAATGTTTGGGCATAATGCACCTGCTGCTGACATTCCACACAGAATATTCCGGCCGTCACATCACATCAATCGTCGCACCAAAAGGACATTTTGAAAATGGCTATTGGCTAGAACGAGCCCTCCACATGTACACATGGAGGATAATGGTATACAGGTGTAATGTTGCCAGGTGTTAAGTGGTTAAAGAAGCAAGATGTTACTTTTAAAAATGTATCAAGTTATAAACTACAAGGGATAACTGACTGGGTAAATTTGTTTTAAATGTCAATGAATCTCCAAAATACTTTTTTATAGTGAAATTATATGGTTTACATGCACAACCAGGTTATGGAAATCACAATAACACCTAAATTGTTAGATTGTGAGGTCATCCCAATGCTCAAATTATGTGGGTACCGTGTAAAGCCCCTTTCACACGAGACCGTTTTAACAATGGTCCTTGACTAAAATCGCAAGACCTTGAATAAAATAGCAAATCATAGTCGTGTGAAACCAATCTTAGTTAAATAATAATCAAGGACCCTCGTTATTTTTAACAGAGATCCAGACCTCCAAAAAAACGCACCGATGTTAAAATCGCAACGATACGTCGTGTGAAACGATGCGCGCCCACTAACCGAGGAACCCTTGCTATGGCCATATCATTTCGCATGCGCAGAACGCATCACTAGAAATCCCGGATGTGTATAGTAAACAACTTTACTTCCAAGATGGTGACGTCCAAAGAAGTATTAAATGTTTGTGCTGCTTCTCTTGAATTTCTTGAAAGAATCGAGGTCTACTGAATCGATGAAAAGGGAGAAAATTTCGAGAAAAAGACTTCTGACAGCCGTTAGAAACTTCGTTCTAGATTGTTCGTGAAGGCAGCACTCATACTTATGACCACCGTCGAGTCAGCCGTAAGTTTGTATGCATTGTCACCGTAACCATGGCCCATGGCATGCACATGGGTACGAAGCGTGTACCGTTCATTTTTGATGATTCTCAATGGGAAACGAGCGACGTTCGAGTTGTTGCTGTTGGTCGTGTGAAAGCTTGTTAAATAATCGCAATTGAACGAGGTGACAGACAGGCGGCGCCCATTACCAAGGACCTGTGTCACTGGTGCTTGTGTGAAAAGGGCTTAACTCTCATGGTAAAGAGTGGTTGTGCATCTGGATCACAAGCTCCTTGATGACATCATTGTACATGTACTCTTCTTCTCCTATTTTCTGTGGCACATGTGCACTGAAAGTAGTGATGAATAGCCAAGGTCTTATCTTTTTAGACTAGCCAGTAGGTGGTTAATTTAAAGCATGTGGTTAAACATTACACAGGCTACAGATACACCGTTCATAACAGCAGGAGCATTCACCTTCAATCATGTCACACTGCTACAACTTTGTCTGCATGTGTGTTTCATTACTTGTTGGTACTACCATGGAATACACCGAACCAATCAAACAGTCTCTTCAATAACAGTAATAATGCAAGAAAATAATAGTAGTAACATCCCCCTCCCCCATCTTGGTGATACAACCGCAATTAGTCCATGAACCTAAAGTGTTTCAAATATTGTAGGATTCTTACTTAGGCTGATGCTGAGTAGAAGAAAATGTCCTCAACATGAAATTGTCAAAGGTTTGTCCCAGGTCTTCCAACATTCTTTTAGATGGTAAAATGTACACTTATATCTTTTAACATTTTAACGATCAAATTAAAGGCAGCAATGTTATATCTACCATTGCATGTTGGACAAAAAACCAACCAAACATATAACTGTAAATTGTAGCCATTTATGCAGTTTTTCTTGAAAATTATGAACAACATACACATGTACAATGTACATTGCCTATTAATTAACATTTGTTCAGCCTAATGATGTTTGTTTCTTAAAGACCTCGTAATTTGATCTCATAATACATAAACTAGTTGCGATAATCGTGACTCTCCACCCCAACCCCCCCCCCCCTCCCCCACAGTCACATGTACATGTAGGGCTATGATTCTTGCAACTATAACCTCTTTTGGTACAATAGTTCAGTGTTTCTATTCATAAAATTACAGGTGAAAAATGTTTGGTGTATATTTAATCAACAGTCGTCATCAGTGGACGCCTCCCTACTGTCTACTTGTCTACTGTCGCTTCGCTAATCAACCCAAACCGCCTCAACATTTTTATCCTTTTGCTTTTAATCTTCTGATATGCTGTATCTGTTATTTTTTATGGTAGGTTCTTAACGTTTATTGCATTTCACACGTATTGTATTTTTAAATTTAAGACTCTAGTCTTTTATTATTTGTTACTTTATGCATACATATTTTACATGTAACATACATTAACATAACATACATATTGTTTGTTCTTTACCTATTTGCCTGTGGAAATAAAATTTCCGCATTTGTAGAAATGTGGACAATAAATGCTTTGTAATATAATGTAATATAATCTGATCTAATCTAATCGAGCTACAATTATGCAAGATGTACACAAGCATAATGAATGGAAGTACACACAGGCCTACATGTACATGTACGAACATTACTCACATAGATAGCAATAAATTGATACATGTATAGGTACATGTAAATACAGTAGTCAGCATGGTCCATGGTTTGGGGATGATTTACCACAAGGGCAGTGACTTAAATACATAGGGTAGTCACACCATGACATCACTCAGCAGGTATGTCATTCAACACCTGTTTGGCACCAGTTGGCTTCACATTTACCACTAAAACGTGATTTATACCTCAATTCACAATGCTTTACTACCACTTCCTTGACAAAGTTATGCAGGCCCTCAGGTTATGGATAAATACACAATAGATCACGGCTCTGCACAAGAGATGATATTTTCATTTACAAAAACAAACTCTGTAAGGGCCGTTTGAATTTTTCTAAACTGTGACATCAAAAACAAATCTGTATTGCAGAAGGAGTGACAATAAACTGGATAGAATGTCACAAACAATTGGTGGTGCATGTGCAAGATGATATTTTTCATCAGCTACATATACTTCAAAAACATGTAGGCCCTGACTGACAGAAAAACTTCCAACCTGATACAACACTAACAATCCATTGAAAATTGAAATATATAAAAAGGTGAAAATCACATTTTCAACCACGCTGTGAGTTTAATCAGTTAAGGACATTTCATGTACTGTATGTTTTTTGAATGCTTAATGTACCATATTTTATGGAATAATTTTAGTACTGACATTAATTTCAACACCTTGTTACCCTTGAAGCTTATGTACAGTAGCTTTATTTACAAAATTACTTCGTAATTAGATTTTTGTACAGTTCATTTGTAACTCTGGGATTTGAAATTAGAATGTCCTCCAAGCATTCCAAACTTCAAAATATTATGGACTTTTATTACATGGTTTAATTAGTCTAACCATAGGGGAATTGTCTTACTAAAATGAGCTGTGAACTACTAAAGTTTTGTCAGCAGCAGAGTGTGGGTTCGAAGCCCGGTCATGACATTTGTGCCGTTGAGCAAGGCACTTAACCGTAATTGCTTCGTAAAAGTTGGGAAGTACATGTAAGTGCATTCTGCTCTAACAGCCTTACTATTTATTTACTAATGTCATTTCAGTGACACCAAAAAGTAGTCATTTAACAAATCTTAACAAAAACTGTATAATATATGCCATGGTACTGAAATTACAGATATTGCATAAATGTTATTTGTACTATTTTGGAGGTGGTGAAAGAAACTTGAATGAATGTCAGTACGTTTTGTTAGTGTATTGATGAGTTGAGTCTTTGAGCACAGATTGAAGTGTTCAAATCTCGTAATCATTTTTGATTGATTGAATCTAAATTTATAGAAAATTTAAGCAAATCTGACACTAAAAAATGTGACCTTCCAAAATTTCCAAAATCTGTTGCCATCTTTTTGTTTCAAAGAGTTGTTTTCAATGAGCTACTTGAGATTACTTTAATTTATAAACGTACACTGTGAGACAACATTTTGTTAATTGGTTTCTAATGAGAAAGATCTGCATGTCATATCCTCCAGTCACTCCAGTGGCCTCCTATATGAACAGCTTGTCATTTGCAAGATCCTGCTAATAACTTAACACAGCTAAACACTGACTTGCTCCTCACACAATCTCAAAACTTATTGTACATACTTCCTTGTAAATAACTCCCCTCATCTCAAGGTCTCCTTACAGGCATTGCATCATCCTTAAATGTAGGGTCATTGTTTGGTAATGACCGCAAAAACAAGTTTCTATCTGAAAGTTACAGGTTATTTAAATAAAGATGGTAATGGCAGTAAGCATCCTGCAAATTGTTTTGTCTGAAATGTCCCATTGATTAGAAGTCAATAAAAACATTTGAATCTGAGAAACGATTCATGCATGAGTCGCTTCTCAGAGTTCTGATGATTGGTGTCTGTTTGCGAATGCTGCAGCCATGCGGTTGGTACCCGCTGTGGTGCTGTCAACTCGCTAAATGTGGATAAATGTGGATAAATTGGATGTTCTTGTGAAAATACATTGTACTATGACATTTTGTTGCTGTTTTCTCAGCAAGTACATGTACACACTGAATTCTGCTGAAACTTTCACTTGTGACTTTCAATTACAGAGTACCGACAGATTTCCTTAGACACCCCTGTGCTCCATTTTGGACTGATCCGATTACATAGGATTTAAGTGCAAAATAGTAACCTGCGCAAGTTCAAATGCAACTGTGTAAGTTTGAATTGGAATTTTGCTTGCATTTGTAAGCAAGCCTTTAATTTGCAGAAGTTTTTACTTAGTAATTAACATAAATATTGGGGGCACCCTTTACAAAGGTTGGTAAATGTTTTGGTTGTTCACTATTTATAAGTTTCTTGTTCTTATTTGGACGCGAGACAGTTTTTGAAGTTTTGAGGTGAAAATGTGTAGTTTTATATGTCAATCTTAAGAGGAACAGGTTCTGGACAAGGATATTTCAAATGACAAGACAACATTTAAGGTAAAATTAGGCACAAATTTTCTTTGGCTGAGGATTATGTAAGTACCTCTCCCCACATGTCATGTTTTATTATTTTGTGTCTACCAATTTTATCTTAATATTGATTAGGGGGGCCTACTGCATGTTTGGCCAGATGCTGAAGATCTTTGGCTAAAAGTAGCAAGCAATGGGAAAGTTACTTAGGATCACACACTAATTCTGTTTAAATAAAATGTATAATGTCTATGGTACAAAATGAACATGTATGCAAAACCAAATCCAAAGAGTTTGTGAATCATAAATCACAGGGATTTCAAAATCATACATTTAAGCGAAAGTATAAAAATACAATCAGAACTTGTCCAAGGTATCATTTTGAGACATGTTATTAAATCAATCTTTTGGGCAGTAATAGGGAAGCCCTGTAAAACCATATGAACTGAAAACTATCCGTCATTGTATCAGCATGATCAGTGACAAAAGGGTAGGCCTACAAACATGTACAGGTACAGTATGGTGCACATACAGACGGTGTAAAACTCTGCACAGGTTTGCAGTATTGCATGCACTACATGTAAATTTATGCACTGCAGTTCTTCTGGAATAAATACATACGTGGGGTATGTACAGTGTACATATTCCTTCAAATGCAAACACAACCTTTTATTGAGATGATAAAGACAGCAATTTGGATGTTAAATGTAGCATATACTTGTACAGTACGTCTCTACTATTGAGTGCTCAACACAGATACCTCAAGGGTATGTACAGTAAATGGATGACTCATTCACTTCCTAAGCTGCAGATCCTGCCATCACATCAAATTCAGAAATCATACAACTATACACGTACTGCACACTCCAAATTATCCCTCAAACAATCCTATAAACCAACACGGTTTGTAAGAAGTTTGGAGGACATTTTGAAATGCCACACCTTCATTAATGATTCCATGGTGTAATTGTACATGCAGGCTAATGTATGTATTACGTATTTGATCTTAAAGATGCATTTTTATGCATGTTTGATCTTACAATTTGTTCATTGAGAAGAGGTTTTATGTCCACAGTCTGATGCTACATGCACATGACATGTAGAAAAAGCTAAAGCTTGAGACAACTTCCAATGTAGAGATGAGTAACATCAATGAACATTGCTGTCAGTGGGGCAGCTCAAAAACCCAGTACAAGAACCCAGTCAATAACTATCAGCCCCAAAGTGTCTTATTTATGTTTCTTTGAAATAGTGAAAACAATAAAGGTTGTGCATGATTTGTACTGATTTGTACTGTTGGCATGCAATTCATTTGACAACAACAACAATCTTGTAACTAGTGACTTGTATTAGATATCCTCTTGCTTAAATTGTATCAGCATGTGGAGAAAAAATACTCTGGTTTATTGGAATCCCTATTACAATTAAGAGAACGACATTCATTTTTAAATATTATACATATCTTCAAAATTCTTCACTAATTCTAGAAACACTTATGTTTTTTGAAAGAATGCACAATTGCCTAATGTAGTTTTCTATTGTAAACATAACATGCAACCAAACAATTTTTCATTTTTATGTTTTACATATAGTTTAGTGGGGGGGGGGGGCGCTCCAAAATGTTTTTGACTTGACACATTTCAACAACAAAAAATCTCTGGAGGATTGACACTGGGATAAACTTTATTTTAGATTTTATTACATTGGTCAATACACTGTAGGAATAACATTTGTTTTACATCCACATTTAGATCAACAAAACAAGAATACAACCCTAGCATCCAGAAGTTCAACCCCAAATTATTTAAAATTCACCTGGTCAATTTCCCTTGCTGTTAATTACTTGATATTTGAAATAAAAAAGTTGCATCCCCTTTATTAAGGTGATCCCCTGGCTACCACTTCCCAGGTTGTATCATAAACTTGGGTGTGATCCCTGGCTACCGGGCAGTTTAACAAGTTGTCTGGCTTCTAACTCAACTGGCACCCCCAAACAGAGATATTGACAAAATAGGGAGACCGCCAACATAGGGCTAGATACCTCAGTAGGTAGAGCGCCGGCATGTTAAACCTGAGGTCGTTGGTTCAAAACCTGCTCCAGTAAATTTTTCTTTGTTCAACCCCAAATTAAGTATTTGATACATGTGCCAATCCATGTACACATGCAAACACTGTAATAATGCCTTTATTCAGAGAAATTCATAAAACAAATTTAAAAATTTCTTGTTTTTATACCAAGCAGGTCACTGTATCCCATATGATTATACATTGGTTGTAATTCCATCCCAACTGTGTGTTTTTGTCCCATTTTGGTTAACTGGTCTAAAGCAATCTTTGTTACAAATACAAATTGGCAGTAGAGAACAACAATGATCTCTTGCAAACCATGGTCCTCTATGCTCAAACCAGTCAAACCTCAATTATTTTTATGTTAGTTGCTCTATAACTTTATCCAACTTAATAATAATGAAGTAGGCTCAAATGGCACACCTGGGTATGTTTACACATTTCCAAACTGTTGGTGGGACTGTTACCCTCAGGCCAATGGAGTTATCCAGACTCCTTGTTGGAGCATAGAGAATGATTTATCAAGGATGATTAATACATTCATAATGCACTTAATTGCATTGTTCCCTTTAGTGAGGATGAATAACATGTAAAGCATCCTTTTTGTGATTTTTCTTTTGCTGATACTTTTAGAATGAAACTGTTCATATTCAATGGCCATTCTTTTGCATAGCATTAGCACCGAATCGCTTACACTTAATTATGCATATTTTCAAGACCCAGACTATGACCTTCGAAAACTCACAATGCCGTATGTTGGTTTCATTTACACCCAGCTATATTAAACTGATACACCGTTAGCGCATTCACGAATACGTGTGGCATGCGCATGTACGCGGGACCAACATCTCTTACAAAACTAAAAAAATGTACAGTGCATACCAAACTTTTACACAACAAAGCTTTACATCTATGGGATATTTATTTGCTAGTTCAAAGAACTGGTCTTTATATCTTGTTAATAACCCCCCCCCCCCCCCACCAGACTTTGACCAATCAGAGTGCATAGTATGGTACTCAGTATTGCAATGTCCTTTTTGCAGTGAAGGCGTTTCCTAGCAGTGTCACACACTAAGCATTGTCTACTTGGTAGTCTGACCTCAATGCACAATGTGCACAATTTGCTTTGTAATACAAACCTTACAAAGATTTGGTCTTGTGGTGTGGGTTTCAGAAATTCAATAGTCTTAAGTTTCTCCAGGTTAATTTGATTTAAGATAATACACACTGCACATTTCAACTATGCAGACTACTGTTATGTGAACCTAACCAAATAGCCCAAACAAATCACACCAATCCTGGTTTCAACCAGAGGTTGAATCTTGATGTCAACAGTTTTCACAATAGGCCTACACACTATATTTTAACCTGACACTTTGTGAATGAATATGTTGTATGCCAATGGATCCAAAAACTACCCCAAATAAAAGCATCACTCTGTTCTTCTTTGTGCAACAGACTTCCCTGATGGCCGTTGAGATTTAGAGGTCTTGTACTGTTGTACATCCCAGATCTTGACACCTATCATGTACATGTAGGCCTACATGTACATTGTTCAAAATGACATCATTTCACATCTCCCCTGCCAGACATACTTGTAGTAGTACATGTAGTTTTACAATATTATCCTTAGGGCTTGTGAAAAACAAATATTGATAGTAAATTGGATTCAGTATGATAAATTGATGGCATACCGCATATTATCATATGATGGAGCTGAAGACATTTTGTACATGTACTTTATGTGCAGTGTATAGGCCTAGCCCCCTTGCAATGATGTCACACGTGGCTAATGTATACTCATGGTCTGCTGTTTTGGATACATTTTGTCAAACTGCATACATAGTGTATCCATTTTTACACAGTGACAACTTAACCCTCACTTTAAGAAAATATTGTTTAAAGTTTAGCCGTTTTTCATTGGCTTAGGAGACTGGTTACTATTTTTTCTTCCAAAAAGAGCCAAGTTATTCAATCATTCAGAACTGTCAGTATTTTTTAATCTTCCAACTATTAGGTTGTCACTTTGTCAACAACAAAAAGCAGCCTACTGTGTACAGAGTAGCAAACAAAGAGCAAGCAAATTTAGGTTTGTTTAACACCATCAAAAAACTACATGAAAGGATAACACACAAAACAAACCACACCTGTTTTGGCACAGTGCCAGTGCTTTATAGATGTAATTTTATTTGTCAGTTTATAACAAAAAGTTGAAATATATGATAGTCAGTTATGCTTTTTAGTATATCTACAAAACTGTTAATTACTTACAGCAAGAAAATGCACAAAAACACTTCGCAACATTTGGTGATTTTTGATACATTTATCATTTCGTAACAATGTGAGGATATGATGCTCATCCTACTGCTTGCAAATCACCTAAGATGTGCACTGTATTTTATTTCAAATGATCCAACCACCTGTCAATAGTTGTGGATTGTGCAATCTCCACCGTTCAATGTGTTGCTACATTTCTTCAACAATTATTGAATTATGTGGTGAAAATGACACTTGTTCATTATTGCCTTTGATTAGGCTATACATTATTGATACACACAATTTTGTATCATCTCCAAATTTCAGGGATTTTGAATTTATTTAAGAGTCCAAATGACTAAGTTTTAGCCATGGCTGACTTTCATACAACTACAATGTAAGCCTTTCAAGGAATAGTCAGCTATAGACTGCATGCAGGTTTCACACGCATTCAAACTCCTACCAAGTTGGTCCCAACCATTGAATTGAACAAATGTGTGATCTGTTCATCAAATACTTTTGTTTATGGCTTTAAGAATTATATCATATTGTGAAGAAAATAAAATTTAGCAATTTAGCAATACAAAAGTAAAATAAATTTAATAAATTAAAGAAGAAGACCAGAAAATAAGTCTTGTTCCCAGTTTCCCATCACCTGTAACAATTCAGAATTTTTGCTCAACTGACATTCACGTTATTATTCGACCAGGTTTGTAATGGTTGCACAAATTTGAGCATGATTCACAAAGAGTGTTTCTACAAACAAAACAATAATTTGAGACATCCTTCAAAGGCATGGTTTATAGCGCTAATTCATCTGGCAATAAGTATCCTCATCCCAAAACTTAATTATGCCTCAATGTTTATTTTAACAAACAACTTGTATCATTTTTTTTAAATCAATTGTTTTTAAAAGAAATTGCTGTGAGTATTTTCTTAAACAATTTTATATTTCATAAACTATATAGTCTTTGTTGGACATGTTTTTTGTTTTCCATACATTTGAGACAGTCTATGGCCATAAATGTTGAGTTTTTTGTCGAGGATAAATGTTGAGGACTTCTTGTCTTGATTATCAGTGAGCACTACAGCCCTTCCTTAAAAATCCTCATTCAAATAGTTGGTTGTTTCTTTCTAACATGACCCAAAAAAGTGGGCAAAGATACGGCTTGTTGTAATGAGGACACATATCTTCATTGTAAGATTGAGTCTCCCTGGAGCAATGCAAAGTGCCAACTGCTTATCAATAATGCAGAAGATGAATCAGAGGATGGCAATTGACTTACCTTGTCCATATACAGCAGTAGCACCAGCAGTTACCAGACACAACCATAAGTAAGGTATCACCATGATTATTGATAAGATGCTAGCTGCATTCTATCCTGCCATAACACCAACAATGTCAGATCATCAAACAGACCTATCAATCAATCACAATAATTACAAATTATATTGCAGCAAACAGTGTTATATTCTGATCAATGAAGGCACAATCAACTAAACAAACAATAAATGTACAATTACAGTCGCAGAGGACCACATGTCCAGACACAATCAAAGCTAAAGAACAAACACAATTATAGCATATATTTATGTCCTTCCTCCATGATTATAGACATTCAAATCTTAAAATATCAACACTTCACCGGATTTGTTTTATTATGTTGATATTATCTGAAACTACAAAGAAATACAGCACATCTTACATAAATACTGCATACAAGCCCCAGATGGTTGATGCATTATGATATAATTTACATGCACTGGGATGAAGGAATACATACATTTGCCCTTAAAGGGTATGCATAATTAGGGACAATAGGTTTATCATTATGCAGTTTCATTGCTTCTCCAGGATATTTTACATTAACCTTATTTTAATATCACATTTTTCAAAATAGAAATGGGGAAGGTGGAAGGGGCAAGGGGGGAGGTAAAATAAATGAATGTCCTCAATCTGACTGATTTGCCTGTGATGTGATACGTGTATTTCTCATTCCTCCCTTCTCCTTTCTTAAAAGAAATATACATTGAATAAGTTCTCTTGAAAGTAATGCAAGTGGTAACACTTATGAAACAGTTGCAGAGATGGTCCTTAAAGGCTGTGTGTTTTCCTTAAGAGCTGATCATCAAAATGCTGATATTGAAAAGGTCTTTGACTTTGAGGTTAAAATCTACCTGACATCCAATCTTATTTTACTTCAATGAATCCCTTTTTGTTGTGCTAATTAATTAGTTCAGTAATGATAAGTACTTCCAGTCTTACCATTATTATCAATCATTTGATTACAGTAAGCATCTTGAACCATCAATAGTACTTTGTAATTAAGTGCACTACTCTAGCACCCAACCTTCAACCATTCAATTAAAATTGCAAGAGAAACTAACGGCAACAAATAGACTCTTTGAATTACATCCATTGTACTTGGGACAATAACGGGCAATGAGTTTCCTCAAAATAGTGTTTAAAGCTGTATATTACTAAAACATCAATGCCACTATTTTTAGTGACGGTTATAAAACGAAATGTGTAAATTCGTTCAGGTTTGTTCTACCCGGAGGAAGCAAGCCTTGATGCAGCGTTGGACTGTTCCTAAAAACCAGTGCTGACTATTATTCTTTTATTATTATTATCAAATTGTTATATTATACACACACACACCAAAACAATTCAGCACAGAAAAACACAAGTTTATGAGTGACATTAACCACTTCACGTTGGTCTTAAAAATTGTTTACTGTGACTCGATTTGCGTGGTATTATTTTTCAGAACTTTTTTGACCTTCTGAATTAATTTTTGTCATTGACACAATAAAACTTGTTGAAAGTTGTTCCCGGCATTCATAAACGTCACCACTTCAAGTTCAAACGAAACAACTTCAACATGATCATTTAAGTTGAAACAACTATTGTTTCTGTCGAGAATTTTTTAAAAATAATATTATTATTAACATTCTTTCTTTGACCAAGACTTCATTTCTTGTAGCTTACACACCTGCAACATTTTATTCAAAAAGATGACCCTACTTTCACCTTCACATCCAGTCCAAACAGGAAGCTCAAAATGTAACAAATCTTATCTCCTGAACCACAAGTCATACAGTCGTCATTTGATTTCGTCTTGTACAGCCTTTAACTTTTGCAACGTTTTATTCATAAAGATGACCCCACTTTAACCTTTACTTCTGGTCCAAACAGGAAGCTCAAAAATAAAAAGCAATCTTATTTCCTGATCCACATATTTTAGATATAATCTTTGTACTGTCCTGTAGCATACAGTCCTGTAGCGTACAGCACTGTAATATTTTATTTTAAAACATGACCCCGCATTGACCTTTTCTTCTGGTCCAAACAGGAAGCTCAAGTTAATCCTATTTGTATACCATGGGTCAGCTGCGAATTTAAATAAACCAAATGTGGTGTCTTTTTGTGGAATTATCAGTGACACTCAAACTTTCGAAAAACAGACTGACCATATCATCACTTGTTACAGCACCCTCTATTGAAATGTTACAGATCCACATTTTAAGTAATAATATCTCCTGAACCGCACGATATCAACTTCTAATATGTGTGATTTCTTCTGGCTCATATCCCCCCCTGGTGAAATGTATTGATATACACATACCCACTTGACCTCTCCTCTGGTTCGAATAAGAATAACAAAGGTTGGTACACATATTTGAAATGTTGTTTCTACACCAAAAAGTTGAGCACTTTGATTATCTTAGTCTTTGTATGAGACACCAAGGTGGTGCAGTTTTTCTAAATAAAAATATATAATGATAGTGACATGACATGTTCATACAGCGCCCCCTGGTGACCAGTTAGAAATGAAAGATTATCTCCCGAATGATATGACAAGTATTAACAAATGTTTGCTTAAAAACCTGAATTTTTTAAAACAAATTTAGACTGTGATGAATGCCAAACAGGATTACAGGAAAATTACACAAAACGCAGACTCATCTCATATTTCGGGCTGCAGAAATTCTTAGGTCAACATTCAGGAACAGCTCTGTGGTTGTTACTTACAATCACATTAGATCTAGTTCAGTTTGAAAAAGTTTGGCTGAAAAGAACGTCTTCCGACAAGAAGTGGTTTACAAAAACAATAACCTATATTACGGTTGCCTTCCTGCCTTTAACTCCCCATAAATTCAAGGCAATTTGATTACAATTCTTGATACAGTGGTGTATGTTTAAATTCATTTTTAAATTTCTTAAATAAAAAACCCAATAATGTATTGAAGTGTTGATTCTGTTTTTATTTATTCACATCTTTTTTTCAGGGGGGGGGGGGCTTGCAGAATAAAACTACAATGATCTGCTAGAAGATTATAAAACTATTAGTGGGTGTTTGACTAACATTTAACAAAACATCATATCAAAAGGCTGCTAAGTTCATTCAGCCCATCATCACAAACACAGTGTATCAGTGGCCTCAGATAACACCAATCAAATCCTGTCAACTAGATGTCAAGAAACAGCTACAGGTATTGCTAAATGGTTAGTACATGAGTCACAGACTTAAAAAGGACATGTTTTCATATTACTATTTCAACAAATTGAAATGTTCCTGTTTGTAAGTGATAAGTAAGACAGAAGGGATTGATACTCTTACTTTAGTATTGGGAAAGAGAAAGTAAGGCCATATCTAAACAGATGGCTTGGCAGTGGCTACGGCTGGGAAGCCATAGCCAAAAGCTGAAGTAATTTAATGCAGACACTGCCCGATTCTCCTCATTTTGTTCACTGTACATGTATTGTAATGCATGTACATACAGTAATTTTTCATTGTTATGTGCAGTTGTATGTAAAACAAGTCTTCAAAAACTAATCAACCGGTCTTAATTTGAATGCTTTTGTACGTGTAGGAGCAAAGTTTAAAGCTGGTTCTAGTTACCCAGGGCAACTTGTTTAATTCTGCCCACAATCCTGTCAGTTGCAAGAGCTTTGGCAAAGTCTCCTCTCATTTTGTATTGCCTGAACAACACTCTAGTTATTAGAACATACAAACCAAACACTACTTATTCAACACTTTGTTGACAATTTCAAGATATGAACGAAACAATATTGTACCATCACATAAAAAACCTCCTTGGATCAAAAATTGATTTGGATTGAAGTGTCTCAAGAACCTAAAAACAGAAAATACTTCAGCTAAACTATTAATTTAAAAATGCCAATCCAGAATTCTGCTAAGAACAAATTATGCCCTCTTTACATAGAATCTTGACTTTTTGGAATCAATGGTGCAGTGAAGTGAATTGCTTTTTTCTAAGAAACTTGCACATTTTATTAAAACCAATGAACCAACAGATTCTATAGATCATCATTGGGATAAATACAAATTACAATTCCACATTTCCCTTTTTTCAGAAACATCAACCATGGAGGTAACCTCCATGCATCAACTATATCTGGTGCTTGATGTGCTTTTCGAAACCAATCCAAACAATAATAAACCATGTTTGTTTTAAGATTGTTCGCACAGTAAAACTAAGATGAGTGTATCAACTAACAAGACACTGAATTCAGCATAAACCCTGTATCCACAGTATGAGAGTGAGAGAGAGAGAGAGAGAGCAGAGAAGGTGAGTGGAGGTCAGCAATAAATTGAACAGTAAATAAAGTAGTCTGACCTACTTGAGTAGGTGTTAAAAGACCTGCAGACATCAACTGACTAAGCCAGCTAAACCCACATTGCTAACAAGTACAGGAGGGTATCTTGCAAACTTTCCAGTTAGTAACAACTGGGGATCCAGTTAGTAATAACTGGGGACACTTTGGGCTATCCTTTCTCAATGACTGTACAATGTATACCATGTGTTAATTCGGTTAACTTAATCTTACCAGTCTTACCTTTAAGATGGAAGCCATTTAACATTTAAGTAGAAAGTACATTATCCAGGATTATGTTGCGATAATTCTCAGTACTAAATATTCTCCACAGTAGCAATATCCTTTGACTAAACACTAAACACCAAGCAATAAACACAGCAGTTCTCATCAGTGGAAAAACATGTTGTTTTCGATAAATAGCTGAGTAAACAGGTAAATAATAGATGACTACCACCACCTACACTGTGTAGATGGAGTCTTATATTCCTGGTTCATACCCATTGTAGCATTTGTACCACAGAGCATTCTTTCCCAACCAAGGCTGTAGTTCAATACAGCATTTGATTACAGTCCTGACAGTCAAAAAGGTTATTCCATTAACAGTGAGGGGGAGGAGGTTTGAGACACTACATGTATAAAAGATGCTGATTACTCATACTCTTGGTCATTCGTTGAGGCATGCACACTGGCTGGACCACCAACAATGTTATTGTGCACCCATCATGCCCATAGCCTAATTAACTGCTTGGCATTATAGATTACATTACAATAGCAGCTTTTACTAATGACAAAAAGAGTATTAATTGATTGATGTGGTTAGTCACAACTGGCTTTTGTCCTCTTAATGGTATTAAGAAGTCTTCAATGTAAAGCTGCTTTACTTGACACTGTCCCAGCAGTACCACACAGTCCTTCACCCTACAAAAGAAACCGGAACTAACTTCCAAAAAAGGTCTACCACAACACTCACCATAAGCAAAAATGTTGATGTGAATCAGTCCATTACAGTGTACCTCCATGATCAGTCACAATTCACAAACAGGCCATGATCAAATTGAAGCTACAGAATCTCTGGACACTTTCAACATGTTCAAAGGCATGCTTATTCCACAATTGTTTAGCATTGCTTACGACTGATTAATCTGTAATTAACGTGTTCATATCGTGTCATATGATGTATCGCTATGTACATGTAGAAGGCTACTAAGCTGCTCCAGAGAAGCAACTTTGGTCATCATTAGTTTTTACACTACCAGGTATCAACATCAACAACTTTGTGTTCAGCCATACATGTAGGACAAACACTACTATCATGGCGTTATAAAAAGGATAGCTCCATGCTATTATTAATACTATCATTAAGGTTAAACAGCAAACTAAGCACGTCACAAGGAAACACTTAGTCAATTAGAGAGGGCACATACAGTAAATACAATTTTAATGTAGTTTGGAACAATTGATTTTTTTGTATATCTAATTATTAATTTGTGTTTCGCGCGTGGTCTTCTTTCCAATTAACTTTGTCTGCATGTAAATTCAAACTATACATTTAACAGACAGCAAAGTAGCAATAGCAATTAGCATCTTCATACAGGTGGCAAGTTAGAATTTCAAAAGATCTCCTAAGCCCTTTTCACACGAGAAAAAAAACAACATTCCTTGCGACGAATTTAACGAGCGCTGAAGTCATCCCACGCCTGCCCGCTTTCGCAAGCTTTCACACGACACCAAGTAAAAATGTGACCACGTTCCATGAGACGAGAGTACAGACTTAGCTGGTTACCACTGAACTATAGAGTTTTTGTTCTTAAACAGCGCTAGTACCAGTTAAATGATGACGTATGTCGCGTGTGCACATTCATAAGACTATGCCCATAATATCCTCAAAAAAACAACCGGCGAAGACATCAACCAAAGATAAGAGTAAGAAGGCCAAGAAATATTGGTGCTACAAGGAAACGATTGCCTTGATAAACATTATGGAGAAGGAAACTGCCCAATCTAAAATGGATGGTTTGACCCAAAACGGCCATGTTTGGCGGGAAATCACGGACGAGGTGGCAAATGGTCGCAACGGTGACCAGTGCCCGGTAACGGTGTGTAAACACACAAAGGTCGGCTCCCGAAGGTTCTTCACGCATGCGTGTTAATACCGCTTTCGCGAGGATTGTCGGTCAATAAACAACGGATCGTTTCACACGAAGGTTTGACTAGATTCCTTGCGAAAAATTACGCTAGCGTAAGATTTTGTCGGAGGTCGGGACCTACTACAAAATTTCGCAAGGTTTGCGAAAATTTCGCAAGGAATGTAGGCGATGTAAAATATTAGTGTCCTTTCACACGAAGCCCAATTTGTAATTTTTTACAAAAAATTGTTCGTTTTTTCCGTCGTGTGAAAAGGGCTCTAGACTGCAATACATCAAGTAATATTTGTTTATTGTATGATTGCATCAATATATTCCCACACTGAAAATTAGTCAGTGTTGAGATTATGGTCGACACTATAGCAGTGCACCGTTTGGTTTGGGTGTGTACAGACAAATTTACCACAACCTAATTAAGTGTCATAGTACTTTTTGTGTCCACTATATCTCAAAATGGTTTATTACATGAACCAAACCAGACCTTTCAAACTGATGAAAAATGTAGGTTGAAGGGAAAAATGCAAACCACATGTAGTTTTATTTTTAATACTGCATAACAAATCAATGTTTTATAATCGAAATTAGGGGTGGGTGGGTGGGTCAAGTACTTTGGAAAAAAAAATCGAAATTTTAAAACATTGAAAATTTTGAATGGCCCCTAAGAATGCTTCAACATCTCCTCTACATTGTCAGGTCTACATGTTTGCACTTGTAAGTGTTCCTTGGTTTTATTACCAGACAGATAAAATAATTTTAATATACAAAGTTTAGACTAACTCATCACTCCACAACTACTGAACATGTTTAAAAAACAAAATTTATGATGTCATCTTTTTTCATTCATTCATTTGTTCATTCAGTTTGGTGATGACTTGACGAGTTGTGCCCATCTGACCTTGTCAAGCATTTGAGAGAGATGAACCGCGTCAGAGACCAGTTTCAAACTCAATTGATGATTTCAAGGTCATGTTGAGATGACCTCTATGATGAGGGGCATTGGGCTTCAAGAGAAGGGCTTGACTAGCTCAATATGGTGGAAAACATGAGCAGCTCACCAAATGTGAGACTTTTTGATGATGGTGGAGATACGGGGAAGGGCAACATACATTATATAAAGCAACATTCAGGAGATGTTGCAAAGAAACCTTCTGCACTCTGGTGCATTTCAGAGGCGTTTTACACATTATTTCTGAGCAGTTTTAAATTTAGTTTTTGCTTTACTTATTTGTTTATTAATTTACATGTGAAAATAAGGGGGAGCAAGCATCTGGCAGCCTCTTCCTTCAATCCACCTTCGTTTAAAAAAAAATACCGATACAGAAGTAAAAGTTACTGACACTAAGTTTAGACTGAGACGTGGCGCGTTTAAAACAATATCATTCCATGTATATTTTTAAGAATTTCAGTCTGAGTGATATGATATTTTAAAATTGAAAAGTACAGCTTTATACAGTAGTGAAATTGCTCACACACTCCAAGATTACATTATTCATCGGCATGGCATTGTTCAAAGCATCACTTATGACATTAAGCACATTTATAAATTAAAGTATATATCAAATTATTTAGTAAAGTATTTAGGTGTTTGCACATGGAATCATTACACAAAGAAATGTATCAATATTTATGGAATTGGTTCTGAGAAAGTGTTATCTGGTCAACAGTTTTCCAAATCAATAGTTTGGGCCTGAGCAGAGCTGGCTAGGTAATCAGTCTTTTAATAAATAGTTTTATATATAAAATTTTAGACAAGATATATAATACAGTTAAAATAAAAAAAACTTTTACACATAAAGATATTTGATGACCGAAAGAAAAAATCAAAATAGGAAAGAAACAAGTACTATTAACTGACACACCCACACAAAAATGCACTACATACATGTATCTGACACAAAGGACTGGACACTGACTGTCCCACAAAGAAAACCATTTCAATGAAAGACATCCAGTAGTCTGAATATAATTGCTTTTGTCTCAGAAAATCATCAAAATATATTTAGATTGGGCTGAATTTTTAAAGCTTTATAATCTTGGAAAGCAAAACGAAGAAAAGTTGAAATTATGACTAGACTTTTCACTTCCTGTCTGTTTTGTGATTGTTTTAGGAATTAGGGTGTTGAACTAGATCCATCCAAAGCAACAACAGGGGTTATCAAACTGATTGGCTGTAAGTAATTGCCAGGCCAATGAGTTTTTATAGTAGTTCATAACTGATAACTTTGCTCTGGGTTTGGGCACAAGAAACATGACCAATGAATTGCAGCAAAACCTTTCAATTTATAATCGCTTTACTATACAAATTCCATGCAGTCTTTGGGACAAATTTATGCAATTACTCCCAAAGTCTTAGGCTAAATACAAAACAATTACGAAATTGCAAACGCTTTGGGAAATCAGTTTCAATACAACTGCATTTGAAGTGGGTGCAGAGTTTGTTTACAATTTGGTACATCCATGTAAAATGCATAATGTTGTGTTTGAAGGTTGTGAAAAGTTTCCGAGACGCCAAGTTTGGGGTAAACTGGGGTAAAAACGCCCATGGAATAAAAACGTCCAAGGGTCAAAAACACCCACTTGACTTGTTCCCACTGCTAGTAAAAAATGACAAGATGATTTATTTAATGGGATAGGCCTATATTTCTACTAAGTACATTGTAGGTAAAAACTAACATTACAAACAAATTAAATTATTGTTATATTTTAAGGATTCACACACAATACACATGTAGGTGCTGTTGAAAAAAAATGGCAAATGAAAAGTTTACAAATTTGACCATTGCAGGTTTAGCCTTTATCACTTCAGATGATTTCATCTAAAAGATAACAAATTTCTTTTTTCCTTATTTTGTTGTTGATTATTAAGAAGGGCTAATTTCACAATAAACAAATGGTACATTGTTACTTATTTTCTCAGTAATGTTTTTTGAGCGGGCATTTTTACCCCTGATCAAAATCAAGGGCCTTGGGGTTAGCGTCTTTGTTGAAAAACTCTATTGTAGCCTCATTTATCTAAAAAAACTCAATGTTAGGATTTTCTACAGCTATTCTTTGGAATGAGTAAGTTTTAGCTACTAGAAGTCCACCATATTAATATCAAACAATGTAAGCCTATTTCTACCCCTTCCACACATCCAATGAAGCTGTGATCTTAGGTTGGGCCACTCGGATACAAACCTAGACACTTACACACAAACATCTTATAACACACACTGACATTTCATGTGGGCACAAGGGTGTTCAAAATCACCAAAAGTCCCTTACGCCAGTCAATTTGTCAGTTTTTGTGGATCCATTACAACAACAACATCAGTCTTGTAACCAATTTTGACAGCAGATTCTGATAATTTGGGCCATAATTGTCTATTATTGGGGTATCTTTTCTTGATTTTGACATGAGGTCCTCTGAAATTGCCCCAAACTTACCAATACCACAGGGGATGAAAAAGAGGTAATGGCTAAATGGTTCAAGGGGTCGTATCTATTTATTTTAAAATTTGTATATTTGTTTGTTTGCTTAAAATATAGTCCTATGATTTCGAGGGAAATATAGATTAGTTTGATCATGTTGATAGGACGATTTAATCATTCCCCTGTCCTGAAGTAATTTTGTTTCCTCATGTTTTTCATTCCCTCAAAATATTATTTCATTCCCCCCGAGAAAATTATCGTTTTGTTCCCCAGAAATACACTTTCGTTCCCTAAAAATACGCCGTTGTTCCCCCGAAATACGATTTCGTTCTCCTGAACAAAAAAGATTAATTTAAAAAAGATTTAATTCAAATTTTTATTGAATTTGTTACCTCTAAATCAAACTTTGTGGGGAAGGAAATAGTTTTTCAGGGACTTTGGGGGGAAACTTCTTTTTTTTTATAAGGGAACAAAATATTATTTTGAGGGGGAAATAATTTTGTTTAAATAGCCACCTTTTCACATTTTGTGTCGCCTGTCCCTACTATCCAAGCATGTTAAAACCATACAGCACTGTTGTCGCTGGTCTGTACGCACACGGTCTGCGGAACATTGATCCTTGGAAATTTTAGTTTGTTTTATATGAAAAGTACCAAATATGTAGGCTTCATTTTACAACAATGACACAATTTAGAATACCCAGGATGGACAGAAAGTGTATTTTTAAATGTAAGGTTTGTTTCTTCTTGATTTTGTTTTGTTTCCCAGAAAAAGAAATGTTATAATGTGTGTGTGTCAAATGCTGACCGTGTGTTTCTAGCCGCCAATGACGTCAAGGGGTCAATGCATTTAAACACTTTTTGACTCTCGGCTGAAAAAGCTGCGCGGAGAGGTGCATTTTCGACTTGAATTCTTTATTACTGCAAATTTTAAGTGTAAAAATAGATATTAACAGGTATTTATGATGTCTATTCGGCCATAAAGAGATAATAATTACAATTTTGAGAGCATCCTAGAACCGCTCTTTAAGCATTCTGGAAATGCTGAATCTGAATCTGAATTATAGTCAGCAAACCATCCTAAATTATGGAAACATCACACCAACTTTTTGTAAAGAAGACAATGAAGAATTTAAGTTTTAGAAGTGGAAGGAAAACCCCTGGGGAAAACCCACACAGTCAGCCAGGTAGGGACTGAAAACCCACACAGTCAGCCAGGTAGGGACTGAAAACCCACAAAGTCAGCCAGGTAGGGACTGAAAACCCACACAGTCAGCCAGGTAGGGACTGAAAACCCACAAAGTCAGCCAGGTAGCTACTGAAAACCCACACAGTCAGCCAGGTAGGGACTGAAAACCCAATCCACAAGCAAGGCTCTGGTCCGGTTATCGAACCGGGGTCCACAGGGACAGAAACCACTGAGCCAACCTGACTGCCAATGCGATTGTAATTTGGGCCAGGCCCTAAAAAGCCCAACATCCTTCTTTTACATCCTTCTTTTACAATATGAGATGAGTTTATCTAGGACTCCTAAAATACTAGATGAGTCTGTTTACACCACGATGAGTACACTACATTATCTAGGACTCCTAAAATACTAGATGAGTCTGTTTACACCACGATGAGTACACTACTAACTGTACTACATGTAAATTTGTGGAGATCCTAGCATATTAAAACCTCATATAAATACTATTAATAAATACTTCGGAGAGTTTACGCACTCTGATTGGTCGAAGGATGGTCACGTGGGGGTGCACTATGTGCTTGTTGCGCGGCAAACTACCGGTATCAAATCAACTCATTTCTTTGAGGTATCTTCTTTTTTTTTCTTTTTTTTTCAGCAGGGACAGATAGTGCCACGTGCGGAAACATACTGCACGCGTAGGCGTGAACGCGCAGACAGTGTATCAATTTAGGGTAGCTGGTACGCGCATGAAACAAACATAATGCAAAGTCATAGTCTGGTTCTTGAAAATATGTATTTTAAACAGTTAATTATGTGTAAGAGATTAGGTACCACACAAAAGTTTAACAACCAAACGATTGGCCCTTGAACACTAGAACATTTCTAAAAATAACGGCAAAAGAAAATTCTGACGATTTTTACAGGTTTTTTTCGTTATAAGGCATTTATTAATGGGAATAACAGTGCGATGAGCCGGTCTTCACTGCGTGGTAATGACCTTGGTTGGTGGTTGGCCGCTGTTAATGGACCTCAACAGCGGCCAACCACCAGCCCGGTCATTACCACGCAGTGAAGACCGCTCATCGCACTGTTATTCCCTAATTAATCAATCATACATGAGGTTACAATTGCTGCAACTAATTTAGATTAGATAAAAAAACATTCCACCACAGTGTTCCACTACACCAGGCATTGTCATGTGAAATAAGGAGGGGGGACTCTATCTCGGAACAACTTGAAGTTCAAACTCGTGTAGTCAGTTGTTTGTCAACATTTATTTAATGCATAATTCTGACAACGTTGATTAATGGCGTTACACGTTAGTCAGTCATTTTCTTCCCCCATACAAATGTTATCGAAGGGTAGGGGGACTGAATATCACAACACAAGCGACTGCCTGTACACACCTACGTACACACACACACAGGTTACAGTGTTACTATTGAGTATTTGTATTGCACCGCTTTGTTGAATGGCACAATAATACATAGTCAAGTCGCATATTATCGTGTGGTGTCCCTATGCTATAGTACTGCATCTCAACTCCCCTGTTAGCAATTTTCAAACAATTAATCGGTAACAAACAATTGTCTTTCGTTCTCCTTTTAAAACAAATCCGAAAAGTCTTGACATTTTTTCAATTCAAATAATTTTCAATAAAAATGTCTGTCAGTGTCAGAAGAAAATTTAACTTAAGTTTTTACCTTAAAATAATATTCCATCCTTTGAAATACTTATGTTTTGCTCCTGTTTCACTTGTAACTGAAAATTATGTCGAAAGAAGGTATTTTCACATCAAAACTGTACGTTAGTGTACAGCGTCCACATACCGACAGAAAACATTGCGGCTTACATGGGCGCAGAATTAACTACATAAAGTAGAGAGAAAAAAAACGCCGACATTTAATATTAATTTATAAAGTGCGCCCTCAACATGTGCAAAACAAGGCCTTCGTGGCTTGGACAGCTTCGTAGAGTCGCGGTCTCACTCAAGCGACTGGGAGGCGAGACCACGCGAGTGGCGATTGCGAGCGCCACTCTAGACTCGTGCGCGTTACATTTTTTACATTTTGTATGATTATCGCGTCATTATTGGGAATTATTTTAACATTAAAATTTGCTGGGCGGTTAAATCTTGTCTGTGTTATCTTTGGGTTCTTCTCCTTTCGGTTTTTTGTCGAGGGAAATCATTTGCAGGCCGTTGAAAAACTCCCCCTTAGATAGTTTCACAAGCACATTCGTTCGGAGACATCGTAGATGAATTAAATCAAACCACCGGTGGGTTTCTTTTTTACGTCAAAGTAATACTTAACAATGATAAACTGACACTTCATACATAGTCAGTAAATGAATTTTATTCTGACCAAGAAACGTGCTCAATTTTAGGACGGCTCAGCGAAATCAACTCGTTTTGCCAAATGGGGGCGCTCTTGAGTAAGGCAACTTTTCTTGCATGCCCGCGGCCGCGCGCGCGGCGGCCTTGGCCTACACCATAGATATAGAATAATTACAATACCTAGATCGGACGTGCGTGCGCGTGCTCCACTGCCTGTGTAGAAAAAAAAACATGGACGCAGTAAAATGTCACGTGCTTGAGGCAACGCGCAGAATAAAAATATTTACAATTTCGTGTTATTGACAATTATTTTAGGGTATAGATTGACACATTATTAATTATGCGAGCAAGATGGTACTGAGCAGATTGATAGATACAGCACACCACACAGCTGATCTGAGGTTTTATTCTGTAAAAACGAAGACCGGTGGAAAATAATGTTGTGTGAATATGTCCAATCCAACAATCCTTTTGTCAATGAAATAATGAAATAAAAAGAGAACATCGTTAAGTTGCTTGGCCCAACATTCATGTTTAGAGTTTTAATAAGCCATTTTGACGCTATAAAAAAAAAATGTTTTGGGGCAATTAATTGGGCAAAAAAAACTTTATTAACTGTAATATTATAAAGACAGTCTCAAAATTACAGGTCAGCTGCGACCTAGCCTGCCATTCAAGGGCAATGCGTCCAAACTAAGCTTACATATAGGTCTTAAAATGTACACGTAAACAGAAATTGCTTGCACTATTCACAAGTAAATAGAAAACCATATATCGTTGTTTAAAACTGCTTTAAGAAAACAAAAACTATTTACACTATTTGCACCGTAGGCCTATGTTGCAGTTGTTTCAATTTTCTTTTACAATCAACTGAACATTTTCGTGGGCAGCTACAATAGAATTTCCCTACAATACACTTCTACAAATGAAGCAATAACTAGTAACATTTTTACATGCTCTCGGGTTTTAAATTAATTGAAGAATGTTACGACATGCAAAGGAAAGAAGCTTCAATTGCTTCAATTTCAACCCATGTATGTACAACAAATCTTGCAGATTTTCTGTACACATCTAACTCTTATTAATCTGCAAGGGTATCACTCTCCCTCTCACTGAAATCACCAAAACTCAAATTCAGTCAAGCAAAAATGTCCGAGGCTCTAAAATTCTACGTCCGTATTTCTACTACACAACATGTAGGCCTACTTTGAAATTCTCGGCAAAGAAAAAACCCCAAAGAAACAAAGAACACAAACAAACAAACAAACACCCCAACACCCCAACAACCAACCAACAAACAAACAAACAAACACCCCCAGAAACAAGAAAACAAACAAACACAACACACAAACAAACAAAACCTACAAAACACACAAATACACAAACACACACACACAAAGAAAGAAAGAAAGAACAAAAGAGTGACGTTTAGAATAGCCTGTACTTATTTGTTTATTTTATTTTTATTTTTTTATTTAGACAGGGTAGCCTTATCAGTTTTACAACTGCTATCCCTAAGGGCCCTGTGTACAAATAGTAAAAAGTAAAATAGTAAAATAGTAAAATACAGAGCAATAAGAAAAGCCATGAATCAAAACAGAAAACTGAGTGTAAAACAAAATCAAAAACTTACAAGGTTAGACGAAAATTACAGACATTAAAAAACACATCACAAAAAGCAGGGCTCATGAAAATTAAAACATGAACCAAACAATTAAAAAGGCATGGCACTTTGTCAGTGTATATACTTTATTTTTATTTTATCGAAATTTTAAACTTGAACACAATTTATGTGTGTGTACATAAACACAGGTCTCACACACTGGTTCCATTTATTGCCCTTTAAACAGAACCAATTTCGAATACAGGCTTCGTACTCGCTGGCTTTGAAGATCTTCTGTTATCTTTTTGCCGAAGTCATACGATCTGACCCGAAGGTACTGGCGAGCGATACTGCTTATCAGGCTCTCTCCATGTGATGGATCATGGAGGAAGGAAATAGATGGATCAAGGGTGTGTTGTGATGACAAAAACACACCACTCCCAATCATATCTTGGGCTGCTCTGCATATCATGGTAGTCATAAGGTTGGACATAGGTGACGGTGTGGTACCACTGTACATCCGGAACACCCTCTCCGAAGCTTTGCAGACAGCCATGGCGTCACCTGATGGGTATATCAAGCCCCCGTTATCCCGTAGCTGAATCAGATAGAGATGCCTGTCATATTGCTCATGTGTTGGAAGTTTGACGAGAGCCTCCATGCATTTCGGTGCAGGTGATTGATTTTAAGATTTTTCCTATTACGTAACCTGCTATGTAGGCAACCACGTTGCAGCTGAACTCACTGAGTACAGGAGGTACTCCAGATATGGTTGTGATGACATTGGATGCTGGGGTTAGAGACAGTAGGGTCGTGTCATCTTGTACCGTTGAGTTTGTGTTTGATGCTGGACTGATGTGGCACATGAGGAGCTGTCGGTACGCTCGTCTGTGGGACAGAATTTAGTAAAATCAAATCAGTATACAACTCAAGAGTGCCAATACATACAAAACACAGCCACTTTCCCTCCCCTCCACGAAATATTTGTCATTATTTTACATACTCACCTGAACTGGGCAACAGGTGGGTTGTTGTTGTGCCCTCCTCTACCTCTGATAGCACCGAAGAAAAGCTCTAAATGGTCCTGGCTCATCTTGTAAGTCAACAAATACCTGGACAAATTACATGCATACAGTTACCTGCATTTTCCATACTTTTCCATTGCCGCCAGATATACTTTACATCAATGGGATGTAACGAGACACATATTTAAATCTTATTACAATTGTTACAATATTGTTTTTTTTTAAATACTTAACATGACGTACTTCAGTTTGGGCTGCGGACCCTCACATAGGTCTTGAAAGATACCATTGATGGACTGAATATCAGCAATAAAACCGACCAGTGCCGTCTTCTTTCGTGTATCTATTATGGGAATACCGTTGATGTCCCTCAAGTTCATCAGGTACAGCCTAGCCCTCTCGATGAATGGTCGCCATGACGCCAAGTTGGTGAGCTTTAGGGGTTCTTTGGAACCTTTTGCAGAGGGATTTCTTGTGTTGCAGAAATCAAACAATCTGAAAGCATACAAATGTAATATAAATTACACAGAGTGGATCGAAACATAAGTTAAGGAAATCCGTTTCAGTTTTCCATAATGACGAAAGCAGGACTTTACCTGTCAATAATTCGAAGGAACTTCGTAGTTGCCTCGCAGCCTCGAAACGTTGGTTGACCCAGATCTCTCAGAAACTCTAGACTTGTTGCCACTGAGTTGCTGATTGTCTGTGCGGCCAATGACACTTTCATCTTTTGGTTTTGCCACTGTATGTGTGCTGAACGGAGCTTGTTTGCTGCTCGGAGCCCTTCTGCATCTTGGGTTGGATGAAGGTTTTCAATGAACTGCCAACACACTATATTGAAAAAAAAGGGATATTTCAAAAAATAACGTGCGATTTAGTTTGTATGGTGGAGGGAATGTGGTGGAGGGAATGTGGGTTACACAAAATGGAAAAAAAAGTCAAGCTCACCATATGAGTTGGCTTCTCCATCCAAGATGACTTTCCAAGAAGCAAGTAAGTTGCGCATGAGTTTGAGCATGTGGCAGGCATCGAGTATGTACCACACTTTTCTCAGCGGATGACATGGATGTGGAAACCACGTTCGCATACTATGAGGGGGGTCTAAGACAACTCCAAGGAGCTTTGCTGTTGCAAGATTCGCACTCAATCCTTCACCTGTGGACAACGAGATGTTGGTATAAAAACTGTAACATTGCCATGCCATCCCTCGGTTGATTTATTATATAGTAGTAAACTTACCAGTTAATGACACTACTGTCACTCCAATATCCCACAACAGAACTAAGGCCTCTGTGATCAGTCGCACTTGTGTTTCAGCGCACATTTTCGCTACAGCAAAGTATCCAATTGGAAGTTTCCAATTGTCATTCATTCCAACTGCCATCAGAACTATGCATTCAGTAGCAGGACAACAGTTGATGTTTCCAAAGCCGAGATTTTCGTATCTGTTTAGAAGAGGGGGGAATTACAGTTACTTAACCTTGAGCAGCACTGAGAATATGATGGCAAGTAGGCCTAATCAAACTATCTTACTAGTGAACAAAATTTGCATTTTAACAAAGTGGCATTTTGTAAAGACTTAATTTAACGTACCCTACGTAAGAAGATCCATCAAATTCAACCTGCTTTCGGATGCTCGTTCCATCCACCATGAGGCAAACAAGGGTTTCGTGATCAGAAGATGCATGCTTTTCTTCAATGGCATCCAAGGCGTCTTTAGTAAAGCCAGGGTAGCAGGGTGTTGTAGCTAACCATCTCCTCACAGTACGTACGGACGGCAACTTGATCTCTTTCCTGACAAACTCATACGCTTTGAGGGACAGTAGTAAAGATAGAGGGAGAACTTCTTCATCTCATCCCTGTAGCACTGGTTATCTCCTGACGAGTCGTGCCTCTTATCAAGGAATTCCAACTGCAAATTGGAGAAATTCGACTCCATCGCCTCAGCCCTGTCGCTTGTGACGAGGCATTCTTTCTTCAAAGAAAGCACAACTTGTTTCACTGATGAGAGCTTTTTGGATAAACGGCTATCTTGTACGTTTGAGCTCTTTTTAATCTTTTTTCAGACTCGTGATTTGTTCTATCACACTTTGTGGTAGGTCCATCTCTGGTGGCCGTGAGTACTCGTGGTCGTTTGGATGACCTGCTTTTGGTGAGGGGGCAAGTGAAGTTTCGTCCTTGATGGCTGGCCTTTTAGTCTTCTTTGGGGGATTCAGGCCATCTTCGAAGAGACCACATCTACTCTACATATTTTTAAAAGGGAAATTAATGCGAGGTTTATTATGTTCTTGTTTGTATTGCACACTTTTCAGGAGGAAAGAGAGAAAAAATCTATGTTAACGAGCGGCGAGAATAACAAAATATTGTTTGATAAGCTCTGTTTACACACACTAGCCTACCTATTTCTAGTGACGAGGCACGTTTGAATCTTGTAATTTCTTTTCACAACCGCTTGTAATAATTAAATTCATGATACAATCTCGGTTATTTTAAACAACAATCATATTTTAAAAGCAATTAACCATTCGTTTAACTATAATGAAATAAATAAAATTAAATGTCATATTTAGTCATTTGTATCTTACATGCTTTAAATGACTTGGGTAGTTCTCAAACAATGATGGCGAGGCGTTATCGCGAAGGTATGTTTTGCCCCACCGAACCTCAAAACACTCGGCAGAGAAATGGTCGCTGCATAACCTGTAATTTTTGGTTGGGTGCCAAGGTCTGCCATTTGGTAATCTCTTTAATCTTTGCAACCAAATGCTCATCCTCTTAGTGTCCTTATGGGGAAAATCTGAGTTGAAAAAAACCTATGGGTTAATGTGAGTTTTATTATTTTCTTGTTTGTGTTTAACACTTGAAAATAACTCTGCAAATTAGCGCTGAATGTCTGTAACGAGTATGAATTCAAATTATGACAATAGCCTATCATCCACTCGAAAAAATGCGTCTTGGGTTTGGTTGGAACGCAAGCCTATCTATATGATTGGTATAGGACTATCAATTCAGTACGGTTTGCGTTGCCGTTAGTGTCAATAAGCTCTCTAAATCATTAATTTAATTTTTTTTTTCCTGAAAAGAACCGTTGGTTTAACCTCAACAACGAAAATAAACACTGATGTTAGACCTATACCATCAGCCAACCTCAACAAATTAGGCCTAGCATTGACCCCAACTATAGTGCAGTCATTATAATTCTATGATGAGTGTACTTACACATCATCATGGTATGTCAGTTTATTAGGGAGAGATTGTCCTCCAGGTTCTTTTCCTCGGCTATTACAGACAGCTGCTGCACAATATTATTCACCATTTCAGTTACACCATTAGAATGCTCGGCAAACGTTATTCGGAAATAGCTGGAAATAAAGACGAGCTGGAAATAAAGAGGTTTACTTCGTCTCGTCACACCGTTTCAAAAGTTGCGCGTTGCCTCAAGCACGTGACTAATGTCAGCGCCCAGGCTGAACCAGCGTATTGTACGCGCGGCCGATCTAGGTATTATATTCTATATCTATGGGCTACACCGGTTTCAGGCGCGGCGCAATACAAATATAAAACGCGCCGAGTCTCTCAACTTGGTCACTGGATTCAACTTTAGGCCGTGTCCGAAACGGCAACTTCGGCTACAGCTAGAGCTAGATCAGCGCGTTTCTGTCAGTGTTGAAGAATAGGCAGACGCGCGCGATCTAGCCGTAGCTCTCCCTGTAGCCGAAGTCGCCGTTTCGGACACGGCCTTACCTAAGTCACTTCTCAAGTGCAGCGCGCGTGCCATGGAATTTTTTTTTTAAATGCATGATTGTTTTAGCGCGCGTCAGTGCAAGTTTACGATTTGCAGCCACATCGTGAGCAACCCGCGCGTCGTGTATTTCCTTCAATGTAGCATACAGTTTGCAGTTAGCAACTGAACCGCATAATATAGTACGTGTGGAAGGGTGCACCCCACTAAATAAACTCCCATAGCATACACAGTGCAAAATGCTCAATATTCAAAATACCAACAACAAAAAAGGTCTCACAGCTTTTTACTGTAAAGGGGAAATTATCCATTGATTCTTGAACTTGAATCATCTTCTCAATTTAATATGGGGAGTCCCTGGGCTCGATTTCACAAAGAGTTAAGATTGATCTTAACTCCAAATCACTCCTAATCGCTAAGCAAAGTGTGATGTCACAATACAAATCACAATGGTGATACTGACAACTCATCTTAAGATGAATCTTTATAGTGCTTTGTGAAATCGACCCCTGGGCCCGTCAAGTTATTCCCCCTCAAAATAAAAACACCCCTACACCGGTTTAAATTCCCAGTGATGTCCGAGAATCAATCTTTTAAACATTTCCCTACACCTCTCAGTATATAGGACCAGTTATTTCAGGGCCTATGTCATCCAAAATACCTCAAGTTGGAAGTCAACAACCCCCAGGTCACAACTTGGCAAAAGTTTTACACTGTTTCCCTTTCATTGGGCTCTCATATCTGTCCAACAGAGAATACTTTGAGGGCCTACAAAATTGTAATGAGGCCAACGCTCTGTTTTCTCCTTATTTAGCGGGGTAAACCCTTAAAAAAAACCGTCTACCATATTCCATGGGACCTGAAGTACAAGATACTCATGTGGCAAAGGTGGACGGTGGACTGGTGCCCATGGAGAATGATGGCCGTTTATACACAACGCATCGGCAGCAGTGCACTCAACGTGAACCTTTTTGTTTTATTGCAGAGGGTGAATTCTTTTAAAATATTACCATCAAACTCCCATGAAATGTATGATTAAGAATGCCTTTAACAGAATCTGAAGTGGCCATTGTTTGAAAATGTCCAATAAATGTCCACCAACTGTGGTGGAAAGTTTGACCCCCGTATAGCGCTTGTCCGCAACAGTTGCGTGTGCAGGTGGGATCGACGGGCAATACGCTAACGTGGAATAAGACTCCACTATTTGTAATGACTGGAACGTATAGACCTTTAAACAAAATCAACTCGCAAAAAGTAAGCCTACAAAATATAGAATTCTGGCATCACAACTATTGTGTTCTGCAACTGATAAAGGCCGGTTTGTAGTCAGTCACGCAATAATAATGGTCGGACGCTCATCCCGAGCGTCTGAATAGATACCTCAGCGATATAAACAGTGTTTTTAATGGTAGCGCGTCAGAGTTTGTGTTGGGCTTTACCAAAACTTGCATGGGCTGCCTACTAAGTCAAACTTGTGATGCTATTAAAGTAAGTGCTCGAGTGAAGTACTTGCATAGAACCATGGAGGTAAAAGAAATCAAATTTCTATAACTCACTTTCTAAACCCTCTGCAACCCTTTTCTGTGCCCTTATCACATTATCATCATGCCAACAATCGCGTAGCCTTGTCCGTAAGCACCTCGCTTTGAATTCACCAGGTAGCATAACAATACTGGCGCGGTACTGCAGTACTTGATATACAGTATACCGTGGGGTCGAAGCAAAGTTTTTCAACCTCGTACCAAAAAACGTGGTACGAGGTTGAAAAACCATGCTTCGACCCCACGGTATGTTGTATATCAAGTACTGCAGTATCGTGCCAGTGTTATGGTACCTGGTGAATTCAAAGCGAGGTGCTTGCGTAAAGAGCCTTGGACAAGGCTAACAATCGCGTAATAACGAAGACTGCATTCTTTACTTGATATCCGCTCTCCAGTCGGCTCTTTGGGTTGCTAGGGATGACCATGACCTCTGTGTCGATTTCCCTCCATGTCAGATTTCTCTTGATTGTATCCTTCCCAACCCTTCAGAGAGTTGGGAGTAGAATGATCTGTTTCTGTCGTCAGATGGCATTCTCAGTCGGTGTCCTGCTCACAGGAGATCTTCCATTGAGGGCAAACCTGCTTGCTCTAAGAACTCGTTGTTGGGTACCTTGTCTTGCCAGATGATTTTCATTAATGATCTTAGATGTCTGACATAACACTGTAACGGGCCAAGGACGTGGGTGTGGTGCGACCGGGCCCGGATGGGCAAAGCCCGCCACGTCGGACCAAAAAAAGAAGGGGTGTTGATGAAATTAAACCAACGTTAACACCAAAAGAAAGTGTGGCACAACAGACATAGCTTCAGGGGGCGCCTCCCATGATAAGTTTTAATTGTACACAACAATAAATATAGCAATAGTTTATACAATAAATAAATAAGAGCAGAGGGGCTAATAGAAATCGCACTTACATGATAATAAAGTTGAGAGCGGTGCAGGGAGCTCGGGCTGGCGTGTCGAACCAAAAGTAAACTAATATACGAAAAGAGAGAGGGCTTCGCCTCGAAATGAAATTGTGACCCACGCCCCACTTCTCTGCACCGAGGTTTTATACCACTTTACACATTCCAAAAATGGGTACAGTGGGTATAATAATACAAAGCAACAAAAGAACCGCCCATAGGGGAAAGTAGGTCAAATGCGTACGGTATATGCAAATTAACCGTGACTGAGTTAAACTTATACAAGCCGGTGTACGTTACAACACCTCTCTGCCCTAAAAAAGACACGTCCCGTGTCGAAATAATTCTTAATTTAAATTACTAACAGCTTATAACAACATCAACAAAAAATATACATGTTCTCTGTACTTTTCGAAGCAAAAAGTAATAATTTGGGTCACAAATTAATAAATATCAAATGTACTTCAAAACTACCCCGTTACGTTTAACGGTAACAATCACCAATGTAGAATTATTATGAATTTGAGTGTGGTTTTTTTTTTATTTTTTTTTTTAGATTATTGCCTTTTGTAATCTGTCGTGTGTGGATAAACCAAAAAAACAACTACTATACAGGACACCACCAGAAAACTAATTGGGCATGGACCAGTTACACCACAAAGTCTTTCATCCAAAACGGAGGACGGGTTATTCTTCCAACTCGAGTTGGTTTATTACAGAAAGATGCATCTTCCTCATTGTTCGTTTGTGTTTCGAAGTCTCCGTCGATATGGCCAGTAACGGTGGGGACTTCGTTGTCATTCCAGCTTGGTAGTTCGATGTTAGCAGAGTTTGACGCAGTATGTTGATCAATGGGCTCATAGATGTTGTCATCTTCACGAAGAGTACATGGTTTCAGCCTGTCGAAGTGCACAACTTGACGGGTACGGGATACATTTGGCACTTTGATGAGGTAATTCGCATCAGAATATTTCTTGATAATTGTACAGGGGCCCTTCCAGTGACTTCCTAGTTTTGGAGAAAGTCCAACGAATCTCTCCGGGCAATAAAGCCAAACGTTGTCACCACTTTTGTAGAGACTCCCATACATCCGTGTATCATAAAGTTTCTTCTGACGTCGTTGTTCTCCTCCTGCATATTTCCTTGCCGTCTCAAACGCATCCTCCAGCTTGGACTTGACCTCCATCGCGTAGGGTTGGATTTGCTGTACTTGTGCATCTTGAATTGGTCCTGCAAGTACATCTAGAGGCAAATTAATTTCACGTCCAAAAAATAAACTATTTGGTGTTGCCCCTGTAGTTTCTTGATTGGATGCCCTATAAGCCATTAAGACAAAAGGCAAATGCTCATCCCAGTCACTTTGGTCTGATTGGGGATGGTAGGCTGTTGTGCGAGTCTTATCAATTTCCAACATCTCACAAACTTTAGTGAATAATTTGGATTCGAAATTTGTTCCTTGATCACTATGAATTTTGCTAGGTACACCATATCTTCAGATGAATTGAGTTACTACACTTAAGCTACTGTTTCTGCTTGTTGATTGGGTAGTGCATAGGCTTCCGACCATCTCGTAAAATAGTCCATGATTACTAGTATCATGGAGGTGCTAGTATGTACTTATTACCGTTTTTACTTTCGGGCAATGGGCCCATTATGTCTAATGCAATGCGTTCGAAAGGAGCGCCAGTGGGAGCTAGTTGTAGTGGTGCTCTAAATTTCTTCTTTGGCGCTTTTCGTGCTTGTGACAAGATTGACAACCATTAACCCACACATCTACGGTACGTCGGTAACCGACCCAGTAAAATTTCCTTTGGATTTTGCTAAAGGTTCGTTTCTGGCCCAGATGGCCACCTGTTCGTCCATCATGGCTCTGTTTAAGTATTTATTTTTGCATGTTAGAAGGGACTACCAACTGACAAACTACTGACCTGTTTGTTGTCTTAAGCCCTTTTCACACGAGAAAAAAAAACCCAACATTCCTTGCGACGAATTTAACGAGCGCTGAAGTCATCCCACGCCTGACCGCTTTCGCAAGCTTTCACACGACACCAAGTAAAAATGTGACCACGTTCCATGAGACGAGAGTACAGACTTAGCTGGTTACCACTGAACTATAGAGTTTTTGTTCTTAAACAGCGCTAGTACCAGTTAAATGATGACGTATGTCGCGTGTGCACAGTGTGTTGCGGTAACAAATAAACCATGTAAACATTCTTCAAAATGGCTGCTGACACTCACGAAGACGTTGGGGAGTCCACCAAAAAACGACCGGCGACGACATCAACCAAAGATAAGAGTAAGAAGGTCAAGAAATCTTGGTACTACGAGGAAACGATTGCCTTGATAAACATTATGGAGAAGGAAACCACCCAATTTAAAATGGATGGTTTGACCCAAAACGGCCATGTTTGGCGGGAAATCGCGGACGAGGTGGCAAATGGTCGCAACGGTGACCAGTGCCCGGTGACGGTGTGTTAACACACAAAGGTCGGCTCCCGAATGTTCTTCACGCATGCGTGTTAATACCGCTTTCGCGAGGATTGTCGGTCAATAAACAACGGATCGTTTCACACGAAGGTTTGACTAGATTCCTTGCGAAAAATTACGCTAGCGTAAGATTTTGTCGGAGGTCGGGACCTACTACAAAATTTCGCAAGGTTTGCGAAAATTTCGCAAGGAATGTAGGCGATGTAAAATATGACTGTCCTTTCACACGAAGCCCAAATTGTAATTTTTTACAAAAAATTGTAAAATTTCGCAAAGAATGTTCGTTTTTTCCGTCGTGTGAAAAGGGCTTTAAAGCCCTTTTCACACGACGGAAAAAACGAACATTCTTTGCGAAATTTTACAATTGTTTGTAAAAAATTACAATTTGGGCTTCGTGTGAAAGAACAGTAATATTTTACATCGCCTACATTCCTTGCGAAATTTTCGCAAACCTTGCGAAATTTTGTAGTAGGTCCCGACCTCCGACAAAATCTTACGCTAGCGTAATTTTTCGCAAGGAATCTAGTCAAACCTTCGTGTGAAACGATCCGTTGTTTATTGACCGACAATCCTCGCGAAAGCAGTATTAACACGCATGCGTGAAGAACCTTCGGGAGCCGACCTTTGTGTGTTTACACACCGTTACCGGGCACTGGTCACCGTTGCGACCATTTGCCACCTCGTCCGCGATTTCCCGCCAAACATGGCCGTTTTGGGTCAAACCATCCATTTTAGATTGGGTGGTTTCCTTCTCCATAATGTTTATCAAGGCAATCGTTTCCTCGTAGCACCAAGATTTATTGGCCTTCTTACTCTTATCTTTGGTTGATGTCTTTGCCGGTCGTTTTTTGGAGGATATTACGGGCATAGTATTATGAATGGACTCCCCAACGTCTTCGTGAGTGTCAGCCATTTTGAAGAATGTTTACATGGTTTATTTTTTACCGACGACGACACACTGTGCACATGCGACATACGTCATCATTTAACTGGTATAGCGCTGTTTAAGAACAAAAACTCTATAGTTCAGTGGTAACCAGCTAAGTCTGTACTCTCGTCTCATGGAACGTGGTCACATTTTTACTTGGTGTCGTGTGAAAGCTTGCGAAAGCGGTCAGGCGTGGGATGACTTCAGCGCTCGTTAAATTCGTCGCAAGGAATGTTGGTTCTTTTTTTCTCGTGTGAAAAGGGCTTTACATCGACGATAAAGTATACCCTCACTTAGTACCAGCTGTTCCCATTGGAACCACAAGGCCCTTGTTTCTCGAGGCAGTCCACTTATTTCTTTACCAGGGGGTCGACTTTTACGACCACACTGGAGCCACTGAATAACGGGTAGCAAAATTGCGTCTTCTCGTTGGGCCTTGAGGATGGCAGTGGGTTCAAAACCTGTAACTAAGAAAACTCCACAACATTTTCCATTAGGTATGTTATCAGATTCAGTACACGGGCGCCTAGATAGAGCGTCAGCATTTTGGTGCTTGCGTCCTGGCCGGTGCTGAATTTCAAAATCAAATGTTCCCAGTATCTCAAGCCACCATGCCATCTGCCCTCCCGCCTGATTGCTGTTTAAAAGCCACCGCAGTGACGCATGGTCGGTGCGTACAATGAATTTTCTTCCATACAAATAATGTCGAAAATGTTTAACACAAGTTACAACCGCAAGTAATTCTTTACGTGTTACACTGTACTTGCGTTCTGCCTTACTTAGCTTACGACTTGCGTAACTAACAACATGTTCTTTTTCATCAATTTCTTGTGAGAGAACGGCCCCAATTCCTTCATTGCTGGCATCAGTATCCAGGATGAATGGTTGGTCAAAATTTGGGTAGCAAAGAACGGGAGATGAAATCAAGTTAGACCGCAATTATTGATAAAAAGCTTCTTCACAACTTTTGTCCCATACAAATCCGACATTCTTTTGTGTCAAACGATGCAAGGGTGCCGCAATGTGGGCGAAATTATGTACAAATCTTCGATAATACGAACATAGCCCTAAGAAGCTTCTAACTTCTTTTAAAGTTGTTGGAATAGGCCATTCTCTCACTCGTTGAATTTTGTCTGGGTCTGTCGAAATGCCTTGCTTTGAGACAATGTAACCCAAGTATGACACTTCAGTTTGACACAATTTACATTTGCTGGCTTTTAATTTCAAACCAGCTTTCTCTAGCGTGTTCAGCACAGTACTAAGTCTTATGAGATGTTCTTCAAAGGTTTCTGCAAAGATAATAATATCATCAATGTAAACAAGACACGTTTTCCAATGAAGGCCCGCAAGAACGCGTTCCATTAAACGCTCAAAAGTAGCAGGCGCATTACAAAGCCCAAAGGCATTACATTGAACTCGTAAAGACATGTACCTGCTGAAAACGCCGTTTTGGGGCGGTCTTTTGGGTGTACTTCTACCTGCTAGTATCCGCTAGCTAAATCTAAAGTGCTAAACCAATTTGAACCGTACAGAGCATCTAGACTGTCATCTATTCTGGGGAGGGGATATGCATCTTTCTTTGTAACATTGTTAAGTTTTCTGTAATCAATACAGAACCGAATTGTTTTATCTTTTTTCTTAACCAATACAACTGGTGACAACCAAGCACTTTCTGAGGGACTTATTATATTTTTGTTCAACATAGTCTCTATTTGATTCTGTAAAAGAAACAGAGCGCTGGTAGTATGGAACACGTCTAATTGGTTGACGAAATTTGATCTTTGGTGTGAATCTGGTGGTACAACCTGGGACATACTTATTGTTCGGTTGAACAAAGGAACGTGCTACAAGAATGCCTTTGTCTCTAATTATGTCACTGGTGAGTTCAATCATTCCACTACAACAAGTATATATACCCTCTCTTAACTTCACTCTACCAGGAACAACAACCTCTTGCCCTGGTTGAACAGTTACATTCTGATCTATACAAATTCTACAACATTGTGAGTTATATTTTCCTCGCACAATATCTATTAACGCCATCTACTGTCAATTTGCCCTTACTTAAATGGAGGACACTATCGTGACTGTTTAAAAAGTCCATACCAAGAATACCTGCTTGACTAATGTCGGCAACAATTACCTCATGGTTGGTTTTTAACTTTCCAGCTGTAATGACACTGAAAATTTTCCATGAACATTAAGTGGGGCACCATCAGCAGTAACTATTGCAATGTCGCACTTTTCAATTTTTTTTTTCTTCATTTGATTAGGGAACAATTTGACAACCCGTGGGTGGAAAACGGTATGTGATGAACCTGTGTCGATTAACGTTTTAACTGCGACACCATACATATTACTAAATGCAAACATACTATTTGCTTGGGTCTTTGAAGGAAGTTGCACGTCGACCCCATGTACAACTTGACCTAGTTTTCCGAAGACTGAGGATTACGTTTGTTCGTACCACCAGTGTCATTAGGTTTTACATTATTATGGCCTAACCTACAATTTCTACTAATATGGCCTACTTTGCCACACTGATAGCATTCTCTATCTCTACGTCTTAGTGACTGCACAAGGTTTTCAACAATTTGAATGTTTTGATTTAGCTTTTGCTCAAGTCTGCCTATCTTTTCGTCAATACTCATCTCTGACGTCTTATTTTCCCCAGCTGGCCTTTGCAATGAAGCAACGCGTTGTTGCTGCGTAGTCACAGCCGCATGAGCAGTTAAGTTTGCATTTGCCTCAGCTTGTAAAATGTCTTCTTCGCGTTGCGCTACTTGAAGTGCGTCTTTGAGGGTTTTTGTTTGCACGACGCACTTCTGTATGGTGTTCTATAGACGACAGGTCGCGTCGCCGTCGCCGTCGCCGTCGCCGTCGCCGTCGACGTCGCCGTCGTATTTAGCCCATTAACTTGTGTATAAACCCCAGTTCGGGGACGGCGACGAAAATGTTGCCGTCGCCGTCGCCGTCGCCGTCGCTGTCGCCCTCGCCGTCGCCCTCGCCCTCGCCGTCACCGTCGTCCTCGCCGTCGCCGTCGCCGTCGCCGTCGCCGTCGCTGTCGCCGTCGCCGTCGCCCTCGCCGTAAAGTGGGGCCCCATTTATGGTAAGCAAAATCTTTCATTTAAAATAAGGAACACTTATAAAAAGTATAAAAGTATAAAAAGGATATTACACTCAGAACACTAAGTATAAAAAAGGATATTATTAAGGTGACATGGCAGTGCTGGGTTCAGCAAACTGTAGCTCATCGTGCTAGGTGGATCGGAGCGCCGGCCAGTGGCCGATTTCACAAAGAGTTAAAATTGATCTTAACTCAAAATCACTCCTAATTGCTAAGCAAAGTGTGATGTCACAATACAAATCACTATGGTAATACTGAGAACTCATCTTAAGATGAATCTTAGTACTTTGTGAAATCGACCCCTGGACATGTACATACACACAAACGCGGCTAGGCTGCAGAGTAGGGCGCACCACACTAAATAAACTCCTATAGGAACCAATGCTAAATGATAAAAATTCAAAAATACTAAAAAAATCGTGTAAGTCTCTCAGCCTCTTGAAAACCAATCAAACATATTTTCGGAGAATCAAACTTCAGAATTCTTTTCAATTTTTGGCAGGTCAGCCGTTTGGATTTTTTGCTAGCGACCCCAGGAAAAAAAACACCCCCGAAAATTAACTTTTTCCCAAACCGACTTGCTGCCAGTTTTCGTGAAGCACTTCTCCACTTGCCAAGTAAAATAGGGCCAACTTAAACGCCTAAATTTATCAAGCCTTCCCAAAAGTTGAAACACAGAACCCCCAGGTTGTGCTAGATTCTTATAATTACACATTATTTTAATTGCACGACCCCCAAAACGTTATAATGAGCTTGGCGCATGAATATTTGTCCTTTTAGTGTGGTGCATCCAATATATTTGGATATTTGAAAGTCACACTTCCAGGGGTTACAATCGAGCAAGGCATTCTGGGAAAGAAAACAAAATGGCGCGTCGAGATCGTGCACCACTGGGAACGAGGTTGGCGTCTCTCTCTCTCTCTTTATTTTACGCGTCTCTTTCCTGTTTTCGCTCGTCCCCAGCGCCTTGCCTTCAAAATCCTGGATAGGCCACTGGGGCCGAGCGAATTTCCTGTTTAGGTTTGTGTGGAGGGATTCCTGTACGTACAGCTAGGTTGGTCACGCGCTAGCGCATCTACTGCCACAGGGTGCACCCCATCCCACAAAATAAACTCAGCATTAAGTGCAAACTAATGCTAAATATGATTTCGGCGTTAGCGAAACACGCGGTCGGAGCTTTTTACAGCATGATGGTTATCGCGAAGAATTTGGATTAATATTATTGTTATTATTTATTCAGCCAAAACAACGATACAAGACAATACAAAATTACTTCCAGATAGGCTTGGAGAAACAAAAGCAAATATTTCCTGTTGCCCGTAGACCTGCCGCCCCACATCTGGTTGTAAAACAAGTAGAGTAGATAAAATATAACAATTGATGTAAAAATTTATGAAGAAAATAAACTATAAATTCAAAATATTGAAATAATTTCGAGTAGGTTATAAATCTCAATGTTATAAACCAGGAATAATCCAAGATGGAGTTGAAAGGTTGTACTGAGTAATGCACTCTAAATTTTCTGACGATGACTAGAGCAAGCTACATAGTCAAAACGTTGAGACCAATTAAGAACTCACTCCGCGGCAGTGAAGTTAATAACGAGAAGTCCCCTCGATCCGATCCACTATTTTAAAAGCTAAAGTAGTAGTCCCGGAATTGGAATTGGAATTGGAATTGGTTCATTAAAATGTGCTAGAATCTAGCACATTTTAATTAGTTGATCCACTCTACGCGCCCGCTCAATTATGGTAATGCACAAAAGAGGCATCAAGGCAAAAAGCAACTGGTCCTCTGTCATTCTTCTTTGATTTTGTGATATGTCCAACTGTACGCAGTTTAGGGTGACCGTGTAAAAACATTGATTCATTTGAAATGGAATCGCGTAAAAATACTTGCATTTTCACAAGCGTGTACTAAGCGTCCTACAAGCACCATACATTGCTTGAAAGTTTTTAACAGCGTGCACGCAAAGTAGTCACCCTTGGGAGCCAATCAGCGTCGTTTCTCAGTATATCCCTACCAGGGCTTAGTGACGAGAGGTATTGATGCAGCGCGCTGCCCATGATAGCGAGGCTGGGTCAGACCCCCTGACCTCTATTTTCTTGACTGGAAAACCCCCAGAGAATATCCCATTTAAGGGATGCATTGAGGAAGTTTTTAATAAGTCGACTCAGGATGATGAGATTATTAAAAGGACTTTATCAATAACACCAGGGCCTTTTCTAATTTTATAATCAATAAATCTATTGACATTGATTTGCATAAATTAACCTGATGGAAGGTCATGAACAGCTGATTCAAACTTCAATAGGGTCAACTGGAACAGAGTATTGGTGCCATTGACCAGATGGTTCAGTTCAAAATGCAACTCCCAGGATGCCAGCTGACCCAACTAAATCAAAATGGGTTAACATTTTCACCAGCGAGCTGTAACTATCTTGCAGTTATTTTAGACAAGAGAACAGAAGTGAGGAGAAAAAACATGAACTGTTGTGACTGCTTTTGCCAAGATAACCAAGAGAGGTTTGGAAATGCATCAGCAAGCACCATTATTGGGGGATCAATAATCGTCGTTTGGTCATGCTTATACGTTATGTGGACCCATAGAGAAAGAAGGTGTGAACCCCATCTTAGGCTTACAGGTTACACTGCAAGGTACTTTCGAGGGCTCCTTGGTTTCACTGCCAGAATGAGTGTAACAAAAATGTGTAACACTTTGGCAGGGCCCTAGTCCTCGTACAGTCATGCCAGCACTGTTATCCAGGATAATCTTTGAACTACCCTTGATAGGTAAATAAATTGATAGGAACACGTACCTTTAAAATAAATTGATCTCCCCTAATAGTACACACATTTTAAAATCAGCTCCCCCTCGTCCCACTCCATTTCCAACCTGGTTCTTTGCTAGTAGTAGTGGTACTGATAGACTAAACAATTGAGTCACAGTTGCATTGCTGTACTGAGCTTTTTTACTCTTATAAACTTGACAGTTTCATTTCCGAACATCTGAAAATGCACAGTATTAGTAACAAATACATTATTTACATAATAAAGTAATTAAAAGTCAACATGTACACGGTAACAGACCTCTCCAATGAAATATGTAAATCGCACACCAAGCATGCGCACTAACCTTACTGCATGGCAAAATGAGGGAACATCGCTCCTTTTTGTAAGGGGCTGACGGTGGCGTGAAGCACACACGTTTTTGAATCTGCCTTGTGCACAACTCTCTAGCATTTGCCAACAAATAGTGTCTGTGCGCATGCGTGAATGTAATTAGCATATTTCATGGGAAACGCTATAACTACAAAGGCATTTTCAAAAACTGGTATTATATACATTTATCAAATTGGAATTGTGACAAGCTGTACTTTTTCGTTGTTCATTCCACATTTTTTTCTGAATAATTGAGTGCATAGAATTTATGTTTTTCAGAGGCAATAATAATTATCAATACTTACTCTTATCAATGAATAATACAATAACAAAGTACTAATGTAAATCCAGCTTCCAGCTTTGGTTTAGTTGCATTATTCTGTGCAAGAGACAATCATGATGACATAGCAATAGCAGAGATTACATGGCAAAAACCCCTCAAAGTAAACACCTTTTTTAATATTGATATTATTACACCATTTTGTGATATTTTAACCAAGGCATCATATATAGTCAAACTTTACATATACATTGCTTAAACCATTAACATTGATAAAATGTTGAACAATGTTGTTTATTTACATCAAAAATAGAAACCAAATTTAAAAGTCATAGTATGAAATTGGACCTTAGACCTTTGATGTTCCCATAATGACTGCTTTTGTCATAAAAATTTATAAAATGATTTTATCACCAACATAGTAGCATCATTTCACTGAGAGTATTAATTACCAACACCAATACAATGATAGGCTACAATGTGCATAATAAACTACAAGGTTTAACTTAAACAAATATGCAAAGACAATGACAAAGCCCCTTAACATACAACTTATTTTCTTACTGTATTCAGCTAGGCAGTCAAAACTGTAGAGAGTAAATCTGAGTAAGATTGAAGAAAGAAAAGGCCAACAACTGTTTCTGACTATGTTGGCTTCTTTTGACTTAAATGTCAGAATAATTACTTCAGGACACATTTACAAGTGAGCTTCTGTCACATACATGTACATGTTCCATGACCTACATAATACAACAGCCTTGTCTCATAGTCTACCATACAATGAAGCCCATGATAATGTAGATACATTAACGCCTATTTAATTGCGTGAGACTATTTGACGATAATATGCAGCTCACCCTTTGTGGCACCCAGCGTCGCAACAATATCCACCACACCTAAGATCTTTAACCACAAAGCCACACACAAAACAGACTTGGCAATGCAAGGAAAAGTTTGGCAAAACAACAAATCTTGTAAAATATTGACATCCTGTACTTGTATGCTCTGAACTGATAACTTTGATAACTTATAAATATAATTTGGATAAATATTAGGATTTCTGAGGTATGCCCTACACAGCAACGCTTTGGATAAATTACAAACAAAATTAAATGGGGGGGGGCAATTTTGTAAAATATAAATATCGACATGAGATTTAAAAAATATTTGCGTTGGTCGATGGAGGGCAACACATTTTTAATTTGTATTTGTTTTCCCAAAGTCAAGGGAATTTTCTCTTGGAATCTTTTTATGTGGTCATCCAATGTCTTTCCCAAGCTAACAAGGACATACATGAATGGTAGAAAAGATCAGTTGCTCTATGACTCCATGCTCTGCTAGCCTACAACCCTATGTATCATGATTCATGTATTGACATATTCTTAGAAGCCCACAATGGGGATGGGCTTATTCAATCTTGGCATTTTCTGTGTCCCGAGCCTGATTACATTTCAGTTGTCAGAATAAACTGAAGATGATCGAGCATGTCTTCAACAAAGTCTCTTCTTCCTTTTGGTTAAAATACAGCAATCTTGGTTCTATCTTTTCCATCTAGATCATTGTCCATCATCAGCAACAACTATGACAAATAATAAATATCACAAACACATATCAACTTGTCACTTTTATATACATTTCTGAGTTCATTGAACAATCAAGTAACAAACCACAAGGGACACTGACTGGGTAAGTTATTTAATAAAAAATCTGGGGTTGAACACAGAAAAATTTACTAAAGTGGGACTTGAACATGCCAACTTCCAGACTAATGTGCCAGCGCTCTACCAACTAATCTATCTAGCCTTAATAATATTGGCGGTTGCCTTATTTTGTCAATATCTTTGTTCGGTGCCAGTCAGAAGCCATTCAACCAGTAACTGCTGTATAGCCAGCAATCAAACTCAAGTTTTCGATACATATTGGGAAGCAGCAGCAGAGGGTCACCTCAAGGGGATGCAGTTTAAGGTGATCCCTCTGCTGGGGTTATACCATTTTTTCTGATGAGGTATTAACAACTTTACGCTTTTCCTTTCGCCAAACAAAATTTACAGAATACCAAGAAAATAACTTTCAACCAAGTCAATGTGTGGCAAAATTAACTTTGGTTGTATGTTCCTTCTTTTAACCCTTACCCTGAAAATTATTACAGGATACTGATTGATTAAAGTTATTATAACTAAGGTGGTTGCAACAACTTCCTGAGAATGTACTTAACTCACTGTAAATCTTGCAGGCTTCCAAAAAGTGATTGAATGTAATAAACAAGACCAGCAAAGCTGACATAGGGAGCCGCTAATCGTGCAATAGGAGAACAATGATTAATAGAAAGACCAATCATTTGATCAACTGATGTTCAAAGGGGTGGGGACATTTACAAGTATGCACTTGACCACTGCCTACTAAGTTTAAAATGTTGCAAAAGGGCTCAGAGAAGAGAAACAAATAGGTACATATAAGATTAATACAAACACCCAAAACATTGTATCGTGTTTAAAACAGATGAAAGTGGATTGGACAACCGGACCGATGGAAATTGTCATTACATAGGCTCGGTAGCCTGCTTCAGATGTTGCCAAAAATGGTACTTACCAGGAATGAAAAGAAGAGTGCTCCAGAAGAAAGGAAATGCCAAATATCATGACCATCATAGAACTCCAATAACAGACATGCAGCATTGCTCTCACGAGATGCGGCAGCAGTTTTCTGCATGAATGAACGTACTCCAAAGTATTAGAACCTTTAGAGAAACCTTGGGTTTTTATGTACTTTTCTGTAATATGTGAGGAAAACAAAATCACATGTCCCAATAGTCTTTTGATATTCGGGAGACTTGCACAATCTAAATCAATTTCTAATGAGTTGAAAATTTCAGCCTTTGTGTTACAAAGGCATAATAAATGTTAAAAAGACAAGGTGCATCATACTGGCGGGCTGAAAGAGTAAGTTTTGAAGTAATTCGCTTTATATGTACTGCTGTTCACTTACCTCCCATCCTGTCAGACTCATCGAGTAGAAGTACAGAGCAAATCCCCATACCACTAGGGTTACTACAATTATCACTATCACCACGAGTGTTAATTTCTCTCCACTGCGCACCTAACAACAAGAGGCAATAAACATTTTCAGAAAATTTTGTGTCACAAAATTATTGATTAGTTTGAGTACACAAGAATCTGAGGCTAAGAATCTGAAGCTAACTGTTCCCTTCCTTTACAAGAGAGAAATAATCCCCCCTTCCTTGGTCAACTCTTCCTTAATAAGGTACTTAAGGCGCTTGAACAAAGAGAAACATTTCAGACAGTTTTTGAGATTTTTGAATTATGAGACTGATTAATGTAGCACCTTATAGGGGTTTACAAGATGCTGCAGCGCATTCAGCAGCCAATGCCAGAAACACTGGGGCAAACCCCTTCTCTTAACGATAAGAGTAACTGGGTTCTCTCATGTGCACAAGGGACCTACAGCTTTACATTCCATCTGAAGGACAAAGCAGTAAGTGTCTTGCTTAAGGACACAAGTGTCCAGACCTGGAACCCATACTCTACCAAGACACAAAACAGTTTATTTTGATTCTAAAGGAAAGAGTACCAGGTGGTGCTAAAGACAGCTGATCTATGTCAACAGATTGACTAGCAGAGTATTTAACTATATCTTGAAATGCAACAAACGTCTTAAGTAAAGGAATAAAAGAGTGGCTACGAGTTCTTAAACGGACGTTTAAAACCGGCAGGGTCGTGGCCGTGCGATAAAACGGCTCGGGCCTTTATCGCACGACCACAACCCTGCAAGGTTTTAAACGGCCGTTTAAGAACAAGTCACTACTCTTTTATTCCCATTCATAAATGCCCTTTTGTTAAAAAGCGAATTTTTTTTATAGACAATCTGTGACAATCATTCATAAATGCCCTTTTGTTAAAAAGCGAATTTTTTTTATAGACAATCTGTGACAATCTGTACATTTTGTACATTTTAAAAAACTTTTTACAAGTTATGTTTGGTGCGCGTTGGGTTGTGTGTACACGCGTAAAAATAGATTACGCGCTGGTACTAATAGCTATATATTGCGTTCCGCGTAATTAAATTGGCGTACCGTGAGCTTGCGCGCCCAACACGCGAAGCCAGCCGGTTATAAACACTCTTGGCCATGCTTTATCATCTGTTTAAACACCCCCACGTGACATGCTCTCCACCAATAGGAATAGCGAAACTGTCTGGGGTATTTATGAATTCTTGTTAAAAACCTTTTTGTTAAAGACCTTTTTCTTCCAGACAATGTCCTTTCTGCAAATAAACTCTCCAAGCATGAACTTTTATATACAAGATTGATAAATATCCAGAACATTCACACACTCATTTCAATTCAGAATAATCTAAGCAGTGTACATCTATCTATACAAAAATGTCTGTCCATTATCACCATGTATGAACTAGCTTAGCCTAGTTTGTTGAATCATATATTTTATCTAACAAAACAAAAAGATGTTACCTTCATTGTGATGTAGAATGCCAGGTACAAAAGGAGATTGACAAGAAAAATGGCCAACAAATATGAGTTGAAATCTTTGGGCATCTTGGCAAGACCATAGATCATTCTGCAACAGAATAAACAGAATACTATAATTGTTGGTAATGCACTTATTTTGACCCAGTTGTAATATGTTATGGCAAGCTAGTTTGGCAAGCTAAATTTTCTTACGCAACAATTAGGCTGCCTTGGAAAAAAACGCTGGAAGAATTTCTAGAGGGCTTTTTGCATGGTTGTTGCTGAAGTACAAACTACACTTCACGCCAATAAACTTAACCTTCTCTTTCAATATAGGGAAAGATCAAGGACAGGTATGCCCTTCAATTCTGCTGTTAGCAATGTCTCAACTCGGTCTTGTTGTAATTTCCTTCAGAAAAACACTCCAGATAATTCAAATTCATGACAACTACAGCCAAACATCTTTCGATGGAAATCTGAACCTGCTTATATACCGGGACTTTTTGAAGACTTAATCAAGCACTAGACTACGTAGAATGTGTGGCCCCCAAAAAAGAAGACAATGACAAAAGTTGTTGATAAACTGTTGGTACAGATGTCCAGCCAATGACAAAGCAGCTGTGCATGTGTTGTGTGTATCAATGGCAGTGCTTTGATTTCCCTCCTGTTCAATGATGTAACTGGATTCATGTGCTTATCATTTTCACACAACAGTTTTGAGTTTGGGCAGAAAAAGCCCCTCAAAGCGTTGCATTTGTTAACAGTCTTTTTATAGAGTCTTTTACTCACTCATTTAGTACAGTAGAATACAGCTATAACAAACACCATACAATCCATGAAATTTGTTCTGTAAAGCAAGATGGGGTCCATGAGCAGCAAGCAGTGAAATGCGCCCTCTTTCACTCTGCCCCCATTGCACCCTGCACCAGTTATTTAACTGCTTTGGGGTTTTTTTTCTATGAAAATGTTTTGGTTATTTAAAAAAAAAACTTTTAACATTTAGTAAAACTTAATCGTATAACTTAAATGTGTTCCATTTTCCTTCTCTTCAACATTGTATGTTATTTTCTTGATGTTTGAGATTTACTTCTACTCCCCCTAGGCCGTCCACATCTAGTAGTAAGGTTAGTTATGTTATGTGCACAAACATTTGGGAGCCAGAGGTCAGTTGGTGATATGTTTGAATACATACTGACAATCTTAGAGTGACTGCAATATACTTACATAGACCAGTTTACAGCATTCCCAATGAGGAGAACAATCATTCGATCCTAAATCAAATTAAAATACCATAAACAAATCATAAGTATTCAGTGATGTTATATAATGTAATGATACCAATCTTCACATACAACTAATGGAGCTGCCATAGGAGGTTTGCTACACCAAGTCAGCCGGTCACATGATAAATGTAAATGGAGTTTGACCATTAGTGATATGACACAGTAAAAACTGACACAGGGCAGCTTAAGATAGTATCTTGTAGATAATTTACTTGGATTTGAAAGTAAGCACTCATTGGACAGGCAGGACACAATCGATACCTTTTCAAGTTCTTTTGTGATGTTTGTAAGGGGACATAATTATGTAATGTCTGTTTTCAATTTTGAAATGGCATTCATCTCAGGACTCAAAGATGGTGTTAAGCACCTACACCATAAAACATTCAATACATAACACCATCAAAGGATGGGTGCATGCCTACATTAAAAACAATGCTGTGGCATGGGTTTACATGTACATGTAGGTGGCACACTTTGCAAATATAAATGACTTTTGGTGTCATACTAGGAAGTGTCCAAATAATTGCAGACAGAATTAGAAGACCTCTTGCATCAAGGAGGTAAACACGCAGTGGTAATTAGAAGACCTCTTGCATCAAGGAGGTAAACACGCAGTGGTAATTAGAAGACCTCTTGCATCAAGGAGGTAAACACGCAGTGGTAATTAGAAGACCTCTTGCATCAAGGAGGTAAACACGCAGTGGTAATTAGAAGACCTCTTGCATCAAGGAGGTAAACACGCAGTGGTAATTTGAAGTATAGGAGCAACAAATAAATCTGGCCTCCTGTCGCCAGCCAAGCCTTGTAGTCTATAGTCTAACAAGAAGAAATAGTCTCAAAGTTAATGAGTAAATGAACATCCAAAATGTGTGGAGGAGGGATTTTTTTTTCTGAGTACTGGAAAGCACAGACATCGGCAAAAGGCAAACTAATTGCAGATGGCAAGCCCTACAGTCCTTTTACCTTTATTATGAAAATGCTTATGTACAGTAAAAAGTCAAATTCTCACATAATGAAACACAAATAAATATTCACTATACTCACAAGATAGAGTGGTTTAGCACTTTGACTGCATTCGGTTCTCAGGATGAAAAGAACTCGTTTAAAGATTCCAAAATCTGAAGTAAAAAACATCAAGATCAAAAAGTTGTAATAAATATGCTAGACATTACAGCATAGTTTATTAAGCTGTACCGAGATCTGCCATGGTAACTGCATTCAGTGTCAAGCAAGATCAGCAAGAACTAGCACACCTTTCATTTCCAGCACCCTCTACACAATGTTGATGGATGCAAAGAATAATACAGTTTGGTGCATGATTTTCAATTATTGCTCTTGTAAATCAAAGAGTACCAAAGTAAGATGATCACTGAAAAAAGTTATATGGTTTTCTTGAAATGGAGTAAAAATCAGAACAAAGAGAGACCCTTCAGTGTATCATTTACACAATAGACCAAAGCATGCCTCGACCGATGAAGAGATGTAGACAGAGTACCAGGTAACCACCTACTGTCAGGAATTCCTAAATTTGGCCATGCTCACCAGCTGCAGGATTAATTTGTGTAATATTTTTGTTATTGTGAATATCGTCAGCACTATGAAACCAGGACTTAACTTAAGTAAAGACAACAATCATTCTCATAAAATGTTTCAAGATTTCTTCCTAGTTTTTTTCATCCTGAAACGTCCAAAAACTTGACTGTAAGCCATGTCTAACAAACTGCCACAGTGGCAGGCTAGAATCTCAGACTTGCTTCCAATGCCAAATATAATGGTGGCAGCCTAACGATCTCACGTAAACCTTAATTGTCTAACAAAAGGACGAAGGTCTAGAATTGGGGATTACACAATAAACCATGAAAAAAGGGAGATTTTGAGCATGAAATTCTCTCTTTGTTATGGGGCAAATGAAGGAGACCGCAGAGAGTGCATGCACTGGGCATGCTACATAATGAGATGTCCAGGCGTACATTTCTTAAAACATAATCAAACTTTAAAATAACCTGCCCCTGTGGCCCTGTGAGGCTAACCTGAATCAATTTTGAAGAGCTTATGGGTTGATAACCAGATGTAAGCACATCTCTTGAAAATTAATGTCAAAAAATACATGTGTAAAAATTTACTTTAACGTAATGGAACTTAGAATTTTATAAACATTATTGTAATGGTATGCTTCAGATTTGTAATTTTGAAACAAATTTTGAAGACAATTTATATTTTGTAAAATCTGCCATCTTAAAACCAAACCCAACTGAACAAACAAATCGGTTACAGTTTGGACTGGAGAGCTGTAAAAACTTGCAATTTATTGCCAATACAATAACCAATGCACCAAGTTATTTCTAGTCTGGGTTGGAAAAAAAACATGGTCTAGGTCTTGACCGAAAATGAAACCTATCAAATCACATCAGCAAACACAATTGATAGCTTGATCATGGCATGACTCTTACCTAGTTTCCATGTTCCCATGTAGTAGATCTGAGCACTAAGAGCCAAGCATGTAAGGATGTGAACCATGGCGAACACTACATAGAAGTATACCGAAACAAATATCTGACAAGAAATCAAGAGGGATCATATTAAGACTAAGTGAACAAATGTATTATTCTTCCTTATGTTTAATAACTTAATTATCATCTATAAGTTTAAACGTTTATCAGACACTGCATACATGAAGTCTTTAACACAAACTGTAAAATGTCAGTTGTATGTTGATAGTTTGAAGTAAGTTTGTAGGAAATCCTACTTGGGTGCCTTAAAATACATGTTACTTACTTGGTAACGAGATTCTCTGACTTGAAATTAGACCAAGCATTCAACAAAAAGAAAAACTGGATAGTTTAACTGATCATCAAATGACATACATGTTGAAATAGCCCTTTCCCATATGTGTTCACTAACACTACTGGTTGGCAATATGAGGGATCATCACGCCATTTTGTATGGGGATGATGGAGGTGTGACGCACAGGCATTTTTGCGTCTATGTACAGCTTTATGGCATTTGCCAACCAATAGTGTCAACCCTAAACCACCATGTTGGGAGTAAAATCTGACGATGTGGACATAGATTTTAACCGCCATCAAAATTGCTCAGCACTCCACACGTACAAGTAGGATGTATGGCGGCGTTGACTTAGTTCAAATCTAAGCATTGACTCGATACCACTATAGGCTATTGGTTGTTGTACAGTACTAATACATACTAGGGTTGGTTGCTGGTGTAGCTCATGAGATATGAGTCACATCCTGTTTCAGAATACATGTCCCTAGATACAAACGTCTTGCTGCCTGCCTGCCTGCCTGCAAGCATGCACTGCTTTTTATTCCAGATTCTCTCATAGATTCAGTTTATTTACGTAGATCTTTGCATATAAGATCACCTTTTTCATTACATGATAATCAAACTACCTGGTATCTCTGCATTTCACTTCTGGAACATTCTTAGAACAAACTAAATCTCAATCACAAGTTGCCGACTAAAACTTCCCCTAGAAAATGGACTATCCCTAATCAAGTAATTTCCTTGCAGGCCAGGATAGCTGTGTCACAAGCCATTTATCCTCTTCTTGTAGCACCTGTAGACTGAGTCAATGTACCACGGAACTTTCAAATCCTAAGTTAATACATAACTAAAAATCACCTTTCTGGTAATTTTATCTATGTATAATGACTGCAGCCATGGGATCAGATGCACTTGTTAGTATGCTGTGTGTTATGATTTTTCATGGTTCATTTGGACAACAATATGGACATCAAAATGAGCAAGCAGCGGGAGGAGTTGTGTTGAATCCAGCTAAACCACGTCGACCAATCAAACCTATACCACCAGGTGTGCCTGTGGATCCTAGTATACAGCCTGGACCAGTGGATGTACCTCTAGGTGGTGGATCACCAGCTGGTGCTAGTCAACCATATAAACCTGGTAGAAAACCACCTCCTCCCACTAAAACAACCCTGCAAGCAACAACCACACCTACAACTATTACTTTGCATCATGTATCACCACCTCAACCACCTACTTCACCCAAGGCATCCAGCATTCCTAAAACTACTACTGCTACCTATCCAAGGAGCTGTTACCCAAATCCATGCAAGAACAAAGGAGTTTGTCTGCACAATCGTTTCAACCAGCCACACTGTACATGTAGGCAACTCTATCTTGGTAACTTCTGTGAAGTGGTTGTTTCACCACCAAAGAATATATCTATTGTACAGTTAACCTCAGACTCTGTCCAAATTAAATGGAAGGCACCCCCTCGAGCAGTGGAAATAGCAGGCTTTGTGGTGCAATACAATAAATTTGGAGAGGCAGATATTGCATTTAGTCAAATTATTCACCCATCTGTGACACAATACACTCTAAGGGTAAGTAACAAGACAACCACACTCAAGTTCATTGCATTTCAGTGTTTCATATCAGAAGGGAAACTGACTGGGTAACTTTTTTATAATTTGGGTTTGAACAAAGAAAAATTGATTGGAGCAGGACTTGAACCAATGACCTCCGGATTAGCGTACCAGCGCTCTACCAACTGAGCTATCCAGCCCTATGTTGACGGTCTCCCTATTAGTCAATTAACTAATAGGGAGACCGCCAACATAGGGCTGGATAGCTCAGTTGGTAGAGCGCCGGTACGTTAATCCGGAGGTCATTGGTTCAAGTCCTGCTCCAGTCAATTTTTCTTTGTTCAAACCCAAATTGTTTCATATCAGATATGACATCTATGTTGTTATGTCGATCAGTACATCTACTGTATCTCAATTGATAAGCTAATCATCCTGTATTACATCCATGTTATTGTTACATGTGACATATTAGGCTCATGAGATTTTGATGTAGTTTTGACATTGGTTTGATGTTTTTGTGATATCCAACATATGAAACTCATTTCATCTATCAAATTCTCAGGTAAAAACATTAAAATAACAATACAAAATTGTAAACATTTCATACGTGTATAAGGCAAGTGATATGAAAATAAAAAAAATACAATCCTTCCAAAACCCACCCATTTATACAGAAAAAAATAAAATAGTACTATTCAATTGATTAATTAATGTACATTTTAAAAACAGGACAGTGACACACCTGACGGAATAGTGAACTAATACTATCTAGTTGTTTTCCCCCGAGTGCAACGCAACTCCTCAAATGTGTAGTGAATTTCCAGTCCTAGTGCAACTTGTTTCATGTTGATCTTTTTGAGATAATTATGTGACATATCATACTTAACTACTTCTGCTCGGTATTCCCAAAAAAATTCTGTGCCCACCTGGAATACATTTTCCTAAAGTTTTTTGAGCTTTCAGAGTAAATGTTTTCCTTTACAAATATCATTGCCACAATGAAACCCTGACTTGACAAATGAAAAACAACAGGTTCTTATAATTAGAGGGTGCTCAGAACTTGTTCCAGTCGTAGTAAACCATCCACCATAAGACAGTCCAGAAAAGTTTAGCATATATTTATGTAATTCAAGTTGAAGTGGTTAAGTGTGACATAAGAAATGGCAATGAGGATGCAATATGTGATGTCTTAATTTTGTGACATTTGCAAGATGTGATTTATCATTCAATGTCACATTCCAAATGATATGTTAAACCTTGTTGTGAAATCATCACCATTTTAATCTGATGAAGATTTTTAACATTTGGGAACACTAGTTTTGATAATTTGAAGTTTAAGTATATATTTGTAAGTCGAAATTTTCTTGTTACTCAATAATGACTAATATATATATATTTCTATATACACATAATTTCCCAACTGCAGAGGCACAATCACCAATATTCTGCTTATGTTTGTCATGTGGTTTGACATACAGAATGGGCAGATGTTTGCTTACTTAACTACTTTACCTACATGGCTAAAGGATTTGACCCACTTATCACAAAGCAAGACATTGTTAAAGGATACATGCCATACTTAAATTGTATTATGGAAATGAAAGTCCACTTGTCTGAATAGTTTTAATAAGAAGTTGAACATACTGAAGATATTTGAACTTGAAGGAAAAACAAAATATGTATTTATTTGCTATTGTCAGTACAATATTTGTATATGACTCACATATACATGACCAAAGTATCTGGATGTGCTAGCCAGATCTATATCATAATGTCATTGATGATACCGATTTACATGGACTGTAACTAACTGTGTACTAATCAAGTCACATTAGACACATTGCTAGCAAATCACTGCTCTAAAATGGCAACCTTTCAACAAATTAAGAGGCACATAAAGACTGGTCAGTTACAATTATAATGGCTGAAGTAATGACAGATGACAAGTAATGGACGGAGTGTACATGGCTGAAGTGAGAATGCTACCAGTAGTAGGAAAGGGTTGGTATGCCTGAATATACACCTCAAATGAACTTACTACTGATGACTTGTGTCCGATAGACCAGGGTATTATAATTTATCTTCCTTATCATATTTATAAATGTTCTCTTGATTTTAGGATCTTGAGCCTGGGAAACAATACACCGTCTGTATAAGCATTGTGTTCCAAAATGTGTCTAACAAGAAGGCTGTGCTACGAGACCAATGCAGAGAGGTTCAAACAAAACCGCTTTTGCTGAGTGAAAAAGGAATATCTGTACCAGCTATGGGCACCATTGTTGGATCTCTCATCATACTCCTCATCATCATCATGATCATTGCACTGGTTTGTCAACGGAGATGTATGAAGAAAAAGGCCATCCCACTTCGTCCATTAGGACCTGTGGCATCAGCAAGGAATATACCCTCATCTAGCAGGCAGGCAAGAATGCTTCATCCATCAAGGAATACTAATGCTGCTACCGGTGATGAATATGATACGGCTAAAATACACATCCCACACACCAGTCAACCACTCATCACACCATTCAAACATAGTACCAATCCATTCTTGAGCCCACCACCAATACATTCATGTGCCAATAATGCTAACGAGTCTGACTATGCTAACATATTTCATGACCCACATGTCTTTATGATGACACATCAACCATGCTCTTCTGCTCCACCTGATGTGACAGAAACAAAACAACCAATGTTATCTTCTGATGTATTCCACTACAGTAGAAGACTACAGCGTGTTAGCAGTGTGACACCAGCTAACATCAGGGCATTACCAGTTACCATCAGTAACCATGTCATGCGTACAGCTAATGCACGTGATATGGATGCTAGCAGTGAATTTGACTTGCACAGGACATATTTCTTCCCAAAATTTTAATAGTATCTGCAGAAGCAGGAGTTAAATACAATAACCAAGATTCAAACATCAATACTAACTTTATGAGAGGAAAGACTGTCAAGGCTAGCTTTCAAATGCAAGGTGATTATTTGCATATACCGTGGCAATTTGCATGGTTCATTATGTAATCTTCACATCACTGCATACCTGCAATATCAAAGAGGGCTTTTAAAGAAGGCTAATTACTGCCACTTTGCTTTGTACAGGTATGTAGTGATACACATCAAAACAATTAAAGACACTTAATACCAAGAAATCATCATAGAAAATAGGTTAAGAACTTGCTTATTATAGTGCCTTTTGATAATTTGATAACTGTGTTTTTACTCTGTTGATTATCTAAATTTTGTAAATAAATTGTAAAAAAGAAAACAAGAAAAGAAAAAAGGGTCTAACCAAGAGATTCTCACAATGAAACTATCTTTCAAAAGTAGTCGGTATCACAAGTAAATGGTTTACAGATAAGATCAATGTCAATGTATTAACACTGAGATGCTTCGAGTCAGCGTAGACCCAATGTCATAGGTGGACCTTACCAAACTGTACATGCAAAATATACATTTTTTCCTTAGTCAGGCCATTGTTTGATAACATGTGAGCAGCAGAAATCTTGTAGTGACCTCTCTGCATTGGCTAAATGAGGAATCATGTACTAACTGGATGATTAGTTATTTACATACTCTACAATCATTCTGATTTAAAGGCTTAAAATTTCAGCTCTTGTCACTGGCTGATGAGACTAAAACAACTTATTTTCATAAATTTCCCTGGTTCATACCTTTATAACAGCTTTACTGTATAATTACTCAACTCTAATGCAACAAAATTAGTCAGAGAGGCAGATAAATTAACAGAACTTTCTTGCAAATCCTGTTCAAAGTTGCCTGTGAATGATGTTTGTTTTTTGAAAATTTGCAAAAGATATATGAACAGTCTACTATCATTGGGCTTTACAGGTATGCACCTGTAGTTTGTCAGAAAAAGAGAAAAGTGGCAGTTTTTCAATTTCCAATGGCACAGCTAAGAAACCTCCAAAACAAGGATCGGCAGAAAAGTTGCCCAACATTAGCTTTTACATAAACACAATTTGTAGTACTCAGAGAATGAGCAGCATTTAAGGCTTGAGAATCTTGCTGTGGTCATGACTGATGTTAGATAACTATGAACATCAAATGTGCTCAGGAAACCCATTTACCAATTAGAACCATCAGTTAGTTTGGTTTAAAGGTAGTTTGCCTGAACTTTCACTAAGACCATATAAAAGTATATATATGCGAGAGCACTTACTGTGGTTTTAACAGGTTTATTTAAGACAGCTATTTTTAATATCAAACTGTAACAGCATACACACAATTGATGCATGAACATATTGGAATGTACGACTTCTAGTAGATTCATGACAATTTTACCTTGGGTGTTTAATATCATCTAAAATCAGAAATTTGCTTAGGGTACCCTTAGTTTGAAGCCTGGCACATTTATGTTAATTTGACCCCAGCCTCAGTGTGTCTACAATGAAATGGGTCTACAAGCCCTCTAGACACATAAGTCTATGTATAATTCTTTCAGATCATCATTTCATATAAACACAACATACTATTTACTTGTTACTTATAAATGTAACTTGTTGTGTATTAAATAAATTCATCTTACTCTATTAACAGAATGCATCACAAATTATCTCTCTCTAGTCACTGGTTTTCTTTTTCAATTGTGACCCCCATTTTAAGCTCATCGCTAAGACTTGCACACTAGTCTGAGCCATTTCAGATTTGCCACATTGGTATATATGTTTTCCCCCGACAGGTCACTGTACTGTCTTTAAAAAAACCAACACCAAACAAGCAAATGAAATGCAAGAGAGTATTTGCTGTTACACAAGCAACTTTTAAATAAGTATGTCATACTGCAACTAAAATAGTGAAGTATGAGGTATAAAATTCATCTGACTGTATATTTTGTCATGTTTATTTCATTTGTGATGTTTTATAAATGACTTTACAAACCTCCCTGAAGTGTATGTACTAAACTGCATGTAGATGTTTGAATGAGTGAATGTGGGATGGAATGAACAGTATGCCTTGTGGTGTTGTTTAGGTGTAGAACGTTGCAGAGTTGTCTGTGTTATTTCTAAGGTTGATTCAGTGACACTGTGAATAGAATGAGGTACCTGGGCCTGCATGACTAACACTCATACGTCCTGTCACTACTCTTTAATGCAAATGGCCATAAACACAAGTACAATTTTATTGACTCATAAATTATATTTAAACTTTTTGACTTGAATGCTTTAAACAATTTTGGGGGAAAAAAGCCCTTACATAATGCACAAGCTTGTGTGTGGTATGTCATCCTGATGTTACTCAATAATATTTGATATAATGTATAATAATAGGAAGGTTATACATGTATGAAACATATTTGTAGGAAATTTTTCAATTAATGACCCAAGTTTGGCATTGGTAAAAGTGCTGAAATCAGTCCTTTTGTCTCCCAAATTATCATAATGTTATTGAATAATGTTATTGATCCTAATAACCCAAAAGGGAGTATTAGAAAGTAAAAAAAACATTTAAGAACAACTTACCTACACATTGTTTTTTTTTAACACATACAGACAGCATGAATAGAAAGGTGAAAAAGCATTTCTAAAAAAAATTCCTGTTTTCCCATCTTCTCTCAATAACCCAATGATTTTACGCATAGACAAGATACAACCTTTCTACAATGTACAAACCTTTCACAGCACCACAAATGTGTAAAATAATGGCCAGGGTATCTTAGATTGGGAAAATAATGAGAATAAGAAATACATGAGTAAGTCACATTCATTCATATCAGGGAAAACATTTATGTATCTGAATGAACTAATCCAGTCTACATATCGCAAATGATATCCAAATTCAGAACGGCATCTTGCTGAGTTTTGACCAGCCAAAGTCACTATCCTAATTTTGTTGGATCCAAGTGCAGCTTTTGATGCGGCTGACCATCACATCTTGCTCAAGAGACTACAGTCTTAGACCAATCTAGCGCCTTTGACACCATCAGACTTGACAATCTTCTTCACAAACTTATTATGGTATAAGAGGTGTCTCTTTCAAACAGGAAGTGGGGTAACTCCTTGCACTACTGAAATTGAGCATGAAGCTGTCTGGCTTCAAGCAAACAGGCTTTCAGTTAATGTTAACAATTGTAGCTTTTTCGTAAAAAGTATACTACTTGTCCTGCTGATTCCCAAGTTAACAACACTGTTCCTATTCATCGGGTCTCTCATACAAAATGTGTGTGGTGTTTACATACAATAGATGAAACTCTTGGAGACTGACCTGCTTGTTTTAGGTACACCTGCTAAAAAAGCGCCTGCCTTCAACCTAGCAATTGGGGATGACTTAGTAAAAGCTTTGCAACAAACCAAGAACCTTTGAGAGTTGTTTGATTATAAAATGAACACCAAGCTCATATTCCTGATGTATCTTATAATGCCTTGTACCATCTACATGATATCAGTAACTTAAAACAACATCTTATTTTATCACGGTTAGCAAAAGACTAGTTATGTCAAGGGTTTATTATTGTCCTACTTTGCTTGCAGGTCTGCCCCATGTTCCACGTGTACCCGTACAACATGTACAAATTTGTGCAGCTAGAATACTTACTGGTATTGGTATTTGTACTAATGTTCTTGCACTGAATTAATCATAAAGTCCGTCTGTTAGTTTGTTTAATGTATAAATGGTCTAGCATCGAGTTGTCTCTGTGAACTTCTGTCTACTATAAGCTCAACATCACTTAGGATCCACTCTTCATCAGAAGACAAAACTAGAATGCAACCTGTTGATGGCAGATTATGTACCTATGGTGACAGAGCCTTCCCCGTTATTATTCATCTGTGGCACCAGCTTGATGTAGGCCTTCAGAGAGTGAAGCCTAGTTCATACTTCCTGCCAATACTACATGTCAAGCGAATTTCACGTCACAGCTCTGTTTCGCTGCAAATGTTTCGCAAGAGTTAAGCACAGCTCAACTCTTCCGAATTCTTCGTTGCAAGTTTGTGACGTCAACATTTGCATTGCATTCGCATTCGCAGGAAGTAAGAACCGGGCTTAAGACTCTGTTAGTAGTTTGAAGTCTGGACTAAAGACTCATCTTTTTAAAGAGGAGGTTTTTTACTCATGAATTCAGATTGTATTATTCATGCACTTTACTGCATTATATTGCCTAAAAATTTGTTATACTGTAGTGTACACCAAGGGATGTGCTAACACATGGTTTAAAAAAAAACTAAATTTAGGCCAAAAGCGATTATACACAAACTAAAGAGCTGGGTAAATTCTTTTTGGTAGCAATGATTAGTCAGTTCCTTCCATTGTGAGCTCATTCCGTTGTGAGGTGTCCATCCCCAGTCAGTGATGTGTCAACAAACAATCTCATTAAAATGCATAGCGAGCCTTTTCTTTCAAAACAATGGTCAGTTCTTAGAGGATGTACATAGCCGCAACTTGAGCTCAAATTTGCACACATTGCAGTGTCTCTACACACAAAGGAAACAGCCAATTTGTCCAGGAGTAATGATAGGTGGGTGACATCATCACAATCCTGTCAGAGGCTCTTTAGTCAGAACGCTCCATGTGACAATAACATACATGTACAATGTTCAAGTTCAACTTATTTTTAGAGCAAAGATGCACTAGGAAAAGCTCAATTATACACATGCCAAAACAAGGCACGGTGACAAACGGGCAATACTGTGATACAGTATTACACTACGAAAGAACATACAAATTGTATCATAATGCTCACAAGATATGAATGCACTGACAAGATGTCATTAGTAATTTATCCACACAAAACAGACACAAATTTATTATAAAATACACAAATTTAAAATTAACCCAACATTTCTTGAAAACCACATGCCATCAGATGTCCAAGGCAAGGAATCAAATATAAGTAAACCCCTTTCCATTTTACTACCCCTCAGCAATTACAATGAAACTGTTCACATATCCAAAGGATGTAAGGTTCCTTCCCCAGAAGGTTCAGAAACAGTATGTGTACATACAGATTATCCCTGATCACTTTCAGCAAATAAGCGGCAAATTTAAACAGTGCATCATTCTATTTCGCATAGAATTCAAAGCTCCTCAAAACAGCACATTTCACTTAATGTCCAAGCAAATGTTCTGTTACCTCAGGTGATTAAACAAGATAACATTCAGATTTTGAGAATTGTGCAGCTAAATGGACTCTTTGTTAATCTACAATGAATGTGGCCTCTCCATAAGGTTTTAGAGGGTATAAAAATAGTTCATTTATTGTATGAGAATCACTTTTCTGATAATTGCCATAAGTACAACTACAGAATCTGTGTGGTATAACCATAGCAACATGTAACCATACATGCCCAGATGCATGGCACACCAACAGATAGATGGTTAAGAAAACACGATGGAGAATAAAAGACCCTTACAAAAAACAATGACACATAGGCTCTTGAAATTGTCCAACATCTTTTGTGACCCTAAGTTAAGCCACTTAATAAAGAAACTAAGAAACAAAGAAATAAAGAACTCAACAAAAAAAGGATTCATGGTTTCCATTAATTTTGTCCGTCATTTCGCAAAATAACTTGTCGCAAAACGAAAACCAAAATAACAACCTTGTAGAAATCTCTAGTTGCACCTCCTCTGCCAATGAATGCCAATTTCGCATGGAAAAAACAAACGACTAAAGGTAGATTGAATAGAATAATAGATAAATTTGCATGTCAAATTAAAATGACTGTTGTTAATTAAAGAGGCAAAATCACTTAAATACAATTGCATGAAAGTGAAATTGGCCACTCATTTGCCAATAATGACTGGGGAAACCTATATTAAAACTATATTATGACATCTAACATAAAAACTAGATTGACAAAGTCTGAATGGCAAACTACTGACAGTTCAATTGAGGGACACTGATGATCAAAAAGGCTCCGGCAGATAAATCTGTGTTTCTAGAAAATTGTCTAGCTTTGTTTAATGCTGGGCTAAGCTGGTAGAAGGTGAGGAAGAGGTAAAGAAATGACAGGTTGAACACAAATAATAGATCATTCTGCATACACATTCAAATAACTCCTCCTGGGGTTTGCATGAGTAGAGATGAAGGATAGCTACTGAGATGATTCACACTCACACATCCAGGACTCCACTTCACAAAGAACTAAGATGGGGCAGCAGGTCTATGGACCACAGTAATTTCTTTGCTTTTGTTTTTCCTAGCCCATCTGGAAGTTTTTTTGTATTGTCTTGTATCGTTGTGTCGGCTGAATAAATAATAATAATAATAATAATAATAATAATAACTAGACATTAGGTGTTTGTGAACAAACACAAAGCTGTTCCATTTTGTTGTGCTTTGATTAAACCCAAGTTCAATCTTCAAAGCACAAGGGGTCTATATTTGAAAAGAAATTTAAAATTGGGTGTTTAGTTCTTCATATATGGTCCAGTTTCCGGTTGATCAGTAAGTAAAGGTCAACACGGGTCACGGTAACCCAAGGCTAATCTTCAATGCACAAAAGGTTTATAACTGAAATAAACTTGAAAATTAGGTGCGTAGTACTTGAGATTTGGTCCCACTTCCGGTTGTCCCGGAAATTCAGGTCAACAAGGGGTCAGGGTAACCCAAGTTCAATCTTTAATGCTCAAAGGATCTATAACTTAATAGAAAATTGAAAATCGGTTGTGTAGTTCTTGAGATATGGTCCCACTTCCGGTTGACCTAGAAGTAAAGGTCAACATGGGGTCACGGTTACCCAAGGCTAATCTCCAATGCCCAAGGAGTCTATAACTGAAAACAGTTTGAAAATCGGTTGTATAGTTTTTGAGATATAGTCCCACTTCCGGTTGACCCCGCAGTAAAGGTCAACATCGGGTCACGCCTACCCAAGGCTAATCTCCAATGCCCAAGGAGTCTATAACTGAAAAAAGTTTGAAAAACGGTCGTGTAGTTCTTGAGATATGGTCCCACTTCCGGTTGACCCTGAAGTAAAGGTCAACATGGGGTCACGATTTCCCAAGGCTAATCTCCAATGTCCAAGGAGTTTATAACTGAAAACAGTTTGAAAACCGGTTGTGTAGTTCTTTCAGATTTGGTCCCACTTTCGGTTGACCCCGAAGTAAAGGTCAACATGGGGTCACGGTTTCCCAAAGCTAATCTCCAATGCCCAAGGAGTCTATAACTGAAAACAGTTTGAAAACCGGTTGTGTAGTTCTTGAGATTTGGTCCCACTTCCAGTTGACCCCGAAGTAAAGGTCAACATGGGGTCACGATTTCCCAAGGCTTATCTCCAATGCCCAAGGAGTCTATAACTGAAAAAAGATTAAAAATCGGCTGTGTACTTCTTGAGATATGGTGCTGCAAAGATTAACTAATTAAATATTCAAATGAAGATCACGTGGTTAATTAAATAAGAATTTTAAAAAAATTTACATTTAGATTTACATGTAAGATATAACTCTTTCATCTTTACGCTTTAGAATATTAGGCTTAACGAAACAAACGTGTACAAACGCTATGGGATTTTAGGCGGACACAAGTAATTCTGCATTCTGACGAAAACCCTAAACCTGCATAGGAATTACATGTACATGTGTTGCTCATGTACAAATCGAATGGGCTGTGCACAAAGCAATGGGTCCTCTACCAGTTAGGAATCCAATATCAAGGAAATCTCCAACACCTTGCCGTGATTGCGCAATCAACATGGCTAGCCATGGTGTCCGATTTGTCACTTAATCGTTAATTATCGTGGAAAAGATTTTACTTGGATTAGTTTTAATGACCAAGAACATCTCTTATTAAAAGCAATTAACTTTTCAAAACAGTTTATGTAATTTAGGAAACTAACAATTAACTTGTTTTGAAAATATTATGTTTTTGACTGTCGAAACATTTACACTTTCAGCGCCATGTGTTTTGTACACAGAACGAAAACGCGCAATAAATGACGTCATGGTGATGTCGTCCGGCATTTTAGGCCAGCAAACAGTTATACAGTATCCAAAAAGTATAAAATCGAAAACAGTTTAATGATCGGACGTATACTTTTTGAGATATGGTGGTCTAAAGATTGGCTAATTAAATATTCATGTCATTATAAATGAGTAAATTAATTAATTAAGTTAAGTTAATTACATTTTACTATAACTTCATGACCTAAGCTTTAATATGATATATAATCTGACTATTTTATCTATTTTATACTAAGCCTAGTATGACTTTAGGAGAAAAACAAATAAAAATCCTGACGAAAACAATAGCTGTTCCGACTGCTATGTCGGAACAGCTAATAATAATAATAATAACTACTATGGTGATCAACTCATCTTAAGATGAATCTTAGTGCATTGAGAAATGGAGCCCAGGAACATTAGTTCATGAGTTCTATTCAACTCAAGTCAACAAGTCAACTACATACCAAGACTGGTGAATGTGCCAATTCGGTACATTGGTATGTTAAGAACTTACAGCATTTTTAGATCCAAAAATGGATTGTTTACTCCTACATGTCTAAGTGAATTCAACCTTCGGTTAGGGGAAAATGCATTTGTAGTGGCTCTACAGCTAAGGAGAGTGAAATAGACTGGATTAGGATAAGGTGTGTTTTGAAATAACAAATGATTCTCAACTCGGCCTAGCGGCTCCTTTGTTACTTTAATGTACAGACCTAAAACATATGGAACGACAAACAGGAATTGTGATTTAAAAGCAGAAACAGCAGTGTCTGTTAAACAAACTTGTAAATACTTCAGAGCGACTCTGTGACTTACCACACCCATTAAAGCAATGAAGATGACCACAGCAAAGGTTGCAAATGCTGCATAAGCATTGGCATTTACATCAGGGTGTCTCTGCTGGTACAACACTAACATCCCAAGACCAGCTATGATGTACATGAAGGCCGTATCTGTAACAACAAAATCATATAGTTACAAAATATCTTAACAAGATCATATCATCATTCCACTTGGCATGAACATTCCAGCAAAATTCTTCCTTCACTGCATTGAGTTGTACACATTGTGACATCAAAGCATGCCTTCCCATGAATGCTATAGTTATCTCAGTTAAAGTTATCTGAGAATTATCTCAGCAATAAAACAAAGTATCAGCTGACAAAGAGTTTAAAGAAACTATTTCACAAGTGCATGTAACTAAATATCTGTCAAAATAGAAACTAGTTTTCTGTCATTAAATGAGTGGCATGATCATGTTTTGTTAAGGTCACAGAAGAAGCCTTAACAGTGCAAAATGAATGCTTTGCACAGTACATGGAGAAGTACTGCATCAATGGCAGAATATGAGGAAATCTTGGAATAGCATTTCACACTAATGCTAAGAATGGAAGCTCAATATGGTGATGTCACACAAGTACCCAGATCTCAGACAATGTGTCAAATGTCACTGACCTACGCATAGGTACATGTCACAGTGTTTGATATTTATTTATTTAAACCTTGACTATTCTGAATGGCCCCTAAAACATATTAAAAGTTATTTGGTGCAACTTATACTAAAATGAAAGCAGAACCTACCAAACTGAAAGTTGGAATAGTTTGGGCAAACATGATAACTGCCACTCAGTACACCTTCCATAACTAGTGCAATACCCAAGGCATAAAACAAGCCAAAATGCTTGGGTATGCCACACATCTATAAAAAGAAAATTACACAAAAATTCAACAAATAAAAATCAATGATTAAAAACATCATCAAGGGCAAAGGATGAACTTGTTACAGCCATAATCAGGTCACACATTATTAACTGAAGACCAACAAATTTGTGCCAATCAAATGGTTCAGAGCTCCAGAGCATGGAGCTACACAGAGTCAGTGAAGTACACATATACATAAACAACAATAAATTATAGCCTAAATATTACAATGTTTTATTTCGTATACATATACATAAAACCTTAATACTTACAAAAAATATATACATGGTTATCAAGTAAGTGATCAGAGAGAAGATGTTGACATTTGCATACAAAAAGTATTGGATGTTTAAGGAGCTCCAAAAGGGACAGACAAGAAAGAAATACAACAAACAAATGTAAACATGACAAAGAAGATACCTTTGAACATTGCATATCATAATTTGTTAGAAAACATACATTGTACATAGAACATGCTTCTTATTTTGCAACACAACAAACAAACATGACCTGTTCTCTAAATTAAGTTAAAGTGATTCACTTTTATCCTAGTTTCTTCTTGGGGTTTGTGAAATGCAGAATTCCCTGTGTGCAGTCTGATATTCTGCTCAAATTTTAGAAGCATTTTTTGCATTCTGGTCACAAGTAAAAATTGTGGTTTTAAACTAACTCATGCTATATTAGCCTTGCAGCTCAGGCATAATCCCTCAAATAACAGAATCCCACAATTTCTTCTAAGCCAAGACAACGGTTGAAAATATAGCATGTTGTTTTGGGATAACAGCATTTTAAGTAATGCCAACTCTATTTGTGAAGTTCTTGACCTTTTCTGACCTTATTGCCAGTAATAGCCAATTACATTTCGACAGGGAGGAGGGAAGATATGAATGTGCAGCTTCCACTAGGTTGTTCTCTGATGATGCAATTATTTCCTTAAAGGTCCAAGCTCATGACCAATGGCTCCAAGGCAAAAGTTAAGTGAATCCTTAACAAATTATACAAAAAATGGTAGGAAATGGGGGATGTTTATGACTAGATTAGTTTTATGCATAATGAAATTAAGATGGAAACTTTGTCTCAAAACCTGATAGAATCATAATCAGAATATGCAACAATTTTAAGTAAAAACATTTTCATGATTGTGTTATTGTGTTGTTACATTGTCCTTATTGACTTTGTACATAACCTCCTGCACAAGCCAAATAAATTTTGATAAGTGCAATTTTGGAAATTCCTACAAAGGTTTATTTCAGACAGTTCCCAAAATAGAAACAACACTCACTATTATAACAGCCCCAGGACTAACCGTTTTTACATTACCTTATCCTACACAATGATAACTTTTCGAAACCTTTCTGTACAATAGCCAAATTTAATAAACGACATGAAAGTACAAATTGTTTTAGTACTTATTGTCCTCTAAAAAATCTTCAGAGTAATGATGGCATTTGTAAAATTAGCCTCTGAACACGTATGTCATGTGTGCTAATTAGTGATTGTTCAATAACCTTCCACAATCAATAACCACAATGATGGAACCATTAAAACTACAGGGGTAGTCAATTCAAATGAAATGTGTTTACTAATTAATTTTGTTTGAACAGTTTTTTTACAAATCTGTTGTGTTGTTCAGGGGTGTTTTGTTTTTAAACTTTGAATTAATGAACACGGAATCCTGATGGTATCATTATGAAGTAACAAAGATGAAGTCAGTTGAAAATATACAGCTTATCTATGGCTACCAGTTGCCATGAAGCTTTTTGTTCATCTTGTTAGGTCAAAAAAATTGAAATTCCACATAAGAAGTGTGTCAATCTGTTATCACCGTGTCTTAAAAATGTCTGGATTTGGTTAAATGCAGATAATTCAGTTTCAAGGAAGAACCAGAAAACACTAAAAATAGAACAAAGAATAGTAGAAGTTTGGCTGATGGTAGAACACCTGAGAAAACTTGAACAATAGCAATAGGTGTTGGGTTTAAATGTCTGAACACCTTATAAAGCAATACATGACATATTGGTACCTTGGCATGGTGACACTCTGCTGCTACTGCCCTCTTGTGTAGATGATGTTTCCTCCACACAATTAATAGATATAGGAATCCCAACATTACATACCCAATGTTACTAAACACATTGTTGAAGGCGCTGCAAACAAACAAATCATACAGATAGATGACATTGCTTTCAAATTTCCTGGAAATCAGTCCACACAAATGTATTAATATAATTAAACACCTTCAGACACATAGTTTGCCATTATTACCCTTGTTGAAAAAGTGCATTTACTGTAGGCTCATGACTTGATACTAACTATGTGTGGCCCTGGGAAACTAAAACAAATTTTGTCAGCAACGGGTGTTATGTTTCTTCTTGCATTTGGTAAATAAGTAGTGGTGCAACTACTTAGTAAAAATGTGTTGCAGACAGTACTGCCCTTACCTCAATAATCCACCAGGCATGGCACACAGGAAGTTATAGTAACACAGATCTTCATTACCAGACCTATTCAACACCTGAAATAATTCATAATTAGTACATTTAAATGTGAACACAATGGAACTGAAGGAATTTACTACATCTGCACCTGAAAAAAATTGTTGTACTTTTGTTGGCCAAACTGTTAAAATGTTTAAAATACTAAAAACAGGTACAATATAAGTCTGAAAAACTAAACAATTGCTATAAATGTTCTCATCTGAATAATTAATCCTAAATTTGGTGTCTACAGTCTGATGACATAAAGGACTTACTGCTTGATAGGTTATGACAAGTTGTACAACAGGCAGAGCATAGAACACGGCAATAGTAACAAGGTTCCAGTAATAAAGCTTGTATTTACGATCTAGGGTCTTTGGCTTCTTGCGGGATAGATCAGCAACACAAATTCCCATCTGATATATAAAAAAGACAAAAGATCCAATACTGGTATTAATATATGAAATTGTTGTGCGAGTACTTTTTAAACGGCATTTGTATGTGTTAATTAGGGAATAGCTGTGTGAGTACCCAGTCTCCACTGTCTTAATTATTTGTTAAACCCGATCATTTGTAGCATATCATAACAATACAAGGCAATTGAGGGCCAGTTGACATGCCATGTGTGTACACACTGTGGCATGCACAAAAGCCAAAAAGGAGATCAAAGAGCAGAGTGAACTTGATTTGTTGCATCTTGACCATAGAGCTCTCTATATTGACTACAGTGTGGTCTCTTGAGTCTTGATTCAACATGCCACAATGTTGAAGCCTGTTGGGCACACACAGTTGAGGCTCATGCATGATTGAAGAACAAGTTTAAATTTTAGAGCAATTGTGTTTGTGTTAAAACTAACACACATGTATGTAGACTGTGCTTATTCAAACTTCTAGGACAAGGTTTGTCTTGACAATATTGAGTTTTTCTGTGTGTGCAATTCTGTTTCTTTAAATATTTTAGTTTAATGTAGTTTATGGCTATAAAAATTGTATCACATTGTTGGGAAAGTAAAATTTATCCATGAAATACTGTGCATTAAAGTAAAATGAATTTAACAAATCAACAAAGACAACTTGGAAATAAGTCTTGACCTCCATTTCCAGTAACTTGTAAGTATTTAAGAATTGTGCCCAACTAGCATTGATAAAAATCATTAAACCTATGTAGAGGTGGTACAAACTCAGGCATGATTGGCAAATGGGATTTCTGAAACATAACCATCCCCGTCCCAAGTTTTGATTTTGTTTCAATGTTAATTTATAAATAATTATGTTGGTAAAATATAAACAAAAATTGTTTACATAACAAACTGTTATGGGGATTTATATTTTCAAAAATTTTGTATAAATATAAATAGACTTTAAAAGAATACTTTATTTCATACAAAAATATAGTCTTCATTCAAGTTGTTTTCTCATTATTGTTATGCCCGAGACTTGCACAGTCTACATGTATATGCAAGAGTATGAATATTTACTAATTGTGCATGGTAGAATTTAAACCTGTGACCTGGTGACCTCTGGGATTATGTGCCGGTGCTCTACCAACTGAGCTAACCAGCCCTAGGTTGGCAGTCTCCTTATTTTGTTGCTCATGGGGCACACAGTCAGAAGTCATACAACCGTAGACTGCCAAATAGCCAGGGATTACACCAAGTTTCGATACACCCTGGGAAGCGACATTGCAAAGAGATCACCTGCACAGTGGAATGTCCAGATGGTACCACGCTCGGACATGTCACTCATTGTTGACCTCATACCACAGGTGTGTTTTATCAGACCTCTGTTTTTGTATTCACATTTTTGTGTACAAATTTCACCCTACTTCTACCTATAAGTACTCAACAGAGTCCATAAGTTAGGATATAAACGCCAAAGAGCAAATATAGTTAAGTGTCTTGCTTACAGACACAAGTGGCAGGACCTAGACTCAAACCCACATTGTGACGACTCTGCGATGAGAACTCGAACTCATTGCTCTAGACCGCTCGACCATGACATACTAGCATTAAGTGGTTAAAGGCCCAACAAATGAAAGTCCTTCCTTACTTCAAAGAATAGCTGGTAAAAATACTCTGGTGATTGCATTTAATAGGTACACACTTAGTAAAACCATTCACTCATTCATTGACTTGGAATGTAGTACCAAAATTGTGTCAAAACTGCGTTCAAATTGATAAACAGGCGAAGCTTATCTCAAATCATCAATTTTGGGGAAAAGTAGTTAAAACGTGAAGGATAATGGCAATCACATGCATTTTAGGGTTGCTGATTGTTGTTCAATACCTTGGTCCTATAGATCTCTTTTTCTTCATGTATGTCATCTAGCATATCAATATCATCCTCATCAGCATCTGATTCACTTTCAGGAAGTTGTTGCATTCTGCGGTGCACTTCACTTGACCCTGCATGATCTGTTTTACCTATAATTCAAAAATAAGTTAAATAATTGAAAGAATAACCAACCAAAAAAAATTACCACAAACAATTTGTTCAACCAGTAACAGATTAGTGGTGGCTATTGCAAGATATGTATCTCCCCTGTATTAACAAGTCCCTGGAATCAAGATATTGCTATATAGATTAATTGCTGGAATCACTTATCTGTAACTTGCATCTGGAGATAAATATAAGTATTTTATTAAGTGCCAAACTTTCAGATCCATTTCTTGTTTTCCTTCTTTTTAATGCAATGTGCTTCCAATTAAAAACTGCCTCAATTTAAATTCCGTTTTTGTTTTCTTATGAATCAGGCATACATAAACACTTGAAACCATGGTATGGGGTAAGATCTCCTAAAAACTTCTGGAAACCCCACATAAGTAAAACATATATATATATGTATATAAATTAAGGAGACTTTTTAACCCCAACCACCCCAACCCCATCACAACCCAACTATACTTTTTATTTGATTCTTTTGAACTAAGGACAGCACCAGTAAGCTTTGGGTTTTGAGTTACCATATGGAGTTAGATTTTGTAGTAGAGTGAGGGACAACCTTAGTAAATCACTCAAGGGAGTTTTAATGGATTCCTTTAACAGCAAAATATCTTCATGCCAGTCACATGTTTGTATTGAAGGCTATCTTTGTAGCATTTTTAATATGTAATATGCGTTGCCATGCCCTACAAAATAACAACAATAATGACAAAAAGGTTATTTACCTGCAGCTGTCCCATAATTTGTTGATGCATCTGTTGAAGCCGCGAATGGCACATTATTGCAACCATCTTCATCTGTAAATACAAACAAGATAACCTTACAATACTTCTCCAACATATTTCATGGTTGTTTTAAATGCATCCATAATTTATAAGAATCAGGGAAATGCACAAAGAAAAAATACCAACATTTGATCTTCATTTTCTACAACTTTGGTTAAAAACATTTCTCAGGGTGATGAGTGCTGTAATTTTATTTATTTATTTATTTATTGAAGTGTCAATTTGAACTCAAATCACTGTGCAATTACCAAATAGCATACATTCTCTTTCATTAGTTAACTGAGAAGAAAAAGGACAGGGTTGGTAAGTAAAACAAACATCAATCTGAAAGCTCACTAAGTATAACATTACTAACTTTTAAAAACAAATTTTGGGGCTCATTTTGATTGCTGCAATCAAAATAAGCCCCAAAATGTATGTGCTAAAAATCCCTTTGATGTCATTTTCACTGGTTGGTTTGTTGAAAATATCAGAATAAGAATGAACGTATTTCTCCAATACACAATGACGTTACATCCTGAATTTACAAGCAGCAACCAGTTTTCCCTCAATCATAATGAAATGCTTTCATGCAATACTGACTCTAAGAGATTTATTTGGGGTGACACTTTGCTGGTTGGTACTAATTTAATGGATATGGATACATTAAATCAAAGCCACAAATAAATGATAACCTTCCAGAAATGAAACGACTCTTCCCTGGTGGCAATGGCCCAAACAGCTGTGCCATGAAAATTCCAAAGTAGCTGATAAATTTATTTACTTTGGGGGGGGGGGGGGGCTTTTATAATGTGGTAAAAAGAAACAGTGGTCTCAATTGTTATTCATATGATTTAGACTGTCGGTTTTCAGAGTAATATTCCTATTTTAAATCCAACAATTGGTAACTAAATTTGGCAAGGTAAAAGGCAAATAGAGAAGTCATCAGTAACTGCACATAGTGTTGATTACATACCTACAGGAAGTATAGGAACTGCAATAGAGTAGCATCGGAAAGTCAGGATTGGCAATCCATGAAGATACACAACCAAGCAAAGCAACCAAACCACAGCAAAACAAAACCAAATAACTCCTCAATATCAAATCACAATTAGAAATAGCAATCAACATATCAATCACACAATGTTCAAATACAATCTTGCATTTAAACTCTAAGGGAAATATTGATTTCCTATATTCTAAGTGTCAAAGATTTAAGTCATCAAGCTTATCCCTATTAAGAGATAAACATATTTGACAATACTATAAGTTAATACAAACAGTGCTGTGAACTATGTGAGATGCTTAGATGTGAGATGCTCAGATGTTCAATCTGATAAATTGAAAGGCATTTTAAAATGGTTTTCAGCAATCAGGTCAACTTACATCCAATATAATGATGTAGTGCCTTATCCACAAAACATATTTCTGTGCAAGAGCTAGGGTACCAGCATAGTTTACTGGGTGTGCACAATTATAGAGTGCTTTGAATGAAACTCCATAAATTTTCAGGGGCAAACCAAGGGTTTTGAAACTTGTGCTGGGGGCATCCTTGCTGACTAAGGTTCAATTGGTAAGACCCAATCATGAGTAAATTTGAAGAGAAAAATGTAAGAAAACTCTAGATGCCTCAGAAACAATGGGTTAATTATATACGTGCATTTAACATACCCTAAAAAGTACAGATTTTCTGACAGCACATATTCAACAACTTGACATATCTCTAAAAAGGCATGTTAACATGGTTGATGTACATGTGTACCTTCTACATATAATAAACCTGTTTATTTAATACCTTTGGGTAGCATTACATTAAGCAAAGAAACTAATCCCAGGGGTGCAATTTCATAGTTGTAATAACCTCAAACTGACTAGATGAAAGTCAATGCTGGAGCATTTTTGCTATAATTTTTTTTTCTACTTTGTGTAATTGTAGCAACCAAATTCTAACAGAGGTTTTTTTTTAATTGTTAAGCTAAATTTCCGCACATCATACAATTGAAAATAATTAATGGGTAAGTGGGATAAACATGATAATGTGTTAGTGCAAAATCTCGGTCTAGGACATACATGTACATGTCTTAACTGCAACACTGCTATTTTCTCAAGCTGAAATTTTACTGCAATTGAGTCCAAAGCCATCCCTGTTTTAATGTATTATTGCAAGAAGACTCTTTTGGAAATAACAAATTAAGTTCCAAGCTTTCATTGAAATTCAGGGGCATACCACCGACAACAAACGTGATCAAACTGCACTCAGTTTTAAAGATCAGAAAACATGACCAACACTTTTTTTTCAAACTACAAATTTCTCTAACATTTGTGTTTTACCATATTATAACCAAAAAATGTAACATATTTCCTTAAAATGAACTTTAAACTGTTACAGTGAACAAGTTCTTTACATGTTTAGTTGTACATGCTTTCTGATAGTTCAACAACATTTAACTCAGTTAGAGTGAGAGAAAAAATAACTTACAGGATTCTGTTGGTTTGGATTGGCTCATTTCTTCATTAGGTTTTAAATAAAGTGAACATACATGTAATTAATAAGACACGCTTCCAAACAAACTAGCTATCCAATTAACTTTGGATGGACAAATGAAGTGTGATGAAATGTTGATGCTGTAGGTTATTTTATGTGTGTTACCAGCCAAAGTAAACATTACCTAAATAAAAACAAGCTTTTATGATAAAATGTCAGCTAAAAAATTCAAGTGCCGTGAAGGTCAAACCCACAACAGAACTAGGAAAAAGACAGGTGAAACCTCTTCTCTGGAGATGCCCCATTGGTCACAATATGACATTTACAATGACATTTACATCCTAATTTTAATCAAAATAATTAACTTGTGCACATAGTTCTTATATTTGTATTGCCTTTATTCATGAGAGCTAAGTGAAGTTCTGAGGGAGCAAAAAGAATCAAGAAAATTTGATTGACAAAATAGTTCCAAAGAATAAATCAGTTCCAAAGAATAAGGCACATGAAAGATAAGAAGCAATTGATGAGGTTGGAGCAGACAGATTGTGAAAGATTAGTCACAGACATAAGCAAAAGAAACATACCTTGTTCTTCTAATCTTCCGTCAATTCCATTATCTGACCTGTTTCAGAAATAAATTAATTGCATTTCAATCTACTTTTTCCTGGCAGTCAAAAGATTGTGGAAATACCATATAAAGGTTAAATCAGATAAGAACCAGTTATGGTGCCCACATCAATAGATAATTGACCATACAAATGTTTCTTTCCAACAAGGTGTATTATTGTGATCCTGTGGGGGTTGACTTCATCATGGCATTTACTTTCCACTGCTTTGCTGTTTGCAGTTGTATTTTCACTTGGCTGTTGGGAAAGTTTACATTTTTACCAGGGATCAATAAAGCCCATTTTATCTTTTTGTATTCATTGTTTTGTAAAAACTTATACGGTTAATTGTAAAAATCAAATCAGACACAAATTTTAATTCAACAAAGAATCTAAAGACTGGCATTTGTGACAGTTTTTCAGTAGTTCATTTTTGGACTTGTGTTTGGCCATTGGAGATTTTAAAAAAGAAGTCAAGTCTCGGTTCTTACAGAAATAACATAACCTATTGTATTTATTTTTTACTGTCACCATAAAGGCACTGTGGTAAAGAAAATTTATTCAGGAAAGCTGGGACTCAATATAATGTCACAAAGACATCTTTCAAAAACTGCATCAATATTTTTCTTTGATAATCTCTCTATGCAGCCAAGTTCATTGAATTTGCCAGGAATCTGGGTTGTGTACAAAGCAAATGCAGACAAAATTAATTGAAGCTGTCTTTGATGAATCCATCTTTTAAAGGGAAATTCAAGTACACATTATCACCCAAAAATATCACCTATCACTTGTTTACCAGGCTGTAAGGTTATGATTGATAATCTGTAAGGCTTAATTAAATCTGCTTGGCATCCCTGGACTTGCCAGTTTGAGGTGTTTGGCGTACAATTACAACTAAATAACTTCGATGACATGAAGACGATAATTTAATCATCAAAAAACACACTAACACAAATAACACCAGTTTAATACATTTTGAAACTTCAAGATAAATCACAACAATCCAACAGAAGGACTTCCCTTATCATGTGCTGCAAGATATGGCTGCTGTGGTTTTAAAGTGATAAGCTACCCAAGGTTGATAACTTAATACAAAGCAGATGTATTAACAATTCTTCCACTCTCTTGCCCCACCAATTATCAACCAGCTAGACACATTCTGGCATGCCCATAAAGTTCTCAACATGAAAAAGAATGCTGCAACATAAATTTGTGTGTGTGAAATGCAGCAAGCCTACTGCCCTGTAGCCGGCATGAGATAATTTATCTTTCGTTATCATTCTTATTAGTCTTCCCTCAATATTCCAACAATTACCAACACATATTTTGTACACTTAAACACCTGTGCTGTGTACATGCACCGAGTCTAATTGTAGTGGTGGAGAACACCTCAAACAAGCTGTGCAAATGCCAACGAATCGGCCTAAGGGCTCACTTTTATAAGTGTTTACTTTGATAACTGCAATCAAAAAAGCAACTTGACAGTATTTCTTATGGAAATATTTATTGGTGTAAACTTCATGATGAGTAAGCTTCCATGTTAAAACTTGTCAGTTATTCCCTGGTTACCCAAATCCTGCACTATTACTTACTTGATAAAGAGCATTATGATACCAGTGACAACATAGAAAGTCAGAAGCACACCAATTGTTGCTAAAATAGGCTTCCAGTATTCCGTTGCTACAATAGAAAATACATATTCATAAACTCTATGTATCAGTTTGGTCATTCCGTGCCAACTCACCTGATGGGTCGGCATGCTCCGTCTCAGATTTTGCAAATTTTTTTTTTTAACAATCCTCTATGGGTGCCATGAACACACGCAAAATTTTAGTTTCATGCTCCTTCGCTGCGCTCATACGCATGAAAAACAGTTTCAGTCTTTTCACTGACTAATAAAAAATCATAAAACAAAAAACAGTTTTATTTCATCAGGTTTATTATAGCATGGGAAATGCCGGTGATAGGCCGAAGAGTGTTTCAACAAGGTTTGTTACATTATTGTTATTTGGTAGTAAAACACATTTGTATTAAGTTAAGATGATTAATATTAGTAAATTACTACGCTTCCGATTCAAACTGATTGAATCCTGGCTCTTCTAGCCCTTCGGGTATCTCCCCGGGAATCACAATAAAGTATTTACAACTTTTAATTAATAAATTCAAGTCCTTTACATTCGTATATCATCATTTAAATTGATAAGTTCCGTTTCCAAATTTATGAAATCTTGGCTCTTCTAGCCCTTCGGGTAACCCCCGGGAATCCGACAAATACAGATTATTATTTACAATTTATATTTAATTCTTTTAATTCTATTACAAAAATATGTTAGAATCACAAATGTTTTTTATTCCGAATCCACCTAATAAAATCAAATTCAGATTCATTGAAAAAGTATGACAAAATTACAAGCCAATTTTTCAAAAAATATTTATACCAAACATATTGAATCCTGGCTCTTCCAGCCCTTCGGGTATCTCCCAGGAATCCAAAACACTGATTTAATTTATCACAGTCAAAGATATTCTAAATGTGAAGTGAATGCATTCAACTTTTATCTGTGTTTAATAACGTAAATACTTCAAGCCTATGTTGCAAATCCAGCTTAACATATCTGTTTTTGGCTACAGTGGTTTTCCATCTGCCCTGTTGCATTATTACATCTTCTGAGGTGCCCATATTTGCTAAATGTGTTGCTCCTCCTGATCTGAAACTATGAAGACCGTATCTTTTAGGGTTGTTTTCTCCTAACTGTTCTAGAGCATCTAAAAATATTTCCCGACACCTGGTGTAACTTAGTGGCTTATTAACCAGCGGTTTGTATTCTTTGGTAGTGGAGTGGTAGGATAAGGCTGTAAAAAGGAATGCGTCTTGACCAATTTTAATACCACATTTTTTCATGTATCTCCTGAGTATGCGAGCTAGAGAGTATTCATTGTTTGTGTCAGAGATAAAGGCTGTACATCCATCTCGGAAAACATCTGTCTTGGATTTCGGAATAAAAATACTCAAATCTTTTTCGTCTGGCAATTCGTTAATATGGCATGCTTTAATTTGAGCCATCTCGTTGTGTCTAAACAGAAGTGCAAAATTAACTGAAAAATAACAAGCTGTTCTTAGCTGCATCAGGTTGCTGTCGACGTTTCCAAATCTATCGACTATGCACTTGACTTGATCTAATGAAATAGGAAGTTTCTGTGACGGAGGCTTATGGAGATGTTTTCTTCCACTAAGAACAATTTGTTGAACAATCGGTAAATCAACTGGGTTAGGAACAGCATTAACAAGAGAATGCAGCCATTTTAAGGCGGCCGAAGTAGTGATGATGGTACTCTCTGATTTCACTTTAGAATGTTTGCTTACTAGAAAAGCTGCAACTATTTTGTCTTCAATGGGAAGGTTGATTTGAAAACCATTCTTTGTCAACCAAGAGAAGAAAACTCTGCATTTGTATAAATAGCTAATGATAGTGCCATCAGCCTTCGCCAGCAAAACATCGTTGAAGATGTGCTTCTTCGCCTCTTCGAGATTGCTTGGGAAATCGGTCCAAAAGTGTTGAGCATAAATGATCTAAATTAATATAATAATTGAACAAGAAAATACATACATTAAGTAATAAACTAATCATACTGAGCAACCAATGAAAATAGCACATACAACACCCTTAAATTCGGTGGAACCTAACAGCGAACTCTTGTTTCTTCCTTGTCCCAATGCAACAGAACCATCCACTGTGATCATACCTTTAATCCATGTTTTGTACGTGGACCACAAAATTGGCCAAAATACTGAGGACGGCCACCAGGGGAACACGAGATTTCCTTTGCTTTTGTAGAGGCGTAAGTGATTTAACACGCTAGGTAAAATCACAACAGGAGCAACTAACAGACAGTTCTCGCCTGCCCAATTTTGAGTGAAAGCGTCGACCCCACTAGTTCCGGGGTTCCAAAATCTTGAGAAATACCGGTCCAGTTGTTTGTTGTAGAAACACGCAAAACAGTCAACACTAAAAGGACCCCATAATCTATTCAATTCTTCAAAGAAAGGATTTGAAATCATCCAGTCATCAGTGTCAATTAGTCTGCTGATAAAATCGGCCTGATCGATTTCTGTTCTAGGTATCCAATCCACTTCAAGCCTAATATTATTGTGAGCACATGTCTTAAATATGTCAATGGCTATATTTTGTAACTCTTTGTTCATGCTCCCAACTTCAACAATTCTGGCTGCGCTTTGGTTATCAGTAAACACCTTTAGTTCAGAATTTGAAATGATCGGTAAAAATGATTGTAAAGCAGACTGAATGGTGCTTAGCTCTCTCCATGTTGAACTTTGAATAATTTCATTTTGTGACCAATGCTTGTGAGCTATGTGTACATCATTGCAAATGATGGAGCTTGCATTGCAACAAACAATCTTATTCACCGATCTTGAAGCAAATAAGTTACGTACATTTTGAGTTATGACATTATTTTTCCAAAACTGAATTTCTTCTAAACAAAATTTGTCTAAATGAACCAAATCATCTTCATCTTGAGCTTGAGTGATCGTAACTTGACAATGCCTTGTCATGAGCCTGGTTAAATTACCACACACCGGACTCAGAGAAATTATTTGGCCGACAAAGGAGTGTAACTTTCGCACTGATAAAGATGCAATTGTTTCGCTTTCAGAAATCGTTTGTAGTATTTTTTGAACACGTCTCTCAAAGTACCAGCTTCAGTATCCCAGATCATGCCTAACCATTCGATGCAATGTGATGGGGTCCATTTGCTTTTTTCGATGTTGTAAATAAAACCAGCTCTTAACAAATCAATTCTGACATGTTTCGATATTTCTTTGGCCACATTGTCTCCATAGTTATCATGACTTGATGTGCAAGGGATAACTACAAAACCATCATCTAAATACAATGCAATCTGAATACCACACGATCTCCAGTGAGTAACAAGTGGCCTAGGTAACTTGGTAAATAAGAGGGGAGCTGATGAAAGACCAAAAGGGAGAACTGTAAATTCAAAAAATCTCACACAACCGTCAATTTCCCACAAAATCCTAAATATTGTTGATCTTCAGATGCTATATCTATGTGATGATACCCTGACTTTAAGTCAAATGAGAATAGAAGTGCATTCTTAGACAAATATTGTAAGCCTATTTTCCAGTCATCAAATTTGAATCTTGTCTTTTGCACGTATTTATTTAATCTACTCAAATCCAAGATCAACCTTCTTTTCCCGGAAGCTTGATAAGCAATCGACAGAGGGCTCACTATAAACGAAGGGCCAGGTTTTTCTTGAATTCTATTAGAAGTGAGCAATTCTAAAACGGACTAAAATGGTATTCTATAGCCTTGAGTAATAATAGACATTATCATAGGTGGAGCTCCAATATCATACCAAAAACATGCGTGTTGATTGAGTCTAAATTTGACCGCCAGTTTATCGGTTTTGATGTCATTTACTTCACATAATTCAAAATTACACTGTACCTTGAGTACATCATCAAATTTTTGACTCAAGCTCTTAACTTGATGAAAAACTGGATGGCCCTGCACCTGCTCCTTAAATAGGTGTGGATGCTGTAAGGGTTGAACTGCTGGTTGGGAGTGTTGCTGGGGTGTTGAGGATCGCAGGTCGCTGCGAGACTGGCACTTGCCAAGGGACGGCTCTACTGTGATAATTGGAGTAACCAAAGGATGGTGATGTTCTTGGTCTTGATTTAAACCTGGAAACCCAGAGTCGATATTGAAGGGGCAATCTCTCGACCTATGACCTGGCATTCTGCAGCTGAAGCATATGTCAGCATTTGGCAAGCCTGTCCAGAAGGGAAAATGATATAGAAAAGCGGGAGCAAAAAAGGAATACTGATACAGGCACATTACAATCACAAAAATATATATGCATGAAATTTGACAAGAAGTATAGCCAATATATGCTAGTGTTGCAACTGGAAGAATAAACACTCAGCGGCGTATGCAACGGCCTGAACTATCGATTTAGTTGTAACAATTGTGCTTATATACGGTCACGCTTCGTTGCCTGGATTAGAATAACTCGCTTGCACTCAGCACCAGTCACGTGACAGTGTAGCGGGAAGACGTACGCTATTGTTATAAGTTAATCAAACGAATAAAACCCAATTTTCATGCTCCTTCGCTGCGCTCATACGCATGAAAAACAGTTTCAGTCTTTTCACTGATTAATAAAAAACCATAAAAGTAAAAACAGTTTTATTTCATCAGGTTTATTATAGCATGGGAAATGCCGGTGATAGGCCGAATACATGTATGAACCGACACAAAATAATTAGGTTGGTTTGGGTTTTAATACTGTCAAAATAACAACCACTGCATTACCTCGAAAAAGATAACGGTCAGCCACAGGTCCATTCTTTGAAGTGAAGTTGTTCGTGACACTTCTTTGCCTCTTCTTGTTCTGGATTTCTTTCAACGCTGAATCCTCGGCTATTTGCACTCTTTTCCTCTCCTCTGAAGACTGCTTGGGGTCTCCTTTGTCCAATTGCTGAATTGTCGACCAACCGGCTTTGCTTTCGTCAGCTATTTTGATTTTCTTCTTCCTTTCAGCAACCAGACTCTCTGCTTCTTGGATCGTGTCAATTGCTTTCTGTATTTGACCTTTTTTAAGAAGGGCAATCTTGATCTTGTCAAGAACAACTTCTAATTGCCCACAGAACTCGAATTGTGCAACGTTGCCAGGTCTCTTTAACTCACTCGATTCTAGCTTATTTTTAAATTCTTTTAGCTCAGACTCGATGCTTTGTGACTTATTAGCATTTTGGATCTTGTCAAACTTTTCATTTTCAGGAGTACAGTTTTGTTGAGGATCGTCTGTGATCGACATTTTCTTGACAAGAAGTATAGCCAATATATGCTAGTGTTGCAACTGGAAGAACAAACACTCAGCGGCGTATGCAACGGCCTGAACTATCGATTTAGTTGTAACAATTGTGCTTATATACGGTCACGCTTCGTTGCCTGGATTAGAATAACGCGCTTGCACTCAGCACCAGTCACGTGACAGTGTAGCGGGAAGACGTACGCTATTGTTATAAGTTAATCAACCGAATAAAACCCAATAATCCTACTCCTCATAATTTTTTTAGATATGACCCCCTAAAAAATTAAGCCCCGCCCCTCAAATTGACTTTTTGTGTTATTGGGAAAAATTTGTGAATATGTCAGTAATTTTCCACGTTGTCAAATAACCACTTGAAAAAGGCATTTTATGGCATTTTTACAGGTGGACCCATATTCAGACCCCTGCCAAGTACCCATCAAAGGCGTGATTGGTCTATCCTTATATCAGGTCACACATATGCACCTAGTTTATAACCAAATGTAAGAAAAAAGCAATCGGACATTTCACTTGGGCTCTAGGGGGTTTCAAAACTGATGAAAAGTCATCACACAGGCTAAAATGTCCGTTTTTAAAGACCTACACTGTGATATACAAATGACCTGTGCTACTTTTGACAGTATAATTTAGTTGATGGGATACCAGATACCCTTCAAATTAATTTGTAGCTATTTATCTTATCTCCATTTGTAGATACAGACCTCTAAAAATGCCGAAAACACAAAAAGTCAATTTGAAGGGGCGGGGCTTAATTTTTTAGGGGGTCATATGTCAAAAATTATGAGGAGTAGGATTCTAAAATTGTGCGTGTGTTCATGGCACCCATAGCGGATCGTTTAAAAAAAATACTAGCAAAATCTGAGACGGAGCCTGCCGAACTTTTCAGGATTTTAGGTGAGTTGGCACGGAATGACCCAGTTATATCAAAACTTAAACAAGTCACCACACTCAAGAATAGATTAATATTTAAACTGCAAAAAGTGAACTATTCGTGTACATTCAGTTCCAAAAAGCACATTGTAATTGCACATATCTCACAACCTCCCATGACTATTGGGATTTCACTAATTTATTGTTTGAAACTACTATCAGCTTATCAGGGCCCTACTACAAACAAATCATACTTACATGGAAATGTTTCAACAACTGTGATAGTAATGGTTTTACTCCGATTTGTGTGCTTCTCCATCAGACTTCTTGAAGTCACTGTTAGCCATCAAAGGGAGTGAAGTCATTTATTTAAATTATACATTACTAAATTTGTGTAACTTGTTAATAATATGGTAATTGATTAACTGAACCAAGCAGCACAAACAGTAAAGTGTGCTTCCGATCTCCAATTGCAGAATTCCCAGTGTGGCTCAATCAGCACACCATAAGTTAGATTACTTTGGGATTATATTCATTTTACAATGACTGACGTCTTGTCAAAAAATAAAGATGAATTCAGCAAACAATGTGTCAAACAGATTTTCTACACACATGACAAATGAAAACATGAACAACTAGACATAAGAATTTGTTTGATAACAAATTTGAGGTGTTCGGATTCAAGTAAAGCTGACTGGAGTGATCGTGAGCTGTGCTGTTTGTTATTGTGAAAACAGAATGAATAGCTATCAAATAATGTTTTTTAAAGCGTTTTACAGAACTTCCAGTTTAGACAGGTTAAAAGGTCAAGACAAAGTTACCAACTTATTCATTTTTGTGAAGTATGTGGAGCCCATGTTGAACATTTATAAAAACTCTGCAAAAGGCTTCTATTAAAACTGTATTTTGAACTGTTTTAACCTGCCGCCAGATGGCGCTCTTAAATCTTGTTTTGTTTTAACCAGACCCTTGTCAGACTACAACATCGTTAAAATCAACTCCAAAAAAGTTGCACACTTTTTGGTTTACGAGTTATGTTTTTTTCCATACACAGTACATATTCATATATACCTGAGCGGGGATTAGCATCAATTCAATCCGACAGTTGAAAATTACACCATGACAAAATAATGATTTTTGAAAGTAAAAAAACAAAACAAAAAACACTAGGCAAGTTCATGGATGAAACATATCAACATTATTGTAGACAAAAAAGAAATGCCCCCTCTTTTTAACGGTGATTTTGAAATAAAGCTTACCATGTTTATCACCGTGTCTGAAGGGCATACTCAGAGGGCCTAGAGCGCCTTTGGCAGGCATGGTCACGTCGATCAACGTGACGTGGGTCTCGGTGTTTGATTAGAAACAAACCAATGTCGTTCTTTTTCGGTTGAAGTTTTTGTCATTTAGTCAAAGTCATACAAATCCCTAAAGCAGGTGGACATCTCAGTAAAACCTCCTCTTTTATTCCTTGTTTTCCATTAAGCCATCAGACGAGCACAGCGGAACTAAATTCACACTGAACTTTGAATGAGTTTGAGTTTTTTATGTGCGGGACACGTGTTGTTACAAGGTACAAGAATAAGCAACGCAATGATACATTTCCGTTGTGTGGGACTGTGTGCACAGGCTTCGTGGACTTTGAACCTTATGAATAATGGAGCGGACAGTCAGTTACAGCGCTTTTCTCCATACACACATAAACTGCGGTTAATACTAATTTTGGCTATAACACCCATTTAGGACCAGAAGTTAAGGTCATATTGGCATCATTTCTGTGCAAAAGTTTCGGAATGATCACAGATCTACAATCTGATGTAAAAATTGTGATGAAATGATCAGTAGTTTTTGAGATATGAATTTTTTTAATATTCAACTTCCGGGTTGAACCGGAAGTCAAGGTCAAATGAGGTCGCGTTCAGTGTAGCGTTTTTAGAGTCATACCAGGCCTATTCGATGATGTATAGATTGTGATAATCCATTGTGTAGTTTTGGAGTTATGATTGTTTCAAATATTAAACTTTGATTTAACGTAACTCAACACCTGATGACGTCATCATGACGTAACTGAAGCAGTTTCATCTCCTAATAAATATCTAACTATATGTGAAGTTTCAAGTTCATATGAGCTTGGAAAGGGTCCTTTTGTTAGCGGACAAGGGACGCTGAGAAGAAGAAGAAGAAGAAGTATTAAGAAAAAAAAAAAAAAAACGAACAATAATAAGAGGTGTTCCGGGCTGAATGCCCGAACACCTAAAAATTCATTGAATGTACTAGGTGGTGTATCGTTCAACATTTGCCACTTATTGAATAAAGATTTGACGATGGCAATCGTAAGTTCTGTTGCTGTGATAATCCATTTTGTCATACCCATCCTGTTGGTCTGTCATTTATACTCAACACAACAAGTCAAGGTCCATTCTTATTAAGTGGAGTTAAGAAATAAGAGCATGATTACATGTAGCTAAGTATATTGATCATTCATTGCTCGTCTGTCTGCATCTGGGGAACACATTCCATACACATGCACTCTGAAGTGGATTCTTTCATTGTTGTTCAATAAGTGGTGAGCATTGTTAAAATTCTGGAAATTCATTCCATCAAAAGCTATTTGTCTTTTGCAACCTCAAATGTTCAGTTTCTACACAAGAGTCGAGAGCAGTACTGGTTTCCTTGGTATAGTGTGAAAGTTGCCCTTCTAGCACAATAGCCGACCTACATAAAGAGGCTCAAAATATCAGTTTTATCAGTTTTAGAATCACAGTCATCCTCCTAGGCTGACAGCCAGCATGACTGGGAAGCTACAGAACATTCTGGTATTTACCAAGTACTCAACCCTCAGTATAGATACCATGTGAGTTCATACATCAACTCCTTTTCACATCAGTGATGTTTTGATCTATCAAAGGGTCTAATCTGACAAGATTTTCCTCAAATTGAAAAAGGGGAAAAGGAAATCAGAAAAGTTTAGAGAAAAGAGAAGAAGCCAGGAAGCCACGTTTGAAGATAAAGACAGCCAAGGAAGTAGAGGGCGCTTACATCTTCTCTTTAATATGTATCAGCCTCTCACTATTCTTCTTTGTTAACAAAAACTCCACTGGTTCCCCCAAAAAAACTCCACTGGTTCCCCCTAAAAAAACTCCACTGGTTCCCAGTTCAAAAATGTAGAATTCCTAACTTTCTGATTGATGTCACAAATGATCAATAAAAAAAAACCCCACACATTTCTTGGCGCTCTTCTTAACCCATGGCAATACATGAGATTCTCCCAAAGTCTGGAGGGATTGTATATCCTTCTAAAAGATAAATACTCACTTTAATTACCTACAAATTTGTTTCTAATGCCATTGCGCATAAAAATCAGCTGAGAAAAACAAAACCCATGATATAGTCCCAAACCCTGGATGTCCCAGTAGGAAAATGAAACCCTGTAATTCAGCTGTTCATACCTATCCATCTTTTTAGAGAAGCTCTGCCCTGGATGGTATGACAGTGGCTCTGAGGAAAGCAGAAGTTCAGGAAGGTATCAGAGTAGACTTCTAGATGTCAGTAATGAACCCAAGGTCTACTGTCAGCTCCATAGTCTTTGTTAAAAGCTTTCAGGGTGGACTGAAATGTGGGACAATTATCAGCCACGTCAGCCAGGGATAGATGTGTTTGCATTGTTAAAGGAATGAAGGAGAGGGAGAAGGCAAAGACAAAAAGTTGTCGGTCATTTCCTCCTTGGATGTTTAGACCATGGGGTTGAATGGTCTAGAGGCGCCTTATCCAGAGTTTCTCCCTACTCAGGCTAATAGTCTCTCTGTGGTTACCTAGTGCCTCAATGCCCTGTAAAATCACAGCAGAATTTATGGAGTGATTAGGAAGATTGAGGTGATGTCCTACAGGTGTATCCAGCTTATCGGTGTTGACTGTGGATCTACGGCCATAGAAACGCCTCAAGTGTAGTTTTTGTTTCACCTAACACCACAAACGTTGCAAGATGTTAGATGAGATTTGTGGTGGTGCAGGTGACTTGACCCGTTGTCTTATGGGTGGGTACCACTGGTATGGCTGGTGAAGGAGTATGATTCTCTGATGTGTTGTCTAGAGACGATGCATTTGGAAGTGTTGGAACACCTAAAAATGTCCTGGGGCAAAGGGGGATTAACATTATCATTAATGGGGGGGGGGGGGCTTCTGCCCAATTAATGATAATATTAATCCCCCTATGTATGAACACACCAGAACATTGCATAGGTAGCATGCACAGTGCATGCACTCATGGGATTACACTTCATTTGTTCCTTACAAAGAGGAACAAACAGTAACTAAAAATCCTGCTTAAAATCTTCCTTTTCGTAAGTTTCCATAAATTCAAAAAATTAATCCTGCATGTGAGTGTGTGGTTAAGTGTCTTAATGAAAGACACAAATGTCATGATTGGGATTCCAACTCACCCAATGACTTTGCAACTAGACGCTGAGTCCTGCGCACTAGACACCTTGGCTACAAGCCATTTAAAGTAGAGGAGATTGTATTAAACTTACTATTGATTATTGGGACATAATGTAGAGCTTGTCCAGAACAGTCATTGTCTGAAGGTTGAACGACAACAACCACAAAAAAGTGTCCATCGAGGTAGTTACTCCTCTGTAAAGAAAACAAAGAATATGCAGATATTCATAAATAAGAATTAATTTTATTAGATTCAAATTGTTTTTTCTCGTAATAAACCACAAGGGAAACTGACTGGGTAAATTTTGTTTCCCATTTGGTTTTATTACTTGATAATTAAAATAAAAAGTCACATCCCCTTAAGATGATCCCTCTCCTGCTGCGTCCAAGGTTGGATCGTAAACTTGGGTGTGACCCCTGGCTACACGGCAGTTACAGGCGTCATTTGGCGTCAGTTGGCTTGATTTAATTGAATTGGAATTAGTTGGAATTTGTTTCTACCAATTGCAAACTTCACCTCCTAATATACTTTCAATTGGAAATGTTATTTCACAACAGGGTCCAATTGGAAAATCAATCTTCATATTATTCCAATGTGTGCCAACTAGAATTAGTTAATTGTACTGGTGTAAATCCCTTGAGTGAGGTGGGATATACCATATCCCCATAAGTTTTGGGACTGCCACTGATGTCAACCTAATGGGTATAAACAACAGTGCTGTATGGTTTTAACGTACACAACCAGCGATGATTATTGCAATGTCATCAGGGGAATAACGGTTTTCCTGAGCATGCGGAGAAACGTTAAGTCTCTAGTTAAGGCGTTCGAACTGGTTTTGTGCGCTATCACAAAAAGAGGGCGCTTTCTCTCATGCTGTAGCATTCTGCTAATTTTTTTTAGCATGCATCATAACGAGATAACAAAGACTACGTTGCTGTAAATTGGAAATGATGTGACTGCCTGTGTGTCACAAGGATTGTGTGTTGTGTACACCGTGATCGCAATGTGGTCTGCATTTTGCGGCACTTTTTCAAGTGAATTATTTCGGAGGTCGAACCATACGTGCAACCGGATGCTCTGTCGGTTTGCCGTGTGTATGTACATGTATGTTGGGGTTGAATGCTTGACATGTAGATCAATTTACTAAAAATCAAGCCGAGCTGTGCAATCGCCTTGCCTACTCAAAGAACGAAAATCCCATAATCAAATCTGTTGTAAATTCCTTGCTGATTTTTTAACCTGTTGGATCGTCCTAGTCACATTTACGGCCGTGTTGATTGCAAATGGTGAAGTTTGCCAGTGTTATTGCATTAGCTTCGTATGTTCTTACTAACTAGCCACTGATGACGTCACAAGTCTTTTGTCGCGTGATTTGTTTGACCTCGCGCTTTTCAGATTTTGAGGGATGTGTTTTACCCTGTTATAGCGCGAGGTAAGAGAGTCATAAAAACATTATTTTTCTTGGGGACTCCATCTATTGGAAAAATGTTAAAACTAAATATTTAAGAGCATCTTAGAATTGCTCTTTAACCATAGCACCCGAAGCAGTCAATATTTGTATACTATTCAATGAACATATATTTCGTTTTTAAAAGACAGTGACTGGAATACCTGGACAAGCCAGCTTGTTCACTTTCACCACATCATCCATTCAAATAAGAAATGGATGCTGTTAACATAACTTCATTAATTTAACACCCCCCCCAAAAAAAAGGAAAAATGTAGCATTTAACTTTAAAAAAATTGTATTTATTATTTTGTACCGAGTTCACCACTGCCTAATTGATCATGCTTTCAAGACATTGCCAAGCATTCCTCAATAACAATAACATTTGAATGAATTGGTTGTTGACTTTACAATATATTATTGACATTGCTGAGACAGAATCCGAGTAGATATCACCGAGGTAACACTCATAAAAAAACACACAAATATACATGCACACTATTACCTGTACTGTGATAGCTGCTTGCTTTGTAAAGGTTTGATATTGTCCAACAAATTCCACATTGCGATGCTGATCATAAACTGGGCACTGTTTAAACATAAAGACAAAAGATACAACTTACCAATAATACTTTGGACAATACTACAACAAATTTAATACATTATAGTATACAAATATTGACTGCTTCGAGTGCTATGGTTAAAACTACGACTCCCGAGGTGATCCCCGGAGCGTTCTATTTTCCCTCGGCTGCGCCTCGGGAAAATGGAACGGTCCGGGCATCACCGAGGGAGTCGGAGTTTTAACCATAGCACGAGAAAAGCAGTCAATATTTGTTTTATAACACCCCCAACAGACTATTTATCATCTTCGTACACGTAACGTTCGTACGCGCATTTCAGATACACAGATGCACAACTGATTGAGTTCGAGGTGGGTAAAAAAGACGTCTGTGTACTGCGCACGCCATGTAATAGTCGACTATTCCATGGCAAACGACTATCACACGGCTGCCGGGTTTCTAGTTAAACTAAGACATATCATGTGACGCGCTCTTAACCAATGAAAAGGCAGAATTTTTGTAAGGGGTGTTATAATACTTTATATTAGTTTGTGTCCATGCTGATGCAGTTTCTTCGGGGTTAGTAAACAATTGTTTAATTGCAAGCATTAATCAAATGAGTAAGAAAAGGTTTTCCACAATTCAATTAATCTCCACAGGTATTCATAAAACAAATTCCTGAACAACTAATGAGTGAAAATGACTTGTGGAAAAATTTGTAATTTTGCTGAAAACTAGGGAAATATCTCCAAAATATGGTAATGAAAACCTATGCAGGAGAAAACACAGTACAATACTGTGTATTCTGCTGTCCACTGTTCACTACTTGTTCTTCTTAGTGGTTTAACACCATACAATACTACGCATTCTGTTGCACCAGTAAACTGTTTGCTACATGTTCTTCTTTTTTACCATGGTTTTACCTGTACAACTAACATACAAATATTGCATGCATTTCGTTTGTGCATTGTGGCAGAATATAATCACAAGGTGAAATTTGGACTATCCTATTTTACAAGGCAAAGCCGAGTAAAATGAAAAGGCTAGATTTTACTGAGTGTTTGCATTTTGCGACTATGCCCAAACAAAATGCATTCAATATTTGTTTTATATTACTCAACTCACAAATACGTCTTTGTTATTTAAAAAACGGACACTTCTCCAGCTGACACACTGAGAGTGAGACTTCTAAAACCCCTTCCAAACAGATGACTCCATACACACCAACATTGACCACCATGAAGCCCCCTGCCTCATTTGGATGGGTGGGGAATGGATATTTTTGAAACAATGCTGAAGCATCCAATATTTATCCATATTGGACATGCACCTGTCCAACATTAATTTTTGGAGCGTCGCAGCATTTAATACATGGCAAAACAATGGTTGGCAAGCGACTTGTGTTCCTCCAGTACATACCCAGCCAAGAACTGCTGCATTCCACTTGCTCCACATGCTTTGGTGGACCTCAACAAATTTGGTCAAGCTACAACCTGTATAAGCAACTCATCCCACCAGCACATTACACATGATACATGTGTATCACAAAATGAGTCTGACAAAGTTTAACAGTTTGAATAATTGATTACCTGTGCAGGTTGAACTGATACCACTGTGCAAATATCTGAAGACGATGTAGCTTTGACAATCATAGATTCAACACCTGAAGGAAAACTATACGTATAGTACTGTAAAACAAAGACATAATCACAGTGCATTTAACATTAGAAATGTATTTAGTAAACTCTTAAAAATACCATTGTAGCCCCACATGTACCTGAAAAATCCCAAACCAAGTTTTCCAATTGATAAATTTGTGTTTTTCATCTTAAAACAAATGTCCTATCCCCTCTTAGGGCCAATTTTTCACATTAAGTATTCCCCACATTTAGATGTGTGAACAAAGACTCACCAGTTGCATTTCAGAAGCATGCATTTATTTGTGTTTGTCTATGGTTAACTGCCTTAATAAAGAAACGTTTGCAGGAATATGTGTATTTCTTGAATGCTAGAGCTCTGCATGTGCTCTCTGAACATGTTGAAAAACAGAGATGCACTTTACCACCACCACTAATGAACAATGAAATAATAAACTTGTCATTTTACCTCTGGTTCGGATGGGCTAACCATGAATGTCTTTGGTTCATTTGTCCTGAGAAAATAAAAGAAAAAACAGTGTTCTTTTAAAACTGTTAATCTAAAATATTAACCATTAATCCCTGGCAGCTTGATATAACCCTGGTTGTCATACACTACTTGTACACAATGTAAATAAAACAGCGGTAAAAACATGTACAATATTTTTTATACAACAACATGTACTACATGTATGTATTCTGCATTTACATTTTATAAACTAAGTTAAAAGTTACCAAAATAATGTGCGGCACAACAAAAAGTTTTTTTTTAAAATAAACTACAAGAGAATTATTTTTTTAAATGACCCAGCCAGTTTCCCTTGTAGTTTATTACTTGATTTTGGAATAAAAAGTTGCATCCGCTTAAGAGGATCCCTCTGCTGCCCATTCCCAGATTGTATCATAACTTGGGTGTGATCCCTGGCTACACGGCAGCTAACAGTTGTACGGCTTCTGACTGGCAACCACGAACAATTATTTTGACTTATAGAGAGACCGCCAACCAGCGTAGCCACAGGGGGGCCTGGGGGGCACGTGCCCCCCACGAATTTCCAGTGCCCCCCAGGTGCCCACCCACGAAAAAATCGCAATAGTGCCCACAGAAAAAAGAAAGTAAAAAGAATGAAAACAAAACATTGCAAAGTTATATCCTGAATACATCTGCTAGTTGTAGGCCTTCTTTTAAAATACAGTACAAAAAAAATACTAATAGTATACTAAGCCATTATTGTTTAACTAATGCGGCGGAGATTGTTGCCCTCGTATCAGGAAGCACGCACGCGCGCCCAAGCCCTGATCAATGCAAGGCATGCAGCATGCGCTGATCAATGCAAGGCATGCAGCATGCGCTGATCAATGCAAGGCATGCAGCATGCGCTGATCAATGCAAGGCATGCAGCGCACGCTGATCAATGCAAGGCATGCATCGTGCGCTGATCAATGCAAGGCATGCATCGTGCGCTGATCAATGCAAGGCATGCAGCATGCGCTGATCAATGCAAGGCATGCATCGTGCGCTGATCAATGCAAGGCATGCATCGTTCGCTGATCAATGCAAGGCATGCATCGTGCGCTGATCAATGCAAGGCATGCATCGTGCGCTGATCAATGCAAGGCATGCATCGTGCGCTGATCAATGCAAGGCATGCATCGTGCGCTGATCAATGCAAGGCATGCATCGTGCGCTGATCAATGCAAGGCATGCATCGTGCGCTGATCAATGCAAGGCATGCATCGTGCGCTGATCAATGCAAGGCATGCATCGTGCGCTGATCAATGCAAGGCATGCATCGTGCGCTGATCAATGCAAGGCATGCATCGTGCGCTGATCAATGCAAGGCATGCATCGTGCGCTGATCAATGCAAGGCATGCATCGTGCGCTGATCAATGCAAGGCATGCAGCGCGCGCTGATCAATGCAAGGCATGCATCGTGAGCTGATCAATGCAAGGCATGCAGCATGCGCTGATCAATGCAAGGCATGCAGCGCGCGCTGATCAATGCAATGCATGTAGCGCGGAATGAAAAGTTGGTCAATGTCAACAATTCACCGTCTTGTTGAGTTGTTATAAACACAAAATAGAGAGGGTCCCGGGGCTGGGCATAATGCTGATCATTAATGCTGAATAGGCATGTCTGGCTAAACAAAATGCCAAGAACGATTGTGGCCCCCTTCAGTGTCCCCTTCCAAAAGCATGACCCCACCACTGATAAACCCATTCCCCCTGGGCCCCCCCCCCCCACTTAAAAGCAATGCCCCCCCGTCCCCCCACCGAAAAAGTCCTGGCTACGCCGCTGCCGCCAACAAAGGGTTAGATAGCTCAATTGGTAGAGCGCCAGCAGGTTTAGTAAAGTTGTCTTTTTTCAAAACCTAATAACTTAAAATATACCCAGTGAGTGAAACTTTGCAAGCATTACATGTATTGTCACACTAAAACCAAAGCATGACAAGAACAAACTACTACATGCACTAACAAACTAAGCGGGTACACACTGTGCACTATTTCTTCATAAAAAGAAAAAACACTAAGGCAATTATGGCTGTTTTTCCCTTGCCCAGCAAAGCTGTTGTGATGGAGGCAAGCATTTGTCAGCAACTACATGTATTTCAATAATCTGCACAAAGTACAATGTATGCAAATCACTGAAGCAAAAAGTGGCAACGTTGATTCTAAATTTTGATCCAGAAAGCATCAAAAGACTTGTTTAAGATTCCAACTATTTGTTTTCAGACAATACCAACTCCAGACAATGCTCGACTGTCCACTCTTTTGCTTTAATGGTGGTATCACAGTCGTTCATCAAGTGGAGGACCTGGCCATCAACTGGCTTTTGGACTATATTAAGATTGACAGAGTATACAACATTGTTATTGTTTGGTCTCTGAAAAGTCCAAGTACAACTGTAGGCTGAAAAAACAATCAAAAACATGTTCTACAAATTGTTCGCTTCCTTGCACAAACTGGTAAACAAAACATTAAAAAATCACGTTAATATTATGTACTTGCTTTAAGCAGAAACAGCTGCAGCTATTCTGAAAACTGGAAACATATCCCTTATGAACCCATAATGGGTTAATTTGTATTATTTAAGCTTTTGCATGATTTTGATTAAAAGTGGGAATTTTGTAAAACATTAAAAATGCATTTTTAATCCTTAATTTTGATATGCATACCTGAAATTGAATGTGTCAATACTTGTTACTAAGATGACAAAGTCAACAAGTTTAGTGGAAGATGTTGTGACTTCAACAGTAACATTCTGCAATGAACTGCTAGCAAAACCGTTTTCTGGGCAAAGGGTGTGACTTACTTCATCATATATGTACCTATTGACAAAACAGAAAATACCATATTAGCAACTGCCTTAACAAATGGTTATCTAAGGAGCTTTTATGTGGATGAATTTAATCAAAATGTACAACAATAGAAAGGATTTTATGGGACTTCTCTAATGATATTAGCAAATGAAAAATTAAACTGGAGGAAAAAGGTAAGGCTCTTTTGGTTACACCCAAATGTTAAAACTTTCCCTTGTCATATTACTACTAAAGCAATTTCAGCAGCACCAATGTTCTGACTAGACGGCAGGTTATTGCAATAATCATAATCACTAGTGCGCACACTAAAACCATATACAGCAATGTCGTCACTAGTCCATACACACACGGTCTGTGAAGCACAGTACCTTGGAAATTTTAGCTTATTTACGAAAAAACTACCCAACTTGTGGGTTTCAATTTAGGATAGCATGAATGAACAGAATTATTTTAATGCATAATGTAAGAATTATTTCTTCTTGATTCTGCTTTGTTTTCCAAGCAGAGACGCTTATGTGTGTGCATCAAGTGCTGACCATGTGTTTCCATCCACTGGTGAGGTCAAGGGGTCAATACATACATGTATCATTATCATATGCAGTTTCTGACTTTCGGCTGAAAAGGCTGAGCGAAGAGCTGTATTTTTGACTTGCATTCTTTGATACTGTATACAAATTTTAAGTGTAAAATAGTTATTAATCGGTATCTCAATATCTCGGCCATAAAAAGGTAATAATTAAAATATATAGAGCATCTTACGGCTGCTCTAGAAGTGAGTAACGGTTGTTTACTGCAATGTCTGTACTTACATGGACTGAATGATATATGGCACAGACCAGGAAAGCACACTCTTTTGTTGTCTGACGACAAAAAGCACAGGGTAATCTAAAGTTGCATGCCGGCTGCTAGCAGTCACACGAATACCCTTTGACTGTTACAATAGGATTTAAACATACAAACAAAAGAGAAATTAAAGGTATAGGGCCTGCATACTGTGCACGTACACATAAACATATTAATGAGGATAGTTAACTAATCTAATAGTTTTTAATTTAAACTTGACAACACAACATGTACAGTACAATGTAACTCATAATCAAGAAAAATGCCATTTTTCTATGATCATTAAAATTATACATGCACATGTCGGACGTTTCATATTACAGACAATTCCTCTACTTGTTTTTGTACCATCGCCCACTACATATAAGACAGAGCGCATGATTTACAGTGTCTTGTTTTTTATTCAACTTTTTGTTCTTTGTAATTAGTAGTGTAAATAATTTGAGGTGACCGCATCAAACTGAATTGCTCCGGTGTTTTACCTAAAAATCTACTGTCACCTTTCGTCATTTCAACCTTGTTCCCTTACACAGTTACAGATCACATTTTGGAGAGCCGGCCCGGTCCGCCTCTTTGCAAACTCCCCCTCCCCTTGACAGTATAAACGATGCCATTCTGAAGGAAAGACCAGCCCTGTATTCCAGAGAGCTGACTATCCTTGAAAAGTACTGTTTACCTCCTTTAGAATTCAGTAACCTAGTACGTGTACATGTACATGTACATGTACTTCTTTTATTACACCTTCACTGGTTGTACTTAAATCCACTAATTCCTCATTCACTGTATAAGTTAACGATTGACATCCAGTGATATAAAAAAAGGCTTTGATTCAACATGAAGCGATGAATATCTCCGTTTGAGGTTTATTTCAGGTCCTTCTATAATAACACTTCAGCCCAAAGTTAGGAAGACCTGTGGCATACAATAAAACTACAAATATACTACAGCTGATGTGTTTGTCACCTGACAAACACTAGGTCTTTGGGCTATTTATGATAATGATGACATCACTTAATACAACATGATGCCACTTTTAATGGCCAATTCATAATTCATGTTAGACTGGCAGGTGATAAAACAAATTGTCATAGCTTTTGGAAGTAAACCTTCAAAGACACAGGAATTCTTTGTTTTTAACTAACAGATCATGCATTGTTTTATATCCAATGAGTGTTGACTTTTCATGTATATGATATTATATAGTACAGATGAGTTAAACATCTATGTAGGCCTAAGTTGTTTTTTTGTTTTTTTAATAAACTTGAATTATTATTCCACATGTAGTTCAAAATCTTATGACATCATCATGATGTACTTTTTAAGTATCTCTGTCATGTTAAGGTTCAAATGATTTGAGTTTCAAGGCACAGTTCACAATTGCAGTTCAATTTCAGCAGAGAATAGTTGAATAACAATGCTCATTTTACAATTGACTGTTAACAAGGTTTTTTAATGAGCGTGGAACATGTACCAAGTACCCACCCAACAGGGGTGTACAGCTTGAAAGAAGACTATCATTCATGTGGAATCTGTGCTTGAAGCATTTCACATGTAGTCAAGTACACACAGCTACATGTAATGCGCGCAATGGCCTATATTATGTAAATTGTACATTATGTGTATTCACTATCATGGAAATTTCAATGTAGTAAATTAAAGTATTTTTTAAGGATTTTGACTTTGAGTAGGAATTTCTGCATAACTTCAAAAGATCAATGTTTGCATACGATGCAGAAGAAACTGACAAACTTTTTTTTTTTAAAGTTGTATGACAATTAACATTCTCAATGCTAACTTCAGGTCACATGATACATGTTCATGTATAGGATTATGGGATAAAATGTTCCAGTTGCCTTTATATTGACATGGATTGCTTTTATTTTAAATCTGACAGAATTCTGATGCTGTACTTTTTGAGATAGAGAAATAATGTGTATTTCGGCATGTGGTAATTTTCCATAGTGATACATGTAGTGATGACATCTTTGATCTCAGTTTGTATACGTTTATCACATTAATATTTCATTACAAAGAATGTTTCACCCACTAAAAACGTGTTCCAAATTCCCTGACATTTTGGCTTCAGAGGTTGAATCTCAAAGAATTTGTTACGCCCGAAAAAACAAGGTCACAGTCATTTGGGCCATCTCAACTTAACTTTGTTTAAGCTTTTAAAGATCTTTCATGACATCGTGAAAATAGTTAAAAGTAGTTCAGGAGTTTTGTTAAATTAAATGTTGTTAATGTATTTCAACACTTGATGACGTCTCTTCATGACTTTGCAACTTCCTCAGCTTCATCTATCAAGTCTCAAAACATGACTTCAGCATATTTAACCATATAATTGCTACATGTAGCAGAGGTACATGTAGTAACACAATCGTATGTAAATAATGAATACAGCAAAGGAGATAAAATACAACCTTGAGGTGTACCAGTTTTTAAAACCAAAGGTTTGGAATAATTATTACCAACTCTGACAATTTTGGAAAGATCCAATGAAAAGTCTAAAATTCATTTACAAACACCGACTTTTAACCCTAACAGAATCAACTTGTCATAAAACTTCAAAGAAGAAGCTGTGTTAAAAGGCCAAGCAGTAATCAATAAATAAAAGTCTGGCATAATTAGCAATTTTCTGATCCAGAAATTGAGTCACATTAAATTAAGCTAGAGAAACTACATGTACATTCTCTACCGATTTGTTTTTCTTATTTTAAAGCAAACTGATTTGGATCAATAGATGGTGGAATATTCACGACATTAGCTAACATACATATTGTCATACCAGAGACTCTTGACACTTCCCAATGCAACTAGGTGGAATCATTCAGCAAACAGGGTACATTTAGGAACAGGAATGCAGATGAATGTTTACAATACATTTGGCACATGACAAATTTTCGACGACCAATTAAATAAAACACAGACAATTTCACACAGTTCATTCAGGAACTGCATGATCGCAGAAGGCGGGAAGTCACCCCATCTGGACCAGGGGCATTCCTCTCCTTTAGCTTGGACATGACGCAGTGGATATCCTCCAACAAAATCTGGAATGGCAGCTAGAAGTAGGTCACCACGACAAGACCATATTTGCCTGTTCACAGGGGGATCAAAACGAGCTACAAATAATTATTTCATTTGATCTGGTAATGACGGATTATTTAAAGTTGATGCAGACACTGACTTAGGAATTTTTGGGGGGAGTTGTGGATGAAATACTCTTCTCTAAGTGTTGTTGTTTGTAGCATTTTAATACATGTAAATAAAATATAAATTATTTAAAAGGCCCTTCAAGTGGATATTTTTTGCTACTTTAGTTTCAGCCGGAAGAAAATGTCAAACAGTGTGATTTTTCAAGACCTTATGTTTTATGTATAAAACATCTAGTATTTAATCTTTTTTTTTTTTTTCCATTTAGGCCTATGAGTTTTCTAAAATTCTGTCACAATACATCACAAATGTGTAAATGTTAGACTCTTTACATTTTTGAAGATTAAAAAGAAAGTGGATGAACAAATCTTGCCCTTGTGGAAGAGTTTGCGAACTGTTTTCCCATGAACAACATGGGACAAACCAGGGGATTTTGGATGGAGACTACACAACATGTTGACCGCATCGAAGTGGAATGAACATGGCATTGAGCATGTTGGGTGAGACATGTTTTTGCAAATGCCGCACACACACACACACACACGCAACCTTACGGATCGGGTTTGTGGGGTACTGCTATTGTTGTTCTATTGTTCCCTTTTCTAAAGAATTCCCTTGTGGGGCCCTATTGTTCCTATTGAAATTGCCTCGTGGGGTCCATTGTTCCATTGTTAAAAGTACCCCGTAAGTTGGCATGTGTAAGGGCACACACACACACACAGGTACAGCACTCCTATACGTTAGAGGACACCTATTGTACTTTCTGTTGTTCCTGTATTGAAGCAATCCCCATTGGTTTTGTACACAAATGACTATAGTGAGGACACCTGAAAACAAAGAACCGACTAGTGAGGACCTATTGTCCCTATTGTAAAATGTCCTCGGAGGGTTGGCAATACAAACACACACACACAAGTGTGTAAACACCTCCAATCGGGGACCTCCTATTGTCCCTCTTTTGTTTGGACTCTAACTTTTTGGCAACAGCTCCCATTGGTTTTGTACACAATTTCCAACTGGGGACCTTTACCCAACCGGGGACCCTATTGTCCTCTTTTGTTATAGGTCCCCGGTTTGAATGTGAAAACAAACTCACACACACACAAGTGTGTAAACACCTCCAATCGGGGACCTCCTATTGTCCCTCTTTTGTTTGGACTCTAACTTTTTGGCAACAGCTCCCATTGGTTTTGTACACAATTTCTAACTGGGGACCTTTACCCAACCGGGGACCCTATTGTCCTCTTTTGTTATAGGTCCCCGGTTTGAATGTGAAAACAAACTCACACACACACACAGTCTTGTTTTGCAGTCGTTGTGTGGACATTCCTTTGTTCTGTACACTTAAGGAAAATCCTATTCCTCAACACTGCAAATAACGTTGTGTGGACGTGTGTAAGTCCACATAGTGCTTCAGATCCCTACATTATGTGGACCTCTTTTGTTCTCAAGTCCACACTGCGTATGTAGCGCTTGCCCACTTTTCCCGCATGCAATCTAGTTGTATTCAATGTCTCGCCAGTTTTGTTTAGTAATTTTGGACTTGTTAGAATGTCTGCATCAACTCAAAATAAGCAAGAATATCTAAAAAGTTTTGACAATCACAAATTTTAATTCATCATGTGTCATTAGAAAGATTTATATAAGTTTACAAACAATTTGCAGGAGAAACTTCAGTGCGTACTATCATGAAAATACAAAAAATTTGGTAAAGTGACTTACAGATGTAGATAAAACTTGTCAGCTGTCTTTGTATTGACATTGAGTAAATATTTTAAAATGGAAGAAATTATGTGTACTTTGGAAATAGCTAAATGTTTTCATTTTGACCTAAGGCCTGTTTCCACTGTAAGTGACATACCATAGTAGTGAATCTGCCTGAATCATAGTTTTAATATCTATACAAATTCAAAGATCATTTCATCTGCCATAGTTCAAATGCCATACTATATTAGATAATGGCTAATGAAAAGCTTTTTTATTTTGACTTTTATATTGAACTGGAAGACAAGGTCAAATTAAGGTCTTTTCAGTGCAACTTTACATGTAGCAAAGTTTTTTAAGCCCTTTCATGTGATGTACCATGTATCGACTGTAAAAATAATTGAAGTTTAGGAGTCGATATTTTTCTAAACCTTTGATTAAGTGTACCTCGACACCTGACGACATCATCATGACATCGCAACTTTTAGGTACATGGGCAAAAAGTCTCTGTGAACTTCGCATTAAGGGACTTACCAAGAAGGTACAGTGAGAAGAAAACGACAAAGAAAAGAACTTAAAACTAACAACTTTAAAGAGGAGTTCAGGAGGTGCCCATCATCTCAATTTTGTGACACCACAAAAACAAGCAGTTCATGTTGGTGACCCTTGAATTGAGTTTTACTCTGCATATGGCCTCATGGTCATGATGGTTTATGTCTCATGATTCAATGTTCAAGATTTGAGGTTATCTACCGATGGTTGAGGCCACCACTGACCAGATGAATGTAGGCCTGTTAACTAAGATGACGTGATCAATATTTTATAACGTTTCCTTTGATGTGTATAATAGAGATTTTTTTGATTTTGGGGGTTTGTTCAGGAGTTTTTATATTAAGTAATAAACCACAAGGGAAACTGACTGGGTAAATTTTTTAATAATTTGGGTTTTGAACAAAGAAAAATTGACTGGAGCGGGACTTGAACCAACAACCTCCGGATTAACGTGCCAGCGCTCTACCAACTGAGCTATCCAGCCCTATGTTGGCAGTCTCCCTATTAGTCAATATCTTTGTTCGGGGGTGCCAGTCAGAAGCCATACAACCGCTTTTATATTATGTAGGTTTCAAAATAACGTCACCAGAGGGCGCTGTGTTTATTGATGACTTTATCCTTTAAATTATTTATAAAGGCCAAGAGTCATTAGGCATTTCATACACATACACATAAACCATGTTCCAATTCCTTTTCATGTTGGCTAGAGCTGAAATTAAGGTTTTGTGAACTTCTAATATTCACTTCAATTTCCAGTTTTTACCGGATCGCAAAGTTAAATTGGAGTCATGTCTCTTTCACATCTACTAAGTTTTCAATGACCTTTCCAAACATGCAGGCCTTATAGATTGTCAAAATACACCTTGAAAGATATCTGGATCATCCCAACTGTAACACACTTAGTTGGGGCGATTCCACAGTTTTGATAGAACACTCTTTGAGCCCCCATTCTAGCTAGACCAATGGCATGTTGTGGCTGAGCAGTCCAAGTGCATAAAATTTCAGTTTTATCACAATGTATTGTGGGTTTGAACCTTGGTTCTGGTGTGGCAGGAGATTCTGTCCCCCCATACGAACAAATGTGTACAAATTTCTTCTTATAGCAGCCTCTTTTGAATCATCCTCCTTCAGCCCATGTTAATTTCCCAAGGGGACAGAATCTCCAGGGGACAGATTTTCCTAGGACACCGGCACTTCTGTTCTTGTCTTATCAATACTTCACAAACTGCTGCCACTGGCAACTGGGCATACAATTTGGCAGACCCTCATGCATGCAGCTCTAGTCTTTCAAACTTTTTATAACACACCTCTTGTTAGAACTGTTTTCAGGTTGGCTGAAACACAGTCATGAGGGATTAACTATAATAGGCTAGTGCATGAGGTTTGCGCCATCGTGAACTAGACAAGCGTGAAGACATTGTGTGCACATAATTTGCAGTAGTCCCTGAACCGGCAATAGCACCAATCTTAAAAGTGTTGACTGGTTACAGCACCCTCTCATGCATGGCATGATGAGAACAATGAACAGTTGCTAAAAAATGAATCTAGGGAAACTACGTGTAAAAGCATTCCTTTAGTTGTTGAATTGCATTGGTCATGAGTTAATTGATGAATTAATACAGTTAAGTTATAAAACCCTGAAAAGTTTCTTTTCTTATTTCATATTTTGGATCAAGGTGTGTTTATATAAAACATGAACTGGCATAATTCCATCACTAGCGCATGTCTATCCCCCTCAGGGTTGTGACCAGAAGAGGGACCTATTTCCAGAGACCATACATGTAGGTCCCTCTTTTGGCAACTCACTGTCCCTGGGGGGATTGACAAGCTCTAGTGACCTTATTGCCAGTCTATGTGTCTAATGTATTTTCCAAGGGGTCACATAAAAATATTAGTGTCAGGAGCTGATGTAACTTGTTGTGGGATTGAACTCCAGACAGGTATTGTTCTTGGAAATGGATACAGCCAGTGTAATACAGCGAGTAACAGTGTTTGTTTGATGAGATGGTAGAGTCTGATTTTGCCGAGTACTTGTTCTATTCCCTTGGTTGCATCGAATTACTGATTAGTTGGACAGAGTTGAGTGAGTTTCTTTGTAAACGTTAAGTTTAATTATGGTGCGGCATCTTTAAAGTGTATCCCTTTTGAGTTTGTGGAGCATTTCAATACTGACTGGTCTTTTGCTCCTGACAGGTACATGTAGTTGTTATGTATGTACACCTGGCTGCTCTCCAAACACTATAACTGCTAGCTCCTTGGTGGCATTTTACATCTTAACTTCTAATGGGCTCTGCCGAGAAACGGAGTATGTAGAAAGTAGCCTGTTGGGCTGTTACTGTGTATACTGTTAGTGTTAGTGTTGCTTGGTTTTTAGGACTCTTTTATTTAACATCAGTCTTATCATATAATCGCAACTATGAAAGACCGATGTTAAAAGAGAGCCATAACACCAACACTCAGCCCAACATAACACTAACACTATAGTAACAACAGAGTGGGCTAGAGTAGTGGTGTTCCACCCCACTTTGACAATCACCCCACTAAAGATGGGACTGGTCCCAATTTAATGGTTACAGTTGGGACACCCAACTATGGTTGGGATCGCAGTATTGCAGCAAATACATGTACAGGGTACATCAGAGCCAGTCTCCCCATACCCAGCCTCGCTACAGTGGGCAGCATGCCCAATCGATACCTTTTGTCACTAACCCCTGGTAGGGATGTACTGAAGAACAATGCTGATTGGCTCACTACAAGAATACTTTGCATGCACGCTTGTTAAAAACTTTTGAGCACTTGTATGGCACTTGTTGGACACTTAGTACGCGCATTTATTTTGACACGTGTGATCACCCTAAACTTCATACAGTTAGACACATCACAAGATCAAAGAATAATGAAAGGAAAGGGGACAGTTGCTCTTTGACTTGATGCATCTTTTGCAGGTTACCATACATTAGTGGGCGCCTAGAGTGGATCGACCACATTACTAATTGGAATGTGTTAGATTCTGACATATTTCAATGAACCAATTCTAGGGATTATGAACGAGCAAGGCATGCTGGGAAAAAATGGCGCAGCAAGATCGATCACCCCTGGGAAGGAGGATGCCCCACCTCCCATCTCCAATGGCTGTCACGTTTGTAAAGTAGGTCCACATTGCAGAATGCAGTATTATAGTTAGTTAGGTTGGATGGCCGGCAGCATGGACTGGGCAGGTACATGCAGTTAAAAGCATATTAGTCAGCGTGTGTGATGGAGTGATATTTTTTGAGTGATATTTCTTGAGTTTTGCCACGAAAATTACAGTTATTCCTTTCGTGGAGGCTACCCTGTAGAGCTCTATGGGCGATCCCAACTTTTTAGTTGGGAGGCACCAACTGTAATACTCAAGTTGGGACCAGTCCCAACTTAGTTTAGGTGATTGTAAAGTTGGGGTAGAACAGAGGTACGAAGTAAACACAGACATGTACACTTCATTGCCCTTCTCCAACACTCCCTGGATATTTTAGAAAGGGAAAGATACATGTGTGGCCTGAACTCTTGCCATGATTTATTATAATGCCATAATCAGACATTCATATAAATCATATCACATGTAATGTCCAACACAGCAACACACCTCCACCCTGTTCAAAAAGGTGCTTTCAAAAATGTACCTGAAATATTGCATACTATTACTAGTACTACAATACAAAATAGTCAATCTTTCAGGGCTCAAAATTAACACAGGAGTACCGCAGGCCTGAGGCCAGTGAATTTAGCATTGCCATAGGCATTGGGCCTGTAAACTCACGACTGGACAAGCCTGACGGTCTTGTGTAGGCTACCTCATTGATTGTGTAGTACATGTATCTTTGTGAAGAAAACTCTTTCAATTCTGTCCAGTATCAAAATACATACAATACACATCAAAGACAAATGAGTTCTAGAATCTGGATTAGTGCAAGCGTTCAACTCATTTTGATTCTGGTCTTCATGGTCTTGTATAATAAATTCTGGTCTAAAAATTACGACTAACGAGTAAACATTTTAAGCTTAACAACAAGCCCTGCAGTCTTGTGGCTTTCCCTCAAATTCCAGCCTTGACTTTACATTAGACTTGACCTCACTATCTCATGATCCTTGACCTTGTCCCTGTCCTATACTAAAAGCTAGTGACATGGACGTGTTCATGGCCCCAACTTTTATTAGAACAATGGGGCCTTTTTATTATTTTTAAGGCTGATGAAATTGTAAAAAAAACATTTCTATTTTCTTCCTCCATGTTTTATCTTACCGCTCCAATATCACTGAATGAGAAGTTATACAGACGAATCTGTCCGAAAACTACATGATCCTCCACTACTGGAGATGGCTCAATGTTCTTCGACGAGTCAACTGTGGCTGTGCTTGGTGGTAGACCTTTTAAAAGAGAAGATTTCTCCGTTATGGCAGTAGCAAAGTGCACACTCAACAATGTGAGCAAAGAGAAAGACAAAAACACCGTCATTTTTGTAATACTGATGTTACATTGTTTTCAAAAACTCCGACCACCTCTCTGTGATCTGACCAGTTTCCAACTTAACATAGTATTACAATAGGTGCAGATTACGTGCATTCTTTATTGATTGTTTTCAGAGAGCCTTGCAGTCTGCACTAAAATAAGCTCTCCATTTGACCGCCTCTCTGGCTGATGATACGCCAACTGTTTGCTAGCTGCGCTGGTTGTTGCATAATGTTGTGTTGTGGTGTTGTATGTGATCGCTCATTAGATTAGCTCTGTATAATGTGTGATGATCGCAATTTGCTCAATCTATAGACCTTTCTTTTGCAACGTCACAGCCCAAGTTTTTGCCAACCCAGGTTGGAAAACTATGGAACCCATAAATACAAAACAAAAACAGATAACTACAGTTTGTAACAATGTTACACAAATATTCAAAATTAGTGTTGAACTTATTGGAAACAAAGCAACAGATCATGGGAGGTATTTTATTTAATTAGAAGTTTACCGAAAATGTTGAATTTGGTTAAAACATCTGTTATCACTATTGAATGTTTTACTAACATTCGGCGGTCCATGCCATCCAGCGCTGTTTGTTTATCAACAATGGAAAGGTCTATAGATTGCGCACAATTTGGTTAAATGGGGAGATCATGGTCTGATGTTCGCTCGTCCCCAGCGCCTTGCCTTAAAACCAAAGGTCCTGGATAGGCCGCTGGGGCCGAGCGAAGGTCTGATGACCAATTATAGAGTTATATATATAGGAACTAGAGGGCGCACTGGTAATGCTACGTGCAGAGTATGGCGTGTCAAACGTTGCAATATTCGATAATGTACAATGTATGTGCGATGTTTCTCATATATATGCGATGATTGTCACACATGTGCGATATTCGTTTTATGTATGCAATATATGTAATATATGTGCAATAATTTGTAATATATGTGCGATAATTTGCAATATATATGTGATAATTTGTAATATATATGCGATAATTGTTTAATATATGCGATAATTTATATATATATATTTGATAGTTTTTAAATATATATTATATGCGATCATGCGATAATTGTTTAATATATGCGATAATTTGTTATATATATTTGATAATTTTTAAATATATATTATATGCGATCATTTGTATGCGATGTTTTGTGATATACATATGCGATAATTTAATATACATGTGCGATGTTACACCAATGTATATTTGATGTTCATTCAATATATGTGCGAAAACGGAATTGTGGGATAAAGTATGGCTTCCTGTCCACTTGATCCCCGTATCCTTGATGTTTTAGATCGGACCAGACTATGGATGGTATAGTATGGTTCACTGAGGTGGGCGTACGGGTTTAACTAGACTGATGGTCAGGGAATGAGACTTGATTCGCGTATACAAGGGAATAAAATGGCTGCGGAAGCAAGAGACCCTGGACAGTCTTTTATTTCTTTAGGCCATGAGAATGAAAATGATAGATTTGCGTCCACCGCCCGCATGCTCTGAAAGCTACCGCCAAAAAATTCCATTATTTTCAAAAAATTTCATTATTTTCACAAAAAAAGACTCTGCATCACAAATTTTCAAGTTTCAAATCATCAAACAACGGTAAAATGTTATATTTACGCATTTTACTAGTAGTATACAAGCAGGGTTCTCCACAGGGTGGACAATGTACAATAATAATATCTCTCATGATAGCGCGGGGTCGACTTAATTATTGAGTCTTGGAGACAAGGTTCCGTTCATCGACTAAAAATGTAGTCAGGATGCCCTGCGACACAGAGAAAAATGCACGCGAAATGCCGTTACGAAATAGCCGACTTCTGGGTACCAGTCTCTTCACACTATTTTATACAAAAAAAGATCGATCTATAGCCATCCTCGTTCCCAGGGGTGATCGATCTCGCCGCGCCATTTTTTCCCAGCATGCCTTGCTCGATCATAACCCCTGGAATTGGTTCATTAAAATGTGCTGGAATCTAGCACATTTTAATTAGGCCTGGGCCGATCCGTTCTACGCGCGCGCTCAAGTACGGTAACCCGTAAAAGAGGCTTCAAGTCAAAAAGCAACTGGTCCTCTGTCATTCTTCTTTGATTTTCGATATGTCTAACTGTATGCAGTTATGGGTGACCGTGTAAAAACATGATTCATTTGAAATGGAATCGCGTCAAAATACTTGCATTTTCACACGCGCGTCTAAGCGCCATGATGCGCTCGAAAGTTTTTAACAAGCGTGCACGCAAAGTAGTCACCCTTGGGAGCCAATCAGCGTTATTTCTCAGTACATCCCTACCAGGGGTTAGTGACGAGAGGTATCGATACGGCGCGCTGCCCATGGCAGCGAGGCTGATCTATAGCGCATTCATAAATACCCCAGACAGTTTCGCTATTCTGATTGGTCGAGAGCACGTCACGTGGGGGTGTTTAAACGGACGATATAACACCGGCTAGAAGTGTTTAAACACGGCTGGCTTCGCGTGTTGGGCGCACAAGCTCACGGTACCCCAATTTAATTACGCGGAACGCAATATATAGTTATTAGTACCAGCGCGTAATCTATTTTTACACGCGCGTACACACAACCCAACGCGCACCAAACATAACTTTTAAAAAGTTTTTAAAAATGTACAAAATGTACAGATTGTCACAGATTGTCTATAACATTTTTTCGCTTTTTAACAAAAGGGCATTTATGAATGGGAATAAAATAGTAGTGACTCGTTCTTAAACGGCCGTTTAAAACCTTGCACGGTCGTGGCCGTCCGATAAAGGCCCTGCCGTTTAAGAACTCGTCGCCACTCTTTTATTCCCTTATTGAAACGGTTGCTTGTGCATGTGCACGTGTACATGTACATGTACATGTATGTCGTGATTCTGTTGCCCGGGCGCTCGACGATTTTGTCCGGGCGCTACATTTTTTGAACGGGCGCATTTGTTTTGTTTTTTTAGAATTTTGGACGGACGCTGTTTTTTTAGTACGCATGGTATTACGCATCACTAGCATTAATAACTACATGCACACTTGTTATATTGCAATTACATCGTTGAAGAAGCTTACTACGAGAAAATAATGAATAATGAAAAATGAAAAAAAGCCTCATGTCATTTCAAAAATGCCCGGACGCAAATCTATAACTTTCATTTTCATGGCCTTACGTCAGATGATGATAATTCCCGTAGGTTGTCATGGATGATTACTAAAGCACGCACGTACCGCTCGAGTCTCAGCACAATATCTTATGCATCAGAAAATTCGTTTGAAGAGTACTTCACTTCACAAAAATTGATAAAATCACGTTAAAAAATATAAAAAACTGTCCAGGGTCTCCTGCTTCCGCAGCCATTTTATTCCCTTGTATACGCGAATCAAGTCTCATTCCCTGACCATCAGTCTAGTTAAACCCGTACGCCCACCTCAGTGAACCATACTATACCATCCATAGTCTGGCCCGATCTAAAACATCAAGGATACGGGGATCAAGTGGACAGGAAGCCATACTATATCCCACAATTCCGTTTTCGCACATATATTGAACGAACATCAAATATACATTGGTGTAACATCGCACATGCATATTAAATTATCGCATATGTATATCACAAAACATCGCATACAAATGATCGCATATAATATAAATAAAAAAATTATCAAATATATATTTAAAAAATTCGCACATATTAAACAATTATCGCATGATCGCATATAATATATATTTAAAAATTATCAAATATATATTAAAAAAATTATCGCATATTTAAAAAAATTATCGCATATTGCAAATTATCGCACATATCATTACAAATTATTGCATATATATTACATATATTGCATACATATAAAACGAATATCGCACATGTGTGACAATCATCGCATATATATGAGAAACATCGCACATACATTGTACATTATCGAATATTGCAACGTTTGACACGCCATAGCAGAGAGCCGTACGGCTCTGGCTACGTGCACAAACGCGACGGGACCGCAAAAGGAGACACGCGCGCCATTTTGTACGATGGCAACATTGAACACGAATTACGCAGTGTGCTTGCTAAATAAACATTTAATGCGGTCTAAACAAAAACGAGCGGCTGTATTAAAGTTGTTTCGTGGGGTTTAGGTTATTTGTTTCAATAGAGGATGAACACACACATGCCACGACCACGATTTATTGTCCAATATTATTCTAAAATATTATATTTATTCGGGGATTTAATATTTAATTTAGTACTAAAAACGGTCTTCACTGGCATTCATAAATTTCACAGTAAACCCTTTCATTGTTAACCATTGCTCTGTTGCAACACGCACAAATAGTTTAGACGTACGTTGTTTTTGATAAGAAATGGCCGCCGCTGCCCTTGTCGGGCCGCGTAACTAGGCTAGTGCGCTCTCTAGTTCATATATAACTCTATGTGACCAATATAACTCTATGACCATTATAGGGAGGTCACAATAAAACTACCAAATCGTATAAATGAACACTCTCATTATGTCTACTCTCGAAGTGGAGAATTTCAAGTGTCTCCTGGCGAAACATTTAATTGATGCCACAATTAAGGTTCGTGTACAAAAATGTGCATGAAAACAAATTTCCATAAAACGATTTTTGTTGCCGATTGCTTGCAGGACAGTAGCTTGGTTTCAAGACTGTCTTGTGGCGTTTGCGCGTCAGCAGCTAGGCTACAGCCCATACAGTACGTACACACACATGGTACAACCAACAGTCTGGATGGTGTGTACTTTGTGAGAAATAAACTTAAGGCGCTGTAGTGCAGTGGTTGTGTAGCCAGTGGGGTTAATTTCACAAAGCACTAAGATTCATCTTAAGATGAGTTGTCCGTATTACCATAGTGATTTGTATTGTGACATCACACTTTGCTTAGCAATTAGGAGTGATTTGGAGTTAAGATCAATCTTAACTCTTTGAGAAATCGAGCCCAGGACTGTTGGGGGGGGGCATTGCTTTTCAGTGGGGGGGGGGGTGGATTTGTTTGTATGTGGTGGGGCTTGTTTTTCACACAGGAGCCAATTCTCCTGTAATAGTGAGCAATGATAGCAGTCTATGGTGAGAGCGCGTCCTCTTCTGGCAATGAAAAATTGAAAGATGCCGAGCAAGCTCGGGTGGCTGACTAGAGTCGACTAGTTGGCCATATTCGATCTAGATGTCACTCGAACGTTGCATGGTTGAACTGGCTATTCCAACTGGCTCAACCTAACCCCGGAGCACAGTTTATCTAGTTAACTAACAAAGTTACGTCACTTTGTCAAGATGGCGGTTAGGTTACACATGGAGGCCTACATGGGTTAGGTGACGGAGAGAACCGGGGGGGGGCGGACACGGAAAAAGAAAAAGGCGCCATCAACGTTGATACTCGTCTCATTCATGAGCATGCCTTACATGCATGCAGTCGAATCTCTGTTCATGCAGTCAGGTCGCAGCAATAAAGCGCTCTGATTGGTCCCAGGCTTCATACCAGGAAACGCAGCCTTTGTGTGTCACCCTGACTGCTCGGTATACCATACCAACACATCACATAAACTCCGGACGCCGACTGGTCCACACATGAAACCGTTAACGGAAGTTACTATTTAATTCGAACGTTACATTTTGAAAATCATAAAAATCGATTGGGTAGAATGGGTGATTTTTTTTTTTTAACTTCACAATGTTAGAAAACTATATATTTAAACAAGAACTTGAAAAATCTTAAGGGTAGAATGATTCAATTTTTCACTTTAGTCGCGATTTGTGACACTGTTTTAGGGGTGTCGAAATTTTCGTTCAAAGCAATATTATACATTGATTAACGGTATGGTGCTGTTGCCTGGCCATGCGCCTGATGTTGGAGGGACGAATGCATTTTCAAAATAGTCTTGTCTAGATATTTGTCAAATATTTGCATTTTATTCCACTCCAAAAACCTGACAAATAAACTATACATATATAATTGGTAAAATACTGCCTTACTTTTATCTAATTTAATCCATTCGTGTTAGTGTAAAAATTAAACACCCCTTTTTTTAATGGTACGTTCACAAAGCATCGGGGAAAAGAATTGCGCAATATCGTGTCCGCCCCCCCCCCCTGGAGGTGATTTTTTTTCCTGAACCTTTCAGGCAGTGTACGTGGAGTTTAAGCCAATCAGAGCGAGGAACGTCACATAATACCGCTTTCTGGCCAACGTACATATGTACACTGTACTGCCCGAAAGGTTCAGGAAAAAAATTCGCCCCCTGGAGAGAACTTTTGCAATCACACGAAGAGTAGGTTCATTGATAAGTGTTAGGTTTTTGCCAATGAAATATGTCAATTATTAAGATAATAATTAATATTCCACGAAATTATGCAAGTATTTTTTTATGGGCCAGTACATTGTTTTGTTTCTGTTCGATACGTCCTCGCCTTGTTGTTGCTACATTTTGACGAATCAATCGACTAAACGCATTCGAATGAAACAGACCAATTATGCATAATTTAAAAAGCAAAGTGGGTAAAGTTTAGCACCCGAACTTGCTCCATGATAGCAGTCACTTGTGGCAATGGATCATTGAAGGGAGGGATGTAACTGAAAAACAGCCCTAATAGACCATGCAAGTCTCGCGCGTATTCGAACATTTTTGGGACCACTGTGGTCCCACATGTACATTGCTTTAACGCGTGAAAGAAACAAACTCACGCGCTTTAACGGATCCCAAATATTCGAATACGCGCGAGACTTGCACAGTCTATTGGCTACCAAACATGACTACTTTGCGTGTGCGCTTGTTAACAACTTTTGAGCGCTTGTAGGACGCTTAGTACGCGCGTGTGAAAATGCAAGTATTTTGAAGCGATTCTGGGGAAAACGGCGCGGCGAGATCGATCACTCCTGGGAACGAGGTTGCATTGAAAGATATTAATGACTGGAGAGACTTGAACTAAGACTACCAAGAGCGCTCCGCGAATGTAAATTAATAAATACCTTGGACAGTTTCAAGTCTCTGATTGGTCAAAACCCGATCACGTGGGGGTGTACTAACGGGTGATATAAAGACCGGCTCAGTGAACGAGCGAATAAATTGCCCCTTAACAAGCACATTGTTGTGTAAAATCCTATGCACTATGTGCTTGTTGTGCGGCAAACTACCGGTATCAAATCAACTCATTTCTTTGTGCGTATTTATTGGGGTTTTTTTTTCAGCAGGGACGTACAGATAGTGCCGCGTGCGGAAACATACCACGCGTAGGCGTGAACGCGCAGACAATGTATCAATTTAGGGTAGCTGGTACGCGCATGAAACAAACATAATGCAAAGTCATAGTCTGGTTCTTGAAAATATGTATAAACAGTTAATTATGTGTAAGAGATCAGGTACCACACAAAAGTTGAACAGCCAAACGATTGGCCCTTGAACATGAGTAGAACATTTCTAAAAATAACGGCGAAAGAAAATCACAAATTCTGACGATTTGTACAGGGTTTTTTTCGTTATAAGGCATTTATTAATGGGAATAACAGTGCGATGAGCCGGTCTTCACTGCGTGGTAATGACCTTGGTTGGTGGTTGGCCGCTGTTAATGGACCGAGCCGAAGGCGAGGTCCATTAACAGCGGCCAACCACCAACCCGGTCATTACCACGCAGTGAAGACCGGCTCATCGCACTGTTTATTCCCTAAGTAATAGCCTTGGTACTGAGACGCTCCAGGACAAAAAACCTTGTCAACGCTAGAGGGCGCTCTCATTCCTACAGCTCTGTGAAGGGTGCACGTATGTCAATAATAATATCAATGGGTACACACTAATAATTATGGCAAAATTCATGCGCCAAGCTGATTCAATCTTCTGAATAATAACGTTTTGGGGGTCCTGCAATTAATAGATTGTGTAATTATGACAATGTATCACAATTGTGTGCTTAAACTTTTGAGAAGATTTTATAAATTTAGGCTTTAAAGTTGGTACTACATGGCTTGGGAATGGTATGGGAGGACTGCCCGAGTCGGTTTGTGGGAAAAGGCACATTTTCGGGGGTGTTTTTTCTAGGGTAATTAGCAAAAATACCAAACGGCTGACCTACCAAACATTTAAAAGAAAACTGACGTTTAGTTATCTGAAAATATACCTGATTGGTTTTCAAGAGGCTGACAAACTTTAAATATTTGTTGAATATTTTTGAATTTAGCATTTAGCATTGGTTACTATGGGAGTTTATTTAGTGTGGTGCACCCATACATACAAAACAATCGCACATCCCTACTGCTCTCGACGCCCTCACCTTCGTCCAGCCAGAATCACATTTGCGACTGACAGTGAGCCTCTATCTCCATGGTCTCAAATAGTGTAACCATTGATATGATCATGTGAGATGAGCCAATATCGTTCCCAAATAGTGCGTGCTGTCTTAACCGAATTTTAATTCTGCTATCTTACATGACTCAATCGTGCCTCTAGTTTACCTACATATAAATTGGCCTCTGAGTGTTTGCCTTTTATAGCCTAAAAAGCTGAGCCGAAGCCAAAGCCCAAGCCCAAGCCCAAACTGTGGTTTAGATATAAACGGCCTGTGGTCACAGATACTAATTTTTTGTCTGCGCATCACAGACATGTCACAGACATGTCCGAGTCTGGGTGCACCCATAGAGTTACTTATATATAGGAACTAGAGAGCGCACTAGCCTAGGTACGCGGCCCGACAAGGGCAGCGCGGCGGCCATTTCTTAAGTAGTCAAAAACAACGTCTAAACTATTTGTGCGTGTTGCAACAGAGCAATGGTTAACAATGAAAGGGTTTACTGTGAAATTTATGAATGTCAGTGAAGACCGTTTATAGTACTAAATAATCCCCGAATAAATATAATATTTAAGAACAATATTCCTTCACTTTGGACAATAAATCGTGATCGTGGCATGTGTGTGTTCATCCTCTATTGAAAAAAATAACCTAAACCCCACGAGACAACTTCAATACAGCCGCTTTTTTTATAGACCGCATAATGTGTATTATTTTAGCAAGCACACCGCGTAATTCGTATTCAATGTTGCCATCGTACAAAATGGCGCGCGTGTCTCCTTGCGGTCCCGTCGCGTTTCTGCACGTAGCATTACCAGTGCGCCCTCTAGTTCCTATAATATAACTCTATGGGTGCACCACAAAATAGGCAAAAATTCATGCGCCAAACTTTTTTCATTTTTTGTTAACCCCATAGTTACTTTTGAATAATAACGTTTTTGGGGTCATGCATTTGATAGCTTGTGTAAAGCAATCTATCCGAACCTGGGGGTTTTGAGCTTCAACTTTTGAGGAGAATTGATAAATTTAGGTTTTAAAGTTGGTCTAATTTGGCTTGGGGAGTGGATAAGTTCTTCACGATGAAAACTGGCAGCAAATCGGTTTAGGAAAAATTACATTTTCGGGTGTGTTTTTCTGGGGTGCCAGGTTATTACTAATAAGCAAAAATTCCAAATGTCCGAAAGTATGTGTGGTTGGTTTTCAAGATGCTGGATATTTTTTACTATTTTTTGAGTATTTTTTTATTTTAGTATTTGGCGTTGGTTGCTATGGGAGTTTATTTAGTGTGGTGCACCCGTCTGTGCTGTGCTGCGGGTATGGGAATGATGGCGCTCTCTTGCGGTGCCCGTCACTACACAACTGAAGCGTCTTGGAATCAAGACTAGAAAAATAACTGTTTGGCGATCCTTCGGCGGCTGACGACGTCAGCCCGAGCGCTTCCGAGGGTAAAGTACACGGCAAGACAAGATGGCGTCAAGTGAGTCAGGAGATGATTCTCTGTATCCAATCGCAGTATTAATCGACGAGTTGAGGAATGAAGATGTGCAGGTTTGATGATATTCGAATGCGTTGGAAAATAATTTGTAGATTTGTACATTATAGTATATATTATGGGCGCGATAACTGACGAGAGATTCACAAAATGCTACTCCTTTTCCTAGAAGTAGAACTGTGCTGCCTACAATGTATGTGCACGAATACCGGACACTTCGGCACCTCGCAAACTCGGCACGTTGCCAACTCGGCACTCTCTCGGCACCAATAATAATCAGCACTATACGAACTCGGCACCAGCCTATTTTTAACTAACAAACTCGGCACCAAGCAATCACTACCTTAACCAGTGTTAACATTATTTATTTATTTAAACATAAAATACCACAACCACAACGTCCCACACAACTAATTAATATCGATACTTTTCATCAAAATAGAAAAAAACATCTTTGTCTTGGTAAAAAAACCATCTTTGTCTTGGTAAAAATGCAAGGTTCCCGATAAGGACAGACAACTTGTCTTTAAAAAACATAATTTAGAGGCATATGTTCCTTATCGTATTAAACAGGATTAAATAAGCAACATAAATTTATTTTTAACAATTAAAATGGGAATGAAAAATGACATTATGATTTCAAAGCCTATATCTATCAAGACATTGAGATGTGCTAAAGTAGTGCATTTTTAAATTTAAACGGAAGTAAAGGTCACAGGGGGTCACACTTAATGGTGAACTTCAGATGTAATTTGTTATCACTTGTCAATGAAATTACCTCTATACTATGTTTCCAACCTCCATGTTTCCATGTACCACGGACAGAGCAGTAAATCGGTAGACAGGGTGTCGAATTTGTATTTGTGCATGTGCCGAATTTGTATTTGTGCATGTGCCGAATTTGTATTTGTGCACGTGCCAAGTTTGTTTTTGCTGAGTTTGCAAGGTGCCGAAGTGACCGGTGACCGTCTATGCCTATGCAGTTCATTCCACTATCGTCTCCATCACGAACCTCATGCTAGTCATCATGTTCAAAATCCTATTCAAAACTTTTTGCCCTTCACATTTATGCACCTGGAGTTCTCTTTTGAAATTGGATCTCGCCCAAATTAGGCTCTATGTGTTCTTTGTTCTCACAGTAGGCGTTGGTCCAGAACATCCACTCCGAAAAAAATATTTGCAAAAAACAATAAATTTTCAGCGTTATTCAGAATCGTCGCCTTCCGATAACAGATACTTTCAAAATAGGATTTTGTACATGATGACCTAACAAATATGGCCGCTGTCGCTGGTAATTAATGGTGTGTTGTGCACAACGCTGGTCCACGATAACCATAGTCTTGGTCCAAGACGTCACTATCTCATACTCTTATGTAAGGTGATAACCCTACAGAGGGCGCGCTTTTCTTCTTGAATTCATTTCGGTTGACGACTGTCTGTAGTAACGTCTTGGATATCTTGTTTAAGAAGGCGTGGCCAAGTTATTTTCATGAAGCATCAAGTCATGTTTTATTCATATTAGTGACTAAAATGACAAGCTTGCAAGAAAAGCAAGATAAGAAAGGTCACGAGGTCGTCGACATGATCGAGCATGATTGTATGCAGTATGCACGCGCACTCACGTTTTGATTGACCATGACTTCTTCATTGCTATCAATGCACTAAGCAAGTGATTCTGAAACTACTCAAGCTAAATTGAATCTTGTACATTGTCGATGTCAACCATGTAATTTTAGAAAAGATTATTATTGCATCTGAACTACAGTACTTATCATTCTACCATTCGACATGCCCTGAAAATAAACTATTGGCAATAACAATTCTACTTTGTTTACTTTTACCTTTCTCTGCAACTACACGAATGTAATGAGGACCTTTGTAATTTTCTGAAGCGTGATAATGTACTGCATCTTTTACATGTAGGCCTAATTCACAAAGAAAGAGGGGTGAACTCAAGACTGTGTTTGGATCATGTTCGTACGGCCATCACTCCAACATGCTACTTTCAACAGTATTTTATAAGTTGCTGCACAGGCAGGCCTATATAATGAGCTTTTCAAATACCGGGCACCAGTGTCGTTGTCTGAGTGTGTGTTGCTCTTTGTGGTTTTGACTGGCTTTTCAAATACTGCGCGCCCTGTGCAATAGGCCTATGCAGTTTCTCTATTGCAAGGTCAAAGTGCATAAATAAATGTAATACAATTTTAGCCAGCCTATTTTTTACCGTACATGTGTGGAAATCCATGTTCAACAATGCGTTATCGTTTATAGGGCCATTTCTTCATTCCTTCTCTGTTCCTTTCAACAAACAAAGACTAAGTTACAGGCACTATACATGTTTGGTAATTGTCAAAGACCAGTAGTCTCACTTGGCGTATCTAAACATTTGCATAAAATAACAAATCTGTGAAAATTTGGACTCAAAATGGTGGTCATCGAAATAGCTAGAAAATATTGAAAGAAAAAACACCCTTATTGCACAATGTGTGTGCTTTCAGATGCCTGAAAAAGGCTTCAGGCCTGAAGTCTTTCTCAGATTCAAATATTTTAGTGAGAAATTACCTCTTTCTCAAAAACTACGTTAACTCCAGAGGAGTCGTTTCTCACAATGTTTTATATTATCAACAGCTTTCCTTTGCTCGTTACCAAGTAAGTTTTTATGCTAATATATATTTTGAGTAGTGTCCAGTGCCTTTAAATATTATTATAAACAAAAGGTAAGCAATTTTAGAATAATCTAGAGAATGTTTAAGTCCAAACCCTAACCCATTGTCAAGCTCTTTTCAGAATGCATTTTATTCACTTTATAATAATTCCTTGCGAGAAGGTACTTTTCGCCACAATACCATTCACAACAACCCCATAGCGAGCTAGCTGTTAGAAACCATGGCAAATCATGAATAATTCACGAAAAGGTGCAAACTCGATCGTTGATTGGCTTCCCCGGAAAGTCGGGGGAAAAACAATGAAACACTTAAGCACCCTCATACAAGATATCCAAGACCTTCGCGCAAGCTGGAAATCGAACCAAGGATAGTGACGCCCTCTGTTGTTTGAATTGGTCCATTTCGGTGCGAACTACCAACGATGGATAGTGGACTCATTCTGTTGTTGGAATCGATCCATGCGAAGGTCTTGGAACCAAGACTACGATAACCACAAAAGTTTATGTACATGTGTACATGTATATAAAAAGATAAGCCGACTGATTATTGTGGACCAGTGTTGATTGCGGCACACCATTGATTATCAGTACCACATACAACTTCCATGTTGGAGAAAACTGAACTGGTAGGCTGTGTGGAATGCTGGTTCACAATAACCATTGGGTCATGTATAAAAACATGAGCCCTAGGTTATCAGCATATAATTGCCAGTAATGCATCTGGGCGTCTTTTGGACGCCCTATTTTATTTTTGGACAGCCTGAAAAACTGGGACGCCCTGTTTATTTGGGGGGCGGTCGTAAAAATTTGTTCCCCTTGCGTTCAGACAGCACTGAGTTAAACCCGATACGGTTTACCCATTACTCTATATTGCTTATTCACAGAAACTACGCGCCGATATACTGCTGCCAAAAACAATTTCCTAGACATGGGCGTGTGTCAACTGTTGTGAGTTACATTGTAAACTGGATGTGGTCTTTTTTATTCTGTCCACACACAGTGTTAAAAGATAAACCAGAAGCGGTCTAAAGATAAACCCCCCAGCTCGATGGTCTAAATTTTCCGGGTTAAAGCCGATTCGGTCTAACTTTAGAACCGTTCAGACACACTGAGTTGAACTCGATCGGGTTGAACCATGAGTTAAACTGACTTCAGTACTCTGTCTGAATGACCTGGTGTTATGACAGCTGGTAACGTGACCCTTAGGATTTGGGTATAATGCTCTATTAAACCTGGAATGTGTGTTGACATCTGCAGGCTTATAGTTTTGATTGGAATGGTAGAAACAGTTAACTGGAAATCACAACTTTTGTTTAACTGTTTTGGAAATAAAGTGCACAACATAAATAAATTGAAAAGGAATATTATTGTGTCCTTATTGTAACAAGAACAGCCAGTCAGTGTGATTACATAAAGGTTCCTGTGACATCCAAGGATTTTATGTTTCAGTTGGAAAAATTGTCATGTGAACAAACAAACCCTTCCTACTGACAAGGAAAACATAAATAGACTTGAATGAAATCAAAGTATGGTTCTGGAGTCATCTTAATATAACAAGAATGTGATGATTGAAAAATAAAAAACCGTTAAAACAAAAGTCTCTACCTAACTGCCTTATTTTTTCTGGCGTGTTGCGACAATGTAAAAAAACTTTTTTTTTTAAATGTACTTTTTAGGGTGTAAAACGAAAATATTTTCGGAAGGGGGTGGGGGTGTGAGGATGCACCCTCTGGACCCCCTGCTAATTGCTGCTAAAAATGTGGACACCCTATTTTCAAATCCTGGCTAAAAGCCTGGTTATCGTGCACTAGCGCTGCGCATAGCGAACCATTGATTATCGGTGACGGCAGCCATATTTCGGAAGGTGAGGAGTCTGAATAACGGTGAGAATTTATCATTATTTGCAACTTTTTTTGCGGAGTTTATTTTCTGGACCCACACCGAGTGAAACACTGACTTTTTATTTTAATTGTTTAATTGGGGGTTTCGGCCATCCGCCGAAACCACCTTTGTTTTCGTCAAGATTTTTTTTTTATTTCACTATTATTATCATACTTCTTTCCGAAAAAGTCTCATAGCATTTACACGTGAAATTTGTTAGCGTTCAATCTCAGGAACTACAGTCTTAAAAGACACAAACAATACATCAAATGAAAGCCTGTGCTCTAACTTAGATCAAGCCGCAGTTCGATCGAGGGTTTTTAATCCTATGTTGACAATTTAAACGATTTAAAAACACGTATCGTCAACCCAGCACAATCGCCGTGTGTGTACATTGCATGTAATTCTCGCTGTACATCACATACGGTCTGCACTCCACACAGCCATTACTTCCCACGCTAGGCATCGTAACACGCAGCAAACGGCCATACCCACACACAGCCAATTGTCCACACGCATGGCATCGTTCGACCTTTGTACCTTTCATTTTGGTTCACTACTTCGCTTCTACAGTTAATGGTGAACCTGTATAGCGCCCTCTTGCTTGTGGAGAGTCCTCAAACTATTAAATACGGAAGCGTTTTGGGATATTAGTAGCGGTTTGTTCTCACGCAATTTCATTGCATTTTCCCACCACAATTTATTTCAAGGTCTGTGCGGTATACATTGTAGCTTATTAATAAATTAAGCATTGGCATGGTAGTTTATTATTTACAATTTATTATTTAAAACTTTATATCCTCTGAACCATAACGTAAAAGAGTTATAATTTTTGTACCGTTTTGAAGCTTATAACAAAGTTCGTACGAAAAATGTGTTTTCATCATCGTGATGTCATCGGGTGTCAAATTAATTATTACATTAGTTCAACATTGACAACAAAGCCGAAACCCCAGTGTTTGTTCGTTACAAACTCATTTCTAGTTATTCTTAATTTCCAAGTTGTTTGTAAGTAATAGTATAATAGGAGCTGCAGATGTATTCCCAGTTCCAAATTCATGAAATTATTTGTAGGCCTAATGTTTGTTTTTGGATAGCTAGAAATTAAAATTTCTATTTCATCCGGTCAGATAAAATGTAAAAATGATGTAAAGACTAACAAAATACATTGACAATTTTGATGTCATGCTCCTGAGTGCAGAAATGTCAAGTATAGTGGAAAAAAGAACAGCTTTCTGCGAAATATTCATTGTCCATCAACAATGTGGAAAGCAACCAATACAAACAACAAAACCAGAATCAAGATTCAAATTTTGATTGTTTAAATTTTGCTTGTAATAAAACACGTACATAACTCTGAGCCTTCAAGTTTCAGCTGGACAGTAACTAGACATTTTCATTTGTGGAGGGCATGTGGGGGCAATACCGATACATAATTTAGATGGGTTATATTGAAACATTCATTTATATATATTTTTGTCAAAACTCATTTGGGGGCAAGAATGGTGCAAGAAATAAAGTTTCAGTCATTCGTTTTGGAAGATACCTGTGGTGTCTGCTAACATTGTGTAGCAATCAAGTAAAAACACAAAGAAACAAACCAAAGATGTGGTAGAACAAGAAAAAGTCAACAAAACATAATAAATCCAAAGGTGACTGATAAATTTTCTACAACGCACAAATCACTAGTTTACTAGGCCTACTACTTTTGCATTGCCAGTAGTACTACGAAAGCAATTGTAATCCTCCATCTTCCGACGGTCGTTGCGACGACTAGGTTTTACTTTTGGTCTGGAGAGCCTCTAAGATTTTTAAGGATTAAAAAAAAGGTAAAATATATTTGTTCCCTCATAATAATATTTTGTGCCCCCAAATTGTTATTTCATTCATTCGAAGCTTTAACAGCCAATTTTGATGGTTTCTTTTAAGAACCGTTCCTCTCCATTCCTGGAAGACCTTTGGAGTCATGTTTTAGTCCATTTTGTAGCCCAAATAGCCCAACGAAGCCGGTGTGTTCCTTTAAGGAAACAGGCCAGCCTGTCACAACGAGGTTTGACTGTACATTCACCACATGATACACAATATTGCAGTTTGGTTTATTGCATTAAACCATTTTTAATGTGGCTAAACAGTCCAAAAGTAGGAGGGATTAAATCTGATGTAAGATTAAGTCTAATCTTTGAATTGACTAACAATGTTTGTTTTTTGTTTTGTTTTTTAATATGCAGTTGCGGCTCAATAGCATCAAGAAGTTATCAACCATTGCTTTGGCTCTTGGTGTAGAGAGAACCCGCAGTGAACTTATTCCTTTCCTAACAGGTATTTGCACTTTTGCTTCTGAAATGTGGTTGGGCCATTAAACTTTTTTTTAAAGTGTTATTTGTTGTAGAGATTGTCTTCATTGTAAAGGCCATGGTCAAATATAAATGTTGGTCAAAATTATGCCACTTTGTGTAGGAAAGGTGTACAAAAATTGTCATTTTTGTGAAATTAATTAAAAATGCATTAAATATTTGAATATCAATTTACAGTGTAAGTGTAAATAAAAAAATCAGCCAATGGCAAGATTTTGATTATGTCCAACTTAAGAAAAAACCTTTTACACTGTAAGTAAAAGAAGTTCAGTCTGTTACATCATATTTTTACCAAATTAGAAGCTCTCATGGAATCTACGTGTATGCAGAAAAAACATCTTGACCAGAAAACTGACAAATTTTGCTCACTAAAACCCTGAAGATAATTCATAGCACATGTTATTTATTTCACTGTTTTCTTCAAAGTGCAATGCCCTAGTCGTCGATATACTATACTGGACTATAAACTAAGAGGGCGACCTGTCAGGTTTGAGATTTATATAGTAAAAGGTATTCCCCCCCCCAACCATTGGGAAAAACCTGATTGATACAAAGTGGTACCCTTTAGAACTATTGTGTTTCTTGTCAAATACAACACAGTGCAACAGAGTATGGGATTTGAGTTGAATGCTAATTCCAACAAAGCACAATCACTTTTACCATTTGGTGCGATTTGATAGGGTTGAAATAATTTCAATAATTGTAGGCATTGCCAGATCTTCCTTTAAGTAAAAGGAGTTCTTTTAACCATTTGGTGGGACTACTCAGGAGTTGTAAACTGTTTCAATTGTTGTATTACTACAATATATATCCTATAAACTATGCTTCACAACTGCAAACACCATATTGTATAAACAATTTGTTAAATATTAACTGCTTTTGTAAAGCAGAATGTAAAAGAGATCTAGATAATAAACCCAAAGTATGCATGAGATGTTGCCGAACCCTCAGAAGGTTTCTCAACCCATTGTCTAGTGACCCATTTTCATTTTTTATGAGATTAAGAGTTAAAAACTACACTTGAAAAGGTCTGTGAAATGCAGACCACATCGCAACCACGTTTAGTACAACAACGTTTAGCACATTTGTCACAATATTACCATTACCATGGGCTCTTATTCTTCTTTATCTTACTTTATAGCTCATTATAGTACAGGCAAGATGCATTGAATGCTACTGTAGTTGGCGCTTTTATAATGCAGTAGAATGACGGCATTCTCTGTTTGCAAGATACAATATTGTATTACGAGCTATACAAGAAACGCTTGTAAATTACTTTAAAACCAAAGACATCTGCACATGCTCAGTAATAAGTTTTCCTAACAAATTTTGATAAGCGTCGTCGCTAATCTGTGTAGCAAGGTTGTTGCTAGTCCAATCACAAAAACCTCAAACAGCATGTCAGAATTTTATTTGGTTTGGTGGTTGTTTGCTATATACAGTCGACTCTCTTTAATACGAGCTCTAAAGATACGAGACGCCGGTTAATACGAGGTATTTCACCGGTCCCGAACTGTCCCATGCGTGTTTCAATGTCTTAAAAAACAGAAGATACAAGCACTGTCGTAACGAGAACACAGATAATACGAGGTATTTTTGTGGCCGATGACAAAATGTATTGTTTTTCATACTTTTATAGCGAGATCTGAAAAATATTGTTGCGTAAAAGCTCATTCAGTCAAGGTTCGGAAATTACATTCTTGTTGCGAAACTATTTATCGGATCGGACCGGCTACACGGTTCTGTCCGATCCGAAAACCAGAAACATTTCGCTGGTAACTTATGCTTGATATGCTACTTCGCTTACACGCTGACGGCTACCAGCGAAAACAACGTTCAGCATAGGCACTACGCAGTATCAAATTTGTCACATGGTGACATGAACGGCAAGTTTGACATGGCTTTGCTTTGATTTTTATCTTGAGTTATACAAAATACTAAATTTCTATGATCATAGTAAACAAAAATGCATTTATCATTGATATTTTTGTGTACAGGATGCTCGTAAGAACTGTACTAGGAAGCAAACCGCTCCGTTCTAGCCTAGACACGTGTGTAAGCATGCACTATGACGACGTGTGTATACATGTACGTGTAAATAGTGCGCTGCGTTTAAGACAAGGTTCAGATAATACGAGGAAAATGGGCCAGTCCGGCGGACCTCGTATTAACGAGAATCGACTGTATATTACTTTTCAGTGTCCCAAACGCGCAACAAAGACAAATTTCAAAACGGCAGGTCCATGAACAGTAAGACATGAAGTGCGCCCTCTTTTGGCTGCCTGATTCCACATAGCACCCTCTTTGAATGCGCCATGTGTCATTATATTAGCCAATAGCCATGATCTCTTTTTTTTACTTTGATAATGATCTCAAAAATTCTATGTAACAAAGTTATGTTTTTAACTTTGTAAATAACAAAATGAGTGTCAATATTTTAAAGATTTACTTTAAAACTAGATAAAATCCGAAAGTAAAGCTTCAGTGTTACATTCCAAAAATCATTGTCCCAAAACCATGAACCAAAGGTCCTGTTCGAAGTAGCCAAATGTTGGTTATTTGGGTGTTTGGTATAGTGACGTTTTACTGGGTTACTTTGATATGTCCATATATCACTGATCTAGAGTTCATCAAAATGTTGAGTCATCAAAACGTCGAAAATGATGATGTTGACACAGGGTCCCCCCCCCCCCCTGCTAATGTTAGCGTATCAGGTTAAACCATTTGGAATGCGCCAGATTGCACAGCAGGGCTTATAAAACCAAGATATGTAGTAAACACCAGTGTGCATAGGCCAAACTTTCACAATTTTGGTTCAGAATGCCCCACAACACAGTTTTGAAAGATCCTGGGGGAACCCTGTTTGCTGAGAGCCAAACTCAAAAACACCAAACTCAAAAAGCCAAAGAAAGGTGGAACTTTTTTCTCAGAGGGATTAGAAAAGTTGTTGGTAGCCAGTGTTATTGACAAAACAATGTGTACAGCATGTTTCTACTGTGTACATGATTTTCATGTTTTGACGTTGAACACCTTTGTAACACAATTGGTGGAAGAAATTGATGAACAAAATTCAATGTTGTATGTGGTTAGCCCATTTAAATCATATGGTACACTGTACGTGCTGGTGTTCATCTTTTATAATTTTGGAAAACGGCAAAAGCCACATTTTTGGAGGACGAAGAAGAATTTAGGCATAAGCAAAAAATCTACACAAAAGTGTTTTTAACAATGTACTGTACAAGGTGCATTGTTTTTCTCATGAAGTGTGTAAATTGTACTTGTTAGTATAGATGGTTTGATTCGATTGATTTTCAGACACCATATATGATGAGGATGAAGTGTTACTGGCATTGGCAGAGCAGCTTGGTAACTTCACTGCATTGGTAGGGGGACCAGAGTATGTCCATTCTCTCCTGGTAAGTTAACAATAAATTAACACTTGCAGAATTTCTCTGAGAGAGCCCTCCTTTAGAGTAATCTTGTCTGGTTTCATTTGAATAGTGTATTGAAGACAATCTATAATTAATGCCAGTTATTCAAAATGATGCCTATATACAGTACAGCCCCAATCCTTTGGGACATGAAACATGGACATCATGAAGGTAGAAAAAGTCCGTCAAGCGATTACAAAACTGCAGGGGTCGATTTCACGAAGCACTAAGATTCATCTTAAGATGAGTTGTCAGTATTACCATAGTGATTTGTATTGTGACATCACACTTTGCTTAGCAATTAGGAGTGATTTGGAGTTAAGATCAATCTTAACTCTTTGTGAAATCGAGCCCAGGTATAGAAACAAGATTCCAAGTATACAGCAGTCTCTGGTTGCTAACCAGTTCGCTTTGCCAGCACAGTAAGTCTGCATAATCACACCACACAGTATATGGGCAATATATGGATGGAGGCGAAAGCTAGACATGGATTCAAGTGGCTAATTTACATAGCGCGAATCAAATGTTTCTATTGGCTTTTGAATTTCTACATGATGTGTAACAAAGTTGCGACTAGAAATTGTTTGTTTTGTTTGTTTGTTTTTTTGTGGGGGGCATAATGGCATTATTTGAATGGATTTCTAAGTTAATGGAACTGCCCAAACCTAAGGCATCCTTTTGTATTTCTTTTTTATTTAGGCCTTTTTAAAAAAAAATTAGGAAGAATTTAATAATTAAAATAATTAAAATAGTTATAAATACGTTTGAAACAATTTCTGATCGATTCTCTTCCATTCTATGACAACAGCGCACGTGAAACTTTGGAGTGCACAATGTTTTTCAAAACGAACATGCAAAAGATAATGTTTTGGAAAACGAACGTGCAGAAGATGGCGCACCGGCCCTATACTAAAGTTTTTTAGTACAGAGATAGATGCACATGTACTGAACATGAATAGTCTGTCTCGTACCAGACTCCCACCTTTCTGCGCTGTGTTTCAATGGTGAATACGTACACAGGCTGCTTTTCAGGTTCGAAATTAGCGGTCTCCCGGTCGCGAGTGAAAACAGCGGCTGGTGGGCGAGTCAAAACCTTTCCTTTACTAGTTCGCCAGGCGAGTCAACAATTTGTTCCTTTTCACAATAAATGAGGGGTACGGTGTTAAAATCCCAAAGAAAGATTATTTTAAGCTCGTAAAATGGTTTGGCAAGTTTTGATGTTTGCTAGATTTAATGTGGCGCGATCACGATCATGATCGTCCATACAAATGTTAAAACACGCACACACATGACCACATGGTGGGTAGTGAGGAATTTCCACCGGCCCCACAACGTTTGCTTGCCCGCCGGTCGTCCACGCACGCACGCACACAACACATGGTACAGTACAACAAGAGCAGGTCCAAAGTCCATCCTAACCAACATTCCGCACGCTGTGATTGGCCCGTTGATAGATAGCCTCCAACTCGGTACAAGTTCACTAGCAGTGTAAAAAATTGCTGCACAATGTGGCGCATGCCTGCGGATTCTGTACTATACACTAAGCCTGTGATGGTTAAACGTTTAAACGTTTAAACGTTTACAAAATCACTATCCATTTAGTAAATTACTAACCATTTAAACGAAACGAAAAATGAAAAAATAAGCCTTTCGTTTTCGCTGCCTTATCGCTGTATTTTTCTGCTTGAAACAATTTAGTTTAATTGAAATTGCCCAACAACTACTGTTGAATGGCCCGATACTTTTTATCTCCGGACCCCGACACTATCAAAGGAGAATGATTGACATCCATTTGGGTCCAAACAACCTTATTGTAAAACTACTACACCTAATTCAAACCTACAATTTGTTATACATTTTGCTTTGTGCGCCGCGCCAAAAACATACACACAGGATATGCCGCTCAGTGTGGGGTTTTATTATTTTTAGAAAGCTGGCTATGCGTTATTAAGAAACGTTTTAGAAAATGCATTTTTGGACGATCTTATCCCCTAATTTCTGCCCTAAATAATACTTTTTCCATCAACAACCATTTTCATGGATTCGTGATTTAATGATCGGTTGTTTAGAACTTCATTTGCAATAAAATCATCGAGATTCAACGACCGGTCGACAACGCAAATTGAGAAAATTCTATGAACTTTGCCACGCATTGCCCTCTATCAGCAAAAGTTGTTGTTGTTTGAATAGCCTTAATCCAAGGCTGTATATATTGTACCAATCTGCAGGCGTGCGGCACACTGTGTGGCAATTCTTTATTCGGCCCGTGAACGTGTACTGCGTTGGAGACTAGCCAAGCTCTCTTATGAATATGGTAATTCCCAGGGCCATCAACGGCCAATCACAGCGTGCAGATTGTTGGTTAGCTTGGACTTTGGACCCTGCTGTTGTAGACCATACGTTGTGGGGCCCGGGCCGATGCACGTGCGGTGGATACTCGGCAGACAGAACCATGTGGTTATGTGCATCGTGTTTTAACGTTTGTAATGTACAGAACATGTACAATGAACGATCGCGATTCCAATGCTGGGGTTTGGAAGTCGGGCATGGCTCGTCGGCTGCTCGTTGGCTGCTCATTTGATCGTATTAAGTGCAGGCGAAAAACAGTTTGTGTGTGTAAAGGAAGCTTATACCAGTGTTCGGCGCTGCCTTCGAACTTGCTTTCGTTCTGTGATTTGTCATTTTTTTGGCAGGGCGGCCAAGTATTTTAGCAGGGCGGCCAATTCTTTGGCAGGGCGGCCTTAAACTTTGGGAGGGCGGCCGTTAATAGTCAAAACATTGGGACTTCTTTGTACCATGGAGGATTGTCTTTGGTGTTCGTGTATTTTAGAACAGCTTGCCGCTGACAAACGTTTAAACGGTTAACCGTTTAGAAAAGTTTCGTTTAAACGGATAGTAAATTAAACGTAGGGTCACAGGCTTAACTATACACAGCATTGAATTAAGGCTATTCAAGCATCGACAACTTTTGCCGATAGAGGGCGATGCGGGGGGAAGTTCATTGAATTTGTTTTCAATGTGCGTCGTCGATCTATCGTTGAACTCAAAGATTTCATTGCAAATGAAGTTCTATAAAACCGATTCGTAAATCATAAATCCATGTAAATGGTTGTTGATGAAAACAAGTATTATTAAGGGCAGGACTTAGGGGATAAGATCGTCCAAAAAACGCAAATTTGTGAACATCACTTCTGTGTTTTTTTTTGGGGGGGGAGGTTTGGTGGTGTGTTTTTTTTATGCTATGAAAATTGTGTGCACATGTCACTATTGTTGATAGGGGGGGAAGAAAAACAAAACGACCAACCTACCCTATTTTTTCTGGCTAATTATCATTACGCCTACATAATTTTTTTTTTTTTTTAGGCCTTATCGTCAATGTCTTGACACTTTAAAGCAATATATTGTCACACCTTTTTCATTTAGCTGACTGTCAGACAGATTCTTTCATTATAGCATGCATAACAAATGCAAAAATTTTCTCTTAAAGTGTCACAGTTAAAAAGTGTCACAAGAAAGCAATCTTTGCTGTTGTCATAAATTATGCAAAGACACTTTAAGAAGCCACTCAAGTTTGTGAACAAAAGTCAGAAAAATTTGCTTTTCGCAGGTGCGCATACAGGGTTCTTGTAGGATTTTTCAAACCTGGGGGGGAGGGGGCATCCAGTGATGTGTATGGTTTCTGGATGTAAGTTTGATGATGTAAGAGCGCCCTCTCTCATCAGATTTGTGAAAGGTTTGTTTTTTCAACAGTAGAACATAAAAGTGACTTTTTTTTTCAAGCTTCAAAGGTTTGTTTTCATACATGTACATGCAGGCTTATAAAAAATGCTTACAGGCTACTTAAAAGACTTGTTGACTAGTCCAGCCTGCAGGGGAAACCCCTGTATGTGCTATTAATCTTTTATTTGTTTTCTTCTGGTAGCCTCCATTGGAGAGTTTAGCAACAGTAGAGGAGACAGTTGTCCGTGACAAGGCTGTTGAGTCATTGCGTAAGCTGTCTGAAGATCATTCTGCAGCTGATATGGAGGCTCATTTCTACCCATTAGTCAAAAGGCTCTCCTCAGGGGATTGGTTCACATCTCGCACATCAGCATGTGGATTGTTTAGTGTTTGTTACACTAAGTGTCCAAGCAACATTAAGGCAGAGTTACGCACGTAAGTCAATTTCACATCAAGTAATAAACCTCAACGGAAACTAACTCACCTCATGAACAAAGATGAATTCAGAATAGGGAGATCGCCATCGTAGAGCTAGATAGCTCAAATGTCGAGGCGATGATTACACATTTGTAACTGACCGTTTCAGAGACAATTACACATTTACAAAAACCATAACCGCATGGCTTAATAGGCTGGTTGGTACGTGTAATCTTTGTTGTCTCGTTACTTTGCATTTGGCCAAGAAACTTTGTTGAATGCTAGAGGGTGTTTTCAGAACTATACATAATGAGTGCATACAAGTACGCCCTCTATTTCCCCCCAAACAGTACAAGCATCATCGCTGGTGCACCTGCTAGACCAGTAACAGTCGACTCTCGTTAATACGAGCTCGGAAGATACGAGACGCCGGTTTATACAAGTTATTTCACCGGTCCCGAACTGTCCCATGCATGTTTCTATGTCTTAAAAAACGGAAGATTCGAGCACTGTCATAACGAGAACACAGATAATTAAAGGGTATTTTTGCGGCCCCATGATGACAAAATATTGTTTTTCATACTTTTGTAGTGAGATCTGAAAAATATTGTTGCGTAAAAGCTCATTCAGTCAAGGTTTGAAAATCACATTCTTGTTGCCAAATTATTTATCGGATCGGACCGACCATGCGGTTCTGTCCGATCCGAAAACCAGAAACATTTCGCTGGTAGCCTATGCTTGAGGTGCTACTTCGCTTACATGCTGACGGCTACCAGCGAAAACAACGTTCAGCATAGGCGCTACGCAGTCCGAACATGTCACATGATGGTCACATGAACGGCAAGTTTGACATGGCTTTGCTTTGATTTTTATCTTGAGTTATACAAAATACTAAATTTCTATGATCTTAGTCAACAAAAGTGCATTTATCATTGATATTTTTGTGTACATGATGCTCGTAAGAACTGTACTAGGAAGCAAACCGCTCTGTTCTAGCCTAGACACGTGTGTAAGCGTGCACTATGACGATGTGTGTATACATGTACGTGTAAATAGTGCGCTGCGTTTAAGACGAGGTTCAGATAATACGAGGAAAATGGGCCAGTCCGGCGGACCTCGTATTAATGAGAGTCGACTGTATACAGCATTGTTGTCGCTGGTGTGCGGCGGGAACAGTTGTCATCATGGATGGCGAAACACAGTTCCTCAGAAATGTAAGCTTGTTTATGAAAAACTACGATAAAATTTAGGATACCCAACCTTTCTGCGGGATGATTGCTCAAAGTCAGAATTTTGTGAATAACAATTAACATGCAATGTTTTAATCACAGGAGTGGTAATGTAAACTTGTTTGTTTACTTCTGAAGCATACAGCTACATGTTTAACCGACCCTTTCAGAAACAGTTACTCGTTTACAAAACGAATAAATGCACCTGTAGGCTTAACTTCTATATACAAAAGCATAGTGTAATAATAATAATAAAATTAGTTTGCATTCCACTGGTTTTAAAGACCTTTTTAGCATAAACAAATGTTAGCCTTGGCCCTTATCCAGGGAGAATGATCGACATCTCTTAAGTTTGTTTGTTGGGAATGTGTCTTATCTGAATCCCATATAATCTGTACTACATATTTTGCTTTGTACCCCTAACAACAAGCATGCACTGCTGCACTGCTGCACTGCTGCACTGCTGCACTGCTGCACTGCTGCACTGCTGCACTGCTGCACTGCTGCACTGCTGCACTGCTGCACTGCTGCACTGCTGCACTGCTGCACTGCTGCACTGCTGCACTGCTGCACTGCTGCACTGCTGCACTGCTGCACTGCTGCACTGCTGCACTGCTGCACTGCTGCACTGCTGCACTGCTGCACTGCTGGTTTGTTACTAGATCAAGACTGGGTAAAGTGTTCTATTTTGAATCCTTGAAAGTGCCTTGATATTGGCTCCTGTTTTTTAGGTCCATTCAAAATACACAAAGGGAATAGAGAGCCAGCACAAACAGTCATCGGTACCTGCATTGTACATGTAGTTCCAACTCTCAAGTTAGATTGGAACTGCTAGAAGATATAAGTTTAATCGTTTAGGAAAACAAACACAGATGCACAACACTGTTCAAAAGATAAATATGATTACTTTTTTTTTCCAATTGTTGGTTTCAGCCATTTCAGAAACTTATGCACAGACGAAACGCCGATGGTAAGACGGGCTGCTGCCAGTAAACTGGGAGAATTTGCTAAGGCAGTAGAGTTAGAATATTTGAAGTCTGATGTCATCCCAATGTTTGTCAATCTTGCTGCTGATGAACAGGTATGTTGTAAAATAAAAATGAATTTGCCATGTCAAGCTCAAGTATTTGGAAAATGATTAAATTTGACAAAAGAGCAATGAGCACAAACTTTGGATTTATGTACGATGCCGCTGTGTAGCACAGCAAGCTTTGCCGTGTAACAGGATAGTTGCACGACATGATGACAAACATCGTGATCTTTCCATGTCGAATCAAATTGAATTCTCAGTCGGGTAATATGGGAATGTGCAGGCGCAAAGCTTTTGAAAATTTATCTTCAAATGCAAAGTTATCACAGTCCTCACAGAAACATGTAGTGTTTAATGTGTAATGTTTATTAATGTGAACATTCTCCATGTTCGTACCGTAGCTGTGAGTATTCCGTGATGGGATTGGTAACTACAACTTCTGACTGGAACAAACATTTTCTGTAGATTTCAGAACTAAACTAATTTTGTATGATACTCTTAAATTAAAAGTAGACAATTAATGCCACTCAACAACGGTGGGAATAATAAGGACAAAATTTAAGAAAGGTTATCATTATAATTTTGACATTAATATTTGAGAGTCACAGCTCAAATTGCCATCATGAAACATGACTCTTTGGCAGTTTTCTTCTGCGTCTGTCGTTTTGAATTACCTGTAGTACAGCAATTTTTGTTTTACTGAATTCGACGTTTGTCACCAATCCGTTTAATTGCTGCACTTTTTTTTCGTGCAAAAATCATTTGAGTTTCACACGGCAAAAGTGCAACATTTAGTGCAGGCCTAATATTAACAAACAAGAAAGAGAGAAAAAATTACATTAATTAACATCATTAAATGTTCTTTTATAACTACAAGTAGGTACAAAATAACCCCTATGGATTTAGTAACTCATTTTTCATGAGAATAGTTTCACAAGGTACAAATGTTAAAGTGCACGTACAATACCGGCCACAAGTAATTCCAAAACCCTGCAAGGCGGGTACGGGGCTCCCAGAAGCCCCGCGGGGATTCTGCGGGGACGGAACGGGGGCCCTGCAAGCCGGGGAACGTGTCGTGGACCTGCGTTGCGGGGACCTGTAAAGGTCCTGCAACGAACTCGTACACACACATGTAAATGTAGAAAAATTTCACACATATAATATCATTCTAATAAACTTACATGTACTTCACCCCTCCATGCTTCACCCATGGAGGAATAAATTCCTCCGTACTTTATTCAACTTTAAGCTGAACTCTCAAAACCTCAAACATCGAATGAAAGAAAACGTGTAAAAAAATCCCTGCGCTGCGCGGCCATGACTGCCCCTGCACGTAGCTGCGCTACGGGGGGCCTCATGGATGACTGGTACATGTACCTTGCAGAAAGCAGCTGTTTTCCTGCCAGCATGCTTAGGGTGACCAGTGATGCTCCAACTACATTGAAAAATTGAATCTCTGTCCATACCATGCATTTGGTGATAAAGTACGACCGCAATTCTTTTCAAGGCCTAAGAAAAATTGTTCTCAAACGGACACACACACGGAAATTATCCCCTAATTTCTGCCCTCAATAATCCTTTTTTAATCAACAACCATTTTCATGGATTTGTGATTTGAGAATCGGTTTTATAGAACTTCTTTTGCATTGAAATCTTCGTGTTAATGATCGATCGACGACGCACGATTGAGGCAAAAGTTGTCGATGCTTGAATCAGTTTTGTAGTCGAGTCACCTGTGTCGAGTCCGAGTCTGAGTCACTAGTCATTAGGTCCGAGTCCGAGTCCGAGTCCCGAGTCACTTGGTCCGAGTCCGAGTCCGAGTCACGAGTCACTTGTTTAAATATTGATGGCAAACCAAATGTTGTAAAATAAGCATTGGAAATGACAAAATAAAACACATTTAATTTAAACAAAGTTCTGTACCTGCAGTTACAATTTTATTTGAGGTTTAACTCCTTGCCCCTTATCCAGAATCTTTTATGGATTTAAAATGGTTTTTTTTTTCTCTTCAAAATAACCAATTATGTACTGATTTGTTTATTTCAGAAAGGTTAATAGCCAACAAATTTAAAGAAACTTTCTCTAAACCATAAACCTTGTTGGCTACCTACCTTTCTGAAATAAATAAATCAGTATATAATTGGTTATTTTGAAGAGAAAAAAATCATTTTAAATCCTTAAATTCTTAAAAACTTAATCCTTAAAGACACTGGACACCTTTGGTAATTGTCAAAGAAACGATACGGGGCGGAACGGCGGATGCCATGATTAAAAAAGTTTCCTGACCAAGTTTCGCGTGTGCGTGTTGACCATGTGTGAAACTGGTGCAAATAACACACAGCCATCACAGTGCAATAATGCAAGCAGTGTTTTACAGGTACCAGACATGCCATTTCCCTGGTAATATGCACAATTGCTTCACGCAAGCAGTGGCTATGGTGTTAACGTTGACAGATAGCCAGCATTAATATTGGTGTCGTGCATCTCAGTGTTATTGTGCGTATTGAACATACGAATCGAACATACACGCGCTGTATGTACAGTGCCATCTACTACACAATACTACTACAATAATCACGAACACTATTACTCGCAACACCATACTACAGTGTACTTCTTGTGCTAAGACGTTAATATTCCTCCATCCATGTGCCCTCCGGGAATGACAATCGCATCATCGGAATCATTTTTAATATTGAAAACAGGTATTGTTTGTGAAAATACGTGACTCGCAAGTCACGAGTCCTCGGGGACAAGTCCGAGTCACGATAGTCGAGTCCGAGTCCGAGTCTTTTGCAGACGTGACTCGAGTCAAGTCCGAGTCACCGAAATTGGGACTCGAGACGGACTCGAGTCCGAGTCCTGGACTCGAGTCATACAACACTGGCTTGAATAGCCTTAACCCAACGCTGTGTGAAGTACAGAATCCGCGGGCGTGCGCCACATTGTGCAGCATTTATTTATTGACTCGTGAACGTGTACAGAGTTGGAGGCTAGCCAAGCTTTCTTATGAAATGCGAAATGTTGGTTAGGATGAAATTTGGACCTGCTGTTGTACTGTACAATACACCATGTGTTGTGTGCGTGTGTGGACTACCGGCGGGCGAGCAAATGTTGTGGGGCCTGTGGATACTCACTACCATGTGGTTATGTGTGCGCACGTGCGTGCGTGTTTTACTTATGAACGATCTATCAATGTCAAGACTTGCCAAACCATTTTACGAAATTATAAATAATCTCTCTTTGGGATTTTACCACTGTACGCTCATTTATTATGAAAAGGAACAATTATTTGACTCGCCCGGCGGGCTAGTAAAGGAAGGGTTTTGACTCGCCTGCCGCTGTTTTCACTCGCATTTGGCGACCGGGCGACCGTTAATTTCGAGACCCCGAAGCAATTGCAGTCTTGCGGGGCATGTCTGCATGGCCCACGGTGATTTTTGCGGGGATCCCCGCACACTCGCTGGTATTTTGCGGGGGTCCCCGGCATGTACTCGTTAAGCCCTGCGAGTTACCCGTGGGGCTTTGGAATTACTTGTGGCCAGTACTGTATCAGTAGGACACATGTGTAAGAAAATAATCAACACTAAACAAAAGTGTGTTTAAATATATTCAACTTTGTGCAAAACACAACATTGCAAAAAAAATGTTTCTGATGAGTTGTAACAAAAATGTTTATGTATACCCATCAGAAGTTGAGACAAAATTTGCTTGAAATCTGAGTGATTCACAAAATATGTTCCTCTAAAATACATGTACTTTATTAAGGGGAAGCTATTTTCAGAGTTGTTATTGTAATGCACCACACAAGTTTTAACCCAGGGCTAAGAAAAGCATTTAGGAGCCTCGCATATAAATATTGTTATCAACAAGCTCATTAAGAAATCTAAAAAAAACCTGAAATATCAGGCATGTAACCCTGCAGCTTATTCCATTTGTCCTCCATTTAATGGTGACATAGAAAACTGAAAAACACTGTACAAAGTTGTGTGTGCTCAGTAGTTTCTCTCTCTTATTTTAAGTAAGTTTTTTCTTAGCAAGAACTGCATATCTGAGCCTGCAGTCAAATTGTTTATTCCAATGTACACATTGTACATGTACCTACATCATGTATACCCAAAGAACAAAATGTTTGCATACATGTATGGTTATACCACAAATTGTTGCAAACTCGGTGCCCAAATAGAGTTTTTAAGCTCCTTGAATCTTTGAAATTAGAATTCAACTTTACCTACATTTATGTATTTGTGCGTTATCTCATGTTGTGTCCAAATCTGCCCAAACACACTAGACAGGTGATCAACTACGAAGTGCAATTAAGCCACATACATTCTGTCATTTGTACACTTCATAAAGATTAATAGATTTAAAAGTAATGTTAGGATTAATTAAGTTGTTGATTAATGACAGGACTCTGTGCGCCTGTTAGCAGTGGAAGCCTGTGTTAGCATTGCAACATCTCTATCACATGAGGACACAGAAACTTTGATCATGGCTACACTCAGACAGTGTGCCGAGGACAAGTCATGGAGGGTGCGTTATATGGTAGCTGACAAGTTTACTGATGTAAGTCACTTTAGCGTTTCACATTTCATTACAAACAAATAATCCCAAACTTTTCAGATGCAACAAGATACTTGAAAAATGGAGCGTTGCATATTGTCATCCTCATTGGTTGCAAACACTTCACATGAATTGCAACCTCAGTAAAATAAGGTAAATGCAAAAATCTGTATATTTTATATGGTTTTGCTTTTGTGTGTTATGTTTCCCTCTGTACTGCTTATCATAAACTATATTATTCTTCAAATCACTCTTATTTTCAAATCCAAACTACAAACACTTACTAAAGATGTATTTTAATAGGAAAAGAGAATGAAAGAACTTGAGGTTAACAAATCGCCATAGTTTACAATGAAGGCTGAACTTAAGCTGTCAATTTTTGGGGTAACCATTTCCAGAAGTTAAGTGCGCGGCATGACAAACTTGGCTCTACACTGGTCAACAATAAACACTCAATGTAATCATTTGATGCTCAACAGAATGCAATTTTTTTTTGCAGGAATGAAAAGAATTTTCTATATTTAGCGTTTGAAATAGTTTTAACCTGAAAAAATAACTGTGAACTGGGATACATACATGTACCGATCCTTGTTCACAGTTGACAATTAACTTGTTCACAGTTAAGTTAAAATCATTTATATACTTTATATCCATATAGCCACAGCTGAGTGGCTGTCCCTGCATGCTAACACAACAGATGTCATTGCTACTATTAGGAAAAACTGAGGTTGTAATGCCCTATAATTTATGTGTAAGGTTTGCAACAGATACATAGATCACTTATTTTTAACGAGGCTGGCACATCTATCATTTTCTGCAACTAATCATGAAGCACACAAATAGCTTGAATTGTTTTCACTTCCTATAACATGTAGTTGCAGCAAGCTGTTGGACCTGAGATCACAAAGCAAGATTTAGTGGCGGCGTTTCAGAGCTTGCTGAAAGACTGTGAGGCAGAGGTGCGTGCAGCTAGTGCACACAAAGTCAAGGCGTTCTGTGAAAACTTGGCCCCAGACTCAAGGGAACAGATCATCATGACAAATATTCTTCCATGTGTGAAGGTATACACATACCAGTTTATCTTTCAGCACATTTGACATCTTAAATTGTAATGCAAAAGTAAAGGATGCTTATTTAAATATGCTAGTTCTTCTAATCAATACATTCATGAGTAAGGTATTTTGCCATGAAGCATTTAGTAGGAATGACTCAATGCTACTTCAAGCGGTAATGGTATATTATACAAAGACATGATATTCTTCATACTGAAATCTGATTTCTGACTTTTTTGCTTCCGGAAAATCAAATGTTTCAATTTTATACATATTGGCTGTCAGAAAATTTGATGTTTGGTTTTCCGACTTTTTTGCTTTCTGAAAATCAGATGTTTGGATTTCCAACTTTTTTTTACAAACAGGAAAAAACCCAGAATCCTGACCTTGTATTTTGTAATCATTATTATGGTTATTTTCAGGTTTGTAAATGTATGTGATATTAATGTCAAAAGATAAATCATTGGGAGGGGAATGGTTGCGTAAAAGGAAACACAATTGAGTAAACAGGCTGGCGATGTCACAAACTCTAAAAGCATGCTGAACAAGTTGTCGTGTAGAGAGTACAGCAAGCTTATGGTTCATGCAACAGCAAACCAGGAACCTGCCACTTTACAAGAAGGGTAGGCAGAAATAGAGATTGCAAAAATATATGCAGCAAAGAGGCAAGTTAAACAGAGTTTGAAAATACTTACAACTATTTGAATTAGTTATAAACACAAAGGCTGTGTAAATTACAGCCAAATAAAACTTTGCTAGTCTTTTCAATTTTGTTCCCATCTCCTCAGTAAAATAGTACAGGAGTTTACAATATTTGTACAATATTGGAGTATGTGGTCCAGGATGTTAATATTAATCCTAAAGTCATGTGCTTAGTTTTTTCATTCCAACTCTTTATGAAACATTTCAGGAGTTGGTGTCTGATGCTAACCAGCATGTAAAGAGTGCATTGGCTTCGGTCATCATGGGCCTATCGCCAATATTGGGGAAAGATAAGTAAGTTTACCTTCACGTAATCTACACTGAACTACACTTTACATGGCTGGTAGTCAACAGTCAAAATGGACTTTGAGTAAAACAGATATGAGAAATTTTCTTTTTGTATCGTGGTTAATAGTTAAGATAACCGTTATTCAATACTTAAACTTTCATGTTTACAGTAATAGACCATAGCATTGACACTTGGTCCAAACCATGACCCTTTCCCGGTTAACCAAATACAACATAATTGTATAGCCTTGGTAGGACGTCAGTCTCCGATACACTTCCTGCGATGTCCTGGGTGTAAAGGGGGCGCTACATACATGTAGTCAAAAAATTTCTTGATTAAACTATCTGAAATTACATTCATGTGTTTCTTGCATCCCCTGTACTTTCAGCCCAGTTGGTTGACAAATCTTCAAAATGTTTTGAGCACACATTATTTACCAAAGAATTTGAAAGTGTGAGGTTCTTTTACTCTTCCAAAAACACTGGTTACTAACTCCATGTTTTAACGAACCCGGAAAAAGGAAAGAGGGCGTGGTCTGGAAAAAATGTTCAAGTTTTCAATCGTTTGAGAGAGGGTTCAAATGGAGCTTTCAATTTATGTCATGTTGAGCTCTTAACAAAAAGTGACTTCACTTGGAGTTAATCAGAACCAAAAAGTAATACAAAATAGTTAAAATGCAGTGACTGTAAGTCACAATAAGAGAAGACAATGTATCAGTAAGCTGCTAAGCTTTGGTCAATTATGGATCCACTACAGTGTGCATTGATGTAGGGTTAGACAGCACTTGGAACATGACGGCAAATAGAGATTATTGTCCGCTTATAATCTTACTTTTGTGGATTAAGTATTTCAGTTTCAGATTTTACATTTGCAAAAGAGGCATTTAAATGGTAAGACATGGAACTTGTAACCAAGATCGGATAATGTCCTATTATTCTTTCACATTCTGGTATTTTACTATTAGTCATATCATAGTAAAACAAAATGTTGATAAAATATATTTGATGTACTGTATGTACAAATAAGCTTGAACGATAAACTGTAATCTGAAGACATTAATGAGATAAATATGTGATGAATTGAAACAATGTTTTGTTGTTCATTGTAGAACCATTGATCACCTGTTGCCTCTGTTCTTGGCTCAATTGAAGGATGAATGCCCAGAAGTACGCCTCAACATCATTAGTAACTTGGACTGTGTTAACAATGTGATTGGTATCAAACAGTTATCCCAATCATTACTACCTGCCATAGTGGAACTTGCTGAGGATACAAAATGGCGTGTACGACTGGCCATTATTGAGTACATGCCGCTACTGGCCGGCCAATTGGTTAGTAGCCATGACTCAATTGTGCTGAGTTGTGCATGTCATGAGGCTACATGGAGTTGCCAGCTACTCATGCTTTCATGCATGTTTACTGCTTCAATGATCATGCACATCTCTAAGCTCAATGAGTGATTCATCAATTCCTTGCTATCATTCTGTTGCTATCAACAGCTTCAATGCCTTACTAGCTTGTTGTGTCATGGAATTACTTGCCTTGCATATGTTTCAATCATCTTCTTAAATTTGAATTGTTTTCCGTGAACCGGTGGAAATGACAATAATTTGTTTTATCCATATCACACCAGATGAAAACTGACACCATGCTTATGAAAGGATAGATTTTCCTGTAATGTTTTCCTATCAAAACAACACCTTTTATGAAGAATTTCATGAGATACTGGCAGTAAGCAAAGGTTACGGTTTCAAAAATGTGATTTCCATGATACTTGCTGCTTGCCAGAATTTAGAACTGGGAAAAAAGCATATCTGTACAAAGCATACAAGGGAAACGGGGACTAGGGTTCTTGTGAAGTGTTAAATACTACAAGAAAAGTTAATGTTGAAAAAATTGTTACATATAACGGCAGATGAAGGAAAATTACTCTTACCCCGCTTGCTTCCCGTTCTTGAAAATAATGAATGAGAAAGACAATTCTTATCACTTTTAACAATTACATGTACATTGTACAACAAAAAGTAACCTGCTTTTGGTGATTCTAATGTTATGTCCTAGTGATTGCATGATATAACTGGGATTAAGTTGGCCTGTTTGAATGCATGTGGTATTGATATTGACAGAAATATTGATTAAAAAATACTAGATGTGATTTTAGCAGGACTGGGGTTCAACATGTCTCAAACTCGGGAGCAACTGACACCTTTTTTTTCATGAGCTGGATTGAAAGCTATCAAAAGGAACATAGAACTAGCAATATGGCTTTTGTCAATAAGAAATACAAATCATTCAAGCTTTTCACATTGTTCCAGCTTATCTTTGATTTACAAGAAAAAAATTGTATTTATCAGGCAAAAAGAACATGTACGCAATCATGAAGGGTTCTATTCAAATTAATAAGAGTTGTACTGAAATACGACATTTATACCACAGTTGCACTGGTGTAAAAAAGATCTCAACTTGAGACTTTATGTGACAAACATCTACATGTATGTCCCTTTGTCATACCTGTCTGGAGCCTTTGTCATACCTGTCTAGAACCCTTTGTCATGTTTGTCTAGAACCCTCTGTCATGTTTGTCTAGAACCCTCTGTCATACCTGTCTAGAACCCTTTGTCATGTTTGTCTAGAACCCTCTGTCATGTTTGTCTAGAACCCTTTGTCATGTTTGTCTAGAACCCTCTGTCATACCTGTCTAGAACCCTTTGTCATGTTTGTCTAGAACCCTTTGTCATACCTGTCTAGAACCCTTTGTCATGTTTGTCTAGAACCCTCTGTCATGTTTGTCTAGAACCCTTTGTCATGTTTGTCTAGAACCCTCTGTCATACCTGTCTAGAACCCTTTGTCATGTTTGTCTAGAACCCTTTGTCATGTTTGTCTAGAACCCTCTGTCATACCTGTCTAGAACCCTTTGTCATACCTGTCTAGAACCCTTTGTCATGTTTGTCTAGAACCCTTTGTCATGTTTGTCTAGAACCCTTTGTCATGTTTGTCTAGAACCCTCTGTCATACCTGTCTAGAACCCTTTGTCATGTTTGTCTAGAACCCTTTGTCATGTTTGTCTAGAACCCTTTGTCATACCTGTCTAGAACCCTCTGTCATTCCTGTCTAGAACCCTCTGTCATACCTGTCTAGAACCCTCTGTCATACCTGTCTAGAACCCTTTGTCATACCTGTCTAGAACCCTTTGTCATGTTTGTCTAGAACCCTTTGTCATACCTGTCTAGAACCCTCTGTCATACCTGTCTAGAACCCTCTGTCATACCTGTCTAGAACCCTCTGTCATACCTGTCTAGAACCCTTTGTCATGTTTGTCTAAAACCCTTTGTCATGTTTGTCTAGAACCCTCTGTCATACCTGTCTAGAACCCTTTGTCATGTTTGTCTAGAACCCTTTGTCATGTTTGTCTAGAACCCTCTGTCATACCTGCCTAGAACCCTTTGTCATACCTGTCTAGAACCCTTTGTCATGTTTGTCTAGAACCCTTTGTCATACCTGTCTAGAACCCTCTGTCATACCTGTCTAGAACCCTCTGTCATACCTGTCTAGAACCCTTTGTCATACCTGTCTAGAACCCTTTGTCATGTTTGTCTAGAACCCTTTGTCATGTTTGTCTAGAACCCTTTGTCATGTTTGTCTAGAACCCTTTGTCATGTTTGTCTAGAACCCTCTGTCATACCTGTCTAGAACCCTTTGTCATGTTTGTCTAGAACCCTCTGTCATACCTATCTAGAACCCTCTGTCATACCTATCTAGAACCCTTTGTCATGTTTGTCTAGAACCATTTGTCATACCTGTCTAGAACCATTTGTCAGATCTGTCTAGAACCCCCTGTCGTACCTGTCTAGAACCCTTGGTCGTACCTGTCTAGAACCCTCTGTCATACCTGCCTAGAACCCTCTGTCATACCTATCTAGAACCCTCTGCCATACCTATCTAGAACCCTTTGTCATACCTGTCTAGAACCCTTTGTCATACCTGTCTAGAACCATTTGTCATACCTGTCTAGAACCATTTGTCAGATCTGTCTGGAACCCCTTGTCAAACCTGTCTAGAACCCTCTGTCGTACTTGTCTAGAACCTTTGGTCATACCTGTCTAGAACCCTTTGTCATACCTGCCTAGAACCCTCTGCCGTACCTGTTCTAGAACCCTTTGTCAAACCTGTCTAGAACCCTTTGTCATACCTGTCTAGAACCCTTTTTCATACCCTTGGTTTTGTTTGTTTAGAACCCTTTGTCATACCTGTATAACCCCTAATGGTTTCATACCTGTTTACAGGTACACACATGTATATCTCTTACTATCTGATTTTACAGTTTACTTTTTTAATATCAGCTGCATTCAGTGATTATGTTAGGCGTTATATTCCATCTTAAAGCTGTGAAAAGAAATCTTGAGAAGCTTTTCTAAGACCATGACTAATGGAAAGACCTTTTTACGCTGCACCAAGGCACTATTTTACTCAGCAATTCATATGTTGTTATTTTGTGTGGTGAATGATTGACTACTAATCACTCCTGTTCTACTTTATTGCTTCTTACATGAACTGTCATTTCATTATATTAAGCCTTTGATCTTATCAGCATTCTTACTGATTTGGTATTTTTATTGTTTCCCTCATGTCATTGTCTGGCCAGTTGATGTTTTGAATTTCCTATTGCAAACATAACTTGCATTGGCATCATATTTTGCTAATTTTTGCTTTCAAAATTAATTTGGACCAGTTTTTCATGTTTGTTTGGTTGTTGATACCATATTACTGGAAAACTTTGGAGAATAAAACAGTAATTTTGTTTACAGTCAAAAGGCAACTGACATTTTATAAATAAAAGGAATGTATGGTCGGATACTTTTTCATTCACTTTTGTTGTTAAATTCAAAAAAATTTAAACAACAAGTTTCTGGGAATATTTGTCTGATAATTAAGTTATCGTACAAGCATGGAAACTGGTTGAAGTAACACGAGCTTGTATCCTTTGCTGAGATCCTCAGTGTTGGCAGCTCTGTGTGTTCCTATGACACATTGTATATTATAATTGATTAATCTCTAGTCCTGTAATGTAGTGCAAGTACAACTCTGTGCTGGTGATTACAGAGTGAAAGCAAAGATACATCAGTCATAATATACGTGTGTGTTGTCTGAATCCTCATAGGTTCTGAAACGTTTATCAGACAGTCCAATGACTTCAGGCAAAGAGGGAGGTTGCCCTCTCTTATAATAATGCAGGGTTTTGTGTATAATAAACAATTTCTTATTTGTACAATTTCTAAATATCCTAATGCCACTACAGGGGGTGGAATTCTTTGATGAGAAACTCAACAGTCTATGTATGACTTGGCTTGTAGATCATGGTGAGTATATTCATAAAGAGTTGGTTGGAGCCACGTGGCCACATCTAGCCAGGCTGGTCTGCAATGTACTCACTGCTGCAACCACAAATACTTACATTTTTGTAAGCCTCAATTTAACTGTTCCCGTCTTTGCTTTGAGTTTGTGCTACAAGGTTAAACAAAATATATGTTGTGTTAACAGTAACGGTCTGAAAAAAAATTGCGGCATTTGTCTGGGAATTTTTTTTCTTTTTTTCTTTTTTTATGTTTCAAGCAACATTTTAACACCTAATTTTACAGTTTGTTTGTTGAGTATTTGTTTGTCTTCTTCCCCCACAACTCTGCACTGAATCTAAACTCAAAAACTGAACTGAACTGAACCTTGAAACTCATGAAATAAATGAACCTCAACTTGAAGGTGGCTGGATGACAATAATTTAAAGTGGAATCATATAAAGTATGTGAATTAAAAAAATAAATACTTTTTTAATCTGAAGTTAAGGTGAATGGAATGTGCCATTTTTTGCACGATTGGAAAAAGCACATAATACGGTGCACCAATGTGCTACAGTGTCCCTGTTTTAGTTTTTCTAGCTCTTCTTTGCAGGTGAATGTAGCATTGTGTAGTAAGCTGCATCAATACCTAGACCCTAATGCTTGTTTGGATTTTCAAGAGTGACAACATGGTGACATTATCGGGTGTCAAATTACATAAATTCAAAGATGAATGTTTCCAAAACAACTCAAAAGACAATTAATGGCTTGACATTTTGACCCTAGCAGAGACTGTCTCGAAGACTTTTTAGTTTAGCAATCGCAAATTATCTAGGTTTCTGTTTGCAATTATGTCATCGTAATATTTGATAGCACCCTCTGGGTATTCAAACACCTTGTTTGTTTGTTATTTTTACAAAATTGTTTGTCTGGGTGTGTCCTGAGAGAGAAAAAAGTACATGTATTTGTTTTATTCATAATTGTTTAATTTGTATTATGAACAAAAAAGTATATATATTAGAAAAACGTATATTTCCCAAGTCTTTAAATTAGTCCTTTTTTGTCCCCATATGGTAGCTTGTATGTGGGGAGAATGCATCTGTAATAAAGTTATTTGTGTAAAAAAGTGTTAATTTTTTTATTATTGACTAGCAAAATAAAGTAAACAGATTTTGGCCACCAAAACCCCCAAAACAAACTGCTGGTGTTAATAATCACTTGTTAGTTTGTATTTATAATTTTCAAACTCCTCTCACAAAAATGAACTAATCAACATTCTGTATATTTACCTGCCTCAGTCTTTGCTATAAGGGAAGCAGCTACCAACAATCTCAAGAAACTTGTTGAGAAGTTTGGAATCGAGTGGGCTCAGGTTAGTGTACTTTTGTTAAATTATGAATCAGGTCTTTTCCTGGTTACTCACCCATTTTGCCTTTTGGTGTCTTGTTTGCTTATCTTGCACGACTGCAGAGCTGTTGATTGTCTGTTGTCCTGAAGTCAAATCTCATTTGAGTCCAATCATTTTGGGACTCAGGAACTTGACATGGGCTTGCACTGTTGGATTGTTCACTTGCTAACAACAGTTCAGAATTAATTCTCTCAAAAGTGTAGGTATTTTTGTTTAGTCTGTAGATAAACTTGCATTAGAGAAAGCAAATCCACACAGATTCACATTGGAACATGTTAAATGGACTTTTTAGAGACTTGAGTTTGATTGACAAAACTATGTCTAACTTTCTGCTGCCTGCAGTTTAAAGGGTGGGTATACCTTTGGTAACTATTAAAAAAATTAATAACATATTAATTACTTGGTAAGAAGCACAACAGCTGTGATATTGTATAACATTTTGAAAAACGATTCCCTTCTGTGGAATGTGGTTATAGAGAAAGGAATTCAAAAATTTCAATCTGAGAAACATTTCATGCATGAAACTTTTCTCATATTGTGTATTCCAATTTGGATTATTCTTCCTGCGTGGACATAACCGCTCCAGATTTTCAGCCATATCTCAAAAAACACTATCACCTTTTGAAATGAAATTTCACAGATTAGTTTTATTGTATACATGTCTACATTTATAAAGGATTAGAAAAAGACTGGGCCAAAAAACCACAGGTATAATTTGCCTTTAACTGGTATGCATCTTTTTATAATCGCTAATGTTACCACTTTGGTTGGTTGCTTTATCTGCTAAATTTGGAAAGACTTCTGTACCCTCTCCCCTTCAGAATGAATTTTCTGAATTTCTGGAATCAGCGCCCAAGTAAAGACAACTTTTCTCACAAAATGAATTTCACTTTTTTTTGGGGGGGGGAAATGTGGTTTGTGTTCACTGTGAACCCACACGACCCTTGGCTTTTAGCCACAGCCGATAATCCCCAGTAAAAGGGAGAAATTGAGCATGAGTGTTAGTACTTTTTGTCCCTCTTTCTACTGGGCAAACAAAGTGAACATGCACAGTGCTTGCTACACAATGGAATGTTTGGGCTCGTAAACTGTACCCCAAAAATATTTCGAACATGTACACACGCCAGCATTCCCTAGACATTTTTAAAACGGGTTTATCAGGCTTCTGTGTCTATGTGTTTGAAAGTGTTTTGTTCATACATGTCACTTGACGTCAATTGGTTAAACCCTTGTGAATTTGTTTGAAGCATGGCTTACAATTGGTGTGTCTTACCAGTGGCCTGGCCACATTGAAATTAAGACTTAAAGTCTGACGGGAGCTCTATTAGTTAAGTAAGTCCACTATTGTTAACAATGCTTGCATACAAAGAAAAGATATCTCATGATTTGTGCTCATTGTATACCCATATCTCCCGTTTGACTTAATTGGAATACCGATACAACCTTGGAATGTATTGTGTGATCTGCATGCCATCAAGTATGCAGGAATTAAATCCCTCTGGAGAGTTGTGCAAATTTACTTCACTTATAAATGCTTCACTACCAATCATTACCTGTTTAAAGGTTTTCAAACCTTTCTTAAATGGATTTTTAATTGTGTTTTAAAAAAAATGTATTCTATTGTTTTAAATCGTTGTTTCAGAATACAGTTCTCCCCAAAGTGTTGGCAATGTCAAGAGATCAAAACTACCTTCATCGTATGACTTGCTTGTTTTGCATCAATGTCATGGCTGAGGTGGTTGGTGCTGAGGTAACCAATAAATTACTGATGCCTGTAGTGGTCAACTTGGCAACTGATGCTGTGGCCAATGTCAGGTTCAATGTTGCTAAGACATTACAGAAGCTAGCACCAAATCTAGAAGCAAGGTAAATACCAGTAATTTATTTTCTTCTTGATCAGCATTATTACTGTTATTAGTATTCTATCACAGCCTGCAAAAGAAAGATCACATTTTTCTTTGTGCTGGTAACTCATTGAGTCGGGCTACGTCCTGTAGCCTTAGATCTTAAGGGTCTTTCTCAGGATCCTCGCTGTTCCCAAAAGCGTCGCCTTATGTAACAGATCTACCCTCACAGTTGTCCCTGTTTCAACTAGATGTTTCCCCAGTGCTTTCATAATGGTGCCAAGTGCTTCAACCACTACAGGGACTACATTCACTTTCACCTGCCAAATCTTACGGAGTATTAACAAAGTCATTTTCATTGTCGTGCAATGCCAGATGTTTACTTTTGAAGTTTATATGGTGAAGATATGAGTTAGTTTTATAATAATTAGCAAAACAAACAGTAAGTGAGCATGCAATCAATCCAAACGTGCGATATGCTGCAGCCAGTGTAGGGTTGTTCTACTTCCGGCTGTAGAGGTGGCAGTGTTTCTGTGTTAATTTTACAAACAAAAAAACACTCATTCCATCGTTCAAAGACATTTTTTATGACCAAAACTGATATTGGAGCCAGTTTGTGTAAAGTGGGCGTATAGTGGAATTACATCACACTTACCAACATGATATTCAGAGATTTCATGAAACTGTCGGCACCCATTTCAGTGTAATTCTAAGTTATCTACTCGTTAAATAATTTGGTTCTAGAGAATATGGACAACATGGACTTCTGCACAAGTCAATTTATGTTCATCATCTCTGTGTGACTCAATCAACTTTCTTACAACACCTTCACATCAATCATATTGTAACAGTTTTGTTTAAAATCATTGTTTGTTGTAGTTGTTTACAGAGCCAAGTAAAACCTGTCCTGGACAAATTAAATGGAGATAGTGATGTGGATGTCAAGTTCTTTGCACAGGAAGCAATCTCAGGTTGGTTGGGGGGTTTGGGGGTGTTTTTTTTCTTATTTAATTTGTTTTTGTTCTTATTTTGTTTAGATTGTACATACTTACGTGTTAGTTTGTTACACGTATGTAAATGATTGTTCTGACAACGATGAAATGCAAACAATTTCAACTAGGCATCCACATGTATAACGAGTCGACGATGACATTTGGTCAAAAAATGTAGTTTGACCAGCATGGCGATGTTTTCATAGCAATGATCCAAGGCTGAGTGTATTACAGAACCTGTCGACCTGCACCATACACTGTGCAGCTGTTTTTTGCTCTGCTCATAAATGTGTGCGGAGTTGGAGTCTAGCTAAGCTTTCTTAGGAACATGGATATTTATCAACAGCCAATCACAGCATACTGACTGTTGGCTAGCTTGGACTTTTGGAGTCGCTGTACATGTATGTTCTGTATACACAATTTGTTGTGTGATATGTATGGCCTTACGTTGTATTTGGATGAGATGCTGGGATTGAGGGAAGTTCTTGGGTCACTGTACACCTGCGTGTGCAATTTACGTGCATGCACAGTAGTCACTTCTCACAGCGCACTTCCCACATGCACTGTGGGATGGTTTGGATGTAAACATGGATATGTCCATCACAACTGCAGCATGCAGAAAAGGGGTACCACCTGGGAGGTACATTTAAAGTCAATCTCTTGTGTACTTGAGTTTCTCATACTGTGTGATGTAATGATGACATCACGCAGTGTATTAAAAGTCCAATACCAGTCAAATCACATGTTAACTTTTTACAATATTTTTCTGTCTTCAAAAATATATATACTTTAACAATACTCCATTAAATCCCAGTTTGACCCATACTGCAATTTAAAGGGCGTGTATTCACAAACCCCACTTTGGGGTCAACTTGAAAGACTTGACAAGTACCTTTTGAAATAAAAGGTAATGCCACTATTAAATACAGATCCTTTCAAATCATGGTAGGGCCTATTCTATGTGTATTAGTTATTAAAACACTAGGTAGTTTGGATAATTGTCAAAAACGTGCCTCTATAAAACCAATTTTGGTGGCACACTGCATTGTGAATTGCTTGAATTTGATTCTATTGTGATTTGTTTTTGTGTATGACATTAAAATTTACAAACTATACATATATGAATTCAAGTTGGTGAGGGAAAACCAAGTTTTAGTATTACTCTGTTTGGTATTTAATCCAAAGCATGATGGAATATTAATTCAGCGATTTTTAACATATTATTATTGTCTTTATTTTATTTTGATAAAACCAATTTAGCCTGTTCCTAAGTCTGTGAGCATTGAAGACCTACAATACACCTTTGGTACCAACAGATGCGGACAGGACACGTACTTCAAGCTTGGGGTTATCTTGATTACTACAAGAGTTATTTAATCACATGCATACTGAACTACTGATGTAACTTGTATTAAACTATAGATGTGAATAATTTAGCTTGTCTGTGGTTAAAAATTTAAACATGACATGATAATTGGGAGCTTTGGTGCTACCTGTGTGTGGTTTTGTGTTAACTGTCGGGTAATTTTGCTATTCCATCTCACTGCAAATGAGTTGGAAGCAGCATAGTACGTATTAGATATTGGTAAATACTAGAGCTTTGCAAGAATTTGGATTAAATTGTGACTATACAGTTGTAGGTAGAGTAGCTTCACTTGTCATGGCTGGTTCGCCGGGTATTTCTTCCTGGCAGTTTTATAAATAAAAAAAGTAAGATTTGAAGGAGACTTCAAATCAGAACTGAGTGTATGAATTTATTCTTATCCATATAATGTTAGGTGCCCGGCTGAATGATGTACGGCTCACATGACCTTGTCCCAACATAAAGGTCAACTAATTGCCTTTTCAACTATTTCTTTAATATTTAAGGTCCTTGTTTAAATTTCCTTCATTTATAACAATTATCTATGAAGCCATGTAAATTCTCAACTTAATTTTCTCACCAACCAAAAATGTGCATATAAATTCATTGTGTTCTTCTGACAGCAATTAAGATATATCATGTTCAATCAGTGATTGATACATTCAAATAGAAAAGGAGATCCCCAGATAAAACCACATATAATTTCCAAGTTTCAGTTAATATTCTTCATGTGTATTTGGAGGAAACACCAATATCATGTATTAACTGTTAAAACACACTGTTGGTTTCATGATACACATGTAATCAATAGTTTTTAAAGTGGTCTCATCCAAGATAACAAATACAGAAAAATTGTCATCTAGAAATGTAAAGTCATGTCCTAGATTTGTTTCGTAATTAAACTGAACACACACCTAGCTGAAACTGTTATGAACAAATTCAAAGGACATATCAAACTGTCATCAAGGCACTTCTAGATAGCGACCTCATTCCAAAGCTCTTAATTTTGGAATGTGTAGGCACACTTGGATAAACATGAACATTATAGTTGTAGTGAAAAACATTTATGTACATTGATAAATTGGTCACCGTTTTTTCCCCTTCTTGATTTTTAGTAAATGATTGTGTGAGAAAATGCAAATAAAACATGAATGTTGTAACTTTGTTTACTCATTTTTCATTTAAGTTCAGGAGTTTTTTTGCTATGACAATAGAAAGCTGCTAAAGTATGTAAATTCTGCCTTGGTGGTGCAACAGAATTTCATTTCGTGAAGAATACATTTTCTTGTGTATATATAGTGTCAAATTCACTTTGGGACAAAAAATAATCAAACAGTATACATGTTTGTACTTAAGAAGATGTCAAATGCATAGTTGAGTTGCAAGGGGCAATGTCTACAGCAGAGATAATGTAGAAGTAAAATAAATGTTGTTAACATTACTGCTGAGGAAGTTTGCGTAATTTTTTTCTAATACATGTACACTATGTAAAACTGTTGATGCTTTAGCACATTTAAATTTAATACTTCACTATATGCTTTATTCACTTGTGTTCACTTTTTGCTTGTGTTGATTATGATTTACCCCCAGTTTTTTAATAAAGTCATTGTGATTAGAAAAGTCAAATTAAAGTTTTGTCCCACAATGTAGTACATCCTGCTCTTTTGTTCTGTACAATAATCTTCCAGGTTGTTTCTTTTAAATTAGGGGTTGAATTTGATTGTATCTGTATCCCTAGACACAAATATTGGTGAGGAAGTATTGGTGCAGGTTTGAACCTTATAATCAGTGAGCGTTGTACTAAATCAAATAGGTAAGAAAATTGATACATGTACATGTAATGTTACCAATCCCCAGTACTTTGCCTTTTAAGAAAGTCCAAAAGCATTTGTAATATTTAAAATTTAAATATTAAATAACATGGTATAGATGGTCATTGTGCAAGAACTTTCCTTTAAATATTTTTGCCCGAAATGCCATAGTTTTGAGAAATGAGTAAAACAGTTAATTTTACAAATGTTTTTTAAGTTCGAAATGTGACTCTTGTAAACGGTGATGATGTCCAATTTCACTATTTTCTTTGGACTCCGATCTCATGTATATATTGGGTCACCCAAAGTGCGTACATTGGACTTTGGTTATCAATGTGGACCCCTACTTACTACTTTAGACAGTCAACAACCCTTCAGCCCCATGGGCTGAAAGAGGTATTGTCATTGCCTACGGTGTCCGGAGTTTTCGGACAGTAACTCGAGTTAGAATTTATACTTGTAACTTGGATTGGGGGGGGTGAACAGGTCAAAGGTCAAGACACAAATGTTGGCAGCTTTGCACTATGTCTGATGAACCACTATGTCCAACCCAATGGTTCGTCGGACACAATGGTTTGCAGGACATAGGCCTGATGGGTTTGCACATAAAGGCTTCAAAATAATGGTTTGTCAGACAAAATGGGTCGAACATGATGGTTCAAAAACTTTGTTGGACATAATTGTCCACGTCAGACAAAATGGTGCGTAACAGGCCCCTTTTATTCTCTGGTCCAAACTTCAAGGTTCCAGGTCTAGAAAAAGGGGAACCGAGGCCCACGACCCCTTTTTCGGGAATCTTCACATTCCTCAAGTCTCATCCCTGAAGGACGCCAACAATTCACAATAGATACCATGCCGCAAGTGTTAAAGCAATTATTTTATTGTTTAATTAAACTATTTTTGCTACATCCAAATTTTGCAAACTCATGCACTTTTCACCACAATTTAATCAGAAAGATGTTCAATCCATTTCCTTAAACCTAACCCAGGGCCAAATTGTTAGATCTGTATCTTGATCGGAACTTGGTATTCAAATGATGCATTTACATTCCATTCTGTCTTTGGTTCTTTGTTTCTGTATTTCCTGATTGTATCTTTGCTTTGTTTCTTTCTTAAGTGGTTTAACTTTTAAAATTCCAAGATACTGCGTGAAAGGGAAGTGAACAGTTTCTATACCTTTCAGAATTCAAAAGAGAGGCCACGTTCATTACAGGTTAATAATGCGTCCACCTGGCGTAAAAGAACATTTTGCTTGCACATTATAAAGTGAAATCAATCTGTTTTTAAAGGAGCTTTTAATTTCGCGCGAAATAGAATAATACGACGTTTAAATTGGCGGCTTTTTGCCGAAAACGACAGGTGTCATGCCAAAAAGTGTCCGCTGCCAAATACTGTCCGCTCATTAGCATATTGCGATCTGATTGGTCATGCGTCTATGACGTCACATTGTTTACGGAAGCTTGCTAAATAGTGTCCGTGGTTAGCGTGTCAACATTGCGTGCCTTGCTTCTCAGCTGACAGGACGTTAACGATTTTGTTTGAACGCTTTCTTTAATGTATTTGATTATAAATATTCGTAACATTTAACATTTAGCACTTTCACATTTCGGTTGTTTTTTTTAAATCAGCACTTTTTACTCAAGTAAAATACTAATCTTTACCTACTTTTGAGATTGAGTGTTCGTCTGTGCATGAAGGAAGTTTTATTTCCTTCCTCCATGGTCTGTGTTAGTGTTTGATATATTTTTTTTATTAGAAATACCAGTGTCCGCTAACTCCCCGCCAGCTACTGTCCGTTCCAGCCCAAAAATGTCGACTTAACTCCCCAAATACTGACCGTAATCTCTGCCAAATACTGTCCGTAATCTGCCAAATACTCACCTGTCCGTGATGTGCAGCAATACGTGAATTGCAGCACACATGCGCCCGGACAGTATTTGGCACGTAATACGTGCCAAATAGTGTCCGGCGTCCACTGCGCATGCTCAGCGGACAGTATTTGGCAGCGGACACTTTTTGGCATGACACCGGGAAGACCTGCAGAATTTGAAGTCCTCCTTCCCAAGTCACTGTTGCTTATTTTTGTTCGTTTTATATTGTGAGTTGAACAAAGAAAAACTAACTAGGGCGGCACCCGTGACCTTTTGGTTGACGTGCCAGTGCTCTACCATCTGAGCAATCTCGCCCTCATGTTGTTGCTTTGTCAGCATCTTTGTTTGAATCACGTGATCTGTTGTTATTGTGATCTATTGTTATTTGTACACGGTGGTTGATTGTGCTCTACCAAACAGCAGCATGGATACCTTCAAGTTTTATGCAACTTATTTATTTCACGCTTGTGAAGTGAGCACAATCTAAATAAGATGCACTTTTTAAACACTTTTGAAAGACAACAACTCGGATAAGTTTAGTTTTATTTAAATCCCTTTCCAAGCGTTTTTTCCAAGTTTTTAAAGCGAGTGTCATGTATGGTTCTAGAGGTCACCTTTTTTCTAGTTTGATCAAGCAAAACCAAATGCATGTTTTGTGTGCTCTGCCCTCCAGCTTCTGCTTCCCGTTGATGTGTCTTGAGAAGAAGACTAGTGGGTAATGTTCGGACAAGTCTTCGAATAACAAGATCATCAAAGTCATCACAAGTCTCTTTTTCTTTTACCGGTATAGCTGAACGATACTCTTTATCATTCTTGAAGTGTGTTTCAGTAAGTTCAGAGACTTTAATCCATATATTCTTTCTCTCACTAGGAATATATGTTGTTGGTTTGGCAGATTTTACCAGGCCACTGCCATTTATTCTGTCACTGGGTGTATCTTTTTTAACTGTTTCTTCCAATTGTTTTTCAGTGGATGAAGACAATTTAGTGGTTTGACTTGGTTTCTCTGCTTTATGTCCATATTCTGAATACAGTGGAGGGTGATTTGGTTCTTTTATTTGAATTGGTTGCTTCTCCATGGTTTGAGTTTTTGATAAATTTGCAATTCCATCACCCCTATTACATTGGTTTGGCATATTGACTTCATACAGGGTAGTTGGCTGTTTTTTCACATTTTTCAATGACGCTTTCTTTGCTGATGCAGCAAACAGACCAAGAGCCTTTATTTTTACAACTGGAAATCGAGTACGTTTTTTTGTTAAGGACTCCTGTGTGCTTCTTGAATTACAATTAGTTGTTTTCAAAGTTGAATTTTCACCGGAGGTCCCACTACTTTCATTCGTTTTAACCACTAGATTAGGAAGATCTATGCTGGCATTGTTCATGTAACCTGTTAGTTTGGTTTTGTTTTCTTGAAACCGTTCAATATGGTACAAACTTGATTCATTCCCGCGATCATTTCTTCTGAGTATTTGTTTTTCTCTTTGCAGTGTATCAATTTTCTCGGTTTCATCTGATAGAAAACCACCAATGTACTTTGGTCTCTCTTGTGCTTTGACAAATCTCAGGTCACTGTCTTCATCAAACACTTGTCTCATGAAGAAACTTCTCTGGTTCCATGACAGAGTTGCCACACACCGTCTCTTCTCCACTTCCAGTTTGTGAAGTTTCTGAGCAAGGCGCCGTTCTTCTGCAGGGTTCTCTGTCATTAGCACACCTCCTACCTGACCCTCCTTCATCCGACAATTTCTGCCCGTCTGTAGTGTCATGACCAATCTACGAGTAAAACATAAAACGACTGCATCTGTTTCAACTTGCATTTGAAATGAGCATGGTGATTAATGTGGTCTTCAAATGCCGTTTTCTAATTTCGACAAAAGTTGTGAAACTTGTAATCTGCAAGCTGTCGCAAGTATAATTGGTTTGTTAACTTGAAAGCCATGATGTTCAAATCAAATCAGCCGATGCAAATATATTGTTTAAGAAACCAAACTGAATGTTTGTTTTCTGATATTAATTTGAGTTTTAGAGGAATTATTGACACAAATTAATGAAAGATTTTACTTCTGAAGCCAATGCCATAACTGAAAATGAGAAACGAAAAGTACAGACACCTTAGTCTCTGCGATGGAAATGACAACGAGGATGGCCAATAAGAACAACAGAAAGACAACCCACAGTAGTAGAATAATGAGACAGACAGACAGACAGACAGACAGACCAAAGACAATATGGAGGGAATGGTATATTGAAGCTATAGCTGGGGGTTACCTGGACAAGGACGTCATAAGAAATAACAACATGGGGATGGCAGTGGTATGATGACTGACAAAATGGTTAAGGAACAATACACAGTTCAAAGGAAAATGGAGAAAAATGCTTTTCATGAATAGAAATATATTTTTTATGGATTTTAATTTTAATTATAGCAGTATTTTCACAAAAATTATTTTTGTTTTATTCACATTTTCAGCCTCGAATAAAATGCAGCGTCCTCAAATACCCTAATGATACGTTCATGCGTTTTGAAGTGTCATTGTAGGAGGGGCATGACTTGCAGCTGTTGTAGAAACACTATAGGCTACACATCTATCTTTCCTTTGTCTTTTCTTTTGCACAACATTTCTTGTGACAATTTATATTATTACGAAAGTGCTACTTACAAAATAATGCCCGGTTTTTGTTCGGAAGCAAAAGCACTTTCACTGCATAATACTCCTCAGCAAGTTGGTATTATTTTCAACATTGACAATGTGGAATGACTCCTTTGAAAGGTCTCTCACTAAACATATGTTGATTCTGCCAAGTCGTTACTACGGCATGGAAACACTTGTTACAATCACCATTGTGGTCTTTCTTAGCTTGGGTAGTATTTGCTTTTAAATCGATTGAGATCAATGGCAAACAGTTGCTTTTGTCAGTTGGCAAACACTGTTTAGGGCCTCCTGGTTTTTTGTGCACTCACCGAAACTTTGCCGTGTACGGAACCTTGATTTGATGAGGCTTGTTCGTTCATTCGAGTATTTGTTCGGGGCAACACCTAGACTAGATCTTCTGTCCCTTCAGAGTTCAGCTTGTCTTCTTTTTCTTGTTTTTTTTACATTTTTATTGGGGGAGGGGGTGGCTACCAGCAGAAACTGCTTTTGTTTTTATCTAGATTGTTTTTCTTTCCTTTCTTTAAATGTTTCTTTCTTACCTAAATGCCGTAGCTTTAGTACACGGATTTTGTTATTAGGTAATATTATACTTAACAATGTAACATCGATATATACCATACATGTTATATAGAAGTTACATACTATAAATAATAGCTTAAGCTTAAATCTGAACCTAATTTTATAAAAAGGTTACCTAATTATGACGTCAACATGATAATCAAGGATTATTATTCTTAACAGATATTGTTTGAACTATACAGCCAATTATACATCATAATTTGTAGCTGATGACTATATGCCAAGTCGATAAAACGATATTTTACGTCATCATGGCGTCATTTGGGGGGGGGGGGGGTTGAAGTGCCTAAATAATACTTAGTCAAATTCAGATAGGTAAACGCTACCAAGTCAATTACTATTGCCATAGGGACACTATTTACAATGTCAATGTGGTATTTCATTTGCTTTGTCAGGTGCTCTGGTGCAATCAAACTCCATCACTTTAAAAGCAAATAATTATATTTGCTTCTAAATCGATCGCGAGCGCAGGCAAACAGTAGCATGGGCAATTGCATACTTTTGGGGGCTTCGTGGTTTGGTTTGAGTAAACTGCACTTACGGACGCACCTCTAGAACTCCCGGGTCAGACCGGACTCCGGCTCCCAGGAGGACTGACCAATTTCCGGGTCAGGGTGACCTGGAAACCAATTAAAATGGGATTTGAACTCGGATTCTCCGTCAGTTTGACCGATTCGTGGTTTATTTTGACACAGATTCCTTGTCATACTGACCCAGTTATTAGTCAGGTCCCACGAGATTGCAACCGGGTTTATTCTGACCCGGTAGTTTTTCAAGAGCAGTTTGCAGTACGTAGCCTTGATGAAGCTGTACATTTCTTTCACTATTCATTTATTGTGTTCGGGGCAACGCCTAGAACGCCTCTTGGTCTGTTTTCTGTGGTTTTAATTGTTTGGTCGTTTTGAGGTGCTTGGATGGTTTTGTAGTAATAAAAAAAAAACACGTGTTCTGGCTACTGGTTCAATTTCAGTAAGTTTTGGACGACAAATTACAAATAGCGCAGAGCAGTTTGATTTTGTTTTCTAACTCAAAACAGTGCCTTCGGAATCGTTCTCACTAAAAAAAATCCATCACAGCGTATTGTGAGCCATTTGAACCTTTTCGTCCCCAATCTCGCTCAAACTGATTCTGCACCAAAACCACAGAAACCACTGATTACAAAACCAATCTTAGCATGTTCTGAGCACATTTCCTTGTTCTGCTCCAAACGTCCAAACTCGCCAACACTGGGCTAGTTGCTACTGGTTCAGTCAGAGTGAGTTTGGATACCCACATTTCTTTTAACAAAACCAAACCTTAGCGATGTTCTCGCACTTTGAATTTTTATTCTTCTCTACAGTCGTTCAGACTGAAACATTATCCTAAGAACACCCATCTGTATTATTACAGTGAACAAACAGCCATAACGCTTGATTTCGGATCGCCCATATTTAACATGAAATGGTCCGAAGACGTCAACGCCTACATAGGTAAAAGGGGGCTTGTTAGCCTCCACACGTTCCCTAGGTAAATCTGCCGTTATCTGCACACAGGGTTTAGAGTACAACCGTTTACAAGTTACACACGCCTTACCTACTCTTTTGATTAAACGTCTTGCTCCAATTAACCAGAAACGTCTTCTGACAAGGCCTAAGACCCATTCAACACCAACATGAGCCAAATTGTGCACGTCTCTATGACTACCTGAGATAATGTATGGATGTTTGTTTTCTATGTTAGTTTCCTTAAGCCTACCACCAACTCTGAGTAAACCTATGTCATCCAAAAAAGGGTGAAGTGTACCGAGGGAGCTAGATGATTTCACGACCTTTCCCTGCTGTAATCTCTCTATCTCGGGAGCGAAGCTTATGGATTGGCTTTTTCTGATGAGGATTGCATCGGCGTGACGAATTTCTTCGACGGAGAGCCTTCCCCTAGGCCCCACGGACATATTTACTGAAACGAATCCACCAAGCTAATCCCCTTTTCATCTTGTACCAGGATGAATAGTGACGCATCAAACTGCAGAGGGGATCAGTAGGGGCTTCATCTGACTCGGACCCTTTGCAATGTTCCTGACCAGCGACCGCCTCACACACCATCACAGACGTACCCTTGACTTCAGGGTCATCGCTTGACAAATTGAAAGATTCAAGTTCGTTCGCCCTCCAATTGCACTTGTGTTTGCGCAACTATTCTGGACCATTCAGCCACTTTTCTTTATCCCGTTTACTGTAAGACACCCCTCTGGTGATCATATCGGCTGGATTGGCCTGAGATTCGACGTGAGACCACTGTTCGGGGAGACTAAATTCTCGGATGAGACTTACTCTATTGCCTACAAAGACATGAAACTTCCTACTATCATTACGAAGATACTTCAGAACAATCTCGGAGTCTGTCCAAAAATATGACCGGTTGAGGTTCAAATCCAACTCTCGTTTCAACATCACATCAACCTTGACCGCCAAAACTGCGGCCTGCAGCTCTAGACGAGGAATGGTGCACAACTTCAGAGGGGCAACTTTGCTGTTACTCAAAACGAGGCCCAACCGATTTATACAGCGAATGTAACTGCAACATCCATAAGCCTGGGTGCTCGCATCAGAGAAGTGATGAAGTTCAATCGCAGCATCATTAAACTCAAAGGGCGTTATACAGTGTGCGATCCTAAGCTGGCTGACAGAACACAATGACTCCACCCACAGGTTCCACTCTCTTTCAAGCAACGATGGCACCCTTTCATCCCACGACAACTTGCAAGCTGTTGCCTTCTGAAATAACAACTTCCCATTGAGCACTACTGGACCCAATAGACCAACAGGATCAAATGTAGATGATACCGTGCTAAGCATTCTTCTTCTGGTGAGTGTCCCATCTGCGATGCTCTCTGGGGAGATCATCCATTTTATACCTAGTGCTTTGCTTGTAGATTGTGAACATACATCACGTTCTTCCTTGGCTCTACATTCGACGGAGACCTCGGACAGCAATTCCTCGTCGTTAACAACAAATTTGGTGAGCCTGAAGCCGCCTTCACGGAGGATCTCTGGTGTTTCAGTTATGACAGTTTTAGCATCGGACCTTGAGGCAACTGAACTAAGACAATCATCCACATAAAATGAGTTAAAGGATTAACACTTGGAAAATCGGTGACAGTGCTGCAGGGCATAAGCAGAGCTAGACGCACACCATATCCCTCCAAACAAATGCGACTTCATACGGTAGTATGTCAAATGACCATTGATGTACCAAAGAAATATAGTGGGTTCAAAAACAGGACTTAACAACTTTGTAGGGGTACAATAATCACATTTACGTACCAAATATTAACCGGGTCTATCGGGCCCTAGAAAGATTATTAATTAGAAAAACGACCAAAAAGGCATAAATCATTAGAGTAGAAAAGGAAATAATTTACAATAACCAACACATTTATACAATGGAAACAAGTGATAGTAAATCTTATATAATTGAAGAAATATTCTACTTACGAGCTTTGCAACGAAAAATACCCTGGGTTGACTACAGAAAATAAGGTGAACTGAACCAAACAAAAACAGAAACAGAAGTGACTTAAGAATTCCCGCACCCAGGTACCTAGATTGATGAAACAAAGAGGTACGTACAGGGGTATAGGTTTGCCGCACCCTAAAACAAGATTCCTGAGATGCCAGCAAGAGATTGGTCGAGGGTTGTGAACTCTGACATTATGCAAATAGATTGACGCAAAAGAGAAACGTTAAAAAAATTAGCAACATACATATATCATCGGTGGGAGATGACACAACCTAAGCGTGTTCTGACCACGTTGAACTTTTCCATCTCTAAAATTCCTCAGACTGAACCAGAAGTTTATTACAAAACTAATTTCAGCCTGATCTGAGCACTTTTAAAAGCGTTCGTTTCCAATCACAGTAGCTCCAAAATACCCAGGCTCATTTCTTATCACAAAACAAAAAGACTCAAGCGTGTTCTGCAAGTTGAATATTTTCAAATCCAAACTCGCTAAGACTGATCCTGAAGCTACTGGGCCAGTCTTACAATCACCAACATTGAATAAATAACACACTGAAATACGCACCCATACAAGTATAGGCCAATTTATTATTTAAAACAAAAACTCCCAAAGAAACTCGTACTGAACATGTTTTCCATGTGTACTTACTTTACAAATAAAAAAATTTGCACACATGCACCCGTTGACCTCAAACCGACAACTTTTGCACATTATTGCAAACCGAGCTCTGTCACGAGCATTCACATTACATGCGCTCGTGGAGGACGATCTGGTCCACTCACATCGACGAAAAGTTTGTCCCTGTGTCGATTGAGAAACAAGTATTAAAAAGAGGAGAACTGATTAGAAGTGGTCGTCGCGTTGGGCGACGTGACGGGCGACGGCACGACGCGACGGGCGACAGAGCGATGCGACGACGCGAGTTTGTGTTGTTTTGTAGCTTACAAAAAAAAATGCAAACATTTATTTTTGAAGATGACCACACTTTGACCTTTACTTCCGGTCCAAACAGGAAGCTGAAATCTTTAACAAATCATATCTCCTGAACCACAGGTCATAAAGTCGTAACGTTTGTGTTGTATTGTAGCTTACAAAATTTGCGACATTTTACGTTCAATCATGACCTCACTTTGACCTTTACTTCCGGTCTAAAACAAGATCCGAATTTTTAAAACTATATACAAATGTGATGATCACTTTTGATAACAAGTATTCATTTCAAACAAGATTACACCAAATCTGGTCCCCGATCACGATGAGATTAAACCAAAAACTTCAGAACACCCATGTTCCCTCGTACCAATTTCATCACGGAGCATTATGAAGGGTTTTCAAGTTTTTTATCCCCGATCACGCTGATATTGAACCAGAAGCTTCAGAACACCCATTTTTCTTCGTACAGACTTCATCTTAGAGCATTCCGAAAGGTTTGAAAATCTTTCATCCCGATCTCGTTAAAAATGAACCAGAGGCTTCAGAGCACCCATGTTTCTTAGTACAGAATTCATCTCAGAGAATTCTGAAGGATCTGAAAATTTGTTGTCCCCGATCACGCTGAGATTGAACCAGGAACTTCAGAACTCCCATGTTTCTTCGTACAGAATTCGTCTCGGAGCTTTTTGAGCAGTTTCATTTTATTTTGTCCTCGATCACGTTAAGATTGAACCAGAAGCTGCACAACACCCATGTTTCTTCGTACAGAATTCATCTTGGAGCATTTTGAAGGATCTGAAAATGTTTCATCTCCGATCCCGCTGAGATTGAACCAAAAGCTTCAGAACACCCACGTTCCTTCATACATAATTCGTCACGGAGCTTTTTGAAAGGTTTGAAAAATGATTGTTGCCGATCACGCTGAGATTGAAACAGAATCTGCAGAACATCCATATTTCTTCGTAGAGACTTAATCTGAAGGGTTCGAAAAATGGTTATTCCCGATCACGCTGAGGTTGAACCAGAAACTGCACAACACCCCTGTTTCTTCGTACAGAATTCATCTCGGAGAGTTCGGAAAGTTTGAAAATTGTTCTTCCCCGATCACGATGAGATTGAACCAGAAGCTTCAGAACATTCATGTTTCTTCGTACAGAATTCATCTGAGAGCATTCTGAAGGGTTTTAAAATTGTTCGTACCCGATCACGCTGAGATTGAAAACAGAAGCTGCAGAACATCCATTTTTCTTCGTAAAGACTTCATATCCGAGCCATCTGAAATATTTGAAAATGTTCGTCCCGATCACGCTGAGATTGAACCAAAAGCTTCAGAACACCCATGTTTCTTCGTACAGAATTAATCTTAGAGCATTCTGAAGGATCTTAAATTTTTAATCTCCGATTACGTTGAGATTGACCTAGAAACTTCAGAACACCCATGTTTTTTCGTACAGACTTCATCTCAGAGCATTCTGAAAGGTTTGAAAAATGCTTGTTCCCGATCACGCTGAGATTGAACCAGGAACTTCAGAACACCCATGTTTCTTCGTACAGAATTCGTCTCGGAGCTTTTTGAGCAGTTTCATTTTATTTTGTCCTCGATCACGTTAAGATTGAACCAGAAGCTGCACAACACCCATGTTTCTTCGTACAGAATTCATCTTGGAGCATTTTGAAAGATCTGAAAATGTTTCATCTCCGATCCCGCTGAGATTGAACCAAAAGCTTCAGAACACCCACGTTCCTTCATACATAATTCGTCACGGAGCTTTTTGAAAGGTTTGAAAAATGATTGTTGCCGATCACGCTGAGATTGAAACAGAATCTGCAGAACATCCATATTTCTTCGTAGAGACTTAATCTGAAGGGTTCGAAAAATGGTTATTCCCGATCACGCTGAGGTTGAACCAGAAACTGCACAACACCCCTGTTTCTTCGTACAGAATTCATCTCGGAGAGTTCGGAAAGTTTGAAAATTGTTCTTCCCCGATCACGATGAGATTGAACCAGAAGCTTCAGAACATTCATGTTTCTTCGTACAGAATTCATCTGAGAGCATTCTGAAGGGTTTTAAAATTGTTCGTACCCGATCACGCTGAGATTGAAAACAGAAGCTGCAGAACATCCATTTTTCTTCGTAAAGACTTCATATCCGAGCCATCTGAAATATTTGAAAATGTTCGTCCCGATCACGCTGAGATTGAACCAAAAGCTTCAGAACACCCATGTTTCTTCGTACAGAATTAATCTTAGAGCATTCTGAAGGATCTTAAATTTTTAATCTCCGATTACGTTGAGATTGACCTAGAAACTTCAGAACACCCATGTTTTTTCGTACAGACTTCATCTCAGAGCATTCTGAAAGGTTTGAAAAATGCTTGTTCCCGATCACGCTGAGATTGAAACAGAAGCTTCAGAACGCCCATGTTCCTTCATACAGAATTCGTCTCGGATCTTTTTGAACAGTTTAATTTTATTTTGTCCCCGATCACGCTGATAATGAACCAAGAGCTTCAGAACACCCATGACTTTCATTACAGAATTCGTCTCGGAGCTTTTTGAACAATTACATTTTATTTGGTCCCATATCAAAATTAAGATTGAACCATAAGCTTCAGAACATTCATGTTTCTTCGTACAGACTTCATCTCAGAGCCATCTGAAAGATTTTAAATATGTTCGTCCCAGATCACGCTGAGATTGAACGAGAAGCTTCAGAAAACCTTTGTTTCTTCGTACAGACTTCATCTCAGAGCATTCTGAAAGATTTGAAAAATGCTTGTTCCCGATCACGCTGAGATTGGACCAAAAGCTTCAGAACACCCATGTTTCTTTGTAGAAACTTCATGTCAAAGCATGAATACTTCGAAAAATGGTTGTTCCCGATCACGCTGAGATTAAACCAGGAATTTCAGAACACCCATATTCCTCCGTAAAGAATTCGTCTCGGAGCTTTTTGAACAGTTTAATTTTATTTTGTCCTCGATCACGTTGAGGTTGAACCGGAACATTCAGAACACCCATGTTCCTTCGTACCGATTTCATCTTAGAGCAATCTGAAGGATTTTAAAGTTTTTCAGGTTGAGATTAAAACAAAAGCTTCGGAACACCCATGTTTCTTCGTACAGAATTCATCTTGGAGCATTCTGAAGGAATTGAAAATTGTTCTTCCCAGATCAAGCTGAGATTGAAGCAGAAGCTGAAGAACACCCTTGTTCCTTCAAACAGAATTCGTCTCGGTGCTTTTTGAACAGTTTAATTTTATTTTGTCCCCGATCACATTAAGATTGAACCGGAAGCTTAAGAACACCCTTTTTTCTTCGTACAGAATTCATCTCGGAGCGTTCTGGAAAGTTTGAAAATTGTTCTTCCCCGATCACGCTGAGATTGAACCAGAAGCTTCAGAAAACCCATGTTTCTTCGAACAGATTTCATCTGAGAGCATTCTGAAGGATTACGCTGAAATTGATCCAAGAGCTTCAGAACACCCATGATCTTTCATACAGAATTCGTTTCGGAGCTATATAAACAGTTTAATTTTATTTTGTCACCGATCACATTAAGATTGAACCAGAAGCTTAAGAACACCCATGTTCCTTGGTAGAGAATTTATCACGGAGCATTCTGAAAAGTTGGAAAAATGTTTGTTGCCGATCACGCTGAGATTGAAACAAAAGCTTCAGAACACTCATGTTCCTTCGTACAGAATTCATCTTAGAGCATTCTGAAGGGTTTTAAAATTGTTCGTCCCCGTTCACGCTGAGATTGAAAACAGAAGCTGCTTCTCATCCATGTTTCTTCGTACAGACTACATCTCAGAGCCATCTGAAAGATTTGAAATATGTTCGTCCCAGATCACGCTGAGATTGAACGAGAAGCTTCAGAACACCAATGTTTCTTCGTACAGAATTCTTCTGAGAGCATTCTAAAGGATCTGAAAATGTTTCATCTCCGATTACGCTGAAATTGAACCAATAGCTTCAGAACAGCCATGATCTTTCATACAGAATTCGTTTCGGAGCTTTTTGAACAGTTTAATTTTATTTTGTAACCGATCACATTAAGATTGAACCAGAAGCTTAAGAACACCCATGTTCCTTGGTAGAGAGTTTATCACAGAGCATTCTGAAAAGTTTGAAAAATGATTGTTGCCGATCACGCTGAGATTGAATCAAAAGCTTCAGAACACCCATGTTCCTTTGTACAGAATTCATCTTAGAGCCATTCGGAAGGATATGAAAATTGTCCATCTCCGATTACGTTGAAATTGACCCAGAAACTTCAGAACACCCATGTTTCTTCGTACAGACTTCATCTAAAAGCATTCTGAAAGGTTTGAAAAATGCTTGTTGCCGATCACGCTGAGATTGAAACAGAATCTGCAGAACATCCATATTTCTTCGTAGAAACTTAATCTGAAGGGTTCGAAAAATGGTTATTCCCGATCACGCTGAGGTTGAACCAGAAACTGCACAACACCCCTGTTTCTTCGTACAGAATTCATCTCGGAGAGTTCGGAAAGTTTGAAAATTGTTCTTCCCCGATCACGATGAGATTGAACCAGAAGCTTCAGAACATTCATGTTTCTTCGTACAGAATTCATCTGAGAGCATTCTGAAGGGTTTTAAAATTGTTCGTACCCGATCACGCTGAGATTGAAAACAGAAGCTGCAGAACATCCATTTTTCTTCGTAAAGACTTCATATCCGAGCCATCTGAAATATTTGAAAATGTTCGTCCCGATCACGCTGAGATTGAACCAAAAGCTTCAGAACACCCATGTTTCTTCGAACAGAATTAATCTTAGAGCATTCTGAAGGATCTTAAATTTTTAATCTCCGATTACGTTGAGATTGACCTAGAAACTTCAGAACACCCATGTTTTTTCGTACAGACTTCATCTCAGAGCATTCTGAAAGGTTTGAAAAATGCTTGTTCCCGATCACGCTGAGATTGAAACAGAAGCTTCAGAACGCCCATGTTCCTTCATACAGAATTCGTCTCGGAGCTTTTTGAACAGTTTAATTTTATTTTGTCCCCGATCAAATTAAGGTTGAACCAGAAACTTCAGAACACCCATGTTCCCTCGTACATAATTTATCTCGGAGCATTCTGAAGGGTTTTAAAGTTTTACATCCCCGATCACGCTGATAATGAACCAAGAGCTTCAGAACACCCATGACTTTCATTACAGAATTCGTCTCGGAGCTTTTTGAACAATTACATTTTATTTGGTCCCATATCAAAATTAAGGTTGAACCATAAGCTTCAGAACATTCATGTTTCTTCGTACAGACTTCATCTCAGAGCCATCTGAAAGATTTTAAATATGTTCGTCCCAGATCACGCTGAGATTGAAGCAGAAGCTGAAGAACACCCTTGTTCCTTCAAACAGAATTCGTCTCGGTGCTTTTTGAACAGTTTAATTTTATTTTGTCCCGGATCACATTAAGATTGAACCAGAAGCTTTAGAACATTCATGTTTCTTCGTACAGAATTCATCTGAGAGAATTCTGAAGGGTTTTAAAAATGTTCGTACCCGATTACGCTGTGATTGAAAACAGAAGCTGCAGAACATCCATATTTCTTCGTAAAGACTTCCGAGCCATCTGAAGGATTTGAAAAATATTCGTCGCAGATCTCGCTGAGATTGAAATAAAAGCTTCAGCATACCTATGTTTCTTCGTACAGAATCCATCTTAGAGCATTCTGAAGGAATTTAAAATTGTTTTTCCCAGATCACGCTGAGATTGAACCAAAAGCTTCAGAACACCTATGTTTCTTCGTACAGACTTAATCTCAGAGCCATCTGAAGTATTTGAAAAATGTTCGTCGCAGATCTCGCTGAGATTAAAACAAAAGCTTCAGAACACTCATGTTTCTTCGTACAGAATTCATCTTAGAGCATTCTGAAGGAATTGAAAGATGTTCTTCCCAGATCAAGCTGAGATTGAAGCAGAAGCTGAAGAACACCCTTGTTCCTTCAAACAGAATTCGTCTCGGTGCTTTTTGAACAGTTAAATTTTATTTTGTCCCGGATCACATTAAGATTGAACCAGAAGCTTTAGAACATCCATGTTTCTTCGTACAGACTTCATCTCAGAGCAATCTGGAGAATTTGAAATATGTTCGTCCCAGATCACGCTGAGATTGAACGAGAAGCTTCAGAAAACCCATGTTTCTTCGAACAGATTTCATCTGAGAGCATTCTGAAGGATTACGCTGAAATTGATCCAAGAGCTTCAGAACACCCATGATCTTTCATACAGAATTCGTTTCGGAGCTATATAAACAGTTTAATTTTATTTTGTCACCGATCACATTAAGATTGAACCAGAAGCTTAAGAACACCCATGTTCCTTGGTAGAGAATTTATCACGGAGCATTCTGAAAAGTTGGAAAAATGTTTGTTGCCGATCACGCTGAGATTGAAACAAAAGCTTCAGAACACTCATGTTCCTTCGTACAGAATTCATCTTAGAGCATTCTGAAGGGTTTTAAAATTGTTCGTCCCCGTTCACGCTGAGATTGAAAACAGAAGCTGCTTCTCATCCATGTTTCTTCGTACAGACTACATCTCAGAGCCATCTGAAAGATTTGAAATATGTTCGTCCCAGATCACGCTGAGATTGAACGAGAAGCTTCAGAACACCAATGTTTCTTCGTACAGAATTCTTCTGAGAGCATTCTAAAGGATCTGAAAATGTTTCATCTCCGATTACGCTGAAATTGAACCAATAGCTTCAGAACAGCCATGATCTTTCATACAGAATTCGTTTCGGAGCTTTTTGAACAGTTTAATTTTATTTTGTAACCGATCACATTAAGATTGAACCAGAAGCTTAAGAACACCCATGTTCCTTGGTAGAGAGTTTATCACAGAGCATTCTGAAAAGTTTGAAAAATGATTGTTGCCGATCACGCTGAGATTGAATCAAAAGCTTCAGAACACCCATGTTTCTTCGTACAGACTTCATATCAGAGCATTCTGAAAGGTTTGAAAATGCTTGTTCCCGATCACGCTGAGATTGAACCAAAAGCTTCAGAACACCCATATTCCTCCGTAAAGAATTCGTCTCGGAGCTTTTTGAACAGTTTAATTTTATTTTGTCCTCGATCACGTTGAGGTTGAACCGGAACATTCAGAACACCCATGTTCCTTCGTACCGATTTCATCTTAGAGCAATCTGAAGGATTTTAAAGTTTTTCAGGTTGAGATTAAAACAAAAGCTTCGGAACACCCATGTTTCTTCGTACAGAATTCATCTTGGAGCATTCTGAAGGAATTGAAAATTGTTCTTCCCAGATCACGCTGAGATTGAACGAGAAGCTTCAGAACACCAATGTTTCTTCGCACAGAATTCTTCTGAGAGCATTCTGAAGGATCTGAAAATGTTTCATCTCCGATTACGCTAAAATTGAACCAATAGCTTCAGAACACCAATGTTTCTTCGTACAGAATTCTTCTGAGAGCATTCTGAAGGATCTGAAAATGTTTCATCTCCGATTACGCTGAAATTGAACCAAAAGCTTCAGTTAGCCATGATCTTTCATACAGAATTCGTTTCGGAGCTTTTTGAACAGTTTAATTTTATTTTGTAACCGATCACATTAAGATTGAACCAGAAGCTTAAGAACACCCATGTTCCTTGGTAGAGAGTTTATCACAGAGCATTCTGAAAAGTTTGAAAAATGATTGTTGCCGATCACGCTGAGATTGAATCAAAAGCTTCAGAACACCCATGTTCCTTTGTACAGAATTCATCTTAGAGCCATTCGGAAGGATATGAAAATTGTCCATCTCCGATTACGTTGAAATTGACCCAGAAACTTCAGAACACCCATGTTTCTTCGTACAGACTTCATCTAAAAGCATTCTGAAAGGTTTGAAAAATGCTTCTTCCGGATCACGCTGAGATTGAACCAAAAGCTTCAGAACACCGATGTTTCTTCGTACAGACTTCATATCAGAGCATTCTGAAAGGTTTGAAAATGCTTGTTCCCGATCACGCTGAGATTGAACCAAAAGCATCAGAACACCCATGTTTCTTCGTACAGACTTCATATCAGAGCATTCTGAAAGGTTTGAAAATGCTTGTTCCCGATCACGCTGAGATTGAACCAAAAGCTTCAGAACACCCATATTCCTCCGTAAAGAATTCGTCTCGGAGCTTTTTGAACAGTTTAATTTTATTTTGTCCTCGATCACGTTGAGGTTGAACCGGAACATTCAGAACACCCATGTTCCTTCGTACCGATTTCATCTTAGAGCAATCTGAAGGATTTTAAAGTTTTTCAGGTTGAGATTAAAACAAAAGCTTCGGAACACCCATGTTTCTTCGTACAGAATTCATCTTGGAGCATTCTGAAAAGGAATTGAAAATTGTTCTTCCCAGATCAAGCTGAGATTGAAGCAGAAGCTGAAGAACACCCTTGTTCCTTCAAACAGAATTCGTCTCGGTGCTTTTTGAACAGTTTAATTTTATTTTGTCCCCGATCACATTAAGATTGAACCGGAGGCTTAAGAACACCCTTTTTTCTTCGTACAGAATTCATCTCGGAGCGTTCTGGAAAGTTTGAAAATTGTTCTTCCCCGATCACGCTGAGATTGAACCAGAAGCTTTAGAACATTCATGTTTCTTCGTACAGAATTCATCTGAGAGAATTCTGAAGGGTTTTAAAATTGTTCGTACGCGATTACGCTGAGATTGAAAACAGAAGCTGCAGAACATCCATATTTCTTCGTAAAGACTTCCGAGCCATCTGAAGGATTTGAAAAATGTTCGTCGCAGATCTCGCTCAGATTGAAATAAAAGCTTCAGAATACCTATGTTTCTTCGTACAGAATTCATCTTAGAGCATTCTGAAGGAATTTAAAATTGTTTTTCCCAGATCACGCTGAGATTGAACCAAAAGCTTCAGAACACCTATGTTTCTTCGTAGAGACTTAATCTCAGAGCCATCTGAAGTATTTGAAAAATGTTCGTCGCAGATCTCGCTGAGATTAAAACAAAAGCTTCAGAACACTCATGTTTCTTCGTACAGAATTCATCTTAGAGCATTCTGAAGGAATTGAAAGATGTTCTTCCCAGATCAAGCTGAGATTGAAGCAGAAGCTGAAGAACACCCTTGTTCCTTCAAACAGAATTCGTCTCGTTGCTTTTTGAACAGTTAAATTTTATTTTGTCCCGGATCACATTAAGATTGAACCAGAAGCTTTAGAACATCCATGTTTCTTCGTACAGATTTCATCTCAGAGCAATCTGGAGAATTTGAAATATGTTCGTCCCAGATCACGCTGAGATTGAACGAGAAGCTTCAGAAAACCCATGTTTCTTCGAACAGATTTCATCTGAGAGCATTCTGAAGGATTACGCTGAAATTGATCCAAGAGCTATTTAAACAGCTTAATTTTATTTTGTCCCCGATCACATTTAGATTGAACCAGAAGCTTAAGAACACCCATGTTCCTTGGTAGAGAATTTATCACGGAGCATTCCGAAAAGTTGGAAAAATGTTTGTTGCCGATCACGCTGAGATTGAAAACAGAAGCTGCTTCTCATCCATGTTTCTTCGTACAGACTTCATCTCAGAGCCATCTGAAAGATTTGAAATATGTTCGTCCCAGATCACGCTGAGATTGAACGAGAAGCTTCAGAACACCAATGTTTCTTTGTACAGAATTCTTCTGAGAGCATTCTGAAGGATCTGAAAATGTTTCATCTCCGATTACGCTGAAATTGAACCAATAGCTTCAGAACAGCCATGATCTTTCATACAGAATTCGTTTCGGAGCTTTTTGAACAGTTTAATTTTATTTTGTAACCGATCACATTAAGATTGAACCAGAAGCTTAAGAACACCCATGTTCCTTGGTAGAGAGTTTATCACAGAGCATTCTGAAAAATGATTGTTGCCGATCACGCTGAGATTGAATCAAAAGCTTCAGAACACCCATGTTCCTTTGTACAGAATTCATCTTAGAGCCATTCGGAAGGATATGAAAATTGTCCATCTCCGATTACGTTGAAATTGACCCAGAAACTTCAGAACACCCATGTTTCTTCGTACAGACTTCATCTAAAAGCATTCTGAAAGGTTTGAAAAATGCTTCTTCCCGATCACGCTGAGATTGAACCAAAAGCTTCAGAACACCGATGTTTCTTCGTACAGACTTCATATCAGAGCATTCTGAAAGGTTTGAAAATGCTTGTTCCCGATCACGCTGCGATTGAACCAGGAATTCCAGAACACCCATATTCGTCCGTAAAGAATTCGTCTCGGAGCTTTTTGAACAGTTTAAATTTATTTTGTCCTCGATCACGTTGAGATTGAACCAAAAGCATCAGAACACCCATGTTTCTTCGTACAGACTTCATATCAGAGCATTCTGAAAGGTTTGAAAATGCTTGTTCCCGATCACGCTGAGATTGAACCAAAAGCTTCAGAATACCTATATCAAAATTAAGGTTGAACCATAAGCTTCAGAACATTCATGTTTCTTCGTACAGACTTCATCTCAGAGCCATCTGAAAGATTTTAAATATGTTCGTCCCAGATCACGCTGAGATTGAACGAGAAGCTTCAGAAAACCTTTGTTTCTTCGTACAGACTTCATCTCAGAGCATTCTGAAAGATTTGAAAAATGCTTGTTCCCGATCACGCTGAGATTGAACCAAAAGCTCAGAACACCTATATGTCTTTGTAGAGACTTAATCTCAGAGCCATTTGAAGGATTTGAAAAATGTTCGTCCCAGATCTCGCTGAGATTGAAACAGAAGCTGAAGAACACCCTTGTTCCTTCAAACAGAATTCGTCTCGGTGCTTTTTGAACAGTTAAATTTTATTTTGTCCCGGATCACATTAAGATTGAACCAGAAGCTTAAGAACATCCATGTTTCTTCGTACAGATTTCATCTCAGAGCCATCTGAAGAATTTGAAATATGTTCGTCCCAGATCACGCTGAGATTGAAGCTTCAGAACACCAATGTTTCTTCGTACAGAATTCATCTTAGAGCATTCTGAAGGATCTGAAAATTTGTAATCTCCGATTACGTTGAGATTGACCCAGAAACTTCACAACACCCATGTTCCTTCATACAGAATTCGTCTCGGAACAGTTTAATTTTATTTTGTCCCCGATCAAATTAAGGTTGAAACAGAAACTTCAGAACACCCATGTTCCCTCGTACATAACTCATCTCGGAGCATTCTGAAGGGTTTTAAAGTTTTACATCCCCGATCGCGCTGATATTGAACCAAGAGCTTCAGAACACCCATGACTTTCGTTACATAATTCGTCTGGGAGCTTTTTAATCAATTTAATTTTATTTTGTCCCCGATCACATTAAGATTGAACTAGAAGCTGCACAACACCCATGTTTCTTCGTCAGAATTCATCTTGGAGCATTTTGAAGGATCTGAAAATTATTCATCTCCGATCCCGCTGAGATTGAACCAAAAGCTTCAGAACACCCATGACTTTCGTTACATAATTCGTCTGGGAGCTTTTTAATCAATTTAATTTTATTTTGTCCCCGATCACATTAAGATTGAACTAGAAGCTGCACAACACCCATGTTTCTTAGTACAGAATTCATCTCGGAGAATTCTGAAGGATCTGAAAATTTGTTGTCCCCGATCACGCTGAGATTGAACCAGGAACTTCAGAACTCCCATGTTTCTTTGTACAGAATTCGTCTCGGAGCTTTTTGAGCAGTTTAATTTTATTTTGTCCTCGATCACGTTAAGATTGAACCTAAAGCTGCACAACACCCATATTTCTTCGTACAGAATTCATCTTGGAGCATTTTGAAGGATCTGAATATTTTTCATCTTCGATCCCGCTGAGATTGAACCAAAAGCTTCAGAACACCCACGTTCCTTCATACATAATTCGTCACGGAGCTTTTTGAAAGGTTTGAAAAATGATTGTTGCCGATCACGCTGAGATTGAAACAGAATCTGCAGAACATCCATATTTCTTCGTAGAGACTTAATCTCAAAGCCATCTGAAGGGTTCGAAAAATGGTCATGCCCGATCACGCTGAGATTGAACCAGAAACTGCACAACACCCCTGTTTCTTCGTACAGAATTCATCTCGGAGAGTTCGGAAAGTTTGAAAATTGTTCGTCCCCGATCACGCTGAGATTGAAAACAGAAGCTGCAGAACATCCATTTTTCTTCGTAAAGACTTCATATCCGAGCCATCTGAAATATTTGAAAATGTTCGTCCCGATCACGCTGGGATTGAACCAAAAGTTGAGATTGACCTAGAAACTTCAGAACACCCATGTTTTTTCGTACAGACTTCATCTCCGAGGATTCTGAGAGGTTTGAAAATTGTTCGTCCCAGATCTCGCTGAGATTGAAACAGAAGCTGAAGAACACCCTTGTTCCTTCAAACAGAATTCGTCTCGGTGCTTTTTGAACAGTTAAATTTTATTTTGTCCCGGATCACATTAAGATTGAACCAGAAGCTTAAGAACATCCATGTTTCTTCGTACAGACTTCATCTCAGAGCCATCTGGAGAATTTGAAATATGTTCGTCCCAGATCACGCTGAGATTGAACGAGAAGCTTCAGAAAACCCATGTTTCTTCGAACAGATTTCATCTGAGAGCATTCTGAAGGATTACGCTGAAATTGATCCAAGAGCTTCAGAACACCCATGATCTTTCATACAGAATTCGTTTCGGAGCTATTTAAACAGTTTAATTTTATTTTGTCCCCGATCACATTAAGATTGAACCAGAAGCTTAAGAACACCCATGTTCCTTGGTAGAGAATTTATCACGGAGCATTCTGAAAAGTTGGAAAAATGTTTGTTGCCGATCACGCTGAGATTGAAACAAAAGCTTCAGAACACTCATGTTCCTTCGTACAGAATTCATTTTAGAGCCATTCGGAAGGATATGAAAATTGTCCATCTCCGATTACGTTGAAATTGACCCAGAAACTTCAGAACACCGATGTTTCTTCGTACAGACTTCATATCAGAGCATTCTGAAAGGTTTGAAAATGGTTATTCCCGATCACGCTGTGATTGAACCAGGAATTCCAGAACACCCATATTCCTCCGTAAAGAATTCGTCTCGGAGCTTTTTGAACAGTTTAAATTTATTTTGTCCTCGATCACGTTGAGGTTGAACCGGAAGCTTCAGAACACCCATGTTCTTTTCATACCGATTTCATCCCTGTTCGTCCCGATCACACTGAGATTGAACCATAAGCTTAAGAACATCCATGTTTCTTCGTACAGACTTCATATCAGAGGATTCTGAAAGGTTTGAAAATGCTTGTTCCCGATCACGCTGAGATTGAACCAAAAGCTTAAGAACATCCATGTTTCTTCGTACAGACTTCATATCAGAGCATTCTGAAAGGTTTGAAAATGCTTGTTCCCGATCACGCTGAGATTGAACCAAAAGCTTCAAAACACCCATGTTTCTTCGTAGAGACTTCATCTCCAAGCCATCTGAAGGTTTCAAAAAATGGTTATTCCCGATCACGCTGAGATTGAACCAGGAATTCCAGAACACCCATATTCCTCCATAAAGAATTCGTCTCGGAGCTTTTTGAACAGTTTAAATTTATTTTGTTCTCGATCACGTTGAGGTTGAACCGGAAGCTTCAGAACACCCTATTCTTTTCGTACCGATTTCATCTTAGAGCAATCTGAAGGATTTTAAAGTTTTTCATCCCCGTTCGTCCCGATCACACTGAGATTGAACCAAAAGCTTCAGAACACCCATGTTTCTTCGTACATAATTTATCTCGGAGCATTCTGAAGGGTTTTAAAGTTTTACATCCCCGATCACGCTGATATTGAACCAAGAGCTTCAGAACACCCTTGACTTTCACTACAGAATTCGTCTCGGAGCTTTTTGAACAATTACATTTTATTTGGTCCCATATCAAAATTAAGGTTGAACCATAAGCTGAAGCTTATGGTTCAACATTCATGTTTCTTCGTACAGACTTCATCTCAGAGCCATCTGAAAGATTTTAAATATGTTCGTCCCAGATCACGCTGAGATTGAACGAGAAGCTTCAGAAAACCTTTGTTTCTTCGTACAGACTTCATCTCAGAGCATTCTGAAAGATTTGAAAAATGCTTGTTCCCGATCACGCTGAGATTGAACCAAAAGCTCAGAACACCTATATGTCTTTGTAGAGACTTAATCTCAGAGCCATTTGAAGGATTTGAAAAATGTTCGTCCCAGATCTCGCTGAGATTGAAACAGAAGCTGAAGAACACCCTTGTTCCTTCAAACAGAATTCGTCTCGGTGCTTTTTGAACAGTTAAATTTTATTTTGTCCCGGATCACATTAAGATTGAACCAGAAGCTTAAGAACATCCATGTTTCTTCGTACAGATTTCATCTCAGAGCCATCTGAAGAATTTGAAATATGTTCGTCCCAGATCACGCTGAGATTGAAGCTTCAGAACACCAATGTTTCTTCGTACAGAATTCATCTTAGAGCATTCTGAAGGATCTGAAAATTTGTAATCTCCGATTACGTTGAGATTGACCCAGAAACTTCACAACACCCATGTTCCTTCATACAGAATTCGTCTCGGAACAGTTTAATTTTATTTTGTCCCCGATCAAATTAAGGTTGAAACAGAAACTTCAGAACACCCATGTTCCCTCGTACATAACTCATCTCGGAGCATTCTGAAGGGTTTTAAAGTTTTACATCCCCGATCGCGCTGATATTCAACCAAGAGCTTCAGAACACCCATGACTTTCGTTACATAATTCGTCTGGGAGCTTTTTAATCAATTTAATTTTATTTTGTCCCCGATCACATTAAGATTGAACTAGAAGCTGCACAACACCCATGTTTCTTCGTCAGAATTCATCTTGGAGCATTTTGAAGGATCTGAAAATTATTCATCTCCGATCCCGCTGAGATTGAACCAAAAGCTTCAGAACACCCATGACTTTCGTTACATAATTCGTCTGGGAGCTTTTTAATCAATTTAATTTTATTTTGTCCCCGATCACATTAAGATTGAACTAGAAGCTGCACAACACCCATGTTTCTTAGTACAGAATTCATCTCGGAGAATTCTGAAGGATCTGAAAATTTGTTGTCCCCGATCACGCTGAGATTGAACCAGGAACTTCAGAACTCCCATGTTTCTTTGTACAGAATTCGTCTCGGAGCTTTTTGAGCAGTTTAATTTTATTTTGTCCTCGATCACGTTAAGATTGAACCTAAAGCTGCACAACACCCATATTTCTTCGTACAGAATTCATCTTGGAGCATTTTGAAGGATCTGAAAATTTTTCATCTTTGATCCCGCTGAGATTGAACCAAAAGCTTCAGAACACCCACGTTCCTTCATACATAATTCGTCACGGAGCTTTTTGAAAGGTTTGAAAAATGATTGTTGCCGATCACGCTGAGATTGAAACAGAATCTGCAGAACATCCATATTTCTTCGTAGAGACTTAATCTCAAAGCCATCTGAAGGGTTCGAAAAATGGTCATGCCCGATCACGCTGAGATTGAACCAGAAACTGCACAACACCCCTGTTTCTTCGTACAGAATTCATCTCGGAGAGTTCGGAAAGTTTGAAAATTGTTCGTCCCCGATCACGCTGAGATTGAAAACAGAAGCTGCAGAACATCCATTTTTCTTCGTAAAGACTTCATATCAGAGCCATCTGAAATATTTGAAAATGTTCGTCCCGATCACGCTGGGATTGAACCAAAAGTTGAGATTGACCTAGAAACTTCAGAACACCCATGTTTTTTCGTACAGACTTCATCTCCGAGGATTCTGAGAGGTTTGAAAATTGTTCGTCCCAGATCTCGCTGAGATTGAAACAGAAGCTGAAGAACACCCTTGTTCCTTCAAACAGAATTCGTCTCGGTGCTTTTTGAACAGTTAAATTTTATTTTGTCCCGGATCACATTAAGATTGAACCAGAAGCTTAAGAACATCCATGTTTCTTCGTACAGACTTCATCTCAGAGCCATCTGGAGAATTTGAAATATGTTCGTCCCAGATCACGCTGAGATTGAACGAGAAGCTTCAGAAAACCCATGTTTCTTCGAACAGATTTCATCTGAGAGCATTCTGAAGGATTACGCTGAAATTGATCCAAGAGCTTCAGAACACCCATGATCTTTCATACAGAATTCGTTTCGGAGCTATTTAAACAGTTTAATTTTATTTTGTCCCCGATCACATTAAGATTGAACCAGAAGCTTAAGAACACCCATGTTCCTTGGTAGAGAATTTATCACGGAGCATTCTGAAAAGTTGGAAAAATGTTTGTTGCCGATCACGCTGAGATTGAAACAAAAGCTTCAGAAAACTCATGTTCCTTCGTACAGAATTCATCTTAGAGCCATTCGGAAGGATATGAAAATTGTCCATCTCCGATTACGTTGAAATTGACCCAGAAACTTCAGAACACCGATGTTTCTTCGTACAGACTTCATATCAGAGCATTCTGAAAGGTTTGAAAATGGTTATTCCCGATCACGCTGAGATTGAACCAGGAATTCCAGAACACCCATATTCCTCCGTAAAGAATTCGTCTCGGAGCTTTTTGAACAGTTTAAATTTATTTTGTCCTCGATCACGTTGAGGTTGAACCGGAAGCTTCAGAACACCCATGTTCTTTTCGTACCGATTTCATCCCCGTTCGTCCCGATCACACTGAGATTGAACCATAAGCTTAAGAACATCCATGTTTCTTCGTACAGACTTCATATCAGAGCATTCTGAAAGGTTTGAAAATGCTTGTTCCCGATCACGCTGAGATTGAACCAAAAGCTTCAAAACACCCATGTTTCTTCGTAGAGACTTCATCTCCAAGCCATCTGAAGGTTTCGAAAAATGGTTATTCCCGATCACGCTGAGATTGAACCAGGAATTCCAGAACACCCATATTCCTCCATAAAGAATTCGTCTCGGAGCTTTTTGAACAGTTTAAATTTATTTTGTCCTCGATCACGTTGAGGTTGAACCGGAAGCTTCAGAACACCCTATTCTTTTCGTACCGATTTCATCTTAGAGCAATCTGAAGGATTTTAAAGTTTTTCATCCCCGTTCGTCCCGATCACACTGAGATTGAACCAAAAGCTTCAGAACACCCATGTTTCTTCGTACAGAATTTATCTTAGAGCATTCTGAGGGATTTAAAAAATGTTCGTCGCAGATCTCGCTGAGATTGAAACAGAAGCTTCAGAACACCCATGTTTCTTCGTACAGAATTCATCTTAGAGCATTCTGAAGGAATTTAAAATTGTTTTTCCCAGATCACACTGAGATTGAACCAAAAGCTCAGAACACCTATGTTTCTTCGTAGAGACTTAATCTCAGAGCCATCTGAAGGATTTGAAAAATGTTCGTCCCAGATCTCGCTGAGATTGAAACAGAAGCTGAAGAACACCCTTGTTCCTTCAAACAGAATTCGTCTCGGTGCTTTTTGAACAGTTAAATTTTATTTTGTCCCGGATCACATTAAGATTGAACCAGAAGCTTAAGAACATCCATGTTTCTTCGTACAGACTTCATATCAGAGCATTCTGAAAGGTTTGAAAATGCTTGTTCCCGATCACGCTGAGATTGAACCAAAAGCTTCAAAACACCCATGTTTCTTCGTAGAGACTTCATCTCCAAGCCATCTGAAGGTTTCGAAAAATGGTTATTCCCGATCACGCTGAGATTGAACCAGGAATTCCAGAACACCCATATTCCTCCATAAAGAATTCGTCTCGGAGCTTTTTGAACAGTTTAAATTTATTTTGTCCTCGATCACGTTGAGGTTGAACCGGAAGCTTCAGAACACCCTATTCTTTTCGTACCGATTTCATCTTAGAGCAATCTGAAGGATTTTAAAGTTTTTCATCCCCGTTCGTCCCGATCACACTGAGATTGAACCAAAAGCTTCAGAACACCCATGTTTCTTCGTACAGAATTTATCTTAGAGCATTCTGAGGGATTTAAAAAATGTTCGTCGCAGATCTCGCTGAGATTGAAACAGAAGCTTCAGAACACCCATGTTTCTTCGTACAGAATTCATCTTAGAGCATTCTGAAGGAATTTAAAATTGTTTTTCCCAGATCACACTGAGATTGAACCAAAAGCTCAGAACACCTATGTTTCTTCGTAGAGACTTAATCTCAGAGCCATCTGAAGGATTTGAAAAATGTTCGTCCCAGATCTCGCTGAGATTGAAACAGAAGCTGAAGAACACCCTTGTTCCTTCAAACAGAATTCGTCTCGGTGCTTTTTGAACAGTTAAATTTTATTTTGTCCCGGATCACATTAAGATTGAACCAGAAGCTTAAGAACATCCATGTTTCTTCGTACAGACTTCATCTCAGAGCATTCTGAAAGGTTTGAAAATGCTTGTTCCCGATCACGCTGAGATTGAACCAAAAGCTTCAAAACACCCATGTTTCTTCGTAGAGACTTCATCTCCAAGCCATCTGAAGGTTTCGAAAAATGGTTATTCCCGATCACGCTGAGATTGAACCAGGAATTCCAGAACACCCATATTCCTCCATAAAGAATTCGTCTCGGAGCTTTTTGAACAGTTTAAATTTATTTTGTCCTCGATCACGTTGAGGTTGAACCGGAAGCTTCAGAACACCCTATTCTTTTCGTACCGATTTCATCTTAGAGCAATCTGAAGGATTTTAAAGTTTTTCATCCCCGTTCGTCCCGATCACACTGAGATTGAACCAAAAGCTTCAGAACACCCATGTTTCTTCGTACAGAATTTATCTTAGAGCATTCTGAGGGATTTAAAAAATGTTCGTCGCAGATCTCGCTGAGATTGAAACAGAAGCTTCAGAACACCCATGTTTCTTCGTACAGAATTCATCTTAGAGCATTCTGAAGGAATTTAAAATTGTTTTTCCCAGATCACGCTGAGATTGAACCAAAAGCTCAGAACACCTATGTTTCTTCGTAGAGACTTAATTTCAGGGCCATCTGAAGGATTTGAAAAATGTTCGTCCCAGATCTCGCTGAGATTGAAACAGAAGATGAAGAACACCCATGTTCCCTCGTACATAACTCATCTCGGAGCATTCTGAAGGGTTTTAAAGTTTTACATCCCCGATCGCGCTGAGATTGAACCAAGAGCTTCAGAACACCCATGACTTTCGTTACATAATTCGTCTGGGAGCTTTTTGATCAATTTAATTTTATTTTGTCCCCGATCACATTAAGATTGAACTAGAAGCTTAAGAACACCCATGTTCCTTGGTAGAGAATTTATCACGGAGCTTTTTGAAAAGTTTGAAAAATGTTTGATGCCGATCACGCTGAGATTAAAAACTGAAGCGGCAGAACATCCATGTTTCTACGTACATACTTCATCTCAGAGTCATCTGAAAGATTTGAAATATGTTCGTCCCAGATCACGCTGAGATTGAACTAGAAGCTTCAGAACATTCATGTTTCTTCGTACAGAATTCATCTTAGAGCATTCTGAAGGGTTTTAAAATTGTTCGTCCCCGATCACGCTGAGATTGAAACAGAAGCTGCAGAACACCCATGTTTTTCGTACATAATTCATCTTAGAGCATTCTGAAGGATTTTAAAAAAAGTTCGTCCCGATCTCGCTGAGATTGAACCAGGAATTCCAGAACACCCATATTCCTCCGTAAAGAATTCGTCTTGGAGCTTTTTGAACAGTTTAAATTTATTTTGTCCTCGATCACGTTGAGGTTGAACCGGAAGCTTCAGAACACCCATGTTCTTTTCGTACCGATTTCATCCCCGTTCGTCCCGATCACACTGAGATTGAACCATAAGCTTAAGAACATCCATGTTTCTTCGTACAGACTTCATATCAGAGCATTCTGAAAGGTTTGAAAATGCTTGTTCCCGATCACGCTGAGATTGAACCAAAAGCTTCAGAACACCCATGTTTCTTCGTACAGACTTCATCTCAGAGCATTTTGAAAGGTTTGAAAATGCTTGTTCCCGATCACGCTGAGATTGAACCAAAAGCTTCAAAACACCCATGTTTCTTCGTAGAGACTTCATCTCCAAACCATCTGAAGGTTTCGAAAAATGGTTATTCCCGATCACGCTGAGATTGAACCAGGAATTCCAGAACACCCATATTCCTCCATAAAGAATTCGTCTCGGAGCTTTTTGAACAGTTTAAATTTATTTTGTCCTCGATCACGTTGAGGTTGAACCGGAAGCTTCAGAACACCCATGTTCTTTTCGTACCGATTTCATCTTAGAGCAATCTGAAGGATTTTAAAGTTTTTCATCCCCGTTCGTCCCGATCACACTGAGATTGAACCAAAAGCTTCAGAACACCCATGTTTCTTCGTACAGAATTTATCTTAGAGCATTCTGAAGGATTTAAAAAATGTTCGTCGCAGATCTCGCTGAGATTGAAACAGAAGCTTCAGAACACCCATGTTTCTTCGTACAGACTTCATCTCAGAGCATTCTGAAAGGTTTGAAAATGCTTGTTCCCGATCACGCTGAGATTGAACCATAAGCTTCAGAACATTCATGTTTCTTCGTACAGACTTCATCTCAGAGCCATCTGAAAGATTTTAAATATGTTCGTCCCAGATCACGCTGAGATTGAACGAGAAGCTTCAGAAAACCTTTGTTTCTTCGTACAGACTTCATCTCAGAGCATTCTGAAAGATTTGAAAAATGCTTGTTCCCGATCACGCTGAGATTGAACCAAAAGCTCAGAACACCTATGTGTCTTTGTAGAGACTTAATCTCAGAGCCATTTGAAGGATTTGAAAAATGTTCCAATGAGATTGAACCAGGAATTCCAGAACACCCATATTCCTCCGTAAAGAATTCGTCTTGGAGCTTTTTGAACAGTTTAAATTTATTTTGTCCTCGATCACGTTGAGGTTGAACCGGAAGCTTCAGAACACCCATGTTCTTTTCGTACCGATTTCATCCCCGTTCGTCCCGATCACACTGAGATTGAACCATAAGCTTAAGAACATCCATGTTTCTTCGTACAGACTTCATATCAGAGCATTCTGAAAGGTTTGAAAATGCTTGTTCCCGATCACGCTGAGATTGAACCAAAAGCTTCAGAACACCCATGTTTCTTCGTACAGACTTCATCTCAGAGCATTTTGAAAGGTTTGAAAATGCTTGTTCCCGATCACGCTGAGATTGAACCAAAAGCTTCAAAACACCCATGTTTCTTCGTAGAGACTTCATCTCCAAGCCATCTGAAGGTTTCGAAAAATGGTTATTCCCGATCACGCTGAGATTGAACCAGGAATTCCAGAACACCCATATTCCTCCATAAAGAATTCGTCTCGGAGCTTTTTGAACAGTTTAAATTTATTTTGTCCTCGATCACGTTGAGGTTGAACCGGAAGCTTCAGAACACCCATGTTCTTTTCGTACCGATTTCATCTTAGAGCAATCTGAAGGATTTTAAAGTTTTTCATCCCCGTTCGTCCCGATCACACTGAGATTGAACCAAAAGCTTCAGAACACCCATGTTTCTTTGTACAGAATTTATCTTAGAGCATTCTGAAGGATTTAAAAAATGTTCGTCGCAGATCTCGCTGAGATTGAAACAGAAGCTTCAGAACACCCATGTTTCTTCGTACAGAATTCATCTTAGAGCATTCTGAAGGAATTTAAAATTGTTTTTCCCAGATCACGCTGAGATTGAACCAAAAGCTCAGAACACCTATGTTTCTTCGTAGAGACTTAATTTCAGGGCCATCTGAAGGATTTGAAAAATGTTCGTCCCAGATCTCGCTGAGATTGAAACAGAAGATGAAGAACACCCATGTTCCCTCGTACATAACTCATCTCGGAGCATTCTGAAGGGTTTTAAAGTTTTACATCCCCGATCGCGCTGAGATTGAACCAAGAGCTTCAGAACACCCATGACTTTCGTTACATAATTCGTCTGGGAGCTTTTTGATCAATTTAATTTTATTTTGTCCCCGATCACATTAAGATTGAACTAGAAGCTTAAGAACACCCATGTTCCTTGGTAGAGAATTTATCACGGAGCTTTTTGAAAAGTTTGAAAAATGTTTGATGCCGATCACGCTGAGATTAAAAACAGAAGCGGCAGAACATCCATGTTTCTACGTACAGACTTCATCTCAGAGTCATCTGAAAGATTTGAAATATGTTCGTCCCAGATCACGCTGAGATTGAACTAGAAGCTTCAGAACATTCATGTTTCTTCGTACAGAATTCATCTTAGAGCATTCTGAAGGGTTTTAAAATTGTTCGTCCCCGATCACGCTGAGATTGAAACAGAAGCTGCAGAACACCCATGTTTTTCGTACATAATTCATCTTAGAGCATTCTGAAGGATTTTAAAAAAAGTTCGTCCCGATCTCGCTGAGATTGAACCAGGAATTCCAGAACACCTATATTCCTCCGTAAAGAATTCGTCTTGGAGCTTTTTGAACAGTTTAAATTTATTTTGTCCTCGATCACGTTGAGGTTGAACCGGAAGCTTCAGAACACCCATGTTCTTTTCGTACCGATTTCATCCCCGTTCGTCCCGATCACACTGAGATTGAACCATAAGCTTAAGAACATCCATGTTTCTTCGTACAGACTTCATATCAGAGCATTCTGAAAGGTTTGAAAATGCTTGTTCCCGATCACGCTGAGATTGAACCAAAAGCTTCAGAACACCCATGTTTCTTCGTACAGACTTCATCTCAGAGCATTTTGAAAGGTTTGAAAATGCTTGTTCCCGATCACGCTGAGATTGAACCAAAAGCTTCAAAACACCCATGTTTCTTCGTAGAGACTTCATCTCCAAACCATCTGAAGGTTTCGAAAAATGGTTATTCCCGATCACGCTGAGATTGAACCAGGAATTCCAGAACACCCATATTCCTCCATAAAGAATTCGTCTCGGAGCTTTTTGAACAGTTTAAATTTATTTTGTCCTCGATCACGTTGAGGTTGAACCGGAAGCTTCAGAACACCCATGTTCTTTTCGTACCGATTTCATCTTAGAGCAATCTGAAGGATTTTAAAGTTTTTCATCCCCGTTCGTCCCGATCACACTGAGATTGAACCAAAAGCTTCAGAACACCCATGTTTCTTCGTACAGAATTTATCTTAGAGCATTCTGAAGGATTTAAAAAATGTTCGTCGCAGATCTCGCTGAGATTGAAACAGAAGCTTCAGAACACCCATGTTTCTTCGTACAGACTTCATCTCAGAGCATTCTGAAAGGTTTGAAAATGCTTGTTCCCGATCACGCTGAGATTGAACCATAAGCTTCAGAACATTCATGTTTCTTCGTACAGACTTCATCTCAGAGCCATCTGAAAGATTTTAAATATGTTCGTCCCAGATCACGCTGAGATTGAACGAGAAGCTTCAGAAAACCTTTGTTTCTTCGTACAGACTTCATCTCAGAGCATTCTGAAAGATTTGAAAAATGCTTGTTCCCGATCACGCTGAGATTGAACCAAAAGCTCAGAACACCTATGTGTCTTTGTAGAGACTTAATCTCAGAGCCATTTGAAGGATTTGAAAAATGTTCCAATGAGATTGAACCAGGAATTCCAGAACACCCATATTCCTCCGTAAAGAATTCGTCTTGGAGCTTTTTGAACAGTTTAAATTTATTTTGTCCTCGATCACGTTGAGGTTGAACCGGAAGCTTCAGAACACCCATGTTCTTTTCGTACCGATTTCATCCCCGTTCGTCCCGATCACACTGAGATTGAACCATAAGCTTAAGAACATCCATGTTTCTTCGTACAGACTTCATATCAGAGCATTCTGAAAGGTTTGAAAATGCTTGTTCCCGATCACGCTGAGATTGAACCAAAAGCTTCAGAACACCCATGTTTCTTCGTACAGACTTCATCTCAGAGCATTTTGAAAGGTTTGAAAATGCTTGTTTCCGATCACGCTGAGATTGAACCAAAAGCTTCAAAACACCCATGTTTCTTCGTAGAGACTTCATCTCCAAGCCATCTGAAGGTTTCGAAAAATGGTTATTCCCGATCACGCTGAGATTGAACCAGGAATTCCAGAACACCCATATTCCTCCATAAAGAATTCGTCTCGGAGCTTTTTGAACAGTTTAAATTTATTTTGTCCTCGATCACGTTGAGGTTGAACCGGAAGCTTCAGAACACCCATGTTCTTTTCGTACCGATTTCATCTTAGAGCAATCTGAAGGATTTTAAAGTTTTTCATCCCCGTTCGTCCCGATCACACTGAGATTGAACCAAAAGCTTCAGAACACCCATGTTTCTTCGTACAGAATTTATCTTAGAGCATTCTGAAGGATTTAAAAAATGTTCGTCGCAGATCTCGCTGAGATTGAAACAGAAGCTTCAGAACACCCATGTTTCTTCGTACAGACTTCATCTCAGAGCATTCTGAAAGGTTTGAAAATGCTTGTTCCCGATCACGCTGAGATTGAACCAAAAGCTTCAAAACACCCATGTTTCTTCGTAGAGACTTAATCTCAGGGCCATCTGAAGGATTTGAAAAATGTTCGTCCCAGATCTCGCTGAGATTGAAACAGAAGATGAAGAACACCCATGTTCCCTCGTACATAACTCATCTCGGAGCATTCTGAAGGGTTTTAAAGTTTTACATCCCCGATCGCGCTGATATTGAACCAAGAGCTTCAGAACACCCATGACTTTCGTTACATAATTCGTCTGGGAGCTTTTTGATCAATTTAATTTTATTTTGTCCCCGATCACATTAAGATTGAAACAGAAACTTCAGAACACCCATGTTCCCTCGTACATAACTCATCTCGGAGCATTCTGAAGGGTTTTAAAGTTTTACATCCCCGATCGCGCTGAGATTGAACCAAGAGCTTCAGAACACCCATGACTTTCATTAAAGAATTCGTCTCGGAGCTTTTTGAACAATTACATTTTATTTGGTCCCATAACAAAATTAAGGTTGAACCATAAGCTTCAGAACATTCATGTTTCTTCGTACAGACTTCATCTCAGAGCCATCTGAAAGATTTTAAATATGTTCGTCCCAGATCACGCTGAGATTGAACGAGAAGCTTCAGAAAACCTTTGTTTCTTCGTACAGACTTCATCTCAGAGCATTCTGAAAGATTTGAAAAATGCTTGTTCCCGATCACGCTGAGATTGAACCAAAAGCTCAGAACACCTATGTGTCTTTGTAGAGACTTAATCTCAGAGCCATTTGAAGGATTTGAAAAATGTTCCAATGAGATTGAACCAGGAATTCCAGAACACCCATATTCCTCCGTAAAGAATTCGTCTTGGAGCTTTTTGAACAGTTTAAATTTATTTTGTCCTCGATCACGTTGAGGTTGAACCGGAAGCTTCAGAACACCCATGTTCTTTTCGTACCGATTTCATCCCCGTTCGTCCCGATCACACTGAGATTGAACCATAAGCTTAAGAACATCCATGTTTCTTCGTACAGACTTCATATCAGAGCATTCTGAAAGGTTTGAAAATGCTTGTTCCCGATCACGCTGAGATTGAACCAAAAGCTTCAGAACACCCATGTTTCTTCGTACAGACTTCATCTCAGAGCATTTTGAAAGGTTTGAAAATGCTTGTTCCCGATCACGCTGAGATTGAACCAAAAGCTTCAAAACACCCATGTTTCTTCGTAGAGACTTCATCTCCAAGCCATCTGAAGGTTTCGAAAAATGGTTATTCCCGATCACGCTGAGATTGAACCAGGAATTCCAGAACACCCATATTCCTCCATAAAGAATTCGTCTCGGAGCTTTTTGAACAGTTTAAATTTATTTTGTCCTCGATCACGTTGAGGTTGAACCGGAAGCTTCAGAACACCCATGTTCTTTTCGTACCGATTTCATCTTAGAGCAATCTGAAGGATTTTAAAGTTTTTCATCCCCGTTCGTCCCGATCACACTGAGATTGAACCAAAAGCTTCAGAACACCCATGTTTCTTTGTACAGAATTTATCTTAGAGCATTCTGAAGGATTTAAAAAATGTTCGTCGCAGATCTCGCTGAGATTGAAACAGAAGCTTCAGAACACCCATGTTTCTTCGTACAGAATTCATCTTAGAGCATTCTGAAGGAATTTAAAATTGTTTTTCCCAGATCACGCTGAGATTGAACCAAAAGCTCAGAACACCTATGTTTCTTCGTAGAGACTTAATTTCAGGGCCATCTGAAGGATTTGAAAAATGTTCGTCCCAGATCTCGCTGAGATTGAAACAGAAGATGAAGAACACCCATGTTCCCTCGTACATAACTCATCTCGGAGCATTCTGAAGGGTTTTAAAGTTTTACATCCCCGATCGCGCTGAGATTGAACCAAGAGCTTCAGAACACCCATGACTTTCGTTACATAATTCGTCTGGGAGCTTTTTGATCAATTTAATTTTATTTTGTCCCCGATCACATTAAGATTGAACTAGAAGCTTAAGAACACCCATGTTCCTTGGTAGAGAATTTATCACGGAGCTTTTTGAAAAGTTTGAAAAATGTTTGATGCCGATCACGCTGAGATTAAAAACAGAAGCGGCAGAACATTTAACATCCATGTTTCTACGTACAGACTTCATCTCAGAGTCATCTGAAAGATTTGAAATATGTTCGTCCCAGATCACGCTGAGATTGAACTAGAAGCTTCAGAACATTCATGTTTCTTCGTACAGAATTCATCTTAGAGCATTCTGAAGGGTTTTAAAATTGTTCGTCCCCGATCACGCTGAGATTGAAACAGAAGCTGCAGAACACCCATGTTTTTCGTACATAATTCATCTTAGAGCATTCTGAAGGATTTTAAAAAAAGTTCGTCCCGATCTCGCTGAGATTGAACCAGGAATTCCAGAACACCTATATTCCTCCGTAAAGAATTCGTCTTGGAGCTTTTTGAACAGTTTAAATTTATTTTGTCCTCGATCACGTTGAGGTTGAACCGGAAGCTTCAGAACACCCATGTTCTTTTCGTACCGATTTCATCCCCGTTCGTCCCGATCACACTGAGATTGAACCATAAGCTTAAGAACATCCATGTTTCTTCGTACAGACTTCATATCAGAGCATTCTGAAAGGTTTGAAAATGCTTGTTCCCGATCACGCTGAGATTGAACCAAAAGCTTCAGAACACCCATGTTTCTTCGTACAGACTTCATCTCAGAGCATTTTGAAAGGTTTGAAAATGCTTGTTCCCGATCACGCTGAGATTGAACCAAAAGCTTCAAAACACCCATGTTTCTTCGTAGAGACTTCATCTCCAAACCATCTGAAGGTTTCGAAAAATGGTTATTCCCGATCACGCTGAGATTGAACCAGGAATTCCAGAACACCCATATTCCTCCATAAAGAATTCGTCTCGGAGCTTTTTGAACAGTTTAAATTTATTTTGTCCTCGATCACGTTGAGGTTGAACCGGAAGCTTCAGAACACCCATGTTCTTTTCGTACCGATTTCATCTTAGAGCAATCTGAAGGATTTTAAAGTTTTTCATCCCCGTTCGTCCCGATCACACTGAGATTGAACCAAAAGCTTCAGAACACCCATGTTTCTTCGTACAGAATTTATCTTAGAGCATTCTGAAGGATTTAAAAAATGTTCGTCGCAGATCTCGCTGAGATTGAAACAGAAGCTTCAGAACACCCATGTTTCTTCGTACAGACTTCATCTCAGAGCATTCTGAAAGGTTTGAAAATGCTTGTTCCCGATCACGCTGAGATTGAACCATAAGCTTCAGAACATTCATGTTTCTTCGTACAGACTTCATCTCAGAGCCATCTGAAAGATTTTAAATATGTTCGTCCCAGATCACGCTGAGATTGAACGAGAAGCTTCAGAAAACCTTTGTTTCTTCGTACAGACTTCATCTCAGAGCATTCTGAAAGATTTGAAAAATGCTTGTTCCCGATCACGCTGAGATTGAACCAAAAGCTCAGAACACCTATGTGTCTTTGTAGAGACTTAATCTCAGAGCCATTTGAAGGATTTGAAAAATGTTCCAATGAGATTGAACCAGGAATTCCAGAACACCCATATTCCTCCGTAAAGAATTCGTCTTGGAGCTTTTTGAACAGTTTAAATTTATTTTGTCCTCGATCACGTTGAGGTTGAACCGGAAGCTTCAGAACACCCATGTTCTTTTCGTACCGATTTCATCCCCGTTCGTCCCGATCACACTGAGATTGAACCATAAGCTTAAGAACATCCATGTTTCTTCGTACAGACTTCATATCAGAGCATTCTGAAAGGTTTGAAAATGCTTGTTCCCGATCACGCTGAGATTGAACCAAAAGCTTCAGAACACCCATGTTTCTTCGTACAGACTTCATCTCAGAGCATTTTGAAAGGTTTGAAAATGCTTGTTTCCGATCACGCTGAGATTGAACCAAAAGCTTCAAAACACCCATGTTTCTTCGTAGAGACTTCATCTCCAAGCCATCTGAAGGTTTCGAAAAATGGTTATTCCCGATCACGCTGAGATTGAACCAGGAATTCCAGAACACCCATATTCCTCCATAAAGAATTCGTCTCGGAGCTTTTTGAACAGTTTAAATTTATTTTGTCCTCGATCACGTTGAGGTTGAACCGGAAGCTTCAGAACACCCATGTTCTTTTCGTACCGATTTCATCTTAGAGCAATCTGAAGGATTTTAAAGTTTTTCATCCCCGTTCGTCCCGATCACACTGAGATTGAACCAAAAGCTTCAGAACACCCATGTTTCTTCGTACAGAATTTATCTTAGAGCATTCTGAAGGATTTAAAAAATGTTCGTCGCAGATCTCGCTGAGATTGAAACAGAAGCTTCAGAACACCCATGTTTCTTCGTACAGACTTCATCTCAGAGCATTCTGAAAGGTTTGAAAATGCTTGTTCCCGATCACGCTGAGATTGAACCAAAAGCTTCAAAACACCCATGTTTCTTCGTAGAGACTTAATCTCAGGGCCATCTGAAGGATTTGAAAAATGTTCGTCCCAGATCTCGCTGAGATTGAAACAGAAGATGAAGAACACCCATGTTCCCTCGTACATAACTCATCTCGGAGCATTCTGAAGGGTTTTAAAGTTTTACATCCCCGATCGCGCTGATATTGAACCAAGAGCTTCAGAACACCCATGACTTTCGTTACATAATTCGTCTGGGAGCTTTTTGATCAATTTAATTTTATTTTGTCCCCGATCACATTAAGATTGAAACAGAAACTTCAGAACACCCATGTTCCCTCGTACATAACTCATCTCGGAGCATTCTGAAGGGTTTTAAAGTTTTACATCCCCGATCGCGCTGAGATTGAACCAAGAGCTTCAGAACACCCATGACTTTCATTAAAGAATTCGTCTCGGAGCTTTTTGAACAATTACATTTTATTTGGTCCCATAACAAAATTAAGGTTGAACCATAAGCTTCAGAACATTCATGTTTCTTCGTACAGACTTCATCTCAGAGCCATCTGAAAGATTTTAAATATGTTCGTCCCAGATCACGCTGAGATTGAACGAGAAGCTTCAGAAAACCTTTGTTTCTTCGTACAGACTTCATCTCAGAGCATTCTGAAAGATTTGAAAAATGCTTGTTCCCGATCACGCTGAGATTGAACCAAAAGCTCAGAACACCTATGTGTCTTTGTAGAGACTTAATCTCAGAGCCATTTGAAGGATTTGAAAAATGTTCCAATGAGATTGAACCAGGAATTCCAGAACACCCATATTCCTCCGTAAAGAATTCGTCTTGGAGCTTTTTGAACAGTTTAAATTTATTTTGTCCTCGATCACGTTGAGGTTGAACCGGAAGCTTCAGAACACCCATGTTCTTTTCGTACCGATTTCATCCCCGTTCGTCCCGATCACACTGAGATTGAACCATAAGCTTAAGAACATCCATGTTTCTTCGTACAGACTTCATATCAGAGCATTCTGAAAGGTTTGAAAATGCTTGTTCCCGATCACGCTGAGATTGAACCAAAAGCTTCAGAACACCCATGTTTCTTCGTACAGACTTCATCTCAGAGCATTTTGAAAGGTTTGAAAATGCTTGTTCCCGATCACGCTGAGATTGAACCAAAAGCTTCAAAACACCCATGTTTCTTCGTAGAGACTTCATCTCCAAGCCATCTGAAGGTTTCGAAAAATGGTTATTCCCGATCACGCTGAGATTGAACCAGGAATTCCAGAACACCCATATTCCTCCATAAAGAATTCGTCTCGGAGCTTTTTGAACAGTTTAAATTTATTTTGTCCTCGATCACGTTGAGGTTGAACCGGAAGCTTCAGAACACCCATGTTCTTTTCGTACCGATTTCATCTTAGAGCAATCTGAAGGATTTTAAAGTTTTTCATCCCCGTTCGTCCCGATCACACTGAGATTGAACCAAAAGCTTCAGAACACCCATGTTTCTTTGTACAGAATTTATCTTAGAGCATTCTGAAGGATTTAAAAAATGTTCGTCGCAGATCTCGCTGAGATTGAAACAGAAGCTTCAGAACACCCATGTTTCTTCGTACAGAATTCATCTTAGAGCATTCTGAAGGAATTTAAAATTGTTTTTCCCAGATCACGCTGAGATTGAACCAAAAGCTCAGAACACCTATGTTTCTTCGTAGAGACTTAATTTCAGGGCCATCTGAAGGATTTGAAAAATGTTCGTCCCAGATCTCGCTGAGATTGAAACAGAAGATGAAGAACACCCATGTTCCCTCGTACATAACTCATCTCGGAGCATTCTGAAGGGTTTTAAAGTTTTACATCCCCGATCGCGCTGAGATTGAACCAAGAGCTTCAGAACACCCATGACTTTCGTTACATAATTCGTCTGGGAGCTTTTTGATCAATTTAATTTTATTTTGTCCCCGATCACATTAAGATTGAACTAGAAGCTTAAGAACACCCATGTTCCTTGGTAGAGAATTTATCACGGAGCTTTTTGAAAAGTTTGAAAAATGTTTGATGCCGATCACGCTGAGATTAAAAACAGAAGCGGCAGAACATCCATGTTTCTACGTACAGACTTCATCTCAGAGTCATCTGAAAGATTTGAAATATGTTCGTCCCAGATCACGCTGAGATTGAACTAGAAGCTTCAGAACATTCATGTTTCTTCGTACAGAATTCATCTTAGAGCATTCTGAAGGGTTTTAAAATTGTTCGTCCCCGATCACGCTGAGATTGAAACAGAAGCTGCAGAACACCCATGTTTTTCGTACATAATTCATCTTAGAGCATTCTGAAGGATTTTAAAAAAAGTTCGTCCCGATCTCGCTGAGATTGAACCAGGAATTCCAGAACACCTATATTCCTCCGTAAAGAATTCGTCTTGGAGCTTTTTGAACAGTTTAAATTTATTTTGTCCTCGATCACGTTGAGGTTGAACCGGAAGCTTCAGAACACCCATGTTCTTTTCGTACCGATTTCATCCCCGTTCGTCCCGATCACACTGAGATTGAACCATAAGCTTAAGAACATCCATGTTTCTTCGTACAGACTTCATATCAGAGCATTCTGAAAGGTTTGAAAATGCTTGTTCCCGATCACGCTGAGATTGAACCAAAAGCTTCAGAACACCCATGTTTCTTCGTACAGACTTCATCTCAGAGCATTTTGAAAGGTTTGAAAATGCTTGTTCCCGATCACGCTGAGATTGAACCAAAAGCTTCAAAACACCCATGTTTCTTCGTAGAGACTTCATCTCCAAACCATCTGAAGGTTTCGAAAAATGGTTATTCCCGATCACGCTGAGATTGAACCAGGAATTCCAGAACACCCATATTCCTCCATAAAGAATTCGTCTCGGAGCTTTTTGAACAGTTTAAATTTATTTTGTCCTCGATCACGTTGAGGTTGAACCGGAAGCTTCAGAACACCCATGTTCTTTTCGTACCGATTTCATCTTAGAGCAATCTGAAGGATTTTAAAGTTTTTCATCCCCGTTCGTCCCGATCACACTGAGATTGAACCAAAAGCTTCAGAACACCCATGTTTCTTCGTACAGAATTTATCTTAGAGCATTCTGAAGGATTTAAAAAATGTTCGTCGCAGATCTCGCTGAGATTGAAACAGAAGCTTCAGAACACCCATGTTTCTTCGTACAGACTTCATCTCAGAGCATTCTGAAAGGTTTGAAAATGCTTGTTCCCGATCACGCTGAGATTGAACCATAAGCTTCAGAACATTCATGTTTCTTCGTACAGACTTCATCTCAGAGCCATCTGAAAGATTTTAAATATGTTCGTCCCAGATCACGCTGAGATTGAACGAGAAGCTTCAGAAAACCTTTGTTTCTTCGTACAGACTTCATCTCAGAGCATTCTGAAAGATTTGAAAAATGCTTGTTCCCGATCACGCTGAGATTGAACCAAAAGCTCAGAACACCTATGTGTCTTTGTAGAGACTTAATCTCAGAGCCATTTGAAGGATTTGAAAAATGTTCCAATGAGATTGAACCAGGAATTCCAGAACACCCATATTCCTCCGTAAAGAATTCGTCTTGGAGCTTTTTGAACAGTTTAAATTTATTTTGTCCTCGATCACGTTGAGGTTGAACCGGAAGCTTCAGAACACCCATGTTCTTTTCGTACCGATTTCATCCCCGTTCGTCCCGATCACACTGAGATTGAACCATAAGCTTAAGAACATCCATGTTTCTTCGTACAGACTTCATATCAGAGCATTCTGAAAGGTTTGAAAATGCTTGTTCCCGATCACGCTGAGATTGAACCAAAAGCTTCAGAACACCCATGTTTCTTCGTACAGACTTCATCTCAGAGCATTTTGAAAGGTTTGAAAATGCTTGTTTCCGATCACGCTGAGATTGAACCAAAAGCTTCAAAACACCCATGTTTCTTCGTAGAGACTTCATCTCCAAGCCATCTGAAGGTTTCGAAAAATGGTTATTCCCGATCACGCTGAGATTGAACCAGGAATTCCAGAACACCCATATTCCTCCATAAAGAATTCGTCTCGGAGCTTTTTGAACAGTTTAAATTTATTTTGTCCTCGATCACGTTGAGGTTGAACCGGAAGCTTCAGAACACCCATGTTCTTTTCGTACCGATTTCATCTTAGAGCAATCTGAAGGATTTTAAAGTTTTTCATCCCCGTTCGTCCCGATCACACTGAGATTGAACCAAAAGCTTCAGAACACCCATGTTTCTTCGTACAGAATTTATCTTAGAGCATTCTGAAGGATTTAAAAAATGTTCGTCGCAGATCTCGCTGAGATTGAAACAGAAGCTTCAGAACACCCATGTTTCTTCGTACAGACTTCATCTCAGAGCATTCTGAAAGGTTTGAAAATGCTTGTTCCCGATCACGCTGAGATTGAACCAAAAGCTTCAAAACACCCATGTTTCTTCGTAGAGACTTAATCTCAGGGCCATCTGAAGGATTTGAAAAATGTTCGTCCCAGATCTCGCTGAGATTGAAACAGAAGATGAAGAACACCCATGTTCCCTCGTACATAACTCATCTCGGAGCATTCTGAAGGGTTTTAAAGTTTTACATCCCCGATCGCGCTGATATTGAACCAAGAGCTTCAGAACACCCATGACTTTCGTTACATAATTCGTCTGGGAGCTTTTTGATCAATTTAATTTTATTTTGTCCCCGATCACATTAAGATTGAAACAGAAACTTCAGAACACCCATGTTCCCTCGTACATAACTCATCTCGGAGCATTCTGAAGGGTTTTAAAGTTTTACATCCCCGATCGCGCTGAGATTGAACCAAGAGCTTCAGAACACCCATGACTTTCATTAAAGAATTCGTCTCGGAGCTTTTTGAACAATTACATTTTATTTGGTCCCATAACAAAATTAAGGTTGAACCATAAGCTTCAGAACATTCATGTTTCTTCGTACAGACTTCATCTCAGAGCCATCTGAAAGATTTTAAATATGTTCGTCCCAGATCACGCTGAGATTGAACGAGAAGCTTCAGAAAACCTTTGTTTCTTCGTACAGACTTCATCTCAGAGCATTCTGAAAGATTTGAAAAATGCTTGTTCCCGATCACGCTGAGATTGAACCAAAAGCTCAGAACACCTATGTGTCTTTGTAGAGACTTAATCTCAGAGCCATTTGAAGGATTTGAAAAATGTTCGTCCCAGATCTCGCTGAGATTGAAACAGAAGCTGAAGAACACCCTTGTTCCTTCAAACAGAATTCGTCACGGTGCTTTTTGAACAGTTAAATTTTATTTTGTCCCGGATCACATTAAGATTGAACCAGAAGCTTAAGAACATCCATATTTCTTCGTACAGACTTCATATCAGAGCATTCTGAAAGGTTTCGAAAAATGGTTATTCCCGATCACGCTGAGATTGAACCTGGAACTTCAGAACTCCCATGTTTCTTCGTACAGAATTCGTCTCGGAGCTTTTTGAGCAGTTTAATTTTTTTTTGTCCTCGATCACTTTAAGATTGAACCAGAATCTGCACAACACCCATGTTTCTTCGTACAGAATTCATCTTGGAGCATTTTGAAGGATCTGAAAAATTTTGATCCCGCTGAGATTGAACCAAAAGCTTCAGAACACCCACGTTCCTTCATACATAATTCGTCACGGAGCTTTTTGAAAGGTTTGAAAAATGATTGTTGCTGATCACGCTGAGATTGAAACAGAATCTGCAGAACATCCATATTTCTTCGTAGAGACTTAATCTCAAACCATCTGAAGGGTTCGAAAAATGGTTATGCCCGATCACGCTGAGATTGAACCAGAAACTGCACAACACCCCTGTTTTTTCGTACAGAATTCATCTCGGAGAGTTCGGAAAGTTTGAAAATTGTTCTTCACTGATCACGCTGAGATTGAACCAGAAGCTTTAGAACATTCATATTTCTTTGTACAGAATTCATCTGAGAGCATTCTGAAGGGTTTTAAAACTGTTCGTACCCGATCATGCTGAGATTGAAAACAGAAGCTGCAGAACATCCATTTTTCTTCGTAAAGACTTCATATCCGAGCCATCTGAAATATTTGAAAATGTTCGTCCCGATCACGCTGAGATTGAACCAAAAGTTGAGATTGACCTAGAAACTTCAGAACACCCATGTTTTTTCGTACAGACTTCATCTCCGAGGATTCTGAGAGGTTTGAAAAATGCTTGTTCCCGATCACGCTGAGATTGAAACAGAAGCTTCAGAACGCCCATGTTCCTTCATACAGAATTCGTATCGGAGCTTTTTGAACAGTTTAATTTTATTTTGTCCCCGATCAAATTAAGGTTGAACCAGAAACTTCAGAACACCCATGTTCCCTCATACATAATTTATCTCAGAGCATTCTGAAGGGTTTTAAAGTTTTACATCCCCGATCACGCTGATATTGAACCAAGAGCTTCAGAACACCCATGACTTTCATTACAGAATTCGTCTCGGAGCTTTTTGAACAACTACATTTTATTTGGTCCCATATCAAAATTAAGGTTGAACCATAAGCTGAAGCTTATGGTTCAACATTCATGTTTCTTCGTACAGACTTCATCTCAGAGCCATCTGAAAGATTTTAAATATGTTCGTCCCAGATCACGCTGAGATTGAACGAGAAGCTTCAGAAAACCTTTGTTTCTTCGTACATAATTCGTCACGGAGCTTTTTGAAAGGTTTGAAAAATGATTGTTGCCGATCACGCTGAGATTGAAACAGAATCTGCAGAACATCCATATTTCTTCGTAGAGACTTAATCTCAAAGCCATCTGAAGGGTTCGAAAAATGGTCATGCCCGATCACGCTGAGATTGAACCAGAAACTGCACAACACCCCTGTTTCTTCGTACAGAATTCGTCACGGAGCTTTTTGAAAGGTTTGAAAAATGATTGTTGCCGATCGCGCTGAGATTGAAACAGAATCTGCAGAACATCCATATTTCTTCGTAGAGACTTAATCTCAAAGCCATCTGAAGGGTTCGAAAAATGGTCATGCCCGATCACGCTGAGATTGAACCAGAAACTGCACAACACCCCTGTTTCTTCGTACAGAATTCATCTCGGAGAGTTCGGAAAGTTTGAAAATTGTTCGTCCCCGATCACGCTGAGATTGAAAACAGAAGCTGCAGAACATCCATTTTTCTTCGTAAAGACTTCATATCCGAGCCATCTGAAATATTTGAAAATGTTCGTCCCGATCACGCTGGGATTGAACCAAAAGTTGAGATTGACCTAGAAACTTCAGAACACCCATGTTTTTTCGTACAGACTTCATCTCCGAGGATTCTGAGAGGTTTAAAAATTGTTCGTCCCAGATCTCGCTGAGATTGAAACAGAAGCTGAAGAACACCCTTGTTCCTTCAAACAGAATTCGTCTCGGTGCTTTTTGAACAGTTAAATTTTATTTTGTCCCGGATCACATTAAGATTGAACCAGAAGCTTAAGAACATCCATGTTTCTTCGTACAGACTTCATCTCAGAGCCATCTGGAGAATTTGAAATATGTTCGTCCCAGATCACGCTGAGATTGAACGAGAAGCTTCAGAAAACCCATGTTTCTTCGAACAGATTTCATCTGAGAGCATTCTGAAGGATTACGCTGAAATTGATCCAAGAGCTTCAGAACACCCATGATCTTTCATACAGAATTCGTTTCGGAGCTATTTAAACAGTTTAATTTTATTTTGTCCCCGATCACATTAAGATTGAACCAGAAGCTTAAGAACACCCATGTTCCTTGGTAGAGAATTTATCACGGAGCATTCTGAAAAGTTGGAAAAATGTTTGTTGCCGATCACGCTGAGATTGAAACAAAAGCTTCAGAACACTCATGTTCCTTCGTACAGAATTCATTTTAGAGCCATTCGGAAGGATATGAAAATTGTCCATCTCCGATTACGTTGAAATTGACCCAGAAACTTCAGAACACCGATGTTTCTTCGTACAGACTTCATATCAGAGCATTCTGAAAGGTTTGAAAATGGTTATTCCCGATCACGCTGTGATTGAACCAGGAATTCCAGAACACCCATATTCCTCCGTAAAGAATTCGTCTCGGAGCTTTTTGAACAGTTTAAATTTATTTTGTCCTCGATCACGTTGAGGTTGAACCGGAAGCTTCAGAACACCCATGTTCTTTTCGTACCGATTTCATCCCTGTTCGTCCCGATCACACTGAGATTGAACCATAAGCTTAAGAACATCCATGTTTCTTCGTACAGACTTCATATCAGAGGATTCTGAAAGGTTTGAAAATGCTTGTTCCCGATCACGCTGAGATTGAACCAAAAGCTTAAGAACATCCATGTTTCTTCGTACAGACTTCATATCAGAGCATTCTGAAAGGTTTGAAAATGGTTATTCCCGATCACGCTGAGATTGAACCAGGAATTCCAGAACACCCATATTCCTCCGTAAAGAATTTGTCTCGGAGCTTTTTGAACAGTTTAAATTTATTTTGTCCTCGATCACGTTGAGGTTGAACTGGAAGCTTCAGAACACCCTATTCTTTTCGTACCGATTTCATCTTAGAGCAATCTGAAGGATTTTAAAGTTTTTCATCCCCGTTCGTCCCGATCACACTGAGATTGAACCAAAAGCTTCAGAACACCCATGTTTCTTCGTACATAATTTATCTCGGAGCATTCTGAAGGGTTTTAAAGTTTTACATCCCCGATCACGCTGATATTGAACCAAGAGCTTCAGAACACCCATGACTTTCACTACAGAATTCGTCTCGGAGCTTTTTGAACAATTACATTTTATTTGGTCCCATATCAAAATTAAGGTTGAACCATAAGCTGAAGCTTATGGTTCAACATTCATGTTTCTTCGTACAGACTTCATCTCAGAGCCATCTGAAAGATTTTAAATATGTTCGTCCCAGATCACGCTGAGATTGAACGAGAAGCTTCAGAAAACCTTTGTTTCTTCGTACAGACTTCATCTCAGAGCATTCTGAAAGATTTGAAAAATGCTTGTTCCCGATCACGCTGAGATTGAACCAAAAGCTCAGAACACCTATATGTCTTTGTAGAGACTTAATCTCAGAGCCATTTGAAGGATTTGAAAAATGTTCGTCCCAGATCTCGCTGAGATTGAAACAGAAGCTGAAGAACACCCTTGTTCCTTCAAACAGAATTCGTCTCGGTGCTTTTTGAACAGTTAAATTTTATTTTGTCCCGGATCACATTAAGATTGAACCAGAAGCTTAAGAACATCCATGTTTCTTCGTACAGATTTCATCTCAGAGCCATCTGAAGAATTTGAAATATGTTCGTCCCAGATCACGCTGAGATTGAAGCTTCAGAACACCAATGTTTCTTCGTACAGAATTCATCTTAGAGCATTCTGAAGGATCTGAAAATTTGTAATCTCTGATTACGTTGAGATTGACCCAGAAACTTCACAACACCCATGTTCCTTCATAAAGAATTCGTCTCGGAACAGTTTAATTTTATTTTGTCCCCGATCAAATTAAGGTTGAAACAGAAACTTCAGAACACCCATGTTCCCTCGTACATAACTCATCTCGGAGCATTCTGAAGGGTTTTAAAGTTTTACATCCCCGATCGCGCTGATATTGAACCAAGAGCTTCAGAACACCCATGACTTTCGTTACATAATTCGTCTGGGAGCTTTTTAATCAATTTAATTTTATTTTGTCCCCGATCACATTAAGATTGAACTAGAAGCTGCACAACACCCATGTTTCTTCGTCAGAATTCATCTGAGAGCATTCTGAAGGGTTTTAAAATTGTTCGTACCCGATCACGCTGAGATTGAAAACAGAAGCTGCAGAACATCCATTTTTCTTCGTAAAGACTTCATATCCGAGCCATCTGAAATATTTGAAAATGTTCGTCCCGATCACGCTGAGATTGAACCAAAAGCTTCAGAACACCCATGTTTCTTCGTACAGAATTAATCTTAGAGCATTCTGAAGGATCTTAAATTTTTAATCTCCGATTACGTTGAGATTGACCTAGAAACTTCAGAACACCCATGTTTTTTCGTACAGACTTCATCTCAGAGCATTCTGAAAGGTTTGAAAAATGCTTGTTCCCGATCACGCTGAGATTGAACCAGGAACTTCAGAACACCCATTTTTCTTCGTACAGAATTCGTCTCGGAGCTTTTTGAGCAGTTTCATTTTATTTTGTCCTCGATCACGTTAAGATTGAACCAGAAGCTGCACAACACCCATGTTTCTTCATACAGAATTCATCTTGGAGCATTTTGAAGGATCTGAAAATGTTTCATCTCCGATCCCGCTGAGATTGAACCAAAAGCTTCAGAACACCCACGTTCCTTCATACATAATTCGTCACGGAGCTTTTTGAAAGGTTTGAAAAATGATTGTTGCCGATCACGCTGAGATTGAAACAGAATCTGCAGAACATCCATATTTCTTCGTAGAGACTTAATCTCAAAGCCATCTGAAGGGTTCGAAAAATGGTCATGCCCGATCACGCTGAGATTGAACCAGAAACTGCACAACACCCCTGTTTCTTCGTACAGAATTCATCTCGGAGAGTTCGGAAAGTTTGAAAATTGTTCGTCCCCGATCACGCTGAGATTGAAAACAGAAGCTGCAGAACATCCATTTTTCTTCGTAAAGACTTCATATCCGAGCCATCTGAAATATTTGAAAATGTTCGTCCCGATCACGCTGGGATTGAACCAAAAGTTGAGATTGACCTAGAAACTTCAGAACACCCATGTTTTTTCGTATAGACTTCATCTCCGAGGATTCTGAGAGGTTTGAAAATTGTTCGTCCCAGATCTCGCTGAGATTGAAACAGAAGCTGAAGAACACCCTTGTTCCTTCAAACAGAATTCGTCTCGGTGCTTTTTGAACAGTTAAATTTTATTTTGTCCCGGATCACATTAAGATTGAACCAGAAGCTTAAGAACATCCATGTTTCTTCGTACAGACTTCATCTCAGAGCCATCTGGAGAATTTGAAATATGTTCGTCCCAGATCACGCTGAGATTGAACGAGAAGCTTCAGAAAACCCATGTTTCTTCGAACAGATTTCATCTGAGAGCATTCTGAAGGATTACGCTGAAATTGATCCAAGAGCTTCAGAACACCCATGATCTTTCATACAGAATTCGTTTCGGAGCTATTTAAACAGTTTAATTTTATTTTGTCCCCGATCACATTAAGATTGAACCAGAAGCTTAAGAACACCCATGTTCCTTGGTAGAGAATTTATCACGGAGCATTCTGAAAAGTTGGAAAAATGTTTGTTGCCGATCACGCTGAGATTGAAACAAAAGCTTCAGAACACTCATGTTCCTTCGTACAGAATTCATTTTAGAGCCATTCGGAAGGATATGAAAATTGTCCATCTCCGATTACGTTGAAATTGACCCAGAAACTTCAGAACACCGATGTTTCTTCGTACAGACTTCATATCAGAGCATTCTGAAAGGTTTGAAAATGGTTATTCCCGATCACGCTGAGATTGAACCAGGAATTCCAGAACACCCATATTCCTCCGTAAAGAATTCGTCTCGGAGCTTTTTGAACAGTTTAAATTTATTTTGTCCTCGATCACGTTGAGGTTGAACTGGAAGCTTCAGAACACCCTATTCTTTTCGTACCGATTTCATCTTAGAGCAATCTGAAGGATTTTAAAGTTTTTCATCCCCGTTCGTCCCGATCACACTGAGATTGAACCAAAAGCTTCAGAACACCCATGTTTCTTCGTACATAATTTATCTCGGAGCATTCTGAAGGGTTTTAAAGTTTTACATCCCCGATCACGCTGATATTGAACCAAGAGCTTCAGAACACCCATGACTTTCACTACAGAATTCGTCTCGGAGCTTTTTGAACAATTACATTTTATTTGGTCCCATATCAAAATTAAGGTTGAACCATAAGCTGAAGCTTATGGTTCAACATTCATGTTTCTTCGTACAGACTTCATCTCAGAGCCATCTGAAAGATTTTAAATATGTTCGTCCCAGATCACGCTGAGATTGAACGAGAAGCTTCAGAAAACCTTTGTTTCTTCGTACAGACTTCATCTCAGAGCATTCTGAAAGATTTGAAAAATGCTTGTTCCCGATCACGCTGAGATTGAACCAAAAGCTCAGAACACCTATATGTCTTTGTAGAGACTTAATCTCAGAGCCATTTGAAGGATTTGAAAAATGTTCGTCCCAGATCTCGCTGAGATTGAAACAGAAGCTGAAAAACACCCTTGTTCCTTCAAACAGAATTCGTCTCGGTGCTTTTTGAACAGTTAAATTTTATTTTGTCCCGGATCACATTAAGATTGAACCAGAAGCTTAAGAACATCCATGTTTCTTCGTACAGATTTCATCTCAGAGCCATCTGAAGAATTTGAAATATGTTCGTCCCAGATCACGCTGAGATTGAAGCTTCAGAACACCAATGTTTCTTCGTACAGAATTCATCTTAGAGCATTCTGAAGGATCTGAAAATTTGTAATCTCCGATTACGTTGAGATTGACCCAGAAACTTCACAACACCCATGTTCCTTCATACAGAATTCGTCTCGGAACAGTTTAATTTTATTTTGTCCCCGATCAAATTAAGGTTGAAACAGAAACTTCAGAACACCCATGTTCCCTCGTACATAACTCATCTCGGAGCATTCTGAAGGGTTTTAAAGTTTTACATCCCCGATCGCGCTGATATTGAACCAAGAGCTTCAGAACACCCATGACTTTCGTTACATAATTCGTCTGGGAGCTTTTTAATCAATTTAATTTTATTTTGTCCCCGATCACATTAAGATTGAACTAGAAGCTGCACAACACCCATGTTTCTTCGTCAGAATTCATCTTGGAGCATTTTGAAGGATCTGAAAATTATTCATCTCCGATCCCGCTGAGATTGAACCAAAAGCTTCAGAACACCCATGACTTTCGTTACATAATTCGTCTGGGAGCTTTTTAATCAATTTAATTTTATTTTGTCCTTGATCACATTAAGATTGAACTAGAAGCTGCACAACACCCATGTTTCTTAGTACAGAATTCATCTCGGAGAATTCTGAAGGATCTGAAAATTTGTTGTCCCCGATCACGCTGAGATTGAACCAGGAACTTCAGAACTCCCATGTTTCTTTGTACAGAATTCGTCTCGGAGCTTTTTGAGCAGTTTAATTTTATTTTGTCCTCGATCACGTTAAGATTGAACCTAAAGCTGCACAACACCCATATTTCTTCGTACAGAATTCATCTTGGAGCATTTTGAAGGATCTGAAAATTTTTCATCTTTGATCCCGCTGAGATTGAACCAAAAGCTTCAGAACACCCACGTTCCTTCATACATAATTCGTCACGGAGCTTTTTGAAAGGTTTGAAAAATGATTGTTGCCGATCACGCTGAGATTGAAACAGAATCTGCACAACACCCCTGTTTCTTCGTACAGAATTCATCTCGGAGAGTTCGGAAAGTTTGAAAATTGTTCTTCACCGATCACGCTGAGATTGAACCAGAAGCTTCAGAACATTCATGTTTCTTCGTACAGAATTCATCTGAGAGCATTCTGAAGGGTTTTAAAATTGTTCGTCCCCGATCACGCTGAGATTGAAAACAGAAGCTGCAGAACATCCATTTTTCTTCGTAAAGACTTCATATCCGAGCCATCTGAAATATTTGAAAATGTTCGTCCCGATCACGCTGGGATTGAACCAAAAGTTGAGATTGACCTAGAAACTTCAGAACACCCATGTTTTTTCGTACAGACTTCATCTCCGAGGATTCTGAGAGGTTTGAAAATTGATCGTCCCAGATCTCGCTGAGATTGAAACAGAAGCTGAAGAACACCCTTGTTCCTTCAAACAGAATTCGTCTCGGTGCTTTTTGAACAGTTAAATTTTATTTTGTCCCGGATCACATTAAGATTGAACCAGAAGCTTAAGAACATCCATGTTTCTTCGTACAGACTTCATCTCAGAGCCATCTGGAGAATTTGAAATATGTTCGTCCCAGATCACGCTGAGATTGAACGAAAAGCTTCAGAAAACCCATGTTTCTTCGAACAGATTTCATCTGAGAGCATTCTGAAGGATTACGCTAAAATTGATCCAAGAGCTTCAGAACACCCATGATCTTTCATACAGAATTCGTTTCGGAGCTATTTAAACAGTTTAATTTTATTTTGTCCCCGATCACATTAAGATTGAACCAGAAGCTTAAGAACACCCATGTTCCTTGGTAGAGAATTTATCACGGAGAATTCTGAAAAGTTGGAAAAATGTTTGTTGCCGATCACGCTGAGATTGAAACAAAAGCTTCAGAACACTCATGTTCCTTCGTACAGAATTCATCTTAGAGCCATTCGGAAGGATATGAAAATTGTCCATCTCCGATTACGTTGAAATTGACCCAGAAACTTCAGAACACCGATGTTTCTTCGTACAGACTTCATATCAGAGCATTCTGAAAGGTTTGAAAATGGTTATTCCCGATCACGCTGTGATTGAACCAGGAATTCCAGAACACCCATATTCCTCCGTAAAGAATTCGTCTCGGAGCTTTTTGAACAGTTAAAATTTATTTTGTCCTCGATCACGTTGAGGTTGAACCGGAAGCTTCAGAACACCCATGTTCTTTTCGTACCGATTTCATCCCCGTTCGTCCCGATCACACTGAGATTGAACCATAAGTTAAGAACATCCATGTTTCTTCGTACAGACTTCATATCAGAGCATTCTGAAAGGTTTGAAAATGCTTGTTCCCGATCACGCTGAGATTGAACCAAAAGCTTCAAAACACCCATGTTTCTTCGTAGAGACTTCATCTCCAAGCCATCTGAAGGTTTCGAAAAATGGTTATTCCCGATCACGCTGAGATTGAACCAGGAATTCCAGAACACCCATATTCCTCCATAAAGAATTCGTCTCGGAGCTTTTTGAACAGTTTAAATTTATTTTGTCCTCGATCACGTTGAGGTTGAACCGGAAGCTTCAGAACACCCTATTCTTTTCGTACCGATTTCATCTTAGAGCAATCTGAAGGATTTTAAAGTTTTTCATCCCCGTTCGTCCCGATCACACTGAGATTGAACCAAAAGCTTCAGAACACGCATGTTTCTTCGTACAGAATTTATCTTAGAGCATTCTGAGGGATTTAAAAAATGTTCGTCGCAGATCTCGCTGAGATTGAAACAGAAGCTTCAGAACACCCATGTTTCTTCGTACAGAATTCATCTTAGAGCATTCTGAAGGAATTTAAAATTGTTTTTCCCAGATCACACTGAGATTGAACCAAAAGCTCAGAACACCTATGTTTCTTCGTAGAGACTTAATCTCAGAGCCATCTGAAGGATTTGAAAAATGTTCGTCCCAGATCTCGCTGAGATTGAAACAGAAGCTGAAGAACACCCTTGTTCCTTCAAACAGAATTCGTCTCGGTGCTTTTTGAACAGTTAAATTTTATTTTGTCCCGGATCATATTAAGATTGAACCAGAAGCTTAAGAACATCCATGTTTCTTCGTACAGACTTCATCTCAGAGCATTCTGAAAGGTTTGAAAATGCTTGTTCCCGATCACGCTGAGATTGAACCAAAAGCTTCAAAACACCCATGTTTCTTCGTAGAGACTTCATCTCAAAGCCATCTGAAGGTTTCGAAAAATGGTTATTCCCGATCACGCTGAGATTGAACCAGGAATTCCAGAACACCCATATTCCTCCGTCAAGAATTCGTCTCGGAGCTTTTTGAACAGTTTAAATTTATTTTGTCCTCGATCACGTTGAGGTTGAACCGGAAGCTTCAGAACACCCTATTCTTTTCGTACCGATTTCATCTTAGAGCAATCTGAAGGATTTTAAAGTTTTTCATCCCCGTTCGTCCCGATCACACTGAGATTGAACCAAAAGCTTCAGAACACCCATGTTTCTTCGTACAGAATTTATCTTAGAGCATTCTGAAGGATTTAAAAAATGTTCGTCGCAGATCTCGCTGAGATTGAAACAGAAGCTTCAGAACACCCATGTTTCTTCGTACAGAATTCATCTTAGAGCATTCTGAAGGAATTTAAAATTGTTTTTCCCAGATCACGCTGAGATTGAACCAAAAGCTCAGAACACCTATGTTTCTTCGTAGAGACTTAATTTCAGGGCCATCTGAAGGATTTGAAAAATGTTCGTCCCAGATCTCGCTGAGATTGAAACAGAAGATGAAGAACACCCATGTTCCCTCGTACATAACTCATCTCGGAGCATTCTGAAGGGTTTTAAAGTTTTACATCCCCGATCGCGCTGAGATTGAACCAAGAGCTTCAGAACACCCATGACTTTCGTTACATAATTCGTCTGGGAGCTTTTTGATCAATTTAATTTTATTTTGTCCCCGATCACATTAAGATTGAACTAGAAGCTTAAGAACACCCATGTTCCTTGGTAGAGAATTTATCACGGAGCTTTTTGAAAAATTTGAAAAATGTTTGATGCCGATCACGCTGAGAGCCTATGTTTCTTCGTAGAGACTTAATCTCAGAGCCATCTGAAGGATTTGAAAAATGTTCGTCCCAGATCTCGCTGAGATTGAAACAGAAGATGAAGAACACCCATGTTCCCTCGTACATAAATCATCTCGGAGCATTCTGAAGGAATTTAAAATTGTTTTTCCCAGATCACACTGAGATTGAACCAAAAGCTCAGAACACCTATGTTTCTTGAACAGTTAAATTTTATTTTGTCCCGGATCACATTAAGATTGAACCAGAAGCTTAAGAACATCCATGTTTCTTCGTAAAGATTTCATCTCAGAGCCATCTGAAGAATTTGAAATATGTTCGTCCCAGATCACGCTGAGATTGAAGCTTCAGAACACCAATGTTTCTTCGTACAGAATTCATCTTAGAGCATTCTGAAGGATCTGAAAATTTGTAATCTCCGATTACGTTGAGATTGACCCAGAAACTTCACAACACCCATGTTCCTTCATACAGAATTCGTCTCGGAACAGTTTAATTTTATTTTGTCCCCGATCAAATTAAGGTTGAAACAGAAACTTCAGAACACCCATGTTCCCTCGTACATAACTCATCTCGGAGCATTCTGAAGGGTTTTAAAGTTTTACATCCCCGATCGCGCTGATATTGAACCAAGAGCTTCAGAACACCCATGACTTTCGTTACATAATTCGTCTGGGAGCTTTTTAATCAATTTAATTTTATTTTGTCCCCGATCACATTAAGATTGAACTAGAAGCTGCACAACACCCATGTTTCTTCGTCAGAATTCATCTTGGAGCATTTTGAAGGATCTGAAAATTATTCATCTCCGATCCCGCTGAGATTGAACCAAAAGCTTCAGAACACCCATGACTTTCGTTACATAATTCGTCTGGGAGCTTTTTAATCAATTTAATTTTATTTTGTCCCCGATCACATTAAGATTGAACTAGAATCTGCACAACACCCCTGTTTCTTCGTACAGAATTCATCTCGGAGAGTTCGGAAAGTTTGAAAATTGTTCTTCACCGATCACGCTGAGATTGAACCAGAAGCTTCAGAACATTCATGTTTTTTTCGTACAGAATTCATCTGAGAGCATTCTGAAGGGTTTTAAAATTGTTCGTCCCCGATCACGCTGAGATTGAAAACAGAAGCTGCAGAACATCCATTTTTCTTCGTAAAGACTTCATATCCGAGCCATCTGAAATATTTGAAAATGTTCGTCCCGATCACGCTGGGATTGAACCAAAAGTTGAGATTGACCTAGAAACTTCAGAACACCCATGTTTTTTCGTACAGACTTCATCTCCGAGGATTCTGAGAGGTTTGAAAATTGATCGTCCCAGATCTCGCTGAGATTGAAACAGAAGCTGAAGAACACCCTTGTTCCTTCAAACAGAATTCGTCTCGGTGCTTTTTGAACAGTTAAATTTTATTTTGTCCCGGATCACATTAAGATTGAACCAGAAGCTTAAGAACATCCATGTTTCTTCGTACAGACTTCATCTCAGAGCCATCTGGAGAATTTGAAATATGTTCGTCCCAGATCACGCTGAGATTGAACGAAAAGCTTCAGAAAACCCATGTTTCTTCGAACAGATTTCGTCTGAGAGCATTCTGAAGGATTACGCTGAAATTGATCCAAGAGCTTCAGAACACCCATGATCTTTCATACAGAATTCGTTTCGGAGCTATTTAAACAGTTTAATTTTATTTTGTCCCCGATCACATTAAGATTGAACCAGAAGCTTAAGAACACCCATGTTCCTTGGTAGAGAATTTATCACGGAGCATTCTGAAAAGTTGGAAAAATGTTTGTTGCCGACAACGCTGAGATTGAAACAAAAGCTTCAGAACACTCATGTTCCTTCGTACAGAATTCATCTTAGAGCCATTCGGAAGGATATGAAAATTGTCCATCTCCGATTACGTTGAAATTGACCCAGAAACTTCAGAACACCGATGTTTCTTCGTACAGACTTCATATCAGAGCATTCTGAAAGGTTTGAAAATGGTTATTCCCGATCACGCTGAGATTGAACCAGGAATTCCAGAACACCCATATTCCTCCGTAAAGAATTCGTCTCGGAGCTTTTTGAACAGTTAAAATTTATTTTGTCCTCGATCACGTTGAGGTTGAACCGGAAGCTTCAGAACACCCTATTCTTTTCGTACCGATTTCATCCCCGTTCGTCCCGATCACACTGAGATTGAACCATAAGTTAAGAACATCCATGTTTCTTCGTACAGACTTCATATCAGAGCATTCTGAAAGGTTTGAAAATGCTTGTTCCCGATCACGCTGAGATTGAACCAAAAGCTTCAGAACACCCATGTTCTTTTCGTACCGATTTCATCCCCGTTCGTCCCGATCACACTGAGATTGAACCATAAGTTAAGAACATCCATGTTTCTTCGTACAGACTTCATATCAGAGCATTCTGAAAGGTTTGAAAATGCTTGTTCCCGATCACGCTGAGATTGAACCAAAAGCTTCAAAACACCCATGTTTCTTCGTAGAGACTTCATCTCAAAGCCATCTGAAGGTTTCGAAAAATGGTTATTCCCGATCACGCTGAGATTGAACCAGGAATTCCAGAACACCCATATTCCTCCATAAAGAATTCGTCTCGGAGCTTTTTGAACAGTTTAAATTTATTTTGTCCTCGATCACGTTGAGGTTGAACCGGAAGCTTCAGAACACCCTATTCTTTTCGTACCGATTTCATCTTAGAGCAATCTGAAGGATTTTAAAGTTTTTCATCCCCGTTCGTCCCGATCACACTGAGATTGAACCAAAAGCTTCAGAACACGCATGTTTCTTCGTACAGAATTTATCTTAGAGCATTCTGAGGGATTTAAAAAATGTTCGTCGCAGATCTCGCTGAGATTGAAACAGAAGCTTCAGAACACCCATGTTTCTTCGTACAGAATTCATCTTAGAGCATTCTGAAGGAATTTAAAATTGTTTTTCCCAGATCACACTGAGATTGAACCAAAAGCTCAGAACACCTATGTTTCTTCGTAGAGACTTAATCTCAGAGCCATCTGAAGGATTTGAAAAATGTTCGTCCCAGATCTCGCTGAGATTGAAACAGAAGCTGAAGAACACCCTTGTTCCTTCAAACAGAATTCGTCTCGGTGCTTTTTGAACAGTTAAATTTTATTTTGTCCCGGATCACATTAAGATTGAACCAGAAGCTTAAGAACATCCATGTTTCTTCGTACAGACTTCATCTCAGAGCATTCTGAAAGGTTTGAAAATGCTTGTTCCCGATCACGCTGAGATTGAACCAAAAGCTTAAAAACACCCATGTTTCTTCGTAGAGACTTCATCTCAAAGCCATCTGAAGGTTTCGAAAAATGATTATTCCCGATCACGCTGAGATTGAACCAGGAATTCCAGAACACCCATATTCCTCCGTCAAGAATTCGTCTCGGAGCTTTTTGAACAGTTTAAATTTATTTTGTCCTCGATCACGTTGAGGTTGAACCGGAAGCTTCAGAACACCCATGTTCTTTTCGTACCGATTTCATCTTAGAGCAATCTGGAGGATTTTAAAGTTTTTCATCCCCATTCGTCCCGATCACACTGAGATTGAACCAAAAGCTTCAGAACACCCATGTTTCTTCGTACAGAATTTATCTTAGAGCATTCTGAAGGATTTAAAAAATGTTCGTCGCAGATCTCGCTGAGATTGAAACAGAAGCTTCAGAACACCCATGTTTCTTCGTACAGAATTCATCTTAGAGCATTCTGAAGGAATTTAAAATTGTTTTTCCCAGATCACGCTGAGATTGAACCAAAAGCTCAGAACACCTATGTTTCTTCGTAGAGACTTAATTTCAGGGCCATCTGAAGGATTTGAAAAATGTTCGTCCCAGATCTCGCTGAGATTGAAACAGAAGATGAAGAACACCCATGACATTCGTTACATAATTCGTCTGGGAGCTTTTTGATCAATTTAATTTTATTTTGATCACATTAAGATTGAACTAGAAGCTTAAGAACACCCATGTTCCTTGGTAGAGAATTTATCACGGAGCTTTTTGAAAAGTTTGAAAAATGTTTGATGCCGATAACGCTGAGATTAAAAACTGAAGCGGCAGAACATCCATGTTTCTACGTACAGACTTCATCTCAGAGTCATCTGAAAGATTTGAAATATGTTCGTCCCAGATCACGCTGAGATTGAACTAGAAGCTTCAGAACATTCATGTTTCTTCGTACAGAATTCATCTTAGAGCATTCTGAAGGGTTTTAAAATTGTTCGTCCCCGATCACGCTGAGATTGAAACAGAAGCTGCAGAACACTCATGTTTTTCGTACATAATTCATCTTAGAGCATTCTGAAGGATTTAAAAAAAAGTTCGTCCCGATCTCGCTGAGATTGAACCAGGAATTCCAGAACACCCATATTCCTCCGTAAAGAATTCGTCTCGGAGCTTTTTGAACAGTTTAAATTTATTTTGTCCTCGATCACCTTGAGGTTGAACCGGAAGCTTCAGAACACCCTATTCTTTTCGTACCGATTTCATCTTAGAGCAATCTGAAGGATTTTAAAGTTTTTCATCCCCGTTCGTCCCGATCACACTGAGATTGAACCAAAAGCTTCAGAACACGCATGTTTCTTCGTACAGAATTTATCTTAGAGCATTCTGAGGGATTTAAAAAATGTTCGTCGCAGATCTCGCTGAGATTGAAACAGAAGCTTCAGAACACCCATGTTTCTTCGTACAGAATTCATCTTAGAGCATTCTGAAGGAATTTAAAATTGTTTTTCCCAGATCACACTGAGATTGAACCAAAAGCTCAGAACACCTATGTTTCTTCGTAGAGACTTAATCTCAGAGCCATCTGAAGGATTTGAAAAATGTTCGTCCCAGATCTCGCTGAGATTGAAACAGAAGCTGAAGAACACCCTTGTTCCTTCAAACAGAATTCGTCTCGGTGCTTTTTGAACAGTTAAATTTTATTTTGTCCCGGATCACATTAAGATTGAACCAGAAGCTTAAGAACATCCATGTTTCTTCGTACAGACTTCATCTCAGAGCATTCTGAAAGGTTTGAAAATGCTTGTTCCCGATCACGCTGAGATTGAACCAAAAGCTTAAAAACACCCATGTTTCTTCGTAGAGACTTCATCTCAAAGCCATCTGAAGGTTTCGAAAAATGATTATTCCCGATCACGCTGAGATTGAACCAGGAATTCCAGAACACCCATATTCCTCCGTCAAGAATTCGTCTCGGAGCTTTTTGAACAGTTTATTTTGTCCTCGATCACGTTGAGGTTGAACCGGAAGCTTCAGAACACCCATGTTCTTTTCGTACCGATTTCAGATTTCATCTTAGAGCAATCTGAAGGATTTTAAAGTTTTTCATCCCCGTTCGTCCCGATCACACTGAGATTGAACCAAAAGCTTCAGAACACCCATATTTCTTCGTACAGAATTTATCTTAGAGCATTCTGAAGGATTTAAAAAATGTTCGTCGCAGATCTCGCTGAGATTGAAACAGAAGCTTCAGAACACCCATGTTTCTTCGTACAGACTTCATCTCAGAGCATTCTGAAAGGTTTGAAAATGCTTGTTCCCGATCACGCTGAGATTGAACCAAAAGCTTCAAAACACCCATGTTTCTTCGTAGAGACTTAATCTCAGGGCCATCTGAAGGATTTGAAAAATGTTCGTCCCAGATCTCGCTGAGATTGAAACAGAAGATGAAGAACACCCATGTTCCCTCGTACATAACTCATCTCGGAGCATTCTGAAGGGTTTTAAAGTTTTACATCCCCGATCGCGCTGAGATTGAACCAAGAGCTTCAGAACACCCATGACTTTCGTTACATAATTCGTCTGGGAGCTTTTTGATCAATTTAATTTTATTTTGTCCCCGATCACATTAAGATTGAAACAGAAACTTCAGAACACCCATGTTCCCTCGTACATAACTCATGTCGGAGCATTCTGAAGGGTTTTAAAGTTTTACATCCCCGATCGCGCTGAGATTGAACCAAGAGCTTCAGAACACCCATGACTTTCGTTACATAATTCGTCTGGGAGCTTTTTGATCAATTTAATTTTATTTTGTCCCCGATCACATTAAGATTGAAACAGAAACTTCAGAACACCCATGTTCCCTCGTACAAAACTCATCTCGGAGCATTCTGAAGGGTTTTAAAGTTTTACATCCCCGATCGCGCTGAGATTGAACCAAGAGCTTCAGAACACCCATGACTTTCGTTACATAATTCGTCTGGGAGCTTTTTGATCAATTTAATTTTATTTTGTCCCCGATCACATTAAGATTGAACTAGAAGCTTAAGAACACCCATGTTCCTTGGTAGAGAATTTATCACGGAGCTTTTTGAAAAGTTTGAAAAATGTTTGATGCCGATCACGCTGAGATTAAAAACTGAAGCGGCAGAACATTCATGTTTCTTCGTACAGACTTCATCTTAGAGCATTCTGAAGGGTTTTAAAATTGTTCGTCCCCGATCACGCTGAGATTGAAACAGAAGCTGCAGAACACTCACGTTTCTCAGTACAGAATTCATCATAGAGCTTTTTGAAGGATTTGAAAAATGTTCTTCCCAGATCACGCTGAGATTGAACCAGAAGCTGCACAACACCCATGTTTTTCGTACATAATTCATCTTAGAGCATTCTGAAGGATTTTAAAAAAAGTTCGTCCCGATCTCGCTGAGATTGAAACAGGAACTTCAGAACACCCATGTTTCTTCGTACAGAATTCGCCTCGGAGCTTTTTTGAACAGTTAAAATTCAATTTGTCCCCGATCACGTTAAGATTTGAACAAGAAGCTTCAGAACACCCATGTTTCTTCGTACAGTTTTGTTTTCGTCCCTGATTACGCTGAGATTTGACCACTAGCTTCTGAACACCCTTTGATTTTAATTTGAATGTGAAAACTAGGTTTAACTGATCCTATTTATGTTTAACAATAAAGAAGTCCAAACAAAACTACAAACTTTTAAAATACCATGATTGAGAAAACAACACTGTGAACAGCAACCAAACCTACACTAAGTAAAATAAAAACAAAATAGCAACAAAATTAAAATAAAATAGCATTTGCAAAAACAGATTAGTTCATAAAGGCAAGGAAAGGATCCCCACACATCACTGCACATCGTTTTGAGATCAAGTGTACAAGAAACATAGCTCAGAGAAAGCCACTGAAGAAGTGTTTAGTCATTTAGTACGGTAGCCACCACAGTCCCAAAATCTAAGCTCCATTATTTTTACAAGAGAAAATGTGAACCATTTGGTCAATACAATAATTAACTTATATGAAAAGTAATTAATTTAAAAAACGTTAAACAAAAACTAACGAAAATATTTGTAGGATTATAATAACCCATACATTTATCACATTTAATTTGGATAAAACATGTTGATAAAAATTAAAAAGTTTCTTTGAACCAAAGTAAGATAAAGTTAGATAATGCTATAGATAAAGGTTATACATTTCAAGCTACTGAGGGCGTAAAGGGACTTTTTTCTTTGAGCTGAAATTACAGCATCATATACTTTTCGTATGTTTCATATAAGGTATTAAATAAACACCATTTGCAATAATAACAATTAAAAACAAATCGTTGGTTGATCTCATGATTGTTGTGTCCTCGGTCTTTTGAACAGCAAGATATGTGGTTCTGGTGAAAAAACGAACAAGAAACAACCTGAATGGAAACTTAGAAAATGGTGTGAAGAACAAAAAAACAAAACATTTCCTAGCCTAAATGTTAAGTTCATCACGTGATCCCAAGATTATTAGCACAAATATGGATTGTATAACTTTAGTGTATATGAACGTTTAGTTTTGTTTAAATTCATCTACATGTATATTGTAGACGTTTAGTAGAGAATTGATGAAAAATTAAATATAACTAGTTTAAGCGAGAAAATCATGTAAATATCTTTTTTATAGAGGGGTTGTTCTGAGAACTAGAAATGAGATAAGGCTACAGTCACAATACCAAAACAATAAATTTAACAAATTACTTAAATAAATAATTAAAAAATTTGCCCAACTGACGTTCATGTTGTCATAAAACCTATGTGATGGCATACATTTGGGCTTAATTGACAAATGGGGTTTCTAACTTGAAAAGTAAGCATCCTCGTCCAAATTTTTAACTTTGTTTTATTGTTAACTTGAGCAAATTACTTGTATTATATAACAATACAAATTATAAATAGGCCTATGAATTGCTACGGGTATCTTTATTTTGAAGAATTTAAGAGAATTTAAACTATTTTATTTCATAGAAAACAATAGACTTCTATGCTTGTTTTCTCGCTTTGGGTATGCGCGAGACTTGCACAGTCTGGAAATGAAAGCTAAGAGACCCAACATATTGCATCTGAGATGTGAAAAAGCAGCAAATAAGCTTAACAAAACCATGTGATATATATTTTTTTAAACAAGTGGGAAATAAATAACTCTCCAAATAATAATACATAATACATCAAATCGATCACGGTTGATTAGTCGATCGTACATTACACTGTTGATGTAAAGTACGAGTCAAATAGGGTTACTTGTTAGTGTTTTATGTGTGTGAAAGATACAGAAAAACATACTTTTGAAATTTTGAAGTCAACAAGGTGTTAAGTTTAAGTCCAAGGATCACAGCACGGATCCCTGCACATGATCATGATTTTTGTGATATGTGACTTTTTATAAATATTTTGGAAAAAGCATGGGAAAGTCACAGAGTTATGCAGTTGTTAGCTCATGGTTTGGTCAGTTGTATCAATAAACAGAGATGGGCAAATTTCAACAAGGAGAAGCCCACCCCTCTGTTTCATGAAATTCCATTATAGCTCTATTGTGGTGCATTGTACATTCACTCTGGGCTATTGAGGTGTTAACTTTAATAAACAATCAGATAAAAGCAATTAGCAGCTGGGGTTAGATTACCACCACATGTAGCTCCATACATTGGGTATGTTCAGACAGCGTACTAAGTTAGACCCGAACCGGTTTAACTTTACGAGCAGCGGGGGGCGGTCGTAACAAATTTGTTCCCCTTGCGTTCAGACAGCACTGAGTTAAACCCTATATGGTTTATCTTTGGTTTTAAGAGGTCAAAGCAGACGCGACCCCATTACTCTAACATCCGGTTTATTCACAGAAACCGCGCCCTGAGATACTGCTGCCGAGTGCCTGCTGACCGTACACCAGCGCGCTGTGTGAGTTAAACCAGATGTCGTCTTTTTTATTCTGTCCACACACAGTGTTAAAAGATAAACCCGAAGCGGTCTAAAGATAAACCCCCCAGCTCGACGGTCTAACTTTTCCGGGTTAAACCCGATTCGGTTTAACTTTAGAACCGTTCAGACACACAGAGTTGAACTCGATCGGGTTGAACCATGAGTTAAACCGACTTTAGTACTGTGTCTGAACGACCTCATTGTCCAGTCAAATCTGTGGTTTGACCTAAACAAAAATGCAACAGAAATAATTTTTGATGCAAAAGTCTCTTGAAACCCTCTCAAACAACATATAAAAAAGTAGAAAAAAGGAAGTAGGGGAAATGTGCATAATTTGCATAAATTAAAAATGTCCGCTTTGCCTCTATTTTCACTAATATACATACACACACGCCCTGAAAACAGTAGAAAATGATACCATTGTAACATCATCTTTGCACGGTTATAATCACTGCGTATTTTCCCAATACAGTTGAAAGGAAAAATTTAAGGATGGCCGTCGCTTTCAAGATTGCTGATGTCTTGAGGAACAGTGTCGGCCGAAGAAACATTTAAATTTGGGTTCATTTTTTTTTAAACGGACACACTGGTTTACTGTTTACATAACTTAGTGGTGTAGAATCATTAACAATAATTTTCAGATGTTTTTTTCTTCTTCTTCAAATAGTTGAAACAACCACAAAACAAACCAAAAATATGGTAGAACAACAAGTAAAAAGCTAAAAAAAAAAAGCATGATGAATCCAAAGTTGAAAAACTACTATGTAGTTGGCCTACTACTACTTGTAATACACTAGCAAAGCAAAAAGTAGTTGAAAAGCGAAATGATTTCGAGCGCACAAAATGATTTAAAAGCCCTGGAAATAAATAATTTCGTGCGTACAAAATGAATTTGTTCCCTTGAAATATTATCTTGTTACCTCAAATTATTTTCCCCCTTGAATATTATTCGAGGGATGATTTTGAGGGAACGAAATACTACTTTGAGGTTTGAAATACTATTTCTTGGGCATAAATTGTTTTTAAAGTGGTCTAAATGAATGATTTTAAAGTGCACACAATGATTTAAATCCCTCAAAATATTATTTCAGTCCCTCAAAATATCCTTCCAAATAATATTTTAAGGAAACAAAATAAATTTTTTTGAAGGAACGAAATACTATTGGAAAGGGATGAAATACTATTTCCAGGGAATGTCAATGAAATTCTGAATACATAATCTCTTTTGTCAAATATTCATGACTAATTGATAACTAGAACAGCGAAGATGCCATGAAAGAAAAACAAAGACACATAGAACTAGACATGTAGTGTTTTGTATATATACAAACACTTGGTGTTCAGATTGTGTGATTAGAAGGTAAGTACATTGAGAGTTAAATCAAAAAGAAATTTACAAATGTTGACATAAAACCCATTTTAAAAAAAACACCTAAATATATTATCTACCTTAACTTAAACATCTGGCATGGACAGGAAGTCAGGTCAAACCATGTCGCTAACATTAAAAAAGAACTCACGCACATCAAACTTTCACAGGCGAAGCAAAGATTCAAATCATAATAGCTGTGGTTTTCAAGATATGCATTTAAAATTTGGTAAAACTGCACCGTTAAGGTGACGTCTTGTTACAATTGATGCCATCATTTTTCAAGAACAAACTTTTTAAAATATCTCAGCTTTGAGTACATCCAAAAGTTCAGCTCAAATGGGAATGTTATTACGATGAAGAAGCCCTGAAAATTTTACATTTAAGGTAACGTCATGTAAAACCTGATAAAAACCCGATGTGACAGGACCTAAAATTTTGGAATACCTACATGTAGCAAAAAAAAGGAATTTTGAACTGATTTTAACCTGCGGCTAGAGGGCACTCTTGAATTTTAATGTTGCCATTGGTCTTATTTTCTAAACCAGACATTTGTCAGACTACAACATCGGTGGAAACAACTCCAAAAAGTTGCAACTTTTAAACTACAAGGCACTTCCGGTTTCGACCGTAAGTAGAGGTCACGTAATGTCATGCACACAATAAAAAGTGAAGACCTATATTACCATTGTATAATCCTGCAAAAAGCAACCTACATGCAGGGTCTTTTATCCTCAATTTTATATGAGCAAATTGATTTTCAACAAATTAATATTTAATGACGTAGATTTCCCAGCAGTTTACTGTCAGAGCGGGCTAAAAATTTATGCCATAGAGCATGATAACAGCATTAGCCTGAACATCTGACGTCACACTTCAAGGCTTGTGAATAACGCCAGATACCAGCCTTGAGCGCCTGGCGGAATCCAGCCATATGTAACCTTTGACCTTACATTCATTCAAATGGCAGAGATTCGTAGTCTACACACAGTACATTATGAATAAAATAAAAAACTACATACAAACATTATGTACACACGCACAGCACAGCCATTCCATGGCAAAACAGCCAAACTCAAAAACTGTTTTTTAATGTAAGATTATTTCTGGGTAAATAGAGGGCGCTTTTTCCATTTCAAAGTTTTAAAGGCATACTATGCATGGATGTGAATATAACATGTGCGTTATCTCAGCAAACCTTTCCACAATGGAGAAAGTTGCTTTAGGAAAAGGTCTTAACTTTGTTTCCACTCCGGCTAAACCCACAAACAAAAAACTTCTGAGTGATTTCAATATCTTCCAAAGAAGAATGAGAATTGCTTTTGTAATGCACAACAAACCTGCCAAGGCTCTACTTTTCAAACACCTTAAAAATGGCATCCAAATTCAACACAATGTGCGAAACTCGAAAATTATTCGGAAGCCACAAAGTACCGATTTGCTCATATTCGATTGCGCAACCAGCTCAGGAATATGACCAAACAAGAAATATCAGCCTTAACCAAAATGAAGAACAATCCAGACATCGTAATAAAACCTTACCATAAATGAAGAGGCATTTGCATAATGAACCGCACTGACTACCTAGAAGTAGGTTACCGACATCTTGAATCCGAGCACTACACAAAGCTTGACCAAGAACCAGACCATCACAATGGTCCACAACCTACTCATCAATATGCATAGAAACGACTAAATCAATAACCAAACCCTGGCATATCTTGATCCACTTTCACAACCAGGCCAATGCCATACCATGTTCATTCTCCCAAAACACCACCTGCGGGCGCCCCTTTTGTAGGGAGACTTATATTAAGTGGATGTTCAAGCCCCACCTGCCCACAGTCAAAATTTCTGAACTTGTGGACTATTTCCTTCAAGAGCCTGTCTTTATCCTTGCAGATAAAGACAGGGGACCACTAGTCTATAACAGCATGACCATTAATTTGATATAGCGCCATCATCCATGTGAAATGTACCGCTAACGTTTTCGTTTCAAATGTGGGACTATACACAGGCTTTGTGGACTTTGAACCTTATGATAAATTGAGCGGAACAGTCAGTCGCAGTGCTTTTCTCTATACAGATTAAATGTGGGTCAAGACTAACGGTGGCTCTAATGCACGTTTTGGACTAGAAGTAAAGGTCATTCTGTATCATTTCTGTGCAAAAATTTGAGCGGGCTTAATGACCTACAACCTGATGTAAAAAGTTTGACTAAATTATGAGTGGGTATTGAGATATTAATTGGGTATTAATTTTTGAAATTTTCAACTTCCCGTTTCAACCGGAAGTGGAGGTCAGATGAGGTAACACTCTGTGTACCATTTGTAAATTCATAAAAGGCCTATTCATTGATGTGTAAATTGTGAAAATCCATTGTGCAGTTTTAGAGTTTTTAATATTAAACTGTAATATAATTCAACAATTGATGACGTCATCATGACGTCACTACAGCGGTGTCTTCTACTAATAAAGATCTAACTATATGTGAAGTTTCAAGGTTGTGTGAGCTTGAGAAGGGTGTCTTTCCTAGCGGACAATCACAGGAGAAAAGAAGGAGTTCAAAGAAGGTTTTTTTTAACGTACAAAAACAAGAGGTGTTCCAGGCGGAAAGCCTGAACTCCCCCCCCAAAAAAAAAAACAGAAAAAACTAGACATGATTTTTTGTAGAAACAAAAACAAGGTGTTCAGTGTAGACATGTCCGAGTTAGCGTAAATATGTCTTAGTACGAAATATTGATATATGTAAACTGAATGGTGGCTCTAAAGATTTGCAAATTTGAGATAAGAAACATTGATAAATTTAAAAACTGATGACGTCATATGATTTCAAAACTTTTTTTTTATCGAGACTTTAATAATCTCATTAACCTTTTACCTATGTGTTATAAGCAATGTATACTCGGTACTTTTTTGATCAAGTTTCTTACAAAAAAAGAACAACACAGGCCAAGTTACTCGGGTGGGATTCGAACCCACGACATTTTTACACTTCAAGAGCAGATGTCTTACCACCAGACCACAGAGCTAGTGTGTCATTGTTGGCAGACAAATGTCCTGACAATTTAGCAACAACAAAGCCTCATATCAGGCATCCTGGACAATCTGATAAATGAACCGTCTGATCAATGGAGCGGAACAGCCAGCCACAGTGCTTTTTGCATTACACACAGTAAATGCAGGGTGATACATAGGTAGCTTTTAACACCCGATTTCGACTAGAAATTTTAATCAAATTGGTATCATGTCTGTGCAAAAGTTTGAGCTGGATCACAGACCTACAATCTGATGTAAAAATTGTGATGAAATGATAAATAGTTATTGAGATATGAATTTTTGAAATGTTCAATTTCCAGATTGAACCGGAAGTCAAGGTCAAATAAGGTCGCACTCTGTGTAGCGTTTTTAGAGTCATAACAGGCCTATCTGATGATGTATACATTGTGAAAATCCATTGTGTAGTTTTGGAGTTATGATTTGTTCAAATATTAAACTTTAATTTAATGTAACTCGACACCTGATGACGGCATCATGACACCACTACGGCGGTGTCTTCTACTAATAAAGATCTAACTATATGTGAAGTTTAAAGGTTGTGTGAGCTTGGAGAGTGCGTCTTTGGAAGCGGACAAGCGTGGGGGATAAGAAGAAGAAGAAAAAGAAGAAGGATTAAACTTTCTCTTTTTTTATCCGGAACAAAAACAAGAGGTGTTCCGGGTGGATTGCCCGAACACCTAAAAAAAAAAACGGTGTCCCGAGCGGAAAGCCCCAACACCTAAAAAACAATCATTTGATCAGGCGATGTAAGGGGTGGGGTCATTAGTACTTGTTTGATATTGGAGTGACTGAGGGGATCAGGGGCAGAGAGGTGATTTGCCTGATATTTCACAAAGATAAAAAACAAATTAAAATAATTATAAATTCAGAAGATTTGCACTTTTGGAACCGTTCATATTCTAAAACTGTTTTATTTTGTTGTTTTAGCTCATTCAACTGGAGACAGTGTCATAATCATAAGTTATACTCTTTTGATATGAATCTGCATATCAGTGACAATATTTGATCCAAGTTTGAAGTTGATAATTCATTAGAGATGGAGTTATGGCCACTCATTGTTTTAGGTCCTTCTACTGGAATGGGTGTCTCACTTATAAGGTCAAAGGTTACAACGGTGAATTATAGCTAAATGGTTTCTAGACCATAACACCAGTTACTTAGACTTGAATCCAAGTCACTAACTTGAGTGAACAAGACAACACTTGTGACAGGAGATGTTGATTGAATCTGTCTACATAAGGTAAAGTCTTTCGGTGGCGAGCATATGTTGTCTTAATTACCTGGTTTATGTATCATATAGTGCACCCAGCCTGGACTCTGCTGTACACCTAGATTTCTCCATTCTGTTTCTGTCATGAGATGATTCCGGGGAAGCAATTTCACTAAAGCCGACGGCAAAATGACATGCCTGTAAAGAAAAATAGCATTAAGGTTCATAAAAAAAAGAGTTCAGACCAGTTACCTACATATTGTATCTCACGACGTGTGGATGAAAAGAGATGCTTTTTAACAGAGACTCAAGTCTGTATTTCAATTTTGAGTAGCTGTCATTTTCCATTAAAAAGAGATAAAAGGTACACTGCAAAACTATTGTCATTCTTAAATTTCAAGTTACCAAGCATGTCCAGCGCAATCTGAAAAACAAGAAGTCAAGTTTTCAACTGTATGATAAGGTGGACATTTGTCACTTTTTGTTAATCATTACCTAAAAAAAATCCACATTATTTATGGAATCTCACTGAAAAACATGTTGTAAAACGAAAACCCAAAACTTGTTTGTGTTCATGTGTGATTTTTTTTCTTTTCTCAATGTTAGGCTGTTACATCCCGTACACGTGTCTGGACAAATTCCCAAAACCTCTGATTTAATCCTTTTAAGTCGTTTGGGCATCGCCCGAAAACCTTGTCAAATTCTGTTATTTAAAAAAAAGCTTTCTATGACCCCTAACAACTAGACACACTTCCCAAACTCACATGATCTTCAAACTTGACACATTTACACTAGTAGATGCCCGTAGATGGCACCACTATAAAAATATCACCAGGTGTTGAATAAATGCGATCCTTTTCTTTATTTAATGTTAGTCCCAGACACTATCCAGGCCTGACCTGGGAGAATGATTGACACTCTTATTGAGATCAATTTATGCCTATCTTGATCCTTTGTTATACATTGTTTTAGTTCTATTCTCACTCAAAAGACAAGCCGCATGCATGGTGTCTTTGTGGTTGTGTTACCTGGTTTTGTGACTTTGAGGAGTGGGTTTTGTGTTCTGGTGTTCACCTGGAAAGTGTGTTGATATCTGCTGGCTTATAGTTTCACTGTTTGTTTATGAACAAGATATGATATATCGATATCTTTTTATTATTATTTTATTATTTATTTGACCTCAACAAATACAAGTATATAAAAAAGCACAGCAAAAGAGAAACGATAATACAACGAACCATACAAAATACTAATGAACACAACATTATTCAGGCAAAAAGCACACAATAATTATACAAAAGTGCAGGAATATGATACACGACACATTTCAGTTTATGAAAAGTGGCCCTTGAATGCTTCAATATATTTTAATTTCTAGCAATAGAATTTCAATGAAAACAGGTGAATGTTAAAGTTTGTAAGCTAAGGAACCTAAGTGTACCTAATAAGGAACTTTTTTGTTTATTTTTTTTAAACGAAATTAAGTAGACAAAAATAAGGCCCCCGAAACAGAACGTCTGTGTTACATCAACGGCAATGTTTTTTTTGTAAACTGGTGTTCTACAACATTGTATGAAATTTCAAAACAAAAATCAGCCACAAGCCTTTTATATATACCCATGAAGTTATTTATGGCAAAATTTTGTTCGTGTCCACCAAAGTTCAATTGCTACATCGATCAATAGCGGTTGAGCTTGCAGTAATTTGAACCACACACGTGTAGATTGTGTGCAGCATACACTACATACTTCACAAAATATCAGCGTCATAGAGGGTTTCAAAAACGCTAGAGAGCTACAAATTTTGTTTTCACGGCAGCTTTAATTTTCGTGTCCATTACTTATGTACACATGCAATTCGATCGCGCGCACCTTACGTCATCAGAATGGCTCGTGGTGCAAATTTCTAGTAAGCTAGTGGGTTCATCTTACGTGTTGCATGTCCAAGGTTGGTTGCCATTGGTTACGTTTGTTGACATATCACGCGATTGCTTCATGTCCACTTTTAGGACACGAGTTATGTACAGAAGTTGGAGGTTGGAGGTAAGTTTTCTCGCTAAATACTGCCTACATTTCTTGAAAACCATAATTGCTAAAGTCCTTGGAACGTAGCAGCAAAGCTGAATAACGTTTGTTGACAAGCATGAACAATTTGGGGTGTTCAATCACAGTAGTTCTTTGCAAAATCGTAGTTTTTTAGTTGAAAGTCCGAAAGATTTCTAAACATGGCGCCTGATTTTCATGTCCGCGTTATGTACGAAATACGATGCAACAAATTTTGTATTTATTGTGGTCAGTGGGGTTTTACAATTAGATTAGTATTAAAAAGGTCCATACTATTCAAATGTTCTAAAACAATGTTGTCACTAGTGGGTAAAGACCAATTAATTTTCCCCCAAAATGTGTATACAGTTTTGGTGTCCATGTTATGTACGCTTATTCACGTTATTTGCCACAGTTCACCCGCCTAAAAATATTGCAAATAAGTCAGTGTTTTTTTTTAACCATGTCTTCTTATTTTTATGGGTCAGTGCATCATTTTAACAAACTTTTTAAATTTGTCATGCCACTTTTTACAGAAGTTAAGATCATATTGGTATCATTTGTGTGCAAAAGTTTGAGCAGGTTAACAGACCTACAATCTGATATAAAAATTGTGATAAAATAATAAGTAGTTCAGGAGATATGAATTTATGAATTTTTAAACTTCCGGTTTGAACCGGAAATCAGGGTCAAATGCGGTCACATTGTGTGGAGCGTTTTTAGAGTCATGACAGGCCTATCCGATGATGTACAGATTGTGAAAATCCATTATGTGGTTATGGAGTTATGATTTTTTCAAATATAAACCTTTGAATTAATGTAACTCGACACCTGATGACGTCATCATGATGTAACTAAAGCGGTTTCATCTCTTAATGAATATCTAACTATATGTGAAGTTTTAAGTTCATATGATTTTAGGAAGGGAGCTTTTGTTAGCGGACAAGGGACGCTGAGAAGAAGAAGAAGAAGAACTAGACTTAGAATTTTTGTTTATTACAAAAATACGGTGTTCGGTGGTACGTTACATGATGACGTAGTTCAAAAAACATTGAACATAAAAAGATGAATTTTTATACAATGTGTTGTTTTTTATAGTTAAACTTGTACCACACTTTGTAACAACTCCCGTTTCTTGACAAATGTTTATGTTTGTGTTACATTGGCATCAGGTTTTTTTGTTTTATTTTGCACCTCAAAGCCCTTTAAAAATTTGGCCCATCTGGCACGGGATATTGTACATACAGATTTTGCAATGCCAGTTGTATTATATTATTTCAACTAATTATTTGTATATTCCTGTTTAACCGGAAGTCAAGGTTAAATGGTTAAGTTGAATATTGTGTATGTCGTTTCTTAAGTTTCTTAAGTTATTACTATCAATAAATACAAATTCAAATGTGTTGTTGAGAAATTATTTTTCTTGTGTACCGCGTGTTTAATTTATCAATACCATTCAGACGACGTATGGATTGTAACAATCCATTGTGTGGTTAAGGAGTTATGAATTTTTCAAAAATTACACGGACTACCATTATTTGGATGTGCAATATACAATGAAATAGCGAGCGACGCCAAAAGTATTCCTATAGGTGGCTTTACAGTTTCAATCAAAGATCGTATAGCGCCGTAGGCGGTAACGATCTTTGGTTTCAATACAGACATGTTAACTTAAACTACGCGCGCAATGTACATGTGGCTGTATGGACGTGTAGCAAGACCTTGACTACACGTGCTCGTACACGTGCGTGGCTGGTACAGGTTTGACATACATTGTATTTACGTGTAGGCCTACGCTACCGTGCGTTGTCGTACAAGGTCGTTCAACAGACACTTGAGCTTTGACGCCCAGTTTTGACCGGATGCAAAGATTAAATAGCTATAATCTCTGTGCAAAAGTTTCGGCAGAATTACTCATCTATAGCCTGATGCAAAATTCATGTTAAAATATGACGTAGTTTTTGAGATATGAATTTTGTGAAATTTTCAACTTCCGGTTTGAACCGGAAGTCAAGGTCAAATGGGGTCATGTTGTGTGTAGCGTTTGTTGACCTTTTAACGACCAATCCGATGATGTGTAGATTGTAAAAATCCGACATGTGGTTCATGAGTTATGATTTTTTACAAATATTAAACATTGATTTAATGTAATTCAATACCCGATGACGTCATCATGACATCATCATGTTTGTAGCGTGTTGATGGTAATGTTTAATTGCCTTATGAGTTTCAATGTTCAAATCAATTTCAAATTTGAGTTACGACAAAAACTTGATTTTTTTAACGAAAAAACACAAACGCAGACTTTGACCTTCCGTTAAGACCGGAAGTGAAGGTCATGCGATTTTTGCGTTAACTTTTCAAATGTTGCCCCAATCTTGATGTATCAGATGCTCAACTATGAGTTGCATAGCTTTTAAATTCACGAAGATACAGCAATTAGCAAATGGTCATTTTTCAACATTAAAACCCTTGTCATGACGTCATCAGTGTCGTCATCATTCTAAAAAAGTGGCGGTTTCAGCTACTCACTATTGCCTATGTACACAGTAAGTTTTAAGTTTGTACAAGCTTTACTTTTGTTTAAAATTGCTGGAGAAGGTTCAGAGGGAAAGAAGAACACGAGGAAACTAGACTTAGAATTTTTGTTTATTACAAAAATACGGTGTTCGGTTGAACGTTACATGATGACGTAGTTCAAAAACATTGAACATAAAAAGATGAATTTTTATTCAATGTGTTGTTTTTTATAGTTAAACTTGTACCACACTTTGTAACAACTCCCGTTTCTTGAGAAATGTTTATGTTTGTGTTACATTGGCATCAGGTTTTTTGGTTTTATTTTGCACCTCAAAGCCCTTTAAAAATTTCGCCCATCTGGCACGGGATATTGTACATACAGATTTTGCAATGCCAGTTGTATTATATTATTTCAATTAATTATTTGTATATTCCTGTTTAACCGGAAGTCAAGGTTAAATGGTTAAATTGAATATTGTGTATGTGGTTTCTTAAGTTTCTTAAGTTATTAATATCAATAAATACAAATTCAAATGTGTTGTTGAGAAATTATTTTTCTTGTGTACCGCGTGTTTAATTTATCAATACCGTTCAGACGACGTATGGATTGTAACAATCCATTGTGTGGTTAAGGAGTTATGAATTTTTCAAATATTACACGGACTACCATTATTTGGATGTGCAATATACAATGAATACAATGAAATAGCGAGCGACGCCAAAAGTATTCCTATAGGTGGCTTTACAGTTTCAATCAAAGATCGTATAGCGCCGTAGGCGGTAACGATCTTTGGTTTCAATACAGACATGTTAACTTAAACTACGCGCGCAATGTACATGTGGCTGTATGGACGTGTAGCGAGACCTTAACTACACGTGCTCGTACACGTGCGTGGCTGGTACAGGTTTGACATACATTGTATTTACGTGTAGGCCTACACTACCGTGCGTTGTCGTACAAGGTCGTTCAACAGACACTTGCGCTTTGACGCCCAGTTTTGACCAGATGCAAAGATTAAAATGCTATAATCTCTGTGCAAAAGTTTCGGCAGAATAACTCATCTATAACCTGATGCAAAATTCATGTTAAAATATGACGTAGTTTTTGAGATATGAATTTTGTGAAATTTTCAACTTCCGGTTTGAACCGGAAGTCAAGGTCAAATGGGGTCATGTTGTGTGTAGCATTTGTTGACCTTTTAACGACCAATCCGATGATGTGTAGATTGTAAAAATCCGACATGTGGTTCATGAGTTATGATTTTTTACAAATATTAAACATTGATTGAATGTAATTCAATACCCGATGACGTCATCATGACATCATCATGTTTGTGGCCTCTTGATGATAATGTCCAATTGCCTTATGAGTTTCAATGTTCAAATCAATTTCAATTTTGAGTTATGACAAAAATTTGATTTTTTTTGACGAAAAAACACAAAGGCAGACTTTGACCTTCCGTTAAGACCGGAAGTGAAGGTCATGCGATTTTTGCGTTAACTTTTCAAATGTTGCCTCAATCTTGATGTATCAGATGCCCAATTATGAATTGCATAGCTGTCAAATTCACGAAGATACAGCAATTAGAAAAGTCATTTTTCAACATTAAAAACCTTGTCATGACGTCATCAATGTCGTCATCATTCCAACAAAGTGGCGGTTTCATCTACTTACTATTGCCTATGTACACAGTAAGTTTTAAGTTTGTACAAGCTTTACTTTTGTTTAAAATTGCTGGAGAAGGTTCGGAGGGAAAGAAGAACACGAGGAAAAAAAACCAAAAAAAAACAAAACAAAAAAAACATAACAATAACAATAGTTGTTCGGCTGTTAGCCGAACACCTAAAAAAAACAAAAAAAACAACATAACAATAACAATAGTTGTTCGGCTGTTAGCCGAACACCTAACTAGACATGAGAATTTGTTTGATAACAAATTCGAGGTGTTCGGATTCAAGTAAAGCTGACTGGAGTGATCGTGAGCTGTGCTGTTTGTTATTGTGAAAACAGAATGAATAGCTATTAAATAATGTTTTTTAAAGTGTTTTACAGAACTTCCAGTTTAGACAGGTTAAAAGGTCAAGACAAGATCACCAACATATTCATTTTTGTGAAGTATGTGGAGCCCATGTTGAAACAATTATAAAAACTCTGCAAAAGGCTTCTATTAAAACTGTATTTTGAACTGTTTTAACCTGCCGCCAGATGGCGCTCTTAAATCTTATTTTGTTTGAACCAGACCCTTGTCAGACTATAACATCGTTAAAATCAACTCCAAAAAAGTTGCACACTTTTTGGTTCACGAGTTATGTTTTTTAGCAAAACAAAAAACACTAGGCAAGTTCATGGATGAAACATATCAACATTATTGTAGACAAAAAAGGAATGCCCCTTCTTGTTAACGGTGATTTTGAAATAAAGCTTACCATTTTAATCACCGTGTCTGAAGGGCATACTCAGAGGGCCTAGAGCGCCTTTGGCAGGCATGGTCACGTCGATCAACGTGACGTGGGTCTCGGTGTTTAATGAGAAACAAACCAATGTCGTTCTTTTTCAGTTGAAGTTTTTGTCATTTAGTCAAAGTCATACAAATCCCTAAAGCAGGTGGACATCTCAGTAAAACCTGCTCTTTTATTCCTTGTTTTCCATTAAGCCATCAGACGAGCACAGCGGAACTAAATTCACACTGAACTTTGAATGAGTTTGAGTTTTTTATGTGCGGGACACGTGTTGTTACAACGTACAAGAATAAGCAACGCAATGATACATTTCCGTTGTGTGGGACTGTGTGCACAGGCTTCGTGGACTTTGAACCTTATGAATAATGGAGAGGACAGTCAGTTACAGCGCTTTTCTCCATACACAAATAAACTGCGGTTAATACTAACTTTGGTTGTAACACCCATTTAGGACCAGAAGTTAAAGTCATATTGGCATCATTTTTGTGCAAAAGTTTCGAAAGGATCACAGATCTACAATCTGATGTAAAAATTGTGATGAAATGATCAGTAAATTTTGAGATATGAATTTTTTAAATATTCAACTTCCGGTTTGAACCGGAAGTCAAGGTCAAATGAGGTCGCGTTCAGTGTAGCTTTTTTAGAGTCATACCAGGCCTATCCGATGATGTATAGATTGTGAAAATCCATTGTGTAGTTTTCGAGTTATGATTTTTTCAAATATTAAACTTTGATTTAACGTAACTCGACACCAGATGACGTCATCATGACATCACTAAGGCGGTGTCTTCTACACATACATATCTAACTATGTGTGAAGTTTAAAGGTTGTGGGAGACTGGGAAGTGTAACTTTGTTAGCGGACAATCGCGGGGGATAAGAAGAAGAAGAAGTATTAAAAAAAAAATTTAAAAAAAAACGGAACAATAATAAGAGGTGTTCCGGGCGGATTGCCCGAACACCTAAGAAGTATCAATAACTAGAAATAAGAATTTGTTTGATAACAAATTCGAGGTGTTCGGATTCAAGTAAAGCTGACTGGAGTGATCGTGAGCTGTGCTGTTTGTTATTGTGAAAACAGAATGAATAGCTATTAAATAATGTCTTTTAAAGCGTTTTACAGAACTTCCAGTTTATACAGGTTAAAAGGTCAAGACAAGGTCACCAACATATTCATTTTTGTGAAGTATGTGGAGCCCATGTTGAAACAATTATAAAAACTCTGCAAAAGGCTTCTATTAAAACTGTATTTTGAACTGTTTTAACCTGCCGCCAGATTGCGCTCTTAAATCTTATTTTGTTTTAACCAGACCCTTGTCAGACTACATCGTTAAAATCAACTCCAAAAAAGTTGCACACTTTTTGGTTCACGAGTTATGTTTTTTTCCATACACAGTACATATTCATAATATACCTGAGCGGGGATTAGCATCAATTCAATCCGATAGTTGAAAATTAAACCATGACAAAATAATGATTTTTGAAAGTAAAAAAACAAAACAAAAAACACTAGGCAAGTTCATGGATGAAACATACATGTATCAACATTATTGTAGACAAAAAAGGAATGCCCCCTCTTTTTAACGGTGATTTTGAAATAAAGCTTACCATTTTAATCACCGTGTCTGAAGGGCATACTCAGAGGTTCTAGAGCGCCTTTGGCAGGCATGGTCACGTCGATCAACGTGACATGGGTCTCGGCGTTTGATGAGAAACAAACCAGTGTCGTTCTTTTTCAGTTGAAGTTTTTGTCATTTAGTCAAAGTCATACAAATCCCTAAAGCAGGTGGACATCTCAGTAAAACCTCCTCTTGTATTCCTTGTTTTCCATTAAGCCATCAGACGAGCACAGCGGAACTAAATTCACACTGAACTTTGAATGAGTTTGAGTTTTTTATGTGCAGGACACGTGTTGTTACAACGTACAAGAATAAGCAACGCAATGATACATTTCCGTTGTGTGGGACTATACGCACAGGCTTCGTGGTGTTTGAACCTTATGAATAATGGAGCGGACAATCAGTTACAGCGCTTTTCTCCATACACAAATTAATTGCGGTTAATACTAACTTTGGCTGTAACACCCATTTAGGACCAGAAGTTAAGGTCATATTGGCATCATTTCTGTGCAAAAGTTTCGAAAGGATCACAGATCTACAATCTGATGTAAAAATTTTGATGAAATGATCAGTAGTTTTTGAGATATGAATTTTTTAAATATTCAACTTCCGGTTTGAACCGGAAGTCAAGGTCAAATGAGGTCGCGTTCAGTGTAGCGTTTTTAGAGTCATACCAGGCCTATCCGATGATGTATAGATTGTGAAAATCCATTGTGTAGTTTTGGAGTTATGATTTTTTCAAATATTAAACTTTGATTTAACGTAACTCGACACCTGATGACGTCATCATGACGTAACTGAAGCGGTTTCATCTCCTAATAAATATCTAACTATATGTGAAGTTTCAAGTTCATATGAGCTTGGAAAGGGTGCTTTTGTTAGCGGACAAGGGACGCTGGAGGAGAAGAAGAAGAAGAAGAAGAAGAAGAAGAAGTATTAAGAAAAAGAAAGAAAACTAGACATAAGTTTTTGTTCCGTAACAAAAACAAGGTGTTCGGTGTAGACATTTTCGAGTAAGCAGAGGTAGTGTTTTCAAAGAGAAAACCGAAAAAACATAACTTAATACGTCAGATAATATTTCAGAGCGGGATAAAAGCATGAACAGTTGTTTGTTAAAATGTCAAGACAAGGTCACCAACATATTCATTTCTGTGAAGTATGTGAAGCCCATGTTGAAAAAATTATAAAAACTCTGCCAAAGGCTTCTAGTAAAACTGTATTTTGAACTGTTTTTAACCCACCGCAAGATGGCGATCTTAATTTTGTTTTTAACCAGACCCTTGTCAGACTGCAACATTGTTAAAATCAACTCCAAAAAAGTTGCCACTTTTAATTACAATGCACTTTCGGTTTTAACTGGAAGTAAAAGACACGTAATTTCATGCAAACAATTAAAATCGAAGACCTATATTACCTTTGTATAATCCCGCAAAAAAAGCAACCCAGGGTCTCTTACCCATTTAACATTTAAATGACGTAGATTTCCGAGGCAGCATCTGTCACAGAGCGAGCAAATAATAAAATCCCAGAGCGGGATAAAAGCATGAACAGTTGTTTGGTATAGCGCCACCCCCGCTTGTGGAATGTTTCCGTTACGTGGGACTGTACACACAGGCTTCGTGGACTTGGAACCTTATGGTTTTCATTACGTGGGACTGTACACAGGCTTCGTGTTGCACACACACTCACACAGGCTTCGTGGACTTTGAACCTTATGATTCATGGCGCTGAACAGTCGGCTACAGTGCTTTTATGTACAAAGATTAAATGCGCGTTAATACTAACGTTGGCTGTAACACCCAGAAGTTAAGGTCATATTGGCATCATTTCTGTGCAAAAGTTTCGGAAGGATCACAGAACTGCAATCTGATGTAAAAATTGTGATAAAATGATCAGTAGTTTTTGAGATATGAATTTTTCAAATATTCAACTTCCGGTTTGAACCGGAAGTCAAAGTCAAATGAGGTCGCGTTCAGTGTAGCGTTTTTAGAGTCATACCAGGCCTATCCGATAATGTATAGATTGTGAAAATCCACTGTGTAGTTTTGGAGTTATGATTTTTTCAAATATTAACCTTTGAATTAATGTAACTCGACAACCGATGACGTCATCATGACGAAACTAAAAATGGTTTCATCTACTAATGAATATCTAACTATGTGTGAAGTTTCAAGTTTATGTAAGCTTAGGAAGTGTGTCTTTGTTAGCGGACAATCGACGCCGAGAAGAAGAAGAAGTAAAAAAAAAACAAAAAAACAAACAAACCGAACAATAAGAAGAGGTCTTCGGACTTTTGTCCGAACACCTAAAAACAAACAAAAACTAGACATTCAGTTTTTGTCTACTACAAAAACAAGGTGTTCGGAATGAGTGATTAGCAGGCAAATATTGAAAGTTAAAAAAAAGAGATTTGCAAATATGGACAGAAAACCTATTTCAAATAAAGCTTGATATTATCTAATCTAATTTAAACTTCCGGTTTGAACAGGAAGGCAGGTCAAACCATGTCACTAACAAATAAAACGAACCCTTACACGTCAAACTTTCACAGGCATGCAAAGATTTAAATCATAAGAGCTGTGGTTCTCAATATATACTTTTAACAAGATTTGGTAAAACTGCCTCTTTAAGGTGACGTCATGTTACAACTGATGACGTAATTTTTCAAGGAAAATAAAATTTGTAACGTCTCAGCTTGAGGACATCCAAAAGTTCAGCTCAAGTGAGATTGTTATTACGTAGATGACGCCTTTAAAATTGACATTGAAGGTGACGTCATGTAAAACCTGATTTTGTCACCGTAACAGTACCTCAAATTTACCTGCCGCTAGAGGGCGCTCTTGTATTTTAATGACGCCATCGGTCTTATTTTTAAAATCAGACCTTTTCAGACTACAACTTCATACAAAACGACTCCAAAAAAGTTGCAACTTTTAAATAACAAGGCACTTCCGGTTTCAACCGGAAGTACAGGTCACGTAATGTCACGCATACAATTAAAATCGAAGACCTACCTTCGTATAATCCCGCAAAAAGCAACCCAGGGGCTTGTATACTTGATTTTATATGAAATTTCAAAGATTAAAATATTAAATGACGTATATTTCGTAGGCGGCATCTGTCACAGAGCGAGCCAATATTAATGTCCCAGAGCGGGATAAGAGCATGAACAGTTATTTGATATTGCGCCATCATGCTTGAGGAATGTACATGTACTGCTTACGTTTCCGTTATGTAGGACTATGCGCACAGGCTTTGTGGACTTTGAACCTTATGAATAATGCAGCCGAACAGCCAGCTGCAGCGGTTTTCCTTACGTGGGTTAATACCAACGTTGTTTGTCACGCCCGTTTAGGACAATAAGTTTTGGTCATAATGGTATCATCTGTGTGCAAAAGTAATGAGTTTCCATTACGTGGGACTGTACACACAGGCTTCGTGTTGCATGCACAGGCTTCGTGGACTTTGAACCTTATGATTCTTGGTGCTGAACAGTCGGCTACAGAGCTTTTCTAAGTACAAAGATTAAATGCGCGTCAATACTAACGTTGGCTGTAACACCCATTTAGGACCAGAAGTTAAGGTCATATTGGCATCATTTCTGTGCAAAAGTTTCGGAAGGATGACAGAACTAGAATCTGATGTAAAAATTGTGATGAAATGATCAGTAGTTTTTTGAGATATGAATTTTTAAAATATTCAACTTCCGGTTTGAACCAGAAGTCAAGGTCAAATGAGGTCAAACTTTGTGTAGCGTTTTTAGAGCCATAACAGGCCTATCCGATGATGTATAGATTGTGAAAATCTATTGTGTAGTTTTGGAGTTATGATTTTTTCAAATATTAAACTTTGATTTATTGTAACTTGACACCTGGTGACGTCATCATGACATCACTACAGTGGTGTCTTCTACTTATAAAGATCTAACCATATGTGAAGTTTAAAGGTTGTGTGAGCTTGGAAAATGCGTCTTTGTTAGCGGACAATCGCGGGGGATAAGAAGAAGAAAAAGAATAAGTATTAAAAAAAAAAAAAAAAAAAAAAAACGGAACAAAAACAAGAGGTGTTCGCGCTATGCTCCGAACACCTAATAAGAGGTGTTCCGGGCTGAATGCCCGAACACACCTTCCCAATGATGCATAGATTGTCAAAACCCAATGTGTGGTTCATAAGTTATGCTTTTTTGAAACATTAAATTTCGACTTCCGGTTTGAACCGGATGTTAAGGTCAAACGGGTCACATTTTATGCTGCACGTGTTTAATTTACCAAGACCGTTCAGACAACGTATGGATTGTAACAATCCAATGTGTCTGTCATTGATGACGTCATCAAATTACACGCCGTCCTCTTGTGAAAAATAAAATCGTACATATTATTTGAAAGGGCAGAGAGTCAAATGTTTTCATTTTATATGTAGTGACATTTTCCGACTTCCCTTTCATCTTGGCTACAGATCTCGATACAAAGCTGGAACATACTCACAAGTACAACTATCAAATATGCAATTCACTGAATCAAACTTATTTTTAACAAAAATTGATTCTTTATTAATTAATAAATCACAATTAGTTTACACAAGCTATGTTATTCATATTGACATTATTAAGTTTATAATTCTTAGAATTTTTCAACAGGAATTCAATTAAAGTTGGATTCTCATTACATGTACACTTGATGATGTCGTTAAAATAGGTCAAGCAGACTGTAAGCTGTCGGTTGTTTTTTATAAATAGCTGGTTTGATTTTTGGACATTGTTTTCCATACGGAACGGTTTGTTTATTGAAGACCTTTGATAGAATGAACTGTAAAAGACACTTGTTTTGTATAAATATGCAAAACAAAGGCGCGTCGTGATGATACAAGTTTAAGCCTCTCGTAAATTTGGACTATTAAAAAATTTAGTCAAGTACTATTTCTACCTCTGTGGTGCATCATACACTTGGCAAGACAATAAGGAGAGAAACACAACATGTGTGTAATCTTTCACTGGAAACCATTCCGATACTGGATGTGCTGTATTCTGAAAAAGAAAAACAGTATTAACAATAAACAAACTAATATCAGGTCTCAAACTAATATCTTATTGACACTAATACTATATAAATCATAGCACATTATTTTCAATGCATAAACAAAATACAATAACTTGTGTTTAGAATGTTTCAAAAAAATATTTGTATTTCAACAGAAAGTCTCACAGTAGGCCCTACATGTATTCTGCACAGTCATGTTATCTATGTTTAACATAATGCAATAATTTAAATGGAAAATGGGCTCAGCCAGCAGTTTTATTTCAATTCCTTTGGAAACGTTTGACCTTGCAAAATAACTTTGTGAAATTTTGAACTTTTAATAAACTACTGTAAATTTACCTCTTGGAAAAGTTACAGATCAAAGAAGCACACAAGTGAAGATTAGAAGTCAAAGCCTTGGATGATTTTGGACTCTCCATTAGCATGATTTTATTGAGGAACAATCTTAGTAGACAACTAACAGAAGCTATGAAGACTGAAGATGGCTCATATTGAAAGCTGCATCTCCAGTTTCTGTGTTCCACTCCTGTCCCAGGCATAGACTCTTATCCTGCCATCAGACTCGGATGAAACTGGTAAAGTAAACAAAATTCAAGACATAAAACATTTCAAGATTAGAGAGTAACAAGTAGAAGGTGCGCATACCAGTGTTGTATGACTCGAGTCCAGGACTCGGACTCGAGTCCGTCTCGAGTCCCAATTTCGGTGACTCGGACTAGACTCGAGTCACGTCTGCAAAAGACTCGGACTCGGACTCGACTATCGTGACTCGGACTTGTCCCCGAGGACTCGTGACTTGCGAGTCACGTATTTTCACAAACAATACCTTTTTTCAATATTAAAAACGATTCCGATGATCCGATTGTCATTCCCGGAGTGCACATGGATGGAGGAATATTAACGTCTTAGCACAAGAAGTACACTGTAGTATGGTGTTGCGAGTAATAGTGTTCGTGATTATTGTAGTAGTATTGTGTAGTAGATGGCACTGTACATACAGCGCGTGTATGTTCGATTCGTATGTTCAACACGCACAATAACACTGAGATGCACGACACCAATATTAATGCTGGCTATCTGTCAACGTTAACACCATAGCCACTGCTTGCGTGAAGTAATTGTGCATATTACCAGGGAAATGGCATGCCTGGTACCTGTAAAACACTGCTTGCATTATTGCACTGTGATGGCTGTGTGTTATTTGCACCAGTTTCCACACATGGTCAACACGCACACGCGACACTTGGTCAGGAAACTTTTTTAATCATGGCATCCGCCGTTCCGCCCCGTATCGTTTCTTTGACAATTACCAAAGGTGTCCAGTGTCTTTAAGGATTAAGTTTTTAAGAATTTAAGGATTTAAAATGATTTTTTTCTCTTCAAAATAACCAATTATATACTGATTTATTTATTTCAGAAAGGTAGGTAGCCAACAAGGTTTATGGTTTAGAGAAAGTTTCTTTAAATTTGTTGGCTATTAACCTTTCTGAAATAAATAAATCAGTACATAATTGGTTATTTTGAAGAGAAAAAAAATCATTTTAAATCCTTAAAAGATATTCTGGATAAGGGGCAAGGAGTTAAACCTCAAATAAAATTGTAAATGCAGGTACAGAACTTTGTTTAAATTAAATGTGTTTTATTTTGTCATTTCCAATGCTTATTTTACAACATTTGGTTTGCCATCAATATTTAAACAAGTGACTCGTGACTCGGACTCGGACTCGGACCAAGTGACTCGGGACTCGGGACTCGGACTCGGACCTAATGACTCGTGACTCGGACTCGGACTCGACACAGGTGTCTCGACTACAAAACTGACGCATACTGTTTTAGAAGTGAACAACTTATGAATGAAAACCTTTCATCGAAGGGCTGTGAAATATTTATGCTACAATACGTAGTTGTGTCAAATATAACTGACACTAGTGACAGTGCCAGCAATCATACCATATTGCCCAATTCTACCTCCTCCATGATCATACTAAACGTTCCTTAGTTTTAATAACCTCACTACTTGATAATTTAAGGATAATCTTTATTAACATAACTGTGCATTACATACGGAACACACAATCATTCTGAAAAGCGACGATGTTGAAACAAAGCTTACCGTTTTATTCACCGTGTCGCACCGATAAACACTGCCGTGAGTGCCGGTCTGAAACCCCCTTGACAAGCTGATGTCACGTCTGTGCAATCTCGGTGTGTGATCAAAACATAACCAATGTTGGTCCTTTTCTGCTTGCATTTTCTCATATAATAAATGTCATACAAATCACTGAAGCAGGTGAACATCTCAGTGAAACTTCGTCTTTAATTCCATATTCACCGTTAAGCCATCAGAAGGGCGAAAAGGGAAACAATTTGACGCCGAACGTGGCACAGGTTAAGAGGAATTCATTTCAGTAGCGTTTCGCCATTGATAAGCTTTCGTTAAAAGTACGATGAACTGTGACATGTCCAAACGTGCACAGAAATCATGCCATACTTCTAGCCTTTAGTGAAGGCCACGTGGTACTGGAGTAAACACAGCACAGCTTGTCGCAACTGTTGTTATGTTGGTCTGATTTCGTGCTACTTTATATTAATAGGTAACAAGCGTCTTGACATAAGGCTAGCTTCCACATGCCGCATGCCGCGTTAGGTATTGGATCAAGATTTTGATATTTTAATGGCCAATTTCACTTAGAAATCTATCTCAGGTCGTATGGGGTCACCCTTTGAATGTGATTTGTATAACTCAGCCGGAGCTTTTTTATGGTGCAAGTACCTTACATCATGTAAATGTAGCATTTATGGTTCTCCGATTATGATTTTTTAAAAATATTAAACGTTGATTTATTGTTATGACGTCATCGATGACGTCATCGCACCGAAACAATTTGGGTGTCATATACATACTACGATCTATATATAGTAAGTTTAAAGACAAAACCCTTCTTGGTTTATGAGAAATGAACGTTTGAAATCTGAATTTTGAACTTCCGGTTTCAACCGGAAGCAAAGGTTTATGGTGTCACATTGTGTATGTAATTTGCATAATTTGGCAAGAGCTTTTTTATAGTGCAAGTATCTCACATGTAGCATTTGTGATTCTCCAATTATGATTTTTCTAAATATTAAACAGTGATTTATTGTCATGACGTCATCGATGACGTCATCAAACCGAATTTCACATATTTATATTTAAACACAAAGATCTAAATATCTAGTAAGTTTTAAGTCTCAAACATTTATAGTTCATGAGATATGACGAGTTTTCTTTTTGTAAGAAAATTCAACTTCCGGTTTTGATCGGAAATAAAGGTCACACGGGGTCGTACCTAATGAAAGATTTGTAGAACTGTTCAAGGGCCTTCAGATGATATAATGATTAAAGGTGTAACATCTTTGGTTTATAAGATATAACGTTTCCCCCCAAAAAAACTTCAACGTCCGGTTTCGACCGGAAGTGAAGGTCACATGGGGTCACATTCTGTGTAAGAGTTGTAAGCAAAATGTTGAACTTTCATATGAAGCAAAGATCTTGTATTTATCATTTTTGGTTCTCTAAATATGACGATTTACAGTATTTCTCGTTATTTTTCATTTTTGATGTTATGACGTCATCGATGACGTCATCATCCCGCAACAGTTGCGGTTTCGTCTGTACACTAAGGTCTAAGTACATGATAAGTTTCAAGTCTCTAGGAGTTATACTTTTTGCAAAAATTGCGAGAGAAGGTTCTCAGATAAAGTGGAAAAAAACCCAAAACAGAACAGTAACAATAGGAATGCCCGAACACCTAAAAACAGAACAAAAACAATAGATGTTCGTGCACAATTGCACAAACACCTAAAAAACTAGGCATTCAGTTTTTGTTTACTACAAAAACAAGGTGTTCGTGATCGATGTCATCAAATTATGATTGAACAATATTTCATTTTATCAATCCGATTTGTGGTTCAGTAGTAAGATTTTGTTTCAATATAAATCTTCAACTTCCGGTTTGAACCAAAACTTAGGTCAAATGAGGTCATACTGTGTAGCGCTACATTGTAGGTAAGTCCTAGGAACCCTTTGTATGCAGTGTAGTTGATAAAAATCTAATGTGTGGTTCGGGAGTTATGATTTTTCAAGTATTAAATTTGATCATCCGGTTTAAACCAGAAGTCAAGGTCAAATTGGGTCACATTCTGTGTGTCAATTCTTAAGTTGATAAACACTTTCCCAATGATAAAGATTGTTTAAAAAAACAATGTGTGCTTTAGAAGTTATGATTTTTTGAAACATTAATTTTTAACTTCCGGTTTGAACCGGAAGTCAAGGTTAAATGAGGTCACACTGAGTATCATTTGTTAAGTTTTAGGAGCTCTTTCTGATGACGTATACATTATAAAAGTACAATAAGTGGCTGAGGAGTTATTATTTTTTTAATTATTAATTTCATCTTCCGGTTTGAACCTGAAGTCAAGGTCAAACGTGGTAACATTCTGTGTATCGTTTCTTAAATTGTTACACACCTCCCCAAAGATGCATAGATTGTAAAAATACAATGTGTGGTTCAAAAGTTATGATTTTTTGAAACATTAAATTTCAACTTCAGCTTTGAACCGGAAGTTAAGGTCAAACAAGTCACAATTTGTGTAGCGCTTGTTTAAATTATCAATACCGTTCAGACGACGTATGGATTGTAACAATCCAATGTGTGGTTAAGGAGTTATGAATGTTTAAATATTACATGGACTATCATTATTTTGGTGCGCAATATACAATGAAATAGCGAGCGATGCCAAATGTATTCCTATACATGTATGTAGCTTTACAGTTTCAATACATGTATGTTAACTTTAAAAATCACCCGCGCAATGTACATGTGGCTGTATGGACGTGTAGCGAGACCTTAACTACATGTGCATCGTACACGTGCGTGGCTGGTACAGGTTTGACATACATGTACATTGTATTTACACTACATGTACGTGTAGACCTACATGTACACTACCGTGTGTAAATGTGGTTCAACAGACACGTGCGCTTTGGCGTCCATTTTTAAACATATGCAAAGATTAAAATGTTTTTATCTCTATGCAAAAGTTTCGGCAGGATAACTCATCTATAATCTGATGCAAAATTTACGCTAAAATATTACAAAGTGTTTGAGATATGAATTTTTGAAATTTTCAACTTCCGGTTTGAACCAGAAATCAGGGTCAAATGGGGTCATGTTGTGTGTAGCGTTTGTTGAACTTTGAACGACCTATCCGATGATGTGTAGATTGTAAAAATCCAACATGTGATTCATGAGTTATGATTTTTTACAATTTTTAAACTTTGATTTAACGTAATCCAACACCTAATGTTGTCATCATGAAATCACCAAGTTTGTGTCATCTTGATACTGAAGTTCAATTGTCTGATGAGTTTCAACCAACAATTCGATTTCAATCTTGAGTTTTGCTGTAGAAAAGCCCAAAACATGACTTTTTTAAGGAAAAAATTGAAGGTAAACTTCGACCTAGGGTAACGACCCGGAAGTAAAGGTCATACGATTTTGGCGTAAACTTTTTAAATGTTGCCCCAGTCTTGATCTATCAGATGCCAAACTTTGAACATCATAGCTTTCAAATTCAATGAAATACACCGAATAGAAAATGGTCATTTTTCAACTTTGAAAACCTTGTAATTTGACACTCGATGACGTCATCATGGTGTCATCAAGTCTGTGCCGTCCTCATATTAAGGTTCAATTGTCTGATGAGTTTCAAGGTTCAATTCAGTTTTGAACTTGAGTTTTGCGACAGAGAGTACAAAACACATGGCGCTAAAAGTGTCAATGTTTTGAGTCGAAAACACAATATTTTCAATTAAAAATACTAATTACATTGTAGTTTCCTAATTTACTTACATGTAATTTGTTTAGAAAAGTTAAACGCTTTTGAGAGGAGATGTTTCATGCCCCAAAAACTAATCAAAGGACCAGTATAATTAATATTTATCTGGTAAACTTGTAAACTTGCATACATGTATTGCACGAACACCTAAAAACAGAACAATATCAAGAGGTGTTCGTGCAATATGTGCATGAACACCTAAAAAAAAAATTTTTACAAACCAAAACAAAAACAAGAGGTGATTGGATTGCCCGAACACCTAATAATAATTATAATAATAATAGTGGCTTCTTGTATCGCGCTCATGTCCGTCCACTTAGTCTCGCTCAAGGTGCTTCAACATTCAGTATTTTCCTGCAAGGTATGTGAGGCTATGTTTCTGAAGTATGAGACCTTCCTTTACATAGCACCAATGGTTTACAATATTGCTGTGGTGCACTATGCATCCATTCCAATCAAACCAGGAACACCAGGGCGAACCCCTTCCTTTTTTTTATGGGTTCTTTTACATGCATTACACAACACACGGGACCAACAGCTTTACATCCAATCCGAAGGACAAGGCAAATGGTTAAGTGTCTTGCTTAAGGACACAAGTGTCACGCCGACCGGGACTCGAACCCACACTCTGCTGATCAGAAACACCAGAGCTTGAGTACGGTGGTCTTATCCACTTGGCTACGACATGCCATTGAGAGCGTTCAAAATGATTCCTGTCAAGATTTTAATTTTTTTTATTAGCCGTTCCGACGTTCAGTCGAAACAGCTATTGTTTCTGTCGAGATTTTTTTTTCTTTTCTATTAGCTGTTCCAGACTAGCTAGTCGGAACAGCTATTGTTTCTGTCAAGATTGTTTGTAATTACATGTAGGTGTTCGGGCGGTCCGCCCGGAACACCTCTTATTTTTGTTTGTTTTGTTTGTTTGTTTTTTTCTCTCTTAATACTTCTTATTCTTCTTCTACTCCAAAACTACACAATGGATTTTCACAATCTATACGTCATCGGATAGGCCTGTTATGACTCTAAAAACGCTACACTGAGTTTGACCTCGTTTGACCCTGACTTCCGGTTCAAACCGGAAGTTGAAAATTTCAAAAATTCATATCTCAAGAACTACTTATCATCTCAAAACAATTTTTACATCAGATTGTAGGTTTGTGATCCTGCCGAAACTTTTGCACAGAAATGATACCAATATGACCTTAACCTCTGGTCCTAAAACAGCCAATGTTCGTATTAACACGCATATAAACTTTGTATACAGAAAAGCATTGTAGCTGACTGTTCCAGTCCGTTATTCATAAGGTCCAAAGTCCACAAGCCTGTGCGTATAGTCCCACATAACAGAAATGTAAACGGGCTGTATCATACAACTGTTCATGCTTTTATCCCGCGCTCTGCTGGGACACTATTTTTGGCTCGCTCTGTGATAGAAGCCGCCTCGGAAATCTACATCATTGCAATGCTTATTCTTGTACGTTTTAACAACACGTTCCACACATAAAAACCCAAATTCATTCAAAGTTCAGTGTGAATTTAGTTCCGTTGTGTCCGTCTGATGGCTTAATGGAAAACACGGAATAGAAGTGAGTCATAAGGTTCAAAGTCCACCAAGCCTGTGTGTGTGTGTGTACAGTCCCACGTAACGGAAACTAAAGCAATACTTTCCCCAAGCACGATGGCGCTATTTGAAACAACTGAATGATTAGTTGCTCGCTCTGTGACAGATGCCGCCTCGGAAATCTACGTCACTTAATATTTAAATCTTTGAAAATTAGTATCAATTCGAGAATAAGAGACCCTGGGTTGCTTTTTGCGGGATTATACAAAAGTAATATAGGTCTTCGATTTTAATTGTTTGCGTGAAATTACGTGTCCTCTACTTTCGGTTAAAACTGAAAGTGCATTGTACTTAAAAGTGGCAACTTTTTGGAGTTGATTTTAACGATGTTGTAGTCTGACAAGGGTCTGGTTAAAAAAATAAGATTTAAGAGCGCCATCTGGCAGCAGGTTAAAAACAGTTCAAAATACAGTTTTACTAGAAGCCTTTGGCAGAGTTTTTAGAATTGTTTCAACATTGGTTTACATAACAGCCTTCATGCAGACAACATAATGTGTTGAAACGTAGATTGATGACGTCATCACGTACTACGTGTATCGCTTTAAATGTGCACTTTTTTTAAAAAGCCATGTATCTGCCAAACCAAAAGACCAACCGAGTTGAAATTTGGTGTACTGTTGGCGACGACACTGACTGCCGACAAATTTAGTAGCGTCATGATTGCGTCATCTCAAATGTATTTACTTGTGCTTTTTTTCCTCAGGCTTTTTACACCAGGCATGTACTCCCCGAAACCGAACACCTAGAGTTTGTCTTAAGACAAACTCTAAATTTCTAGTTATTATTATTATTATTATTCTTATTATTCTTTTGTTCCCTATTGACTTAACACATGACTTTTCTACCTGTCATATGCCCCTCTTAAAATTATCAGAAGTAAACAAATCGTATACCATATTGAAGCTTATGGCTTGAATTAATTTTCAGATGTTAATAGATCAATTAAAATTCTTCACTAATTATGCACGCGACAGCGGTATGAATATTTAATTAGTCCATCTTGTTCTAATCATTTCTCAAGAAGTACACATCCGATCCTCAAACTTTTTTCAGTTATAGACCTGTTGGGTGTTGTAGATGGGTATCATGGTACATTATTTTTGTGTCTGTGACGCAATCATGACATCATTTTTTGGCGCATTTTTCGTTCCATGTACAAAACACATGGCGCTAAAAGTGTCAATGTTTTGAGTCAAAAACACAAAATTGTAAATTAAAAATACTAATTAGTTTCCTAATTTACTTAATTTGTTTAGAAAAGTTAAATGCTTTTGATAGGAGATGTTTCATGCCCAAAAAACTAATCAAAGGACTGGTCAGTATAATTAATACTTAATTGGTAAAACTTTTAACCGTGGGTAAAAACGTAGGGCTTCATACATTTGCTATAGACCTGGGTCATGCAATACTGTGAGGACCCTTAATTAATTCCTAACCGACAAAGGACCAATTGCTTTGTGCACGGCCCATTTGTTTTGTACAAATGTACATGAGCAGCACAAGTAATTCCTACGTACATGTACATGTAGGTTTAGGGTTTCGTGAGAATGCATCAGATGGAGACAAACAATTTACCATCGTGTTCCTTATAAATTTTTTTAAGTATGAAAACAACTTTTTTTTACTGTGACATCATCAGGTGTCAAATTACGGTAATTAAAAGCTTATTCCTTCAAAAAAACATATCTCCTGAACCACAGGTCGTAAAGTCGTATTGTTTGTGTTGTTTTGTAGGCTAGCATACAACAACTGCAAAAATTTATTCTCAAGGATGACCTCACTTTGATCTTTACTTCTGGTCCAAATAGGAAGCTCAAAACTTTACAAAATCATATCTCCTGAACCACTAGTCATTAAGTCATAATGTTTGTGTTGTATTGTAGCTTACAAAACTTGCTACATTTTATGTTCAATCATGACCTCACTTTGACCTTTACTTCTGGTCCAAACAGGAAGCTAAAAACTTTAACAAATCATATCTCCTGAACCACATGTCATAAAGTGGCAATGTTTGTGTTGTCTTGTACATGTAGCTTACACCACTTGCAACATTTTATGTACAGCGTTTACCTCATTTTGACCTTTACTTACGGTCCAAACAGGAAGCTCAAAACTTTAACAACTCATATCTTCTGAACCACATGTCATAAAGTCATAATGTTTGAGTTGTTTTGTAGCTTGTAATACTTGAGACATTTTATTAAAAACGATGACCCCACTTTGACCTTTACTTCCGGTCTAAAACAAGATGCGATTTTGTTAAACTATATACACTGTGGTGATCACTCTTGATAACAAGCATTCATTTCGAACAAGATTACACCATATACACAAAGTACAGAATCAGTTCATATCTTTGGATAAAAAAAACCTTTTAGGTCAACAGAACGGAACAGCTATGTGATTGTTAGTTACAATCACTATCGCCAGTTCTTTTTTTGATCTCTTCATCATAAAAAACATCCAAGGACAATTTTGACAACTTGAAATCCTTTTAAGAGTTGTCAATAAACACCACCTATTCCTCAGAAAATGAAAGAACAAAATAACCTCGGAACTCTTTTTTTGCTGTTTTCAGAATCCACTGACAGCACATTTGCTCTGCATGATACAAACTTCAATTGTTTTTGACAAAAAAACCTTGAAGAAATAGGAAAGGATCCAAATAAACCAATCAGAAGTCCCTAAATGCATACAGATTGAGATAAACAACCTTCACCAGTCCGCAGTATGACATTTTGGTTTCGCACATGTGAGTGGGCCGCTAAATGTGATAAAAAACACTAGTTTAAAATATATTGAAACAAGAATGGTGTGTTGACAAACACAAATGCCCCGCTAAGATTAATCTCTTTCTTGAGTTACCTACCGCTCGGATAACATTTCTTTCTTTTTTTAACCATAATGACCTTGACATTTATTGTAGGGCATCCAAAAACGAAAGGCTTCTCAGGGATCCCAAGACCAATCCACAAACCAAGTTTGGAGTTGATATACCAAGTCCTTCTTGAGTTATCGCTCGGACAACATTTCTTTTGTTTTAGCCATAATGACCTTGACATTTGTTGTAGGGCATCCAAAAAACAATAGGCTTCTCAGGGATCCCAAGACCAATCCACAAACCAAGTTTGGAGTTGATATGCCAAGTCCCTCTTGAGTTATCGCTCGGACAACATTTCTTTTGTTTTAGCCATAATGACCTTGGCATTTGTTGTAGGGCATCCAAAAACAATAGGCTTTTGAGGGATCCCAAGACCAACCCACATACATGTACCAAGTTTGGAGTTGATATGCCAAGTCCTTCTTGAGATATTGCTCGGACAATGATTGCAGACACACACACACACACACACATTCTTTTTTTTGCATCCCTGTGGAGACATCTTTTGTTCTTTCCTTTGTCCCTGTAGTTAAGGACCTCCCATAGACTTTGTACACAAAATTCCATGTGGAGCAACCCAGTCTTTAGAATTTCCCTATGGAGACCCTTTGTTTTCCCTTTTCTGTTTTGTTCTCCGTCTCCATAAGGTAGTGAATATGAAGGCACAACCTTACGGATCCGGTTTGTGGGGTACTGCTATTGTTGTTCTATTATTCCCTTTTCTAAAGAATTCCCTTGTGGGGCCCAATTGTTCCTATTGAAATCACCTTGTGGGGTCCATTGTTCCATTGTTAAAAATACCCCGTAAGTTGGCATGTGTAAGGGCACACACACACACAAGTGTGTAAACACCTCCAATCGGGGACCTCCTATTGTCCCTCTTTTGTTTGGACTTTAACTTTTTGGCAACAGCTCCCATTGGTTTTGTACACAATTTCCAACTGGGGACCTTAACCCAACCGGGGACCCTATTGTCCTCTTTTGTTATAGGTCCCCGGTTTGAATGTGAAAACAAACTCACACACACCCATGTTTGTAAACCCCGCTTACCGAGGACTTCTCTTTGTTCTCCCATTGTTTGGACATTAGCGACGTCCCCATTTGTTTGTACACGAAAACGAAGCGAGGACGTCCTCGCTCTGTCAAACACTCGGATCCCTTTTGTTAAAGTCCTCGGTTCGAATGGATAGACACGCTCACACACACACATACACACGGAAGGACAAGGCAAACACTATATGCCCCTTCGGCTTCGCCGGCGGGGCATAAAAAGGGCTATTTTTTAAGATAAAATTTCAGCGATACTAACTAAACACACATATAAACAATAAAAAAGTCAAATTTGTTTTAGTGATTTCCTTTCATGTTGATCTTAACAAACTAGTTTTTAAAACTTTTGTTATTTGTTCATATTACTATGTCATATTACTGTTGTTATTATTATAAAATATGTACAAATTAAGTGGGTACAAATTCGTCTTCAGTACATAAATGCACATACCTGTATTCTAGGTTTTCATCAAAGTACTTCTCAGAGTATGTGATAAGCTGTTGTACATTTTCTGGCATTATGAATGGTTGAAGAATCTGAAACACACAACAACAATTCTGAAATCAAGGCTCAAATTCATTAAGACATTTCATAATAACTTAATATGATACCATAGAGACTTTCTCTATGCTGAAATACAAACTAAGACAATACATAAGATAATAGCTATTAGGAAATTGCCTCCACAACCACAAGTGTAATAAATAACTGTGTAACAAATAATATACAAATACTATGTGCATTTGAGTCCATTGTCAGAATATATTGAGTCTGGAACTTATAGGCCTACCATTACAAGCCAAGTTTCACCTGTGCGGTAATATTTTTCTGAACTTTTTGCACTTCCGGTGTAGGACTAATCATTTTATTTGAATATCATTGTCACAATGCAACCCTGACTTGACAAAGGCAAGATAACCAGATAACAAAGGTTCTCAGAATTAGCACCAGGATTTGATGTTCGTGTTTAGTTAGTTCGTATGGCAGAATATGAGTTGGCACTCACCATGAGTCACACAACCTCAGCCGTGAGCCATGGTATGCTGGAATCTTGAATGCTCGGACTTACCTCCCATTACATGCCATGTTTGTACAACAAAAGGACAAAGAAACAGATCAGCTCTGGATTCTATAGAAGATAAATTTTGTTTCCTTTTTTTTTTTGCACCAAAAGTTAACTCCTTGTTGGTACTACTTGGTAGACACCGCAGGGTAAGTTTGAAGGCAACTAATTAACACCTTGTTGCTATTTTTGGTGGATGAAGGTTGAATTTGTATTCGGAGACTTTCATCAACGTAGACCGCACAGTGTGCATTGAATCAGTGAACGGACGCGCGCGTCATCCGCGTCCTTTGGAACATCTTGATTACAACCAGTGTTAAGTGGTCTCCGTAGGGTTGGATATTCTGCAGCGTTGCTGTATGTAATTCTCCCTGAAACTACAAACTTTCTCACAATTGTGTGATGTTAATGTTGAGAGTGCTATTGAGCATCTAGTCAACGGTGAAACAGCGACAAACTCCCAGAGAGGAAGTCCTTCACCCGATCTGATGTGTATGCCTGAGCAGGCACATGTACTACATGTACCAGAATGTATCCAAACTGCTCACACTAGGATTCGTAATGCAACCAGGTCAAAATGGAGTAAGGACGATAAAAAAATTGCAATGGAATTTTATATTAAGAGTGAGCCGGACAAGAGAAGATACAGAAGGAGAATGATAAGCCTATGGCAAGACAAAGGAATGTTTGAGATTAGTGAGCAGCGTCTTGCAGACCAGATAAGTACTATCAAACGGAACCAGTGGTTGAAGAAAGTTGCAGTCTGGACTGACCAGGTGAAGATCCTCTGGGACTTTAACATTCAGACTGATCATGTTATAGAACATGCATGTAGGCGTCTTGATGTTGTAGTCTTAGATACGACAAAGAAGATGTGTCATCTTATTGACATAGCTGTGCCTGGTGATAAAAGGGTAGCTTCTAAAGAGGTTGAAAAGATCCAAAAGTACCACTTGAGACCTGGCCAGGGAACTTCATAAGATTTGGCAGGTGAAAGTGAAAGTAGTCCCTGTGATGATTGGAGCACTTGGCACCATTCCAATAGCCCTGGGGAAACATCTAGATGAAATAGGGACAAATGTTAGGATAGATCTATTAGAAGGCAGCACTTTTGAAACAGTGAGGTTCCTGAGAAAGACCCTTGAGATCTTTGACTCAAGGAGTTACCGGCACAAAGGAAAAAGTTATCTTTCTTTTGCATGATGTGATAGATGAAACAATAATTATAAATTAAATTAAAATAAAAAATCCACTACCCATAATGCACGGTAGGCAGGGCACCCGTCCAAATCCGAGAGTCATCTCTAAGAAGGCTATCATGATGGATGGTCCCACCGAGTGTGCTTAAAATCATCAATTTGGAGCACAAAAAAATGATCGTGAGTACAATTTCATGCCTGATGTTGCATTGCATCTTACATATATTGAGAAGCCAGTAGGTGGTTTTCAAGCTATTTCGTTGGGCTTTTTGTAATTTTGTGGGGCATTTTTGTGACTTAATGTAGTTATTTTTAGTACTGGGAAAATCAAAGCAAATGCAGATTTTATGCCGTATGTACAACACAACGGTTCGCTGGGGTGCTAGTACTAGTAGTAGTACAACCGAAGATTAAAAAATCTCGAAAAAAGGACAACAGCGCCCCAGCCCAGTTACTGGGTCTATAAGCCACCCCATTGTTTGTAAATTAATAACTTTGATTGGCTTTTAATTTTTTCTGGATGCCTTCCCATTTCTTTGATCCTCTTTTTGCTATTAAATGGATATCTTTTTGCTTGTGCTTAATTATTTATGCCTCTGGCAAGAAGGTCCGGTTTGGATTGAAAGCTAAATAATAAAGGCAACCGGCAAGGGCAAGGTTGTCTCACCTACTAAGTACAGTTTAGTACTTGTCTACCTAGGTACATGTAGTACACTTAACACTGACTAATATTCACTAGTTTTTTATTGTCACATAGATAGGTCTTAAAGCCAAAGGCCTGCAAATCACTCACTCACCTGTCTGATCGCACTTTGCAATTGCATGCATAGACAACAGTAGTAGTCAGACAGTACATAGGCAGGTAGGTTCAGCCTTCCTGCTGCTGTGGTTAGTTCTCTCTGACCCCGACAGGCTAACAAAACATTTCTGGCTGACACAGTGGCAGTACATATACAGTACTAAAACTATATCTAGCTACTGTAGGACTACTGACTGTGACTGTGAGACTGTAATGGTAAAAATACCATAAGAGTTACCTGTAGTGGTGGTGTGTAGGTAGCTATAGCTAGCTGGAAGCTTGGATGTGTAGTGTCTCCCTAGTAATAATGTCGTAGTATAGTATCTTTGGTAGCGCTTATAAGTTATAGCACCCAAAGACTAAAAGAGGACCCCTTCCCTTCACACTTCACATGTTCGCGCGCTTGCCATGCAAAGTTCACACACGACCCAAACTACCGTTTAATAATTTCGCTCGTCCCCATCGGTGTATTATCTGAAAATAACTGGCTGAAGTTGCCAATCAAAGTAGGACGAGGTTGGATAGACTGGTTCCCCTACCCCTCAAAGCACAAGCGCTACACGAATTTTCAGGTCAACAGACTCGGGACGAGTCAGCCTCGCTACCATGGGCAGCGCGCCGTATCGATACCTCTCGTCACTAACCTCAGGGCCCAATTTCATAGCGCTGCTTAACGGTAAGCAAATTTTCGTGCTTACTGTAGCAGAAAAATTTGCTAAGGCGTAAGCGTATTTCACAGGTTAGCAAGAAAATTAAGCGGCCATCTTGCACGTTCACCATGGATTTGCATTGTGACGTCAACCATTTTCGTGCAGTAAGCACCGGAAGGTTAGCATGCCTTTTCGTGTGCTTACGGTTAGCAGCGCTATGAAATGGAAACTGTGCAGTAAGCACAGAATCGGCCGTTAAGCAGCTCTATGAAATTGGGCCCTGGTAGGGATGTACCGAGAAACAACGCTGATTGCAGCCTCGCTACCATGGGCAGCGCGCCGTATCGATACCTCTCGTCGCTAAACCCCTGGGAGGGAAACACTGAAAATCAATGCTGATTGGCTAACCAAAATGTACTGCTTTGCGTGCACGCTTGTTAAAACATTCGAGCGCTTGTAGGACGCTTGTAGGACGCTTGTCGGGCGCTTAGTACGCGCGTGTAAAAATGCACGTATTTCGACGCAATACGTTTCAAATGAATCATGTTTTTACATGGTCATCCTAAACTGCATACAGTTAGACGAATCACAAGATCGAAAAAAAATGAGAGGGGCCAGTTGCTCCATGACTTGATTGATGCGTCCTTTGACAGCGCGCTCTGCGTAGTCTCTAACACAGAATGGATCAACCACAGGACTAATTTAAATATCCAATATATTTGGATATTTTGAAGTCACACTTCCAGGGGTTACAATCGAGCAAGGCATTCTGGGAAAGAAAACAAAATGGCGCGTCGAGATCGTACACCACTGGGAACGAGGTTGCGCTGATTGGCTACCAATGGTGACTACTTTGCGTGCACGCTTGTTAAAAACTTTCGAGCGCATGTATGACGCTTGTAGGACGCTAGTACGCGCGTGTGAAAATTATTATTATTATTATTATTATTACTGGTTTATTCAAATCTGCTCGTCGCAGCCGGCAGGCTGAATTAAAATACAGATTTACAATAAAAATACAAAAGTACAGCAAAATGTTTATACAAAAAGAACATTAAAAATTTAAAAGCAATAAAAACAAACAAACAGACACACAACAAAGGAACAAACACCCCAACACCCCCAACAAACAGATAACCGGAAACATCCCAGCAAGGACGAGACAACACTGAGCAGACAAAAAAACAAGGAAGACAGGGAAAAGTAAATATTTATATAAAAAACACATGAAATTGGCAAGAGAAAATCTAAAAGACATGCTAAAACATCAGGGAATAAAAAGGTGTTAACAACCACACCCACCCACAAGGGACAACATTGTCAAGATTGGAGGCCTATTTAATAACTTTACTTGTTCAAAATACTGGTTAGGTAGGGAATGGGGCTAGACCTGTATCGGTTGGTTCTGCACCTGATATTAGACAAAGAGTCGGAATTCCTAAGGTTATTGTTCCTTGCAGGAGGCAGCCACTCTCTATGCTTGGTTGAAGACAGAAGCGAATTACCAAAATTCAAAGAAAGCTGTTCAAGTCTTTCAGTGAGGGGCGGAATGCTAAGCACCTCACAAATATCTGCATAAAGTTTAAATTTACAAAAATCCCAAGTAAGCATGATACGAAATGCCTTTCGTTGCATTTTCTCCAGGCACTCTCTTTGGAATTTAGTAAGACCACAAAACCAGGCTGGTGAAGCGTATTCAAGAGTTGGTCGAACATATTGCAAGTACACTGTTCTCAAGTCATTAACAGGAATGTTACATCGTTTAAGTTGACGTAACAAGTACAGTTTTTTGTTAAAGGCTTTACACATGTAATCAACCTGAGAATCCCATTTAAGGTTTTCTTGTATATGAATGCCCAAAAGCTTAACACAGTTTGTTTGATTAATGACATTATTACCAATTTGAAAAATGGGCCTAACAGGTTGGTGTCTTTGAAAGCAAGAAATCATGACCTGACATTTTTGGGATTGAGTCTCATGTGATTTTTTAATGACCAGGAATGCAAACAACCAAGCTGCTGTTGCATTGAACTTGTTTGGTCATTGTTACGATAAGTATTTTGACGCGATTCCACTGTTTCAAATGAATCATGTTTTTACACGGTTACCCTTAACTGCATACAGTTAGACTATCACAAAATCAAAGAAGAATGACAGAGGACCAGTTGCTCAACTTGATGCCTCTTTTACGGGTTACCGTACTTGAGCGCGCGCGTAGAACGGATCGGCCCAGGCCAAATTAAAATGTGCTAGATTCTAGCACATTTTAATGAACCAATTCCAGGGGTTATGATTGAGCAAGGCATGCTGGGGAAAAATGGCGCGGCGAGGTCGATCACCCCTGGGAACGAGGATGGGACGAGTAGATCTCTGTTGCTCCAACCTCTTCCCCAGGATGTGTCGAGCAGTACGAGGTTGACTGCTATGGTTGGAAATAAAGTAAACCATGGGGACGAGGTTGGGCCCCATAGAGTTATATATAGGAACTAGAGGGCGCACTGGTAATGCTACGTGCACAAACGCGACGGGACCGCAAGGAGACGCGCGCCATTTTGTACGATGGCAACATTGAATACGAAATACGCGGTGTGCTTGCTAAAATAATACACATTATGCGGTCTATAAAAAAAGCGGCTGTATTGAAGTTGTTTCGTGGGGTTTAGGTTATTTGTTTCAATAGAGGATGAACACACACATGCCACGATCACGATTTATTGTCCAAAGTGAAGGAATATTGTTCTAAAATATTATATTTATTCGGGGATTATTTAGTACTATAAACGGTCTTCACTGGCATTCATAAATTTCACAGTAAACCCTTTCATTGTTAACCATTGCTCTGTTGCAACACGCACAAATAGTTTAGACGTTGTTTTTGACTACTTAAGAAATGGCCGCCGCGCTGCCCTTGTCGGGCTGCGTACCTAGGCTAGTGCGCTCTCTAGTTCCTATATATAACTATATGACCTCATACGTATTTTCTGCGTTGTGATTGGTTTAGAGCGCGTCACATTATATGCCTTAGTTTTACTAGTGCGTGCCACGAACGCAACGCGAACTATTCAACGGAACTATTCAACGACAGCCTAGCGACCGATGTACTAGTGAATGGATACCCTGGTACCCTGACTACATTGACTTCAAACATTGATTTAAACGAGCTGCTTGACAACCTCGAACCCGGTGTAATGAACAGAATGTGTGCATTTTAAATACGGTATAGAGAACGAACGTAATGGCAGTAGTCTGGTACCCTCTTGTTTTGTCAAAACTCGGTATTTCAACGTAAGATTTTACATTATTTGTTTGACGATTGATTGCCACGTACGTAAAGTTGTTTGACGATTGATTCTACCAGAAAAATGGAGGAGGTGTTATAAAACAAATATTGACTGCTTTGTCTCGTGGCGTAGTAAAAATAGTCACTCTCGGTGATCCCCGATAGGCTGCTTTGGGGATCACCTCGAGTGACTAGTTTTACTACGCCACTCGAAGCAGTCAATATGTATAATATAGGTTCCTATGTATAACTCTATGTGCTGGCCATAGTATTGTTGGGCGCAATCTTTGAAGATGGCCTTTTTTAAATTCGCGCGGTGTGCCATTTTTTTTACGGCGCAATCTTTGTTTCCTCGCATGATTTTAAAATTTGCGCAGGGTAGCTCTGGCGCAAACTTTGAACACCGCGCGATCTTTGTCGTTCAAACGTAATCTTCACCACTCGTCGTGAAATATAAGCTGTATGAAGAAATTTTACCTCAATAGTTTAAATTTAAAAAGGTAAGTTCGTAGTAGCAAGATGCTGGATTTTTACGTATGGCTGTTCTTTTGTTCAAAAACTTGGAGAATGTTGTAAAAACAGGAATTCTCACGAACTGTAAGTTCCTAATTTCTTGCGTGTGTTACTCCAGGGTGCATTTTCGCGGTTGTAACCAATAACTGTTTAGGTTGAATTGGCCATTGGTTAATCACCGGCCAAAGACCGAAACAGTTATTGGTTACAGCCGCGAAAACGCACCCCAGTAGTGGAAAAAGTTCAACACTTGGAAGGCTCTCCTTTTCACAAAATTTCTAAATGTCGCCGAAGGAGCCTCTTGCAGGGGAATTCCTTTAAGATAATAAATAATCCTCAGCCCTTTTTCTTGTCTTATGGATGGTCAAGCTTGTTGTCGAATCTGATCGGTAATTTCCCTTACAAAACTCCTCAAAGGCTTCCTCCATATTTGTAGCCTTGTCCAAGGCTCTTTACGCAAGCACCTTCGCTTGCCGGCCTTAAAACCAAAGGCGCTCATTGGTTAATGCTCAGTCTCATCATGCATCACACTCGCCCACTCACACTGCAAGCACTGCACGCATGACGTACTCCCTGAACAAGAATCTGTGCAAGCTGATTAGCCCATCCAAGCGGTCCTGGATAGGCCACTGGGGCCGAGCGAAGCAAGCACCCCGCTTTGAATTCACCAGGTAGCTTAACAATACTGGCACGGTACTGCAGTACTTGATACACAGTATACTGTGGGGTCGAAGCATGGTTTTTCAACCTCGTACCAAAAACGAGGCCGAAACGGAGCCTCGTCACTGATCTCTAATAGAGATCAGTGAGCCTTGTTCCCACTGTAAAAAGGTCAGAATGTGGGCGGAGTTGCTTTATACTAATATTTCCCGAAGGTGTATGCTCATTGGTTAATGTATAGTGGCAAGGTGAATACTACGAGAGTTTATGACTGGACGATTATCCGCCCAGTACAGGAAATGAATATTCAATACCCGATTCCAGCATACGTAATTAGCGATGGAATCCCTGCCCCCTTAGCATTGGTAAACCAGAGGCTGTCAAAATGGAAATTCAATTTCGTAAACTTCATGACATCGACACTGAAGTCTTTCGCAATGACATTATGGAGTCTGATCTCAATTTCCCAACTTGCTCTGATTTAAATCAAATTGTCATTCATTATGAATCTGTCCTTACCGGTCTATTGGACAAACACGCCCCACTTACAAAGAGATCGATAACTTGCCGGCCACACGCACCTTGGTTTTGGCGACTAGAACGTCGGCAATTTGGTCATTGATCACCAAATCTTCAGAGCTGAGTGTAGAAAATACAGTCACTTACTATCCGAGAAAAAAACAAACTACCATTCAGGACATCTGCAAAACTGTGACTCACGGCAGTTTTTCCAAAGAATTGATCGGCTCTGCACTCCAAAAACAACTAAAGTTCTTCCTTCAGACAAAGACAGCATTGTGCCGCTCACCGAACGCTTTCTAAAATATTTCTCTGACAAAATTGAAATCATAGTCAGAGATCTGAACGAAATTCCTCATCGTGACATTACTGGAATGGCTATACGTACTACAGCTGTGGAAATTTTTGACTCTTTTTCACCAGTTCGAGAAGAGCAGCTGATAACACTTATTGCAAAATCTAAGTCCATAACGTGCAGTCTTGATCCTGTTCCTACCTCCTTGATAAAGCTGTACATCAATGAACTGGCTCCCATACTGACCCGCATCGTCAACATGTCATTGGAGACAGGTTATTTCCCAGACCCACTCAAACATGCTCACATTTCTCCGCTCTTGAAAACCCCCAAACTTGACCACGAGGAACTCAAAAACTATCGACCCATTGCCAATATAAAGTTTTTAGGGAAGATAATAGAACGTCTGGCTGTTCAACAAATTCAGGATCATCTGTCCTATAATCATCTACATGCGGCTACTCAATCAGCCTACAGGAAATATCACAGCTGCGAGACAGCTTTGCTACGGGTGTATAATGATCTACTTCTTGCACTCGACAAAGGACAGGAGGCCATCTTGGTACTCTTGGACTATTCGGCTGCTTTCGACACCATCAGTCATAACATCCTCATTCACCGCCTTCAGGAGAGATTCGGCATTTATGGCAGCGTGCTGAACTGGGTCAAGTCCTACCTTAAAAACAAATCTCAATCTGTGGTGATTGGCCTAAACGAATCTCCATTGCATTATCCGGGTCAAGGCGTTCCACAGGGGTCAGTAGTCGGACCTTTGCTATTCACCTTGTATTCTTCTCCATTGGAAGACGTTATTAATCATCATAGCATTGGCAGCATGATGTATGCTGATGACACTCAAATATACATCACCATCAAGCAAAGGGAAAAATCTTCAAGCATCTTAGATATACAAAACTGTTTGAAAGACATCAAAATTTGGTCAACCAACAATGGTCTGAAACTCAACGATAACAAAACTGAGATTATTCATGTCACCAGTCGCCATAGATCCTGCTCTCCAATTAGCAATATTGCCTTAGATAATATCTCCATACCTTCGATGCTCATCTTTCTATGAATGATCATATTAATAATGTTTGCCGGGCTGCTTCATTTGCCCTTCACAAAATTGGTAGCATTAGACATTATCTAGATCAGAAGTCTGCTGAAAAACTGATCCATTCATTAGTTATGTGCCGTATTGATTCTTGTAATAGTTTATTGTATGGTTTACCTGATCTTCAAATTAGTAAATTACAACGGATTCAAAATACTGCTGCTAGGCTTGTCACTCGTTCTCGCACTCATGATCACATCACCCCTATACTGCAGAGTTTACACTGGCTTCCAATTAGGTCTCGTATTGATTTTAAGATATTGGTGTTAACTTATCATTGTCTTCATGGTACAGCCCCTGCTTATCTCCAGGATTTAATTCAACAGTATCAACCGGCTAGAAACCTACGTTCAAAGAACAAACATCTTCTCTCAGCCCCGGCTATCACATCTACATCCTATGGTTCTCGCTCTTTTCAGAACGCTGCTGTACATCTCTGGAACAGTTTACCCAACAATGTCAAGCTGGCTGAAACTACTGATCTATTTAAAACCCGGGTTAAGACACATTTGTTCAATCAATGTTATCACAGTTAATTTATTCTTTTCTGCCTTTTCAAGTTATTTCATTCTCTTTTCTAAGCGCATAGGGACCTCACGGTGATATGCGCTATATAAGAACCGTCTATTATTATTATTATTATAAAGAAAAACATAAGCTGCCGTTTCGGCTTCGTTTTTTGGTACTAGGTTGAAAAACCATGCTTCGACCCCACGGTATACTCTATATCAAGTACTGCAGTACCGTGCCAGTATTTGTTGTGCTACCTGGTGAATTCAAAGCGGGGTGCTTGCGTAAAGAGCCGTGGACAAGGCTACCATATTTGCAGTTATTCAGCTTGTCACGAACAACCACGTTAGGACGCTTGTTCGGAATGAAATTGTTTATGCAAACCATGTAGTTCGTGTCAATTTCGTGTCCCAGCCGCGCAATTTTTATTTGTGTGGACAAACTTCAGTTCAAAAATTGCGCGCACGCAAATTTCAAAATTGGCTTGCGCGAATTTTAAAAAAGGCCATCTTCAAAGATTGCGCCCAACAGTATTGGTGTGCGTCGCGCTTCTTTTGGAGAAAGCAGTCAGCGTGGGGATCCATTGTATAATGTACGTAAGGCAGTGTGTGACTACAGTCACGTCAGTACATGAATGCGAAAAGTGCGGAGTTCTTGACTTTAGTTAGAAATTCAGATGTCCGAGGGCTTTTGCTGTTCTAACAATTAAAGACAATGGCGACAAAGTTAAGGTAGCATTTATTAATATAACTATTTTTGTATCTAGAAACTTAAAATTAAATTACTTACTTTAAACATTAAACATGTTCATGTTGTCATGTCAGTTGGTTTTTTTTAATGTAAAGTTAGGCTCCCCGTGAGCCAATTATTAATATTATTATTAAAGATGGACTTCAACGGAATAATGATAAAGGCTGTGTTGCTGTTTTCGTTCGAGAAATGTATAATGATTACTAACATAATTTGGGTTTGATTTGAACAAAGAAAAATTGACTCGAGCGGGACTTGAACCAACGACCTCCGGATTAACGTACCGGCGCTCTACCAACTTTTTTATTAAAAAGTTTAACCAAGTCAGTTTCCCTTGTGGTTTATTACTTGATTACTAATATATTATTATTATTCAATAAAACTTCATGCAAAAAAAACAACCCACAAAATTGATCTGCGTTCTACGACCCAGAAAAACTCAGTTTCAGCAACCCCCCCCCAAAAAAGCCCTTAACTCATGAATAATTCATACTTTGTGTGTGACGTAGTACCCATGACGCTTTATACCTCGGGTCGATCGTGTGCGTGCACTTTTACCGTACAATGCAATGCGGAATAACAGCGGACAAGCTAGGCTATATTTTGGTACAATTATTTTCGACCGAAAAATAGCGGAAAATGTCCGATAGCAGCGAGTATTGGGAAGACCACAGTAATATAGATGAGGAAGAGGCATTTCGGGGAGGCACTTCTGTGGACAGTGATGGCAGCTCTAGCAATGAGGGGAGCTCACCAGACGAGAGAGAAGGCGAAGACGAAGACGGTGACGAAGAACGTGGTGCTGAGCCATACCGGTTCGAGCCACTTGCGGTGCCTGCTGTTAACCAGCCTGGTGACGGTGATCGTCAGGCCGAAGACGACGAGCCAAACCCTGATGATCGATGGCTAAACACAGACTGGTAAGCCCACAAAATGATTCATGAATAAAATACTGATTGATGCTTCGTTTGATCAGTTCATTTCTGCTGTCAAAAATAGTTGTAGGCCATACACCACTGTACTAGACAAAAACATGAACGAACATGATGGAGACCCAAGGTTTATTTTCGACCTCCATTCATGTACATAATATAGTGCTAGTGTACGTGTACAATGAATACCCTTTAACCCTAACCATGCTAAATGCAACAATATGCACCAAATGGTACATGTAATAGTTGTTGTGATCTGTTGCATTTGGCAGTCAACTCAGATGTCATTTTTTGTCTGAATTTGTTGCATTCAGCAGTGAAGTGACTTCATATAGGTTTGGGTGCTTCTATTGTATCTGAACAACTTATAATGGGTATTTCAAAATATTTTTTATGGGAAAAGTATTGAGAAGTATGATGTAATATTAGGTAAGAATCATAATTCAAATCATATTCAAAAGACTGTGTAATAACAGTTAAACATTACACTTCAAGATGTACCGGGTACCTGTCCTTGATCAGTTCATGGGGGGATGTATTTCAAGATCAGTTTTCAAGAAGTGCAACCCCAGTGACAAAGTTACTAAAACTATATTTTCCGAACTTGTTTTTTTTGGTGGTAATAAGTGTTTGTGTAGCCATTGTGTCCTTCAGCCTTTGCTACCAAACTGTATATGTTGCAAAGAAGTTGAGAAAACAGAGAGCATGATGCGGCAGCTGGACATCAACATAGATGATCCGAACCAGTGCCTTACCATCCATGATTGGTTTGATGCAACCTGCCTCCACCCAGGAGTGCTTGCAACAGCATACCTTCAATACAGAGCATACTATGGCAGAGATGCAGTTGAAGGAACGCTTTGACCAGTAAGTGATTTGAGTGTTGACTGTATGTACAAAGCCAATGTACTATCAATTTCAATTAATATTGTAGAGCTATGTCAGTTTTGAATGTTCTGCATACGAAGCAGATTACATGTACTTTTGATTGACCAGAATGAGCATCGCTGTTTACTTCAGAGTAACTGCACATCTGAATATGACAGGCATGCAACTCTTCTGGATTTCCGCGTTTGTAAAAAAATGTTCGTAAAATTAATTGTTTGTAATTTTCAAAATTCTTCAAAATAGACCATGCAAGTCTCGCGCGTATTCAAACATTTTTGGGACCACTGTGGTCCCACGTACATTGCCTTAACGCGTGAAAGAAACAAACTCACGCGCTTTAACGGACCCCAGTGTTCAAATACGCGCGAGACTTGCACAGTCTATTCTGGCGATAAAGTCCCTAGTCTTGATATTTACTAGCCGCGATCGTTCATTTCAGTAAACGAACGTAAAAACACGCATATGCACATTGTTAGTCTGGCTCTCTCCTCCGTGTTCCTACTACAATACGTAGGCGAGTAGGGAAACACACAACTCAATTTTCCAGGGGTTAGAAGACGTGCGGTGGAGTCTAACCGCGACCTCCTTCCGGTAATATATTATACAAAATTGTAACCTCGTACTCATAAACACATCGCTCTCGCCACACAATTTTCCCACTGTGAATTGTCGACCGATCGTTCAATCGAAAATGTTTTGCAAAAGAAGTTTTAAACAAGCGATCCTTTATTCACGAATCCATGGAAATGGTTGTTGATGAAAAAAATATTATCATGGAGGTAAAATAGACCTCCATGGTATTATTAAGGGCAGAAATTAGAGGATAAGATCGTTCAAAAATGCAAGTTTTCGAACTTCAGTTTCCGTTTTGTTTTTTTGTTTTTTTTTTCAAATTATTTTCTTTATAGCTTCGACAATTGTATGCACCTTTGAGTGTTTAGATAAATAAGTATCAATCATGGGAGATTTTGAGGATAAAGTGTCCAGTGCACAACCAATTGTACCTTCACGACAAACCCGGAATGGCGTATTGTGTGGTATTGTGGCTTCGAAAATTTTCCTCTTTTTTTTTCATCGGGCAGTTGCATGCCTGATATGAACTTCGTGTATATCTTATTGTACAAATGTATATCTTATTGTACATGCATTACATGTATGTAACTTTACTTTGGATCATGATTGCCTTTTGGCATGGTTATAGTTTTAAAGCAATTTAGGTTCACGTGGTGTTAACAAACAATATCGACACTCCACCATGCAAACCACAAATCTTATGTTAATAATTTTGTATGTTTTTTTGTTTTGTTTTATAGAAAATATCGCCATGTTGCATAACGGCAAGTGTTGAGGTGGTGTTGGGGCTATCTTGGCCGCTTCAACCGGGTGCCTGACTGCCACTGCCATCATGTGTAATGGCAGCAATACGAAGGACGTTCCCAAACCCTGATGGACAGTATAAAGGATTTTCGTATCCACCATTGGATTAGGCGGCTTTGCTTTGGTTTATTGTTTTAATTCGTAACATTTTCCCTAATTATAATGATCCGGAGGGAGTCACAAATTATCTTGTGCTTTCATAAACCATAATAATTTACGTGTGTATTGTTTCATTTTGTGTCTTTTCAGAGGGGGAGGGGTTGAAGTTGATTAATTTAGCACTAATGTGAAATAAACTTGTTCTATGTTGCCAACAATACACTATGGTAACATGGTAACAACATTACAAACTTGGTGTGGCAGAAAGATGCCAAGAACTGAAATTTAAAAAAACCTTAGTACATGTACTTTTGTAATAAATGACAACACAAAATATGTATGTATTTGCAATCAACAATAGAGTTTATTTTTGAGGTTAAAATATCAATATTAAAAAAGTTGCCTCTTGATGACGAAAACAACTGAATCAAAATTCTGTAGATACTTGGTTAAACCGAACTAAAATACAAGAATAGAATAACAATAATGTGTACAGGCCATGTCATTCTGTCTTCAAACAAAGTTGATTCTACTACCCTGGCAATGCCCCCCCCCCTAAAAAACCCACCTAAGCATGCACATGTACCAAATCATTTGTTTTAGTTTGTTTTTTTTCTTAGTACGTTTTGGGGGCACATGTTGCTCGACTTCCTTCCTTCTCTTTCCTTTCACTTGCACCCCTGTGGTCGTTTTCCCTGGACCAACAACGGTTTGTGATCCACCTGGTGGCTCCTCTTGGCCTGGTGTTGGTTGCTGTCTACCAACAGGTTGGGTTACTTTTGCAAACCTTGACACGAAACCTGCAACTGCTGCATCTTTTTCCGGCCTTGTGAAGGTTGATGTCAATGGCCCAGGGTTACACATCAGCTGCGGATGCAGTTGTTTTGATGTCTTGTCAACCTGCTGACATAGAACCACTGCCTTATGCATGATTTTCTTTGCATAATCTGTTTTTATGAAAAATAAAATAAAATAAATAGAATCATTATGTAGGATTTGAAAATTTGCATGGCAGAAATACAATCTAGTAAGGTTTGAGGTAACACCATATAATGACAATCTCTCTGTGAGTTGGGGTGGTTTTGAAAAGAACCATACAGGAGTCAACACAATGCAAGAACAAAAAGGAGTCACGCATGCAACAATAGCAAGGGGCGAATTCAGGTTTTTTTTTTCTTTATGTCTGATAGAAAACCTGTTATTTTTTAAAGTCCGAGCTGGGGGGGGTGTTGAACCCCCAAACTCCCCCCCCCCCCCCCCCCCGATCTGCACCTGAACAGTTTTTCAAAAAGCGAGGAAAGTACCATGAACAGTAAGAATTTGTATACTGTTTTTCAGTTTTCAATGGACAGCTGAGAAACTAAAAATGAGGAAATCATCTGATCCGCTGCAAACTTGCATGTCTGGGGGTTTATTAGCAGGTTTGAAACTGTACAAAATACATAATACTTACTGAAAGTGCTTATATATTGACAAGTAGCTTCTGGGCTGTGTAACCTCCGCTGTCTTGTTTTGATCGAGGGTGAACGACTGAGATTCTTAGGTTTCCCATTCTCGTTCTGGCTTGTCTTCGTCCTGCATTCTCATTGTAGTGTAGAGCTGCTAAGTAGATTCTAGATAAAAAAAATACGAAAATAAAATATAAATAAGTAAATAAAAAACCAGTGCTGAAAAAGAACTGGCCTACATGTAATTTGACAAATTAAAATAAAGTAAACACTCCATGTGAGTGGCCATCCCGAGCCTATAAACAAAAATGATAGGACAAATTTGGACCAGGGATGGGAGCATGAACATATTTTGGAGCTGTGCCTTCAAAAAGAAGAGTGAACAATTCTTAGGCATACACTCAGGATTCTCAGACAGCTTTGGCAAAAACAATTGTCCAACATGGACTAAGTTAAATACTTGTCAGCAAGCCAAAGAAACTGGAACTGTATGGAACAGTCAAATTTCAAAATGGATTAAATAGGATTCCTACATGATTGAGCATGAATAATCAACATGCCAGAAAGTAAACCAGAGCATGAACATGCCAAAGCATGGCCACCATTCACGGTCATGGACTGAGATTTAGCTACATACTGTGGCATCACTCAAGGCCACTTTGTAGCTAAGTCAGATCATACAGGTCAGATTCAGAGCATGCACAGCGGCGGCCATTGTCATTTGACATGATGATTGACCACATGAAAAGAGTAGAGATTGTTTACTATTTTTCTTATTGGGCCTAAATAAATCATGGAAATAGAAATCTCAAAAGCAGCTTAAGTGATCATTTCGGATGTTTTTTATTAACAAGAACTTACCCGGCTTCTCTCTCTCTTCTGGAACGCTGTCCCAGTGAAGCCCCCAACGTTACGTTTCAAGAGCCCTTTTTGCGACTCTGCAACTAACTCTGCGCCCACGGCAGACCTGGCGGAGGCCGATGACTCGGCGACGGCTAGTAGCAGTAGGCCTGGTGGTAGTAGATGCACGAATTCTCTCGATGTTTGGCGCTTTCAATGTGGGGATTGATCCAGGCTTCAAACGAAACTTTGTAGTCAAACCCAGTGATTTTTTCAAAGCACTTGAAGGTTTAATACAGTCCTCTAAAAAATGTGCTGAACAAATCAAAGGCCTATTTCTTGCCAAGAAGGTGAAATCCTTTCGTGTATTATTCACGAACTTCACCCATTCCTTTGATATCGTGGAAATTGAACAAAATGAATCTCTGGATTCTTAGAACTATTTCTAGTGCATCCACCAACAACACATGAAGTCGGCATCATTGCAGCTGATACACTAGAAAAAAAAGCTTCGTAAAAACTTCATGCCTCTGCATGAAAACGCATGCATAATACACGTGGAATAACATGGCGACTTTTGTTTACTCTCGGTTGCTCATAGGTAGTACGTCATCACTTTTTGCTGGTTTACAAGTCCGCTGGTACTATATCGTGGATTTCATTGTGGTTTTCAATGGATCTTTGCCGGGAACCAGTACAGGGCGGGAAATTTCAAAATCGAAGAATGGAGGTCTAATTTTTTCGGTCAAATTGCAACAAAATTATTTAGAGAAAAACATGACCACAACAATTAATTGTTACCTGAACACAACATAAACAAGGTTCGATAGTAAATTTAATGTGTGAGTTTTCGTTGTAGTCCATCTTTAAGTTCCTGCTGTGACCTTTGTCGTTTGTAGTGTGTGTGTTGTGTGATCTTCTGTGTTTGTGTAAACTTAGCCCTGGTCCTGTAGTGGTAGGACTACACTGACGTCCTGGCTAGCCCCACTTGTTTGGCTAAGGAACAGGAAAGCTGAATCCTTGGCCACACGTCAGGGCCCATGTTTTTTTCAGCTCACCGTTTAAAAAATAAAGGCGCATATGATTCCCTACACATGGGTGGGTCGGCGGTTTAAACCACCCCAATGTGTTCACTTACCTCTTACTTAGCTTGACCTGGGTGTTTTGGGTGATTAAATAAATACCAATTTTTAAATATATTTCAATTCAAAATTTTTAACTTCCTCCAAATTACTTTTCGATGACATTGGCATGATTGGGATCATTCCAAAATGGCCGCGCTCAGTACATGTCGCGAAAAGTAATTCGGAGGAAGTTGAACATGATGCTACATGTATGTAAAGGAGTAGGTCTCATACTTCAGCAACGTTGCCCCAAATATCTTGCAGGAAAAATACTGAATGTTTTAGCGCTTAGAGGCTGGCCTGCAGTAGGGGCTATACAAATACATTTTATTGTTATTATTATTATTATTAATCAATGTTTTCAATTAAATTGTTTACATTGCTGTTTCTGTGGCAACCACAAACTATAAACAACTATAAGTCAAGTCATATTTGGTATACTATTATTTTAATCTGTGTGTTTTGGTTAATAACATTTGCAGATACAAGGTTTGTAGTGTGTAGGTTACAGAGATACAGCATTTTGAGTTCGTTTACTTAGTTGTTTACCTTTTCAGTTTTGCTCAATCTTAAGTAAACAAATTTAACACACATTTTCTCATGATCCAATCATCGAAAACTCGCCAGATTTTTTTATATGTTGTATCCAACGTGGAATAATTTTGAATGACTTGTATTAGGCAAATGTTTCTTCTTTTATGTACTTAATCAAATAACCAATTTGTTAATATTTACCTTTGTTTCCATGGTTATGGAAAATAATCGTTGATTGTAAAAATTGCGGCACCCCTGTGCATTTTTAAATTTTGTTTATCTGCTTTTATTTGGTATATAATTAAACATGAAATATGCATTAAAGAAAAAGTAACTGTTTCAATTTGTTTACTTACTTATTTACATATTTTTCTGCTCAAACTAAAACAAAAGATGGTTTCTTTTAGGAACCGTTCTTCTTCATTCCTGGAAGACCTTTGGAGTCATGTTTAGCCTATTTTGTAGCCCAAATAGCGAAGTGGGTGTGCCCCTTTAACAATTTAATAAATAGAGAAAGACAGGAAAACATTTTTAACTTCGCAAACTGATCCCCAAAAGACGAAAGTTGCTGCATGTTAGTCGGGTACCTTTTGTTTTTTGATAAATGTCCATCTAACAGCACACTGTGATTGGCTGTAGATAATATCCCTATTCATAAAGAAAGCTTGGCTTGACTGCAGCTCGGTACACGTTCACAAGTCAAGTAAATTATAGGCACAGTGTAGTGAAGGCTGCAAATTTCTGCACTACATGTAGACACACGTACCGAGGCTACTAAAACATTGAGAACGTTCGGTGGGGAACCTTGTTTTAATTTTGGCTGCGCGATGCAACCGGTGTGCGTTGCTGTCATACGCTGTGCTTCATTGATTTTTCATAAATGTTCAACATGCTTGTTGAATTGCAAAGACGCCAATGCAAAAGAGGTTCTGATATACAGACCTTCAAATCAGGAATCCGTTAAATGGTTTGTTGATGAAAATACCGCCATTTAAGGGCAAAAGTTAGGTGATGACCATTGTTCAATACACAATTTTGCAAACTCCGCTTTTCTGTTTTCCCCTAGACTTTGCACATCACATGCGGGCACATGGAAAAAAAATTGCACCTTATCAAACAGCTATTTATCTCCTAACTTCCAATTTACATTGTCTTTGTTTTTGTTGCTGTGGAAATAAATTGATTGGTTGACTGATTGATTAAAAAATCACTTTGATTTTAGTCCGTCCAGCAGAAAACAAAATAAAACAGAACAAATCAAGTTTAGGGAAGCCCATCTTAATTGAAAACAAAAAGGATTTCAGTCTAAATTCTTCAGCCTTCTTGACAGAAGAGCATTGAACGTCAGTCAATTCCTTTTTTTGAATCATCAGGCGAAAATGGAACGAACTTATCCCCTAATTTCTGCCCTTATTAATACTTTTTTCATCAACAACCATTTTCATGGATTCGTGATTTGAGGATTGATAGTGTAGAAATCTTCGTGGTTAAACGTTTGGTCGATGACGCTCATTGGGAAAAAATTTGTGCAACGAGAGTGATGTGTTTATGAGTACGAGGTTATAATTTGCATAAACTATTACCAGAAAAAGGTTGAGATTAGACTCCAACCCATGTCTTCCCAACCCCTGGAAATTCTTGTTAAGTGTGTTTCCCTACTGGCCTACGTATTGTTGTGTTGAACATGGAGGAGAGAGCCAGACTAATAATGTGCATGCGTGTTTTAATGTTTGTATACTGTAATGAACGATCGCGGCCACATAAAGCTTAGCAAGTATCAAGACTAGATGGGCTTTTGCCAGAATTAGAAGGATTTTCGAGTTTGTTTATTGTATTTGTTTGTTCTTGATTTTATTTCAGTAATTATTTGAATCTAGTATTTTGATTTCTGTTGAATTCTGATTTTGTGTGTGTGTGAAATTCCGTGCAATTGGATCGATTCTGTTTACTACACCAATTTCGGCGATTCCGTCCGTGTTCATCACAATGCACAAATTCTGAAGTCTGTACAATCAGTAGGACCTAAATGAAGCTTCACGTTTGGCTCTAAAACAGCTAACAAACATAGTTACATTTTCAATGTAATTTGAAAGAGTTTTTGTGCCATGCTTTTGGCTTGCGCTCTGTGTGGATTTTCTGCTCAAAAAGTTGCACTCCCTAATTTTCAGTTTGCACTTCAACTTTTCAAATCCTAGCTAAAGCTCTGACCTCATGTGCCTGTTGTGCTATGCCAAATGCACCCTAAACATAACGTTTGAATGCATGTTCTGAGAGGTCCCAATCAGGTGTTCTTGAGAACTTTGCCTCTCGATGCATACAGGGTCAAAATGTGAAATGTGTTCATGTATGTCAGTTTTGGCTGATCCATGTAATTATGCTTTTACACTGCTGAAATTAATTTTGTTTTGTACTACTTTTATTGTTTCAGGAATCTTTGCTGCAATCAGCTATTGTGGAGACGAGTCATGCCTTGCATGACTAGAAGGTACATTGTTTTTTGTTTTATTTTGGGTAAATTTTTAATAAGTGTAATTTGATTATAGACTGCAAGTTTCACACGTACATGTATGTGAACTTTTTTGGGACCAGTCTTTTCAAACGTACATTTCTTTAATGCGTGAAGGAAAGAAACTTGTGCACTTACATGTAAACAGTTCCCAAAGTTTGAATATACGCAATACTTGCACAGTCTATTATTTATTCAAATAGGAAATACAGGTAGAACTTCTTGTAACAGTACAGTATACAGGTAACAAAGTGCAGCACATTCATGTATAATAAATGTATAAATGTGCAGACAAGGGCATTTCCAAATGTTTTGAGACACGCACATGCAGACATAGTAATATAGGCTGTGGGACCATAAGTCTTCTTAAAAACTGAATCAAGGTAGATAGGATGGAGAGGAACACTGAATCAAGGTAGATAGGATGGAGAGGAACACTGAATCAAGGTAGATAGGATGGAGAGGAACACTGAATCAGGGTAGATAGGATGGAGAGGAACACTGAATCAAGGTAGATAGGATGGAGAGGAACACTGAATCAAGGTAGATAGGATGGAGAGGAACACTGAATCAAGGTAGATAGGATGGATCAAGGTAGATATAATGGAGAGGAACACTGAATCAAGGTACATGTAGGTAGGATGGAGAGGAACACTGAATCAAGGTAGATAGGATGGAGAGGAACACTAAATCAAGGTAGATAGGATGGAGAGGAACACTGAATCAAGGTAGATACATGTAGGATGGAGAGGAACACTGAATCAAGGTAGATAGGATGGAGAGGAACACTGAATCATGGTAGATAAGATGGAGAGGAACACTGAATCAAGGTAGATAGGATTGAGAGGAACACTGAATCAAGGTAGATAAGATGGAGAGGAACACTGAATCAAGGTAGATAGGATGGAGAGGAACACTGAATCAAGGTAGATAGGATGGAGAGGAACACTGAATCAAGGTAGATAGGATGGAGAGGAACACTGAATCAAGGTAGATACATTGTAGGATGGAGAGGAACACTGAATCAAGGTAGATAGGATGGAGAGGAACACTGAACCAAGGTAGATACATTGTAGGATGGAGAGGAACACTGAATCAAGGTAGATAGGATGGAGAGGAACACTGAATCAAGGTAGATACATGTAGGATGGAGAGGAACACTGAATCAAGGTAGATACATGTAGGATGGAGAGGAACACTGAATCAAGGTAGATAGGATGGATCAAGGTAGATATGATGGAGAGGAACACTGAATCAAGGTAGATAGGATGGATCAAGGTAGATATGATGGAGAGGAACACTGAATCAAGGTAGATAGGATGGAGAGGAACACTGAATCAAGGTAGATACATGTAGAATGGAGAGGAACACTAAATCAAGGTAGATAGGATTGAGAGGAACACTGAATCAAGGTAGATATGATGGAGAGGAACACTGAATCAAGGTAGATAGGATGGAGAGGAACACTAAATCAAGGTAGATAGGATTGAGAGGAACACTGAATCAAGGTAGATATGATGGAGAGGAACACTGAATCAAGGTAGATAGGATGGAGAGGAACACTAAATCAAGGTAGATAGGATTGAGAGGAACACTGAATCAAGGTAGATAGGATGGAGAGGAACACTGAATCAAGGTAGATAGGATGGAGAGGAACACTGAACCAAGGTAGATATTGTAGGATGGAGAGGAACACTGAATCAAGGTAGATAGGATGGAGAGGAACACTTTTAAAGTCACTTTCTACACCCTTTATTAAAACACTGTAGTTGCTATGGAGGTCACTAATGGAGGAAATAACGCTACTTGATAGCAACAATTGGCAGCAACCATATCCCTCAGATTGTGAGCCAAATACAAGTCTTTTCTGTGATCAATACTCCGCCTTTTTACATGAAAGGTTGATAGCCACTATCCTTTTCCATACATAAAGGACATCTGCTAATATTGTTTAACTTAACAGCAGGGAATGAGTCCTTTTGGGACATTCCAGAACAAATGTTGGCAGTCAAAGCTTCATCCTCCTCTAGTTTCTTTCTTTTGAAACAGCTTTCATAAGTATGCCCAACCTTATGACAAAAGCTACAGATTGGTCGATTATTTCGCTGACATTCTTAGGTAAACTAAAGGCGGTATTTAACCCAAGCTCCTTGTAGGAATTTTGTTTCAAATTAAAACATTCTTTTGGTTGTTCTGTGGATTGTTTGGTATTTCCGCCATTCTTATTCTACTTTTTACATTGTAGCATTGTGACTAGATTGAACAAATGATTGACGATGGACCAATTCAAAGTCATGTGTTAAGATGGCAGCGGCCTCATGTTATTTTACTCCTCTGTCTGCTAAGTGAGTTTTAATTTGAGTAGGGAGGCAACTCTCCAAGCAACATAAGGTTGCATAGTTTGCCAAAATCTTTGCCAATTTCTTTAGAAAGCAGCCATTGGTCGAACATGTTACTTTTCTTCCTAGCAAATTCCGCATGTGTTTGATTCAGAACTTTTTTGTTATTCCAAACTTTCTGTCTGTACGCCTGCGGTACCAGCTGGTAAGCTTTCAAATTTCTTTCCTTGACAATCTCATAATAGCACTTTGTTCAGATGTTAGCGCTGTGTAAACCTCTTTGGCCCATCCATCTAAAATACTGTGAAGAGTTTTCTTTGGGCCATTTCAAATTTTAGCCAAATTCTCATAGGAAGTAATGTATTTTGCAACCGCCTTATGGTCAAATTTGTGAACCAATCAAGTCCAACCCAATCAAGTCCAATCCAATCAAATCAAACTGGATTTCCAGTTCTTTCAATTTGATCTCATGCTGCATTTTATAAGTCCAAAAGCAACTTTTGCCTTTTCAGTCTCTTTCTCGATTTCTTTCAGCACTTGCAAGTGTAAAACTTGTAATTGGTTAGATGGTTCCTGAGAGGGTGTCTGTTCAATCTCAACTTCTATATAGCCATTTTCTTTCAATGCTTCCACCACCAAACAATTCACATGTACCTTTTTGGCCACTAAACCCAAGGAGTGCTATCACAATTAACTTATCTTTGGTTAGTTTATCAATATCAGCAGGTTTTAAAACTTCCTTTTTAAGAAACACTTCATTATTGAAACTCATCTTGAATTATGCGAAGATTAAAGGCAAAGGCAATGATATGCAGATTGTAATGGCACAATACATGTGTAAATCAGTTTGAATGGAGGAGCAAATGATGTGTCAATCAACCCGAACAGTTTTGTCACAATGCTGAAATAAAACTTTCAAAAGTCAATAGGGTATAGCCTCATTCTGTTCTCTTCTGGACAAGCCCCCAATTTCTGTTATAAAGCACAGAACTAAAAACTTGTAAAGACTCCAATGACTAGAAGAAGTGACTCCAAAGATTAGAAAACGTGACTCCAAATTATTCAGGTTGACACTTCGAATAAGAGAACGTAATAACATGTTAATTCTTGTCTCTCATCTCAACAAATTACAACAACAATTAAACAACTACAAATAAATATTTATTCGATGAAAGTAAAGGCATATTTCAACTAAAATTGAAAAGCAAATAAGTTTGATGGCGGTATCAACATAAGCTATGGAGGCTCGGCGGCTGGGTCAAGGCCTCTGCCCATAGTAGACAGAATCACAGTAACTGCTGACGAGTAGCCCGCAGGAGTCGGCTGTCCAGGTGAAACCCTCAGGTCCAGTAGTCAGATCTCAGGAACAGTCAGTGGATGGGATCATTCGGTATTAGGCATCAGTCATCAACAGCGAGAAACCTTCGGAAGAAACCTGTAGAGCAACGGCTCAGTACGACATTCAGCAACAAGTGGAAAAAGAGCTCTGACGCGATTTAGGGAATGGACCCGTATTTAACCAACCATTTGCCAACTATGTAGCGTGTTGAACCTAACTAGACATTCAGTGTTTGTTTACTACAAAAACAAGGTGTTCGTGATTGATGTCATCAAATTATGACATTTCACTTTATCAACCCAATGTGTGGTTCAGGAGTAAGATTTTTTCCAAAAGTTAAGGTCAAATGAGGTCATACTGTGTAGTGCTAGTGTAACGCAAGAAATAATGTGAGGGAATTAATGTCTTCCCCAACTTTCCTGGTTAACTATAACTGTTCGGGTGAGCGTGTGCCGGAGTAGGGGGCGAGTGTAGACATTGATGAACAGTATAAATGATTGTACAAGAAACAAACGTTTAGGCCAAACTTATTTTTATCATTTATTTGACTGCTATAACGATTGCAAGTACACTTGTACAACAAATCTAGCTTGTAGATATGAGAGGCAAGTCTCTGGTGTATGGAGCAAGTCAGAGCACTCAATAATGAGAGTCAGAATAAGAACACTTTGGAAGGAGAATTTGGGGGTCTTATACAGTTATAGAGTTTCTGGAGGTGAGGTAGATCTAGATTTAGCAATGATGTCACAGAGAAAATACATCAGATCAGTGACATAATTTCCTAGAATAAGTTTGGATGAGTTGATGGTCAGCAGGGGAATAATGGTCAGTGTCTTGAGGGACCTTGTGGTCATACTATGTGTGTGGTGTGTTTTACAAGCAATGGGAGTGAGCTTTGAAGTGAAATGGACCACCTGTTGACAATGTTATGATTACTAGAGATAGGGGGAATAGTGAATTTAGTGCCAGGAAATGAGCCTTACACCAGTACACTAGGTAAGTCCTAGGGCGAGCCCTTTGTGATGCTGTTTAATGGATACAAATCCAATGTGTGGTTCAGGGGTTATGATTATTTCAAGTATTGAATTTGATCATCCGGTTTGAACCGGAAATCATTAGTAGTATTATTATTATTATTATTATTATTATGGTTTATTCATATTAAAACACGAGGTAGGCAGCCACAAGGGTAGCTGATATAAACTCGTTCACACTTAACAAGAATTAAAAATTGTAACATATATATACCAGTTAAAAAGAGTAGGAGCATAAAATTACAACAAAGTACTAACTTGCACCTAATTGCACCAATATTGTAAACAATTAAAAATTACAAAAGTTTAGCTAAAACAGTAATTGTAGACTTCATGTATCTATCAGTTTTGCACTTAGGTACAACTAGCGTAGACGTGGAACTGTTTCTAAGTATTCTGGTAGTTGTGTTAGTCAATTTAAGAGGGGGGAGCATATTTCTAAATCTGGGGGAGTGTAATAGTTTTGTGCCAAAGTTATACAGTAAGGTGTCTCTCCTAGTTTCAAGGCTAGAAATACCTAGAACTTCCAAAGCATTGGAGTAACTGTGATACCGAAGAGGGCCTAACATAATGCGACAAGCACGTTTTTTTACATTTTCAATTCTATTAGCCAGTTGTTTACTTATCGAAGTATGCCAGACTTGGCTGGCATACTCTAAAATTGGTCTAATGTAGCATGTGAACACCGAGACTAAGTCAGCCAAGGGAGCGTCATATTTTTTAAAAATACACAAGGTAAATAATCTTCTAGAGGCTCTAGAGACAATATCAGCAACATGAATGTCCCATTTGGGATCATTCTGAATCGTGACTCCCAAAAGTTTCAAATGATTAACTTTGTTTAGGGATATGTCATTAAGAGTAAAAAAATCGTGGTCAAATTGGGTCGCATTCTGTGTATAGTTTCTTAAGTTGATACTGTAAATTCTTTCCCAATGATGTATAAATTGTAAAAAACCAATGTGTGCTTCTGAAGTTATGATTTTTTTTAAACATGAAACTTCAACTTCTGGTTTAAACCGGAGGTCAGGTTAAAATAATGAGGTCACACTGTGTATCGTTTGTTAAGTCCTAGGATCTCTCTCTGATGGCGTATACATGATTAAAAATACAATGAGTGGTTGAGGAGTTATTATTTCTTTGAATATTAATTTCATCTTCCGGTTTGAACCGGAACATCTTCCAGTTTGAACTGGAAGTCAAGGTCAAATGGGGTAACATTCTGTAACATTCGTTTCTGAACTTGTTACACACCTTCCCAATATGCATAGATTGTAAAAAAACAATGTTTGGTTCAAAAGTTATGATTTTCTGAAATATTAAATTTCAACTTCCCGTTTGAACCAGAAGGTCAAACGGGGTCAAATTTTGTGTAGCGCGTGTTTAATTTATCATGAACTTTCAGATGACCTATGGATTGTAAAAATTGTAATTTTTCAACTTTGTAAACCTTGTAATTTGACACCGGATGACGTCATCAAAAACAGAACAAAACGAGGTGTTCGTGCACATATTGCACAAACACCTACATGTGTACACTGTAAAGGTTTGTTTGACGGGCTGATTAATTTAAAAGGTGTATTTATTTTTGTAGAATCCAAGCTTCAAGCTCATGGAGAGAGGAACAAAAGACATTCTTTGAAAAAAATGACAAGCTGAAGCGCCCAATGTCACCTCATCTTACTATTTACAGGTAAAGAACATGGTAAAATGTGTGCCCCTGAGGGAGCTTGAAGAGGTTCAAGGAATGGTTAAACCTTAGGCATATGTAAAACACCCCCCCCCCCCCCCCACTGTCACTAGAACCTTGTGCTGAGACACAAGGATGAACACAAATCACAGAGGGAAAAAAAAGCTTAACAACATGAAAAATGTATCTTAAGACAAATCTAACTGTTTTACTAAACTGAGTCGGGGAGAAAAGAGGATTTTCCTATTTATAAGATAACACCTTAATATAATAATTACATTTTTGGGGATAAACATATTGCTTTTTTTTATTAACTAGGAAAACTTATTTCCCATGAACATCTTTGTCGGGATATTTTGTACTGGAAGAAATATTGTTTAGTATTCATTCAGATTGGAAACGGCTTACTGTGATCATAACCAATCCTGCATCATGCTTCTTCAACATGCAGACTTTGGTTTATGCCATTTTCTTTGATATTTTAATCTTTTGGATTAAGAACTTGTTTTTAGTTTATACATCAAGCACTTTTCCATTAATATTGATGGTTTTGTTGTTTCAGCTTTCCCTTACCTCCATTGCTGTCGGGGTCTCATCGAGCTACAGGACTAGCCATGTTTACTGGTAGGTGAACACTATACAAACATTGTCTACAGTTTAGCCTAATCTGTCTTCTTTTTTTCTTAATTTTTTTGTTTTATTTTGGAACACGCTGGTTCTTAAATGTTGAATAAGTTGAGTAAAATTTTGAGGTAAGCATAGACAAATTTTGATAGAATAGGATTTGAACCTGTGATCTCTCGATTAACATGGTGGCGCTTTACCAACTGAGCTATTTAGCCCTAATGCTGGTAATCTCCCTATTTTGTCAGCATCTTTATTTGCGTGAGCCAGTCAGAAATCGTTCCACCTTAACCACTTTACATCGGATGACATGTATATCTGCAAATCCACCTGGACATTCCATGGTGTAGAGTGCACATCCACCTGGACATTCCATGGTGTAGGGTGCACATCCACCTGGACATTCTATAGTGTAGGGTGCACATCCACCTTGACATTCCATGGTGTAGGGTGCACATCCACCTAGACATTCCATGGTGTAGGGTGCACATCCACCTGGACATTCTATAGTGTAGGGTGCACATCCACCTGGACATTCCATGGTGTAGGGTGCACATCCACCTGGACATTCCATGGTGTAGTGTGCACATCCACCTGGACATTCCATAGTGTAGGGTGCACATCCACCTGGACATTCTATAGTGTAGGGTGCACATCCACCTGGACATTCCATGGTGTAGGGTGCACATCCACCTGGACATTCCATGGTGTAGGGTGCACATCCACCTAGACATTCCATAGTGTAGGGTGCACATCCACCTAGACATTCCATAGTGTAGGGTGCACATCCACCTGGACATTCCATAGTGTAGGGTGCACATCCACCTAGACATTCCATGGTGTAGAGTGCACATCCACCTGGACATTCCATGGTGTAGGGTGCACATCCACCTAGACATTCCATGGTGTAGGGTGCACATCCACCTAGACATTCCATGGTGTAGGGTGCACATCCACCTGGACATTCTATAGTGTAGGGTGCACATCCACCTAGACATTCCATGGTGTAGTGTGCACATCCACCTTGACATTCCATGGTGTAGGGTGCACATCCACCTGGACATTCCATGGTGTAGAGTGCACATCCACCTAGACATTCCATGGTGTAGTGTGCACATCCACCTTGACATTCCATGGTGTAGGGTGCACATCCACCTGGACATTCCATGGTGTAGAGTGCACATCCACCTAGACATTCCATGGTGTAGGGTGCACATCCACCTGGACATTCCATGGTGTAGTGTGCACATCCACCTGGACATTCCATGGTGTAGGGTGCACATCCACCTAGACATTCTATAGTGTAGGGTGCACATCCACCTAGACATTCTATAGTGTAGGGTGCACATCCACCTGGACATTCCATTGTGTAGTGTACACATCCACTCAGACATTCCAGATTAATCGCAATGCACTACCCACTGAGGTGTTCTCTCTAGTTCAACTTTACTTTTGTTTGTCAGTTATAAGCCTTAAATTGCTGAAGCCAAGGATCAACCTGGGAAGCGAATGTACAGGAATCACCCTAAACGGATGGTATACCTATAGTAGGTTATTAATCTAAAATTTGTTTACCATAAAAACTGACTTGAAAAAAATCACTGAAAACCTGTTGAAGTTCTAAAAGATTGTTGGAAATGACATCCTTTGAAGTAATGAAGTTTTAGAGAAAGAGGTAATTCCTAACAAAAAATGCAATGAGGGTGATTTTTCCTGTCATTATTTTTTTGCAGCTTCGATGATCAGTTGAGCCAAAATTTTCACAGGTTTGTTAAATCTTATGCATATTTTGGGATGCACCAAGTAAGGATACTGGTCTTTGACAATTACCAAAAGTATACCTTGTCTTCAAAGGGTTGCAGCTTATTGTTTCAAATATTTAGTAATAAATCAAAAAGAAAATTGTTTAAATTTAATTTGAGTCTGAGTCCTTAGTGTTGAGATTAAGTTTTGGGGTCGTCAATTTCACTTTAGTACCCATTTGTGATCGTCACTATCACACTTGTGATGAGATCGCAAACTCCAAATCTTTCGCTCTTGCAACATCGCTGATTTTTCGTTTCACTTAAGTCATTGCAGCTGCGATAATAGAAAAAGGAAAATAAACCTTTTGTATGAGGCTAAAAGTAGTGTCCTTTGACATAACTTGCTAGCAAAACTGTCGGCGTCCCGTGGTGGACGTTGTACATGTCAAAATGTTGTTGCCTGGTTGCCGTGGTTCGATTACTAATGAAGTGCATAAATTGCAGTTTGAATGTAAATCGTTTTCATGCTGAATCATCAAAAAAACAACAGGAGGAGCATACTAATGTTTAAATTCTAGGCATTCATTTAAAAAAGGTTCATATGATATCAAATTCAAGTTGTTTCATTCTTAGGCCTATAGTATAATTAATTTTATAAAATTTGTAAATAAGTTGAAACCTTGAGATTGATGAAAATTTGACAAAACTAGTTAGATTTATGTATAAGAGAAAGGCAGTGTTTGTTGTGACATGTGTAAATGTCTGACACTGTCAAAAAAGTGACGAATTGTTCGAAATAATGATATTCTAAAGCATTGTCATCATCTTTAAACAATCTATAAAATGATAACTGTCATACTTTACTAAGCTTTAGCACATAATCGAACGTCGAAAGGGGAATACCCCTTTTTTTCTTCTTTTTTCCAAAAAGGCATGAGGCCTAATCGGCAAAAAGAATTCATTTCTACATGTAAATGCCCAAAGTATTCATCAAAAGTATTGTCACCGAAAATTGGTGCATGATAATTAAATTGTAAAGGATGATTTTTGGATGCAATACCAGTAGACCTACATTAAAAATGCTGGTTGAAATAACTGAACCCTATAGATGTAGATCTCCTTTTTACTGCATTGCTGAAAGTTGTCATCAGCAAACTTCGTTGTGGGTATCCCGAGTCTGTCAGTAAAAGACTGCCAAGAGTAAATGAAACGCCATTTTACTCTTTAATTCATGGAAAAACTATGACAAGACGTACACCACTAAATTTGCAATGAACTTATACTTTGCGGCCACTAACGAGTCATCGCTTGATTGTCATTGCTAATAATTGCTTTGCGATGAGTTGTCCAAGCCAAGTCATCCAAGTTGAGTCTAAGTTTGAGTACAAGTTTGAGTCACATGCACACATGAATCAAACTTGTTCTCAAGTGAGAGTCACAAGTTACTTAAGCTGCATGCTCCTTTGCTGCGCTCTTCTCTTAATCAGTTTCATTTTATTGGTCGACTAATAACACATGCTTGCAGCAACAGCCATTTGTTTGATTAAAGCATGGGATTGTGCCAGTGAAAGGCCAAATCGTGAACCAACACAAAGCACATGGGCTAAACTTGGGGGTTAACAAGTTTGATGAACTTGGGTTTTAACAAGTTCAATCCAGCTTTTTCCCCAATTTTCTATATTTCTCCTGTACTTATTATTTGTTTTCAGTTCTGCTACCTGCATTGCATCTATTGATACTTTAATTTTGCCAATTGCCCACAAAAGTCTTATTGTGAAAATATTGTACACATGTAGATTGTTTTTCAGTTCTTTCATGTCAATTTCACTTCCTGCAGTTTGTTTGCACTTTCGATCTTGCCAAACTTTTGAAATTGTCCTTAATTTGATTAAACAGTGACTCAGGGTTGAAATGTTGGTGATCATCAGTAACATTTGCTTGTAGCGTGTATGCTAGTGTTTGGTGGCATACAAGTACATCATGAATGCAACAGCCTAAAGAAGTGATTTTGTAATAGCACTTTCATATGTACTCAACAGCCTAAAGAAGTGATTTTGTAATAGCACTTTCATATGTACTCACCAAATTTCTGTGCTCACGGGCCAGATTACTTTTTGGAACTTTTGGAATAATTGCGGTTGAGAATATTGTTGTTACATTGAAACCATTACTTAACAAAGTGAAGACAAGTCCAAGTCACATATTGATGACACAGCCTGGACTTGAATTAATACTGTGCCTTTAGTGCATAGTGTTGATGTTTGTGGTAACTCGCATCCGGATTTAAGATTCCATTTTGCAGAGTGCAGGGATGTTATAGGCTGTTGAAAAAAAAACGAACTGTGAGCGCAAAGCGCAAAAGCTTGGGAGGGAGGGCTAAAGCTTGCGAGCGCGAAGCCTACTTACATACATTTATCTTTGGTTTTAAAAGCCCTAAATTGCACTCTTGGGCATTCCATTGGGTTTTATCTTCATGTTTTTAGGATCTTAATTGAAAAAAATATATATATTTAGGCCTACATATAATGGACAAACAGAACAAGAAACGCATGAATGTCCAAGCTAACCATAAGAAATACATTCATAGACGTTTCCACAGTAAGAGGCCAACTATTGTTCCTCCTACTGATAGGTCACTAGTTGCACCACGTACAGTAGTTAACCTGTCTGACAAAGTACTAACCGACCCACAGGTTAAACTCCTCTCAAGGGGTCTTAAATTTTGCCCCACACCCAGAGAACCGGACCAACTGTCTTTTCAACAAGACATAGGCCAATTCAACCGTTGGCTACGCCTACGTGAATATTTTCATGTAGAGCCCTCCACAGAGGACGAGTCATCTGTGGACATCCAACCCACCCGCAACCGCTTTAAGGAGAAAAGTCGTTGGGTACCCCCTAAGAACCGAGATGTGGCTCTTGATACCTACATCAATTCAGTCAGCTCCAAGGTTCTTAAGGTCCCTAACACCTTGGCACCAAACAACCTCCCCCAAGATGAACGTCACGCTCTAACACAGCTCCGCCAATCACCAGACACAGATACCTTCAACTATCTCCTTCCACAGGACCCCGTACAGCACGCTTCTACCTTCTACCTAAGATACACAAGCCCAACAACCCAGGCCGACCCATTGTATCTGGTAATGGTAGCCCTACAGAGCGCATTTCTGAGTTTGTAGATAGTTTTTTCAACCCCTTAGTCTCTGGCATCCCTTCCTTCATAAAGGATACCACAGACTTCCTCCATAAACTAGAGGATGTCAGACATTAAATACCTGACTCTGCATTTCTGGTTACTCTAGATGTTTCATCACTGTATACTAATATACCCCATAATGAAGGCATGAATGCGTGTGTCTCTGCTCTCAGGGGTAAAAAACAATTCCGCCCCTCAGTGAGACATATAACGGAACTCATCAGCCACATTCTCACTAAGAACAACTTTTCATTCACTGACAGGCATTTTGTACAGACACATGGTACCGCCATGGGTACAAAAATTGCGCCCTCATATGCCAACATTTTTATGTCTGATTTAGAGGAAAAACTGCTGTCCTCTGCCCCCAGCCGCCCACTAGTTTGATGGAGATTTATTGATGACATTTTCTCTATCTGGTGTGGTAGTCAAGACAGCTTCGATGAGTTTATCGACCATATAAACTCATTCCAACCCACCATAAAGTTCACTACTGAATATTCTCTAACAAGTGTTAACTTTCTAGATGTAACCATAACTAAATCTCCTAGCGGCATTGCTACGGATGTATACAGCAAACCCACTGACACCCACCAGTACCTTCTCTCCAACAGTTGCCTAGTTGCCTAGTCACTGTAAGAAGGCAATTGCTTACAGTCAGGCCTTGCGCATAAGACGTATCTGCTCCACAGATACCCTATACAAAAGGCGCGCATCGGACCTCAGGAAACACCTTGTTTCTAGGGGTCACAGTCAACGCAGGGTCCAACTTGCCATCAACAAGGCCCTCAGCATACCCTGCCAAACTCTTTTGGCCAACACAGGATCTAAAAAAGTCCCGACCAAGTGAGTTGCCCTGGTCACCACCTACCACCCTAAACTACCCAAACTCTCCTCAATCCTCAATTGCAGAATGAATATTTTCCATTCCTCTAAGAGGTTGCGCTCAGCAATCCCTGAGAACCCCATGGTTGCATTCCGCCGCCCTAAAAACCTGGGAGACATTCTAGTCAGGGCCAAACTCCCCCAGGTACAGGCCAAACACCACCCTCCCCCAGGTACAGGCCAAACACCACCCTCAACAGAGATACAGGGTTGTCATAAGTGTACCCGCTCTAAATGTAGAACTTGTCTCTACATCAAACCTGTACTTAAAGTGAAGAGTCGTAGCACTGGCTCTTCTTACAATATCAAGACCGACTCCCTATGTAGCACACCCAATGTAGTCTATGTTATATCTTGTAAAAGATGTGGACTACAGTATGTAGGAGAGACTAAGACCAAACTCGGTCTTTGCTTTGCGAACCATGTCTCTTCCATAAAGACCAAGAAACTCTACCCCTACTTCAACAGCCTTAATCACAGCGCCAAAGATGCCAAACTCATTGTGATTGAGGCTTGCAATGGTGATGACACACACCGCAAACTCAGAGAATCACACTGGATTCACCAACTCAAGACAGTCTAACCCTTTGGACTCAACGTAAACACTGGTGTTAAATAACTTCCCATTACCCACCTTTCACTTTTGCTTGCTTTTTTCTTTGATGTAAAATAAATACAGTTACTGTAAATAACATGTTCTCTCCACTGGTCTATTTTTACGCTTCTTTCGCTCAAGAAGTTTTACAAAATCAACCCGTTAATAACCTTTTCCCTTTGCAGAGGATTTATTAACCTGCTTTCTCTCTGCAGGTTCCTCTTGCCTAGTTTTAACTTCTTACACTGATTCTGTTATTCTATAATTACTTTCATCTTGCCTCCTATTGTTAGTTGCATTATCTTATTCCTACCCTTTCATGCTTCCCGCATTGTAGCGCCTACAATGCAGTACCACCTTTATGGTCCAGTGATCCACCCTTTCACACTGACCATCCTTTGTCCTCACTACTTTACTCTGATTGGTTCTTGGCCACCCCATTGTTTGTAAATTTATTACTCTGATTGGCTATGTTTTCCCGTTTTTTTTCTGGATACTCTCCCTTAATCCTTTGCTCCTCTTTTTGCTATAAATGGATGTGTTTGTGTTTGTTCTTGTTTATGCCTCTGACGAAGGTCCAGTTTGTATCGAAAGCTAAGGCCATCTCCCCTACTAATTTATATACATATATATATATTTTGGGGTTTTTTTTAGGGGGTGGTAAAAAAACCGATTTCCGGAAAAAAACAGAGAAATCACATCCCTGAGAGTGGCATTGAAATAAATATCATCCATCTTATTTAAAGAAAGCTGGTTGTTTTTAACCAAGCACTATGGAGTGACCTAAGACTACTTTTCATTGGCATGAAGCCATTTATCACCGAGTCAATTTGTATAGAGCTCCTATCCAAAGAATAATTGCACTTCAACAGACTGACAGACAATTACATGCCAAGCATTGTCTTAAAGTAGGAACCGGCCGAAACAATTGCAATACACAAAGCTGCATAGAAGTGTCCTTGGACTCTGTAGATGTACAGTGTCAACTGTCATGGTATAGGTGTCCACATTTAAGTGAAAAAACATTAGAGATACATGAAATAATTATGTCATTTGTTTTTATCCAGGTGTAGCAGCTTTTGGTATAGGTGTTAATCTCCTTCCTGGTGATTATACTCAGTTTGTTGAAGTCATCAAGGCCTTACCGTATGCATCGGCTCTACTGTTTCTAACCAAGCTCTATATCACATGGCCTTTGTGCTATCATGGCATGAATGGTATGCGTCATCTGGTTAGTATCATCATTCCATATAGTTCCACTCCACATTTAATCTGAGCTGAATTGAATCCAGCACACAGCCAGACCATTTGTTTTTAGATCAACTGATTTTATGCCCAGCCGTCGAAGCAAGCTGAAGGAGCATAGTGTTTGCCTTGTCCTTCCATGTGTGTGTGCATGTGTTTATTTGTGTGCCCTTACACATGCCAACTTATGGGGTACTTCTAACAATGGAACAATTCTACCTCAAAAGGTTTTCTTTGTCCTAGTGGTGCCCCACAGGGACTTTAGTCAGAAAAAGGAATAAATAGAACAACAATGGAAGTAAGGGTGTGTGTCATTGATTGTCAGTGCAATAACTCAAGACAGACTTCTATATTATTAAAGCCTGGGTCAACTTCGAACCCGCGGCGCTGCGGGATCCGCCCATCCGCTTGCGTTCGGTGACCTCGCCACCGCGCAGGGGCTTGGGGACGAGGTACGATTTTTAGCCGCCATCTTGGGTCAAATCAAGTAAGAAATAAATACAGGAGCCCAGTGGGGACACGTTGCCCTGGACATCAACAAACAAAGAAATAGGCCTAACAAGACAAAAAACACCTCAAAAACACGAAAATGAAGAAATAAAGACAACATACAGAAAAACCGAAACATACTGAGAAAGAAATTAAAAGTACATATGAGACAAAGAAACAAACGGCAAAACAAGAATAAATAAAAGGTGTAGAAACAAAGACACATTTAACAAATAAAAAAAAGAGAAACAAAACAATAAAGAATTAAAGAAAAAAGGAAATCAAGTAACAAATAAATAAAGGAACACAGAAGCATAATTTCCATACAAAGAAAAAAGTGGATTGCTTAGGCATGTTAGTCGGTCAACACAAGTTTAAAATCATCAAAATACCTACAAATGTTCATGCCAAGCATGCATCATTGCCAAGTAAATCCTTCCTAATATTAAAACTCAACCCCGGCCATACACCCCCAAATTATGCTTCGTAGTTGGAGAAAGGGGACGAGAAGGGTAAGGAGGGCAGGCGACGTTTCGACCCCACTCAATATCTTTTGCATGGTCAAATTTTTATTATAAGACAAAACAACATTGCGTGCCGATTTTACCTACCATTATCAAGCCAATTCTACATAATGATTACCTCCGAGTGTCCCTCCAGTTACCCCCTCACCCCACAATACATTTTCAGCTTTTTAAACGCAAGAATCGCTCCCATCTAGCAGGTGCCGCGCTTCGCGCGGCATCCCACTAGTTTCAAATCAACTTGCTGCTGTGTTGATTGGTTTTAGGATCCCCCAGAAGCTCCAAAAGAAATGTTGTTCGAGCGATAAAACAAGAAAGAGTTGGCATATCAACTCCAAATTTGGTGTGTGGGTTGGTCTTGGGATACCCCCAAAAGCCTACTGTTTATGAACTTCAAATATTAAGGTCAACAAATTTTTATTTTACTCACGTGCATGTCATGTCAGACAAGAAATATTGCTCATATGCACTAACTCAAGAATGAGATAAATCTCATCAGGGCATTTTTGTTTGTCAACACACTATTCTTGTTTATTTTCTAGTCTGATTCAGTTGGACAACTAACAGTTCAGTGCAATCAATGAAACTTTAAAAGGCCATGTCGTCACCATTTTCACAAAGTGACAAATGTGCTTTGTGCTTCACAGTCAAAATTCTGTGTTAGGAAAAGTATCGTTTGAACTTGAACTGTTTTTAAAATTGACATTGTGTGTACTTCTTATAGCAGCAGTAGATCAAGGGGAAGAAAACTTACATGTTGGGAGCCGTTTTTCTAAAAAGCACATCATTTGAAATAGAATGCAAAATGAAAAGGGAGTTTGCTGTACAGCTACGTACATGTATATTCATTGGCAGCAACACTACGTGTAAGTTGCTTTGGAACCCAGCTGCGAATATTTAACTAATTACATACATGTATAGGTCCATGTCTTTTTCAATGTTTTAAAGTGATAGATGCCAGAATAACTTTAAGTCCCTGCATGTTGCAGCTAAAGCTCCTGAACTCGGTATTTTGATGATTGTTTATTTTTTAATGTTATTATTTTTGTTTGTAGGTCTGGGATACTGCACGTGGACTTGACATGAAGACACTGTATACTACAGGCTATGCTGTAGTGGGTTTATCAATCCTCACTGCAGTTGGAATTTCTTTCTTGTGATTTGATTTGCTTGTTTTTGAGGACTGTAACAAAATAGATTATTATAAATATACTATATAAATAGCAATCATTTTCCTTTTTTCTTTTAAAATAGTCTCAATGTTTTGAAGGAAGGAAAAGGTTAATGAGAAAATATGGTATTGTTTGACTGAACACTTTAATGAGAAACCCAGCATCATTGTTCAACGTTGTTACAGGATTGTTCCACTGTGCTACATGGACCTGCTGGTTATTTTAGTAATTAACAACAAGGTTTCCTCAAAACTTGTTTTGTGACAAAATATTGTTACACTCGAACATATTTTCCTTGAATGCTTTATTTTGAAATGTGTTAAATTGTCAGAAATGTGTAAAAAGGAATCTTTGAACCACACCAACTACAATTTTTGTCCATGTTTTACCAACTTTGCAAACTTCACAGTGAATGTGTTAAGTATACATATACATGTACTCGCATTCAGACAACTGTGTTACATTTGAATGACAGTTCAATGAGAGAACAGACCCCTTGCATATGATGTAACAAGACCCAAACAGCGCCCTCAATGTAAGGGCCTATGAAGGCTTTCATTAGAAACTATGAAGTATCGCTGCCATTATTGTATAAATCTATTGCACCCTCATGTGTCAAATGGTTGGTTTTTAGCCATGGTGCTTCTGCACTGAACATTGTGTTTGTACTATTGTAGAATACATCCATTCAAGATTTATGCATTAAGACACTTTTTGAGTCTAAAATAAAGAGCAGTGTTAGATGCATCGACTTATTTGTAGTCATATTTATGTACATGGTGTCATGACATTTGTTAGATTTTCAGCAGCTCTCTATGTTATCGATTGTATTTAACTAAATACAATTGGTAACACATAGAGCTGCTGAAAATACATTGCTCAATCTGTTATTACAAGACAAAGTCAGACAAACCTATGCAAGACAAAAACAAAGGTTAAGGTTGTAGAGAAGACTAAGGAAATAGAATGGAGAGGGCACTTAGCTAGAAGTAAAGACAACAAATAGACTAAGAAACTCACAGAAAGGCAGCCACTGAGGGAAATAGGAGGCAGTAGAGGAGCTTTAATTTAAAAAAACATGCAGACCAAAGGAATGAGAAAATTTCACAGTATTATCATATGTTTTGTCCAAGTAAAATGGCCATCTTTTATTGATAGCAAGCTTTCCTTTTTATCAAGAAATGAAAAACAATACTGAAGTACCAGTTGGACTGTAGAGAATAATTATTCTCTAGAAACTACTTGTGGTGATAATTACTATCTGCAATAAAAGAATGGTTTTTTTATAATTGAAAACTTGAGACTTGTTTACTTTGTCCTAACCACTGTTGTTTGAGCAAACACATAATATACAGAAAAGGGTGGTTTGAAATTATGTCATTTCTATTTTTCAAAGGGGTTAGGGCGTTTCCAATAACTCCCTCCAGTACAAGCCTTTGCCTGATTAGGTTCACAATACTCGACACTCGACCACAACTTGTTAATGTCATGCAATATGCCTTGTCCAGTAGATGAAAATCTTTCTTTTTTGTACAGGTCTAGCAGCACCTACTTTATCCCATTAGTTACAATGTAAGATTTGGAAAGCTAATGAAGTTGCAGCAGACATACAGGTAATGTTCCATTGATTGCATAGTTCTGAGCATGCATTATTTATCATAATAATAGCTGTACCTGGTAAAGTCTGCTGCCACTTGGCCTCCCATTAACAATCGGATCAAAAATCCTGATATCATCTTTTATTCCTACTGTATCTATTGAAACTCATGTGACAGCAATTTCTCTACTATTTGAAATATCTTGACAAACACATGGCATCATCATTACTGATTTTACAGCTACTCTTGTCCTGTATCAGAAACCTTAATTTGTGTTTACTAAAAAGAGTTTTCTACAATGAAGTATTACACAACTAATATACTTCTCCACACAGTAACCACAACAATTGAGAAGTTCCAATTATTTTAACTGTTCTAACTTGAAACCAATTACACTCCCAAGTTTTTTAAGTGTACATTACCCTGAACCATTTGAAAACTAGTAACATCTCTTGTAAATTTGGCTTTGAAAAGACTATTTTTTTTAATTTATACAATATTTCTACACGTCTCCTTATTCTTCATACATGTTCATTGTACATTAATATAACTTGGGATATTTGATTTCCCTATTTGCTACATGGAAAAGTTAATCTACAATCAGGACATTTGCCATGCTTGTTAATATATTGGACAAGATATCAGTTAGTGCTCTATATCAAAGGATAAAAAGCTTAGTCCGACTAAAAGGAATGCATGCATTTTTTAAATGATGCACAGTTCAAATATTACACATTTATTTAAAATAATTATATAATATACTATATACTTTGCTACAATCGTTGTGAAGGTTTTGCCCTGAACATAACTAATTGCTTATTAAAATTAAAATTTAAAATAAAAATACACAGTGCGTCAATTTTTGATCATAAACACACTTAAGGATAAGCAATCAATGCCATTGCCAACTAAACTATGGTTTATATGAAAGTGAAGCTGTACTTTTTAAAACCACACTCTATAGCTTTATGCTGAATACATCAGTAGACATTGAACAAGACCAATAGTCTTTCGTCTAATTGTCATGATTGTAGAACATTCAAATTTACTTCTGACATAAAGACATAAGAACCGAGTGCAGGGGTGGATTTCACAAAGAGTTAAGACTAGTCTTAACTTGAGTTAGGACGATTTACTCATCCTAACTTAGGACTAGCCTTAAGTTTTTAATAGCTCCTAGGACTAGTCCTACATTAGGACTATCTTTGTAAAATTGACCCCAGCTTTTATTTAATTCACCATGAACCACTGGCACTTGATATCAAGGTTGCCCCTGAAATTGGGGGGGGGGGTGTTAGTTTAGTTGCACTGCACATCTTCAACCCCTATTACTTAGGGAATGAAATTATATATTGACTAACTTTTGAATAAGGTAAATTGACAATAACTTTACAGGCATAGGGTGCAGTCACTCCACATGTATTGCTGTTGGAAATATGCAGAACAAATTTCACTACAGCCAGCCTCCATGGGCCATACAATAGATGACAAAGAAAAGTTCAGAAAGTATGTGTGCATAAAGTATACAAACAAATGCCGAGGCTTAGGTTAGATAGTTGAAAGTTTTAACTCCATTTGTATAATACATGTAAACCTTTTTTCTTAATGAACAAAGAGCATTTGGTTTGGTATGTTTGCTGTAAATGTAGGTGGTAAGATGAAGGTCAATCCATATCTGTTGTAAACATAAAAACACAGAGTGACATTAAACTGCTTTTTAAAGAGCTGGTTAAAAATACGTACATGGCAAATTTTGATTGTGCTTTAACACGAGTGGTATATAAATGTGTATATGTATACCACTGTTGTTGACCAAGAAGTTAAGATTCATGCTTAATGCTTGCTGGAGGATAATATTAGTATATTAATTGTTAAACTGGAAACAAGAACCACACACCAAATCAGCGTAATGTTAATTGACTGGTAACTGATTGGTTATTCCAGTACTGGCGTCCCATGTAATTTAAACAGGGTTGCTACAATTATAACCCAAGGTGATTTTCATACAACAAATCACAGTATTTCTCCTTTGCATAAACAACAATGTTGAAATGCAGCTAGTTCACTTAATAGTGAACAAAATACACTTTACTGTACTTCAAGCACTTTTGTGGGAACAGCTCTTTCTCTCTCATGCATTAAATTATTCTGCTGACCTCCCTAAATGTTTTAATTAAGGTCTCATAAAGGACTTTTCCGGACAATGGAAATGGGAAGCCATACTGAGGACAGAAATGAGACATTTTTAAAGTCACCATAACAATCATTGGACTATATAGGCACACCCTCATCATCACAAAGAACATTTTTTTTATGATATCAATCAATTCTGTCAATCGTCCTGTGAAAGAGGATTGATTTAACTGTTTCTGTTGTTTGTTACTGCTGTTCTGGTAATAAAAACATTCTCTGCATTGATGTCATGAACTGAATGACGATGACAACATGACTTCAACACTGCCCGTGTTTTCCTTAAAAATCTAAGATGGAACTATTCCTTGTATCCCTTGTAGCATATATGTAGCCTATGAACAAACCCCTGCCAGTTGATCAGATTAAACACTTTCATCATTTATACCTTACTGCATAAACCTATTTGGTTTCTTTCCCCATCACCAATGTGAAGAAGCTACAAATCCTGTAAAATTGTCTGAGTGCACATTTCTCTTGGTGCAACTGAAAAGCTTGTCTTTAAGATGGGATAAAAACAAAGAAGAAACTAAATGTACCCTTCACATAACTAATTACAGTAGTGCTTTGAGGGCTGTGTGTGGTGTCTATGGTGAATGGAGGTCGTGCCGATGGTTAATGCCAGGGTTATCCAACGCCAAATTGAACATCCTAAGTGGATATACTATGTGCATTTATCATTTTGTTCTAAAATATCAAGTGAATTATTATTTTTAGCTGTTTCGCAGCAAAGCGCAGCGAAACAGCTCTTGTTTAATTCTGAAAGTGTTTATAAAAGGATTACCGAAGCAACTTTTACAAATATATATACATATATATTTAAAAAGCTTAATGTTAATTACATTCATCTTAAAAAAACTACAACAAATATGCAGATTTTGATGAAATAGGAAGATTGTTCATACTTAAACAGAGGCTGTCTGCAATAGATAACTACAGTACTTGCCATTCAATGGACAGCAGTTAACAAAGAATCAACTGTTTTTCTATAATAAATTTCTAGTCAATAATAGTAAAATGGGACATAAATTACTACATCTCAATGTGCTTGTAAATCTGATGGTCTAACACCTTTGGAAGATATCTGGAATAAACGAGTCTCATGTAATGATATACCTATATTCAAGTTCAAACAAAGCACGATAGTTTTTATCAATGGAAGACATGCATCCGATGTTTGAACGTTTCATGCTCATGCATTTATGTACAAACATGTTGATGCATTGACATTAACTACACCTCACAGAGTTTCTGAAAAGTTAAAGTTTCGTCATCAAGTTTTCCAAGAGCAGTAGCTCAATATGCCCAATAGGAGGGGCGTATTAACATTGGTTGAACATGGTGGAATAATTATGACGGTGAGATATCTGACTGAATACTACATGCTGCAATTGTAAAAGCACACACCTCTGAACTAGTGACAGTGGGTATAGTTTCTGGACCAATACACCTACTTCCAGTTGCTGCCTGTGTTGGTACCAGTGCCAATGGAGACATGCAAGTAGTTGTAGAAGGATAAACAAAGTATGCTTGCTGTTGTGGACCTTGGAATGATGTGATATTGTGACTTCCTTGAGGACTGGCTTGACCATGAGATGAAGTTGATCTTGCAAGAGGTGACTTGGCAGGAGGTGTATAATGGAATTTAGTATATGTACCCTTAGGGGAATGAGACCATTGAGATTTATCCATAGGGGATGCAGGAGGAGGTGGAGTTAGTGTCAGTTTAGCTGTCATGCTGGTATCTGTGCTCACCATGGATGTTAGGGTTAACCTACTTTTAGCCAAAGTTGCTGCGTGTTTTGCGGTAGGTTTAGTGTTTGTTTGTGGGCGGGTATTACTAACTATCTTGGTTGACTGTGGGCCACCTGGAGACATACATCCTTCATCAGTTTCTTCATCACGGGAATGTTGCATAATTTTTTGCCTCACTTCTCTTATCTTAAGTTGAAGGATCGACTTTGATGGGAAGATTTCCTGATGCTGTAACTGGAAAGATGTCGTTGCTGCAGCTGAAGTAAAAATAATCATATTGTATATAGTATAAGTGCAACAGGGGAAATTACACCCAAAGAATACTTCTCACTGATGTCAATATTATTTACAACTTCAGGGATTATTTTTTTGGACAGGTGTAGGCTTGACAAACGTACCTCAGACAAGGTGACCTAGGGTGTGATTCACTAAGTCAACATCACAAAGATCTCAAGCATTACCAGATAAACGTACCTCAGACAAACGTACCTCAGACAAGGTGACCTAGGGTGTGATTCACTAAGTCAACATCACAAAGATCTCAAGCAATACCAGATAAGGCGCACTGTTAGATAAGACGCAGTCATTTTTCAGGACTTTTGAAAGAGGGATAAACCGCGTCTTAAACGTAGGTAAAGCTCTGAAATTGCCAGTCCAACCATAGTGTCTAGAGTGCAACAGAGTCAGATATGATTGGCACTATGAAGAAATGATTATAATCCACCTGCAGGAAGTGACAGTAGACAGAAGTTTGTTAATCTAGGCTATCCCTTGATGCCATCAGCACAGATAGAGTCAAGACCCAGAATACTGGCAGATGTATGGGACTCTTTCAAGTGCATTCAAGCAATGTATGTGGGACCTTAGTGGCCCAAAAACAAATTTCAGTATGCACAAGACTTGCACAGTCTATCAACAGTAGTGTTTATTAATAAACAAAGATGATTTTGGGCACAGGAACTTGGTTACAGGGTAGAAATCTGTCTTAACAGAGCTGCTAGTTCAAAACTCAGTTCAAGTGGTCCTGCTGGATGGTTATGTTTCCCACACACATGTTCTATACTAATACATTGTTGAAAGGTAGCTTAAAATGTGAATCAACCTGTCAGACAAATGAAATGACAAATGAACTGTATCTGCTAGCTACTCAATGAAAATGGGCAAACACTGCAGAGCATCCCAGACAATCAGGCAAAATGGGCAAACACTGCAGAGCATCCCAGACAATCAGGCAAAATGGACAAACACTGCAGAGCATCCCAGACAATCAGGCAAAATGGACAAACACTGCAGAGCATCCCAGACAATCAGGCAAAATGGGCAAACACTGCAGAGCATCCCAGACAATCAGGCAAAATGGACAAACACTGCAGAGCATCCCAGACAATCAGGCAAAATGGACAAACACTGCAGAGCATCCCAGACAATCAGGCAAAATGGACAAACACTGCAGAGCATCCCAGACAATCAGGCAAAATGGACAAACACTGCAGAGCATCCCAGACAATCAGGCAAAATGGACAAACACTGCAGAGCATCCCAGACAATCAGGCAAAATGGACAAACACTGCAGAGCATCCCAGACAATCAGGCAAAATGGACAAACACTGCAGAGCATCCCAGACAATCAGGCAAAATGGACAAACACTGCAGAGCATCCCAGACAATCAGGCAAAATGGACAAACACTGCAGAGCATCCCAGACAATCAGGCAAAATGGACAAACACTGCAGAGCATCCCAGACAATCAGGCAAAATGGACAAACACTGCAGAGCATCCCAGACAATCAGGCAAAATGGACAAACACTGCAGAGCATCCCAGACAATCAGGCAAAATGGACAAACACTGCAGAGCATCCCAGACAATCAGGCAAAATGTACAGAACTAGTTTGAATTATATTTGCCCCCATTCAATTAGACGCAACTCAAGGGTGATTGGGGATTCTGCATAGGGTGTTACTTATATACCTGTTAAACCCACAAATGCATAATTCAAAAGCCCTAGGCTTCCATGTTAGATAAAAAATACCACACAACCTATGGGTGCCCTTAAGAGCCCAGGACAGTCAGTCTACTCGTCCTCATTTGTACATGTCCTCTTTTCTCTAGCGTTCTTTGGAACAAGACTTGTGTTGATTGATCTCCCATTTTTCATCTAATGTATCCTTGAGTTTCAACATTATTTTCCGTTGAATAAAAGTCAAGCATTAAAAGAAACACAGTGTTGTCTGGTTATTTTCTGCTGATAAATTGTCCACACTTGCTTTCATTTATGCTTTTTGTTACTGGAAAATATGTAAATTTATTATACCTAATAATAAGGCCTAACTGTGTCTACATGAAAGGCTCTTTTTTCATTGTTCTCTCTATTTGCCCTCATGTCATCGCCATTTTCTGTGAACATGTATAGCGATTCTGTATGTTGTGAGGCTTGACCTTTTGTTTATTTATTTTATTTATTTATTTGTTGCTATGTCGTTTCTGTTTTGGTTTTATTGTTCCTTTTATTGCATTGAATTGTCTTTTTTGTTCTTGTATTGTTGAGGTTGAATAAATAATAATAATAATAAATTCTTATCTTATCAATGATTAATAGTACAGTATGACATTATACTCACAAGATGGAAAGTACCCTTCTGTCTTGAATAGTTGCATCACCAAGATCCGTCGATAATCTAGAATTTTCCTCAATGTGGAGGAGTTTTTCTCAGGCTCAAAGTCAAACTCTTCACTTTCTTCTGGAACTGACAAAGAATATACAGGTGTTTTTCAGTTCATTAAACGACACCTCACCAACAAATGTGTCAATTGATGTATTACAGCTATTTCAATGCCTACTGACAACTTTGTAAAACTAATCAATGTATTAGAAATGTACCCTCTGAGAAGTCAATATTCGTTGACCGTTTGCAGTCTTTCTGTGGGTAAATTTGTTGCACTATTACATGAACATTTACAATGAGAATCAGGATGTACTTGTGGTGTATGGAAATACTCTGTCTTTGTGATTTAGGAGGCCAACTTTCAGGAGGCACTTTAAGGTTTATCAAAGTGCTGTATGTCACTGCTTGTCCCTATCCAAGCTCTTATCAAAGCATTCTTAGTGCTGTATGTCACTGCTTGTCCCTATCCAAGCTCTTGTCAAAGCATTCTTAGTGCTGTATGTCACTGCTTGTCCCTATCCAAGCTCTTATCAAAGCATTCCTAAGTGCTGTATGTCACTGCTTGTCCCTATCCAAGCTCTTATCAAAGCATTCCTAATTGCTGTATGTCACTGCGTGTCCCTATCCAAGCTCTTATCAAAGCATTCCTAAGTGCTGTATGTCACTGCTTGTCCCTATCCAAGCTCTTATCAAAGCATTCCTAACTGCTGTATGTCACTGCTTGTCCCTATCCAAGCTCTTATCAAAGCATTCTTAGTGCTGTATGTCACTGCTTGTCCCTATCCAAGCTCTTATCAAAGCATTCCTAAGTGCTGTATGTCACTGCTTGTCCCTATCCAAGCTCTTATCAAAGCATTCCTAAGTGCTGTATGTCACTGCTTGTCCCTATCCAAGCTCTTATCAAAGCATTCCTAAGTGCTGTATGTCACTGCTTGTCCCTATCCAAGCTCTTATCAAAGCATTCCTAAGTGCTGTATGTCACTGCTTGTCCCTATCCAAGCTCTTATCAAAGCATTCCTAATTGCTGTATGTCACTGCTTGTCCCTATCCAAGCTCTTATCAAAGCATTCTTAAGTGCTGTATGTCACTGCTTGTCCCTATCCAAGCTCTTATCAAAGCATTCCTAAGTGCTGTATGTCACTGCTTGTCCCTATCCAAGCTCTTATCAAAGCATTCCTAACTGCTGTATGTCACTGCTTGTCCCTATCCAAGCTCTTATCAAAGCATTCCTAAGTGCTGTATGTCACTGCTTGTCCCTATCCAAGCTCTTATCAAAGCATTCTTAAGTGCTGTATGTCACTGCTTGTCCCTATCCAAGCTCTTATCAAAGCATTCTTAGTGCTGTATGTCACTGCTTGTCCCTATCCAAGCTCTTATCAAAGCATTCCTAACTGCTGTATGTCACTGCTTGTCCCTATCCAAGCTCTTATCAAAGCATTCCTAACTGCTGTATGTCACTGCTTGTCCCTATCCAAGCTCTTATCAAAGCATTCCTAAGTGCTGTATGTCACTGCTTGTCCCTATCCAAGCTCTTATCAAAGCATTCCTAAGTGCTGTATGTCACTGCTTGTCCCTATCCAAGCTCTTATCAAAGCATTCCTAAGTGCTGTATGTCACTGCTTGTCCCTATCCAAGCTCTTATCAAAGCATTCCTAAGTGCTGTATGTCACTGCTTGTCCCTATCCAAGCTCTTATCAAAGCATTCCTAAGTGCTGTATGTCACTGCTTGTCCCTATCCAAGCTCTTATCAAAGCATTCCTAAGTGCTGTATGTCACTGCTTGTCCCTATCCAAGCTCTTATCAAAGCATTCCTAAGTGCTGTATGTCACTGCTTGTCCCTATCCAAGCTCTTATCAAAGCATTCCTAAGTGCTGTATGTCACTGCTTGTCCCTATCCAAGCTCTTATCAAAGCATTCCTAAGTGCTGTATGTCACTGCTTGTCCCTATCCAAGCTCTTATCAAAGCATTCCTAACGTGTCTTCAGATATACATTTTGCACTCATGCTATCAGGACATCATTTCAGATACCTCTGATGAAACAATTACAACATTAAGCTACATGTAAATTTGACAAGGATGGGCCAATGAAAGTGCACCCTGTGCCTGGTGATATGCATACAGGTCAATCACTTTATTCAGTCATGATTAGGAATTTTGCTAATGTTTGTGTTCTAAATAATGGCTCTTTGATGTTAACCCTTGAAATCTTTATGTATTCGTCTAATAGTTTCTTTTAAAAATATATCTAGGCAGTTCATGATAAACATAGTTTTTTTGTTACTTTTTTAACATTGTTTGAAAAGAACTGTGGTCAAAACTAACAAGAGTTAAAGAAAATGACTTTGAAATCATTCTCAAAAAGATTGTGAAATGAAGCCCATAGTTTATAGCATCTTGATTAGCTTTTGGGTGATGCCAGTGGTATATACCACTGGCATCACCCACAAGCTGAAAGCTGCAAATAAATCCAGTGATTTTCAGTTCTCTTCAAACACGTACAGGTTTCCCAGACTGATCCCAGACTGATCTGCAATGTTATTACATTGGCACAGTTATAATACAATAGTTTTGGAGTATATTGTAACTAGCACAATTTCAGTTCTATGTTATTTGGTGTCTCTGCATACCTGGAGTCTTGAGGATGTGAATATCATCTGCTCCTGATGGGGATATTAGCCGTTCACTAAATTTAAAAACTGTATCATCAACTATCGGTCGTTTAATTGGAGTGTTTGGCTCTGAACCACTGGACGGTTGACGATTAGGAGATTTCAATCTTGGTGAAATAGGATCATTATCAGTCCCAGAATCATCACCTTTACCTTTAAATTAAAGACATGTAAGAACTTAAACAATTATCAAAAGAAAACAAATTAACTACTATTGTTTGGGAGTGTGTCCACCCACTGAAACCAAGGACTTTAACAAAAGGGATCCAAGTGTTTGGACAGAAACAAAGACCTCCTGCTTCCCGTTCATGAAGAAAACCAAAACAAGGATGTCTCTTAAAAAAAACAAGCCCACCCAAAGAAAAGCCCTTGATTTACCAAATCGACAACCATGTATGTGTACATGAGCATTTCTACCTGTTGGTCTGGGTGATTTGGCAAACCGAAGATGTCCATGGTACGGAACCATTGGGAACATTCCCTTAAAAAAGGTCCCAACAATGACATTAGATAGTGAGCATGTTGGTGCTTATTTGGCTGGTGGTTTTGTTCATAGATTGTCTTGTTAACAGGATGTTTGAGTTTAGGCCAGCCAACTGTGTTTTGTATGTAAAAATCTTCCACCATCTTTGAAAACAAAAATGTTGTTTGTCACAGAATTATTTCTGTAGTCATCATTAATTAGGTGTGTCAGAGACTTGAAAACCACCTACCCTGAGAGTTGTTTCTTTTTCTTCTGTAACTACTGACAATAGCAAGAGGAGTAAGAGGAATTGTGCTGATGTCTTGAACATGGTCTTCTGGATGATACTCTGGTAACTCTTTGAACTGAGCTTCAAAGTTAACCTCTTCAAGAACCCTATCCACAACAAAGTAGGAAAATGCACACATTTTTGTGATATTAATACAATGTACACAAACTTTAAAAGCTTGTCTATTCCATCAATATTTCTCTTATAGTATGCATTATTCTATCAATAAATTAATGTGTGTGTTACATGTAAATAGTACTTTAATAGACATAAATTTGACGAGGAAATCTTTTGAAACACTGACGCTCACAAGTTATCTTAGAATATACCCCCAAAAAACCTTGCATACCTCTCCATTCCATCATCAATATTTCTCTTCAATATTGTCTTAGAATCTCTACTGTGCTCTTCAGATTGTGAGTTTGGTGATCCATCGTGGCTATCCATCGTATTACCACTAGTAACAGGTGTAAGTGATTCAGGCCGTTCCTGTTCAGATGTTGTTCTTTGTATTGTAGGAGAATTGGCTGTATTCTTGATTGATTGGATTGTGGGCGTGTCTCCCTCAGCAATCATCAATGATGCATGTTTGTCATCACTCAATATGAGTGTGGGTTGATCATCACCTGTTGAAAATACACCTTCATTATCAGTTATCCCCAATGAAGACTTGTTATCACCCACTGATGCTGGTATTGGTGTCATAGTGGTCAATTCGTCATTTGATTTATTCTGGGTTGGAGCACATCTGGCTTCATTTGGCTCTGTAACAACAGAAGATGAATCGTTGGTTTTCTGCACCTGTGAAACAAGCAGAAGGGCACAACACATACAGTAAACTTAAATAGAAAAATGCATTCTACAAAGAGGAGTATATAATGGGCATTAAATTGCCATCTATTGGCTAACGACTCGCTATAGCCCCATGGATACAGTGACAGCCACGGGTCGTTACCCAGAAGTTAATTTGGTCCAGTGATATAATTTGTATACAACTACATGTAGCTGAATCATTCGTCATAAGTCTTGTGAATTATCAGTTATTTCTTGATAAATTCTTGATGCAGATAAGTCACATACTGTACATGTAGATGTTATAGATGTTTACACTGCTACTTCTGGATGATCGTTCAGGTATGCTTGAATCAAGACTTTTTACATTACCCCCAAACATTACCTCACAACGCTGAAGTGTCCCTTTAAATTTGAATACCTCAGAATAGAGACACTTGCTATGTTACATGGCTTAGGGCAAACACTCATGCACAATCTATTAGGGTAGCCAAAGTTGCATGTTGATATAGTTTGTGTTACATTTGCACATTATAATGTGTGCAGAATTAAAGGAAAGCAAAATGCAGACTGCAGAGTAATAAAGGAGTGAAAAGGTTAAACTTGAATGAAACTAGTGTCAACTCAGTACAGAATTAAAAGCAAGTAACTGCCAAATAAAAATAACCTAGTTGTGAGGTACATCTGGTTGTTTTAGATTTCATTATAGGTCAAATTTACTTTTTCTTAGGGGTTTTCTTCTAACAGGGACAATGCCTATTGTTTCATTCATTTTTGTACTATTTTTCTCCACAATTGTTTTTGTTTAAGTTTTGTATAAAATGGACCATGTGGGTATTTGCTCAGGCTGGAAATTCCATTATGTAACTCTTCTCCCACTGGCAACAAGGATAAAGTACATAATGATACATTAAAATAATACAACCACAGGAACAAAGACGTTTGGGAATTATCATGGGATGGCTAGACTGATGAGTTGAGCCACAGACGTGCTTGTCCTGCTTTTTAAGTATCCTTGAAGTGATAAACATGACCGCAAAATAGACAAACACTCTCTTTCACACTGTCCTCTATTCAGATTTCTCAACAATTAGTCTTCCAGCTATACAGATTGATTAACTGAGCAGAATTAACAAATGAAGTATCTTTGAATCTAGATGGACACCTGAGGGGCGGGCGGCCCCAGCCCCAGATGCTCACAAAGGTGTTCAGTCTTGTTTGTACATGTAGGTGCCTTTGGTAGGTTGCTTACCAGATAAAATTCTGTCAGGAGGTCCATCAAAACCGGATTTACTCTCCAAAATATAATAAATTTAAATTGTGGTAGCTTGTTTACTTCACATGTTGATGTATGTGAAAGGATATAATATAATATAATGATATAAAGTCCATAATGTCAACAAATCTTACCTTTCGCTTGTGTGCCTTGACTCCACATTCTTCCAGTATTTTCTTATACTTTTTCCCCTTACATGCCCTCTGGGGTTTGACACTAGATGTAGCTTGCTCCTGTGAGTGTGTTGAGTTTTCTGCGTTTGAAGTCATATTACCTGAGGAGTGTGCAGTAACTGATTGTTTCTGCTGACTGCTCACCTCAGTTTCAACAAATAGTTCATGTCCAAAGCTCTCTGATGGGACATCACTTTGGGAGTCGGAGGATGTTTTGCTTTGTGTGATGGCTTCCTTATTAGCCATTGAGCAATTTGATGCAGTTGATGTCTGCTTTACAGGTAGAGAGTCCAAGAAGCTGGCTTTATCACTTGTTGTATCTGTTAATGCATCAGATAGGCAGCCAGTGTCTTTGTACTCATGCATGTGTCTTGCCGATTGTTTTGTCATAGGAACAGGTGTATCAATCACTAAAGGATGTTCAGGCAAGTTAGATACTGTAGCCTGTGTGATTGACTTCTCAGAAGCAGACAATGACAGAATAGGAGCCAGTTTAGGCATCATACGAAAACTTTGTGAAGTTGAAGAGCACTTGGTACCTTTACCAAGCTTGCAAATGGCTAACTTGGTTCCCTTATTTACTGCTGCCGACACTATACTTGATGTAGCTACAGGAATAGTTGCTATGGTGGCTTTAATTCGTTTTGTATTAGATGAAGTCAATGAAGAACTACACACAATGTTGGTTGAATCAGTCCTAGTCCTGACTTGAGTTGGAGATGTCACAGAAACAATTGGCAATCTGGCTGATGTTCCTACCAACAAAATGATCATCAAACAAATACCATCAATCTGTATGTCAAGGGCCTGCTTGAATTGCACTGTGTTGGACACATGAATATCACTCAAAATACAAATAATTTCATAGAGTGTTAACATCAAACTTTTTATAGAGATAAAGCAGTTCTCCAATATCTTTTTTTGTTTGCACTAGAAACAGCAGCTGCACCATGGACACAAAGCTTGCCTTTTATCAATAAAACTGGCTTCTTCATCTCCCAGTTTAACCTTATTTCAAGATTAATTTAGATAGTTGGGTTCATCTTGAAGGAAATTACCTGGGCTGCTTTCCCTCCCAATTCCAACATATTTACTTCAAATGGTCTGGAGTAGATCAAATAGAGATGGATTAGTCATACATGTACCTGTTGAGAAGACTGTCCTTGTTTGAGCTACCTGGGACAATGTTCCACTAGAGGGTACTGGGGCAAGATTGACAATGACACTAGTAGCAGTGAGTGGTGTCTTCATGTCAACATTCAGGAAGGAACCAACACATCCTGCAGCCAATGTGTTACAAGTTGAGGGCTTTGCTGGCATGATAGGAGCATACGCAACTGGGATGGCTTGATTCACAGTTGGTATATTCACCAGTGAGGATGGAGCATTACAGCGAGCGATAGTAGAGGGAACAACATGCTTAGGCTGTGCTACAACCGCTTGAGTTATCACTCGACTTCCACCTACATGCAAAAAATATTATAGCATTATGGTTTGAATATTTAAATTAACTCAAATACACAAACACATAAACTACCCTTCTCAATATTGCTCACTGTTCATGTTTCTGTAAGAACATAATTGAAATGCAACAAAAAAAGTAAGTGGTCCATTCCTGGATAACAAACCCGTTTAGAAATAGATGAGGATAAATCAGTTTATAAATTTACCCAAGTGTACATTATAAAAATAACAGTGTGGGTTACCAGGGTTGCTGGTAAACTTCCAAAAATAATTTATCACATACTTTCTACACTATGAGAGATGACAGTACATACTTTTCATGGCAGTACTTGTAGGGGTGCTTGGTAAGGTTTTAAGAGCAGATGAAGTCAGTAATGTTCCTTGAAGTTTGGGAGAATTGGCGGTTAATGTAGCCAGCTGATCACTGGACATCACAAATGGGCCAGGAGAGGCAGGTGTAGTAGGGTAAGATGAATTACCAGCATGTTGCAAGATAGTCAACCTGATGAAGAAATGTCCATTATTATAATACAACACTCTATCACATACACAACTCAATCCTCAATTTCGAGTCTTCACATCAATTCATGAGTAGTTAGCCAATTAATTGAACCCCAAAAAGTTAAAAAGTCTAGTGTTTTTATAATCAGTTAACCAATTAATCGAATATAGCAGCACTAGATTCCAGCCGCAATTTATTTGCCGTCGAAATCACTTAAAAATCAACATAAATCTATTAATTCTACTTTGACAATATTTTCAAGCAAGTTGTCCAACCGTTTGAAATAAATAAACTCTAAATGGGACATGTATGGTGTCCAAACTGCACATACATTGTACAATATGAGGGTTAAGCAACTAATGGAATTTTGGTGAAATCAGGACCAGGCAATGACCAGGCAAAATGACCTACCTTTGACTAGATGGCAGCAAGTACTTAGTCTGAGATTGAGCTGTTGGGATCAATGCAGAAGTATTAGCAGATGCAACAGGAATACCAGCAGCAACTGTCACAACTGGACTATACGGCTGAGTCATAATGGTGACAGGTTGTGAGACTACATTGGATGGGTTGATATTAATGGACCTGACTGTAACACACTGAGACTGGTTGACGTGTGGTGTTACGTTACTATTATTGATGCCATTCATGTTGATTGATTGTAGCATCATATGCTGTGTCTGGCTCATATGGCTTGGAGGACTTGCTGATGTGTGTGATATTGCAACAAGTTGTGGAGGAAGGGATGCCTGGGATGCGATCAAAGGAATAACTTGTGCCCCATTACTTGCCAACATCTGTGCACTTAAGACATTTCCATGACCAATTATCTGATTTGGTGATGGAGGAACAGCTCCTGCTTTATGATTGGCCACAACCGCTAGCTGGCTTGTTGGTGTAGCTTTAAGGGTAACTTGATTGCTGATAGGTGGAGCTAACTGAATTGGGTTAGCTATCTGAAACCCTGGTGGCACTGGTTTAGGTCCTGGACCAGGAACTTGCGATGGAATTGATGGTAGAATATACTGCAGATGACACCCTGTTGATGTAGCTGTTGCTGGAGATACAGGAATACATGTAGATGCATTAGCTGGACAACTTGGCTGTGGCAATGCATGGTGTATCAATGGAGTAATGTTATGAGCAGGTTTCATACTGAGATTAGCTAGGATAGTTGCAGGTGCTGGGCTGTGTGGCCTAGGTTGATTTGTAGCAACTAGTACTCCGTTACCTTGCTTGACTTGTGAAATTGTTTGCAGTAACTTGGCAGCATTCATTTGGCTGCAACCTGACTTCAATACAGAGAGTGGTTTACCACTCAATATAACATTTCCAGTAGGTAAAACAGCTTGTGATGCTGTAGGTGCATGCACCTCCATAGATTCCACAGTTTCTGCTTTCTGATGGACTTTATATGAAGTGAATGTTGGGTTAGCAGAAGTTGGTGTGCCTACATGCAATCTGTGTAACTGCTGAGAATTGACAATCACTGATCCCTGATGAGACTGTCCAAGCTGTGCAGATTTAGGTTGTAATGTCTTACTGACGATAACTGAACTAGTTTGTGATTGACCGACAATAACTGAACCACTTGTTGATTGGTTGGAGCTTGCAGTATTTGCAATAGAAGCTACACGAGTTGATTTATCATTTGGTGCAACAATTTCATGACTTTTACAATCTGTTAAAATGGTTGCAGCCTGTAAGGACTGTACTGACGTGGGTGTGTCAGAGGATGAAGATGGTTGCCGTGTAATTTCATCTGGAGTTTTGGAAACATCTTGGTCTTCAGTATGGCTGGATTGATCAGAACTTTGACAGGTATTTGGCGAAGAGTTAGGTTTGAATTCAATTTTGGAGAAATATCCCCGCTTCGCCACTCCCTCCTGGCTTTCCTTATTTGCTGGTTGATACTCATAGAAAGCTTTAGCCTTGCAGTCAGAAAGGGGATCTGTTTTATTCCTAGGTGAATGTGCCTTAAAGACTGCTCCTGTTGGTTGGAATATGCTACCGCTAGAGGAAGGGCGTGGTAATGCTTTATCATAATTTGAACCACCATCAAACTGATCACAACCAATGTCACTCCTGATTGGAGAATTTGAACCAGGCTTAGCTTTGATGGGTTTAGGTCTATATGTGATGTCAGATGCAGAGAGGTGTTTCATTACAGGTGAAAAGCGTTGCTGAGGAAAAGCTTTATTCTCAATCATTGTTTCCTCCTCAGATTCTGTTTCAGATTCACTGTCAGCAACTCGCTCTTTGCATTCCAAGTCAATATGCTGTACTTCCTGAACACTACATACTTCATCATCAGCTGCAATAAAACACAAGTTCACTCTTTTATGATACGGCTTGGATTATCACACCACACACACTACTAAGTAGAACCATTTTGTCCCATGCTATGTAAGAGCCAAACTTTATAATAGCATCAGCAATACAAAAATGCATTCAAACACTGTGCAAACACATTCAGTAGTGATTGAAAACCTGAACTGTAGAATCCATTACATTTGTGCATGTCTTATTTCCTGGATCAATCAATGTAATTTATCCGATGTATGTTTAGGGTTTTATCGTTGTGATGTCATCAGGTATCTTACTATAGTATTTCAAAGCTTATTACTTTAAAAAATCATATCTCCTGAACCACATGTCAAAAAATTTAATGATCTTTGTGCTGTTGAGTAGCACATGAAATGTTTTAAAAAGATTTGAAAAAACTAATATTTCCTGAACTATATGTCATAAATGAATAATTTGTTGGCAGTCTTGTACATGTGGTATTTATTTGTTGTAACTGCACAGCTATGAATTCGGCCACAGGCACCTAATGTCTCGTCTGCATTTGTTTCATTCACCAAAACATACACCTCCTGTAGACCTTTGTCCATGTAGAGGTGTTGACTGGAGAGATGACATTTTTTGTATAGACTCAAGCTCTGGTGTTTCTGATCAGCAGAGTGTGGGTTCAAGTCCAGGTCTTGCCACTTGTGTCATTACGCTAGACACTTAACCATGATTGCTTCATCCTTCGAACCGGGCCAACTTCTTTTGATTTGCTCTCAGAACAGACAACTGGACACTGGATTAAATTCCGGTTGGGTCCTGAATGGATTGAAAATGTCAATTGCATAGCTAGCCACTAGCTCCACACGTCTATGGATACAAACTCTATCCCTTATCAATAAATTGACAATATACAAACCAAACACTTTGATGATACTAACCAATGACATCATCATCTCCCTCTTCATCAATGACCATTTGCTCTTCATCGCTCATTGTTTCTTCAGATTCTAACCGAGGTCGTATTGGCTGTCCCAGTAAGGTCAAGGCTTGATCTGCAGTCTTCAACTTGGAGGATTTGCAACCATGATCTGTTTTCTGTTGAATTGGAACATTGATAAAGAACTATTTTGAAATAAGTTTTCACAAGAAGGAAAGAGGGAGAGGATGGTCAGACACAAATTTCCCCCAAACACTACATTTTACTTTATAGATATCTGTTTAGTTTTGGGAAAACAAAATAGTTCAGACATTATCTTGTTATTTGTTTTAAAATGGCCTGATTAAATATCATTTTTCAAAACTAATTATTCCAAACACATATTGTGAGTATTTATGTCACTGAAAGATGGCAAATATTCAGTGCATCAGTCACACTAGTCTGGATCAACACAGCCACAGAGACCTAGGATAAAGATCTATTATCCACAGATTCAGTTCAATTTAATATATTATGTAATATTCAACTTTAAATCTGTAGTATGTTTCAAGTTGAAAACATGGGATTATATTGTATAATTTGATAAAATACAAAACATCAAAGTACAGGTATGCATTGTAGTTTTCAGAATAAAAGCCGCCCAAAACATCTGCTGCAAAACCTTCATGTGAACATAACAATGGTGTTCATGTAATAATAATAATAATAATAATTAAAACTTGTAAAGCGCCATCTATCTAAGACTAAACTTATTCCGAGGCGCATAAAAACCAAACAAAAAACAGAGTAACAAATTACGTAGCTTAGAAAGAAATAAGAGCACATTGAATAAAACAGATTTACATTTAAACGTGTCGGCAAAAACAAGTGGTAAAAAATAACAAACAGAAAGTCAATCATAAGAAATATTGAATAAGTGAGTTTTTAGCAATGTTTTGAAAATGTCCAGAGACTTTGTAGCTCGGATATGTAAAGGAAGAGAGTTCCAGAGTGTGGGTGCAGATACAGAAAAAGCGCAAACGCCGTTGGAAGTGGTTGTTTTAGGGACAGTTAAAAGAAGTTGGTTTGTAGAGCGAAGATTGCGAGTTGGCGTATATGGTGAGAGAATTTCTTTGAGATAGTGAGGAGCCCTATCATTCAAAGCTTTCCAGGCAAGCAAAATGATTTTGAATTTAATTCTTTGACAGACTGGGAGCCAGTGAAGCTGTTTCAACACAGGTGTGATGTGATCATATTTACGTGTTTTAGATAATACCCGAGCAGCAGCGTTCTGGACATTTTGCAGTTTTTTGATAAGATGCTTGTTAATACCATAAAGCAATGAGTTTCCATTATCAAGCCTGGATGTAATGAAAGCATGTATAAGGATAGAGGCAGACTTTTTATTGAGGATTTTACGAATGCTGCTAATGTTTCTAATATGGTAAAAAGCAGATTGACAAATTTTCTTCACATGGGATTCCATGCACATTGTGCTATCAAACATGATCCCAAGATTGCGAGCATTTGCAGATGATGTTACAGTAGCAATGCCAATTTGCATCCAGTGATTGATTATTTTGTCTTGGTTATGTTTAGACGTTATTATGAGCAGTTCCGTTTTATCAACATTGAGTTTTAATTTATTATTGGTCATCCATGACTTTATATCAGAAACACATTGCTCAACACGTTTGCGTTCAGAATGCTCATCAGAACAATTTAAATCAAAAGAAAGATACAGTTGAGTATCGTCTGCATACAAATGTACATGGAGTCCGTGGTTTCTTGCAATTGTAGCTATTGGTTTAGAGTAAATGGTGAAGAAGAGTGGCCCAAGGACAGATCCCTGGGGAACACCAAACAAGAGCGTGGCAAGTGATGATAAAACTCCATTAATGTTGATGGCTTGAGATCGGTACATGTGTACATCCCTATATAAGCCACATCACAATGCACCCAAACTATGATGACTGCCATTAACAGAGTATCTGCAAACAAACTACTTGTTTTGGAAAACCATAAAACCTCTTCAAGTCTGTATTATTATCAGGGGTTTTGGCCATCCGCCGAAACCACCTTTGTTTTCCTCAGTTTTTGTTTTCTTTCGTATTTCTTATTCTTATCTGAATTAGTTTGTGTAAAGTACAAGATCTTACAGTGGGTTGACATGCGGAGTGAACATGCTTGTATTCCTGAGCACTGCTGGGAACATGAGATGCACTCAACGATCTCTTCTTGGGAGGCACGCACAGCACTGGAATCTGACACACACACACAAACAAATTATAAGAACAAGATAATTGGCTGCCAATTGTTGGCTGGAAGCATTCTCGGCAGAGCATCATTGGATAATCCCATGGTTGAAAGATTCTTATCTGAACATAAATCTCTCGGAGAGACTCAATAACCTGATGGTAATGGTGACTTCAGACTAACGATTATTGTAAATGCTATCAGACTGATTGATATATCGGAGGATTACAAAACTCTATACACAGTCTTGGTGCTTGAGTTACAAGAAGACAAATGTACACTTTTAATGTGCACACATACAACTGCGCATGTGTATCGTACATAACAGTTTATTGCTTAGTAGTGCAGAGGAAAGTCAACCTGTGGTTTGAATACTGAAATAATTGTTTAAAACATTAATGATGTTACATAGGATTTCAAGGTTGAGAAGTGATCGAAATGAAATACAAGTTACCTGAGAGATTTTAGTTTGTTCCTGATGCTTATCATCCCGATTTTCTGCATGGCTGATTTGCTTTCCTTCCGATGTCAGTGAAGCCAATGAAACTAAAGTAGATGGTGCTGTTAGTTCTTGACCTGATTTATAAGCAAGATCAACCAAAAGTTACAATAACAGTCAACTCTTGTACATTGGTTTTTTAATGAGCTGTTTGCGGGTGAACCTGTAGACTTTTTGCATGAATTTGTAAAAACTGAAACAAATTTATCCCTTTATTTCTACTTTAATAACCCACTAACACTTTTCAATGTAGGCCATTTACTCACTTAACAGGGCAGGATAAAAACACCAGATTAAAGCAGTACCTTGAAATCATAAAATAACTTTCATGGTGATTATTATTGTGTATTACAAGTTGGTTATTTTGTACAGGATAAAATTATAGTTTGAATTATATTTGCTTTACTAAATTTAAGTCTTTAGGTCTGAAATAAAACAGCCTATTTAACCCTTTAGTCACTGTACCGCCCAAAACCGTCTGAAATTAGAAAACACTTTGTATCTTGGGTTTTACACATGCAAGTGGGTCGCACCAAACAGTCGTCGATAGAGCGTGTTATCTAAAGACTTTGATAGTCAAAAAATATCACATGGTCACCATTGAAAAAACTTGAGTAATCTACTTCAAAAGGTTCAAAGGTAAGAAATCCAAGGTAAAATGTGTTGGTTTTTCTGTGTAGTAAGGACCGTATTGCATGTACAAGGCTGACGCACCATAATGTATACTGAAAAGCAATGATGCTTTCACCACGTTTTTCACACATACTTGAAAGGAATTTAATTTTTATCTGTACGTAATATAGACATTGTTGGCAATTTCCAAAGGTATGTTTTGATATACTTCAATTACTTTGTTAAAATTTTGTTCAGGCTAGTTAGAAACTATTCATCAATTCCAATACTCCAATTGAGCCAATTTGTCCTACTATCTGGATTGAACAATTTCAAAAGTTGGACATAATTTGTGTTAAAAAAGATTGCCTCATTTTGTACACTGGATTGAAGAGAAGGCATTTCTTCTGATGTCATCCGGCCTATATCAGTCGTGTAATTTTCCTGTTATCAAAAATCCTTAACAAATGGGCAGCAGTTTAGAGATGAACCCCCTGCAGTATGTGACACTTCAGATGATTTACAGATTCTCTGAACATCACAAATGGATAACTACTGGTGTTGAAACAATACTACTGTATCTTTCTCCCTTTGACGGCAAGCTATCATCTTTCAAACAAATAAAGGTACGGTGAGAGGTTTTGAAAATCCTGTAATTAGGCAAATTCTGACAAATTACAGACCTGCCGCCGATTTCACAAAATTGTGTGCGCCAACGCAACACAATTATTGCATAAGTTGTATACCACTAACTCAATAAACTTTGCGCAGTTGAGTAAAGCCAAGAATATTCATTAAGCTTAATAGTTTGTGATGTCTTAGAATACAAACCTGCACCACTACCACTTGCTTCACCCTCTGAGGCATGTCTCTGTCTAGCATCTATCTTATCACACAGCTCAGGAGGAACTACACTTGCAGACTTTTTCCTCTCTTTGTTACACCATTTCCAGTCTGGGTGAGCTTTAAAATGAGCCTCTTTAACCTGAGGGTAATATCAAGCATTTATGCCCCAGTACATTATTCTGTAAGTCCCAAAGCAAGACCAGCAATTATGACTAAGGCATGTGTTTTGAGAACAGCCTATGGGAGTAAGCCACATGTCTCTTCATGCATACATGTAAGCCAACCCCAATTCAGTGAAGTAAACCAAGTGCCTCCATGACAAACTGTTTGGAGTGAGTTCCTTTACTTTTCTTCCAATCTCATTTTTTTTTATTGTTCCAATTTCTTTTGTAAAACCTTGACATCTAAAGACCAAGAACGAGACCACAAAATGTTAGAAATATATGAAGTCTTGAGACATTTTTTAAACCTGCAGCACAAGCCTGGTAACAAGTACCCTCCCATATAAGAGATTATATAACACCCCTTGAAAGAATTTTTGATTGGTTTACTTTTTATTTTTACTAGAAAGCCACACAAACAGACACTATAAAATTACTAAAAGGTAGCAACCAGTGCACAATACCCATAGCAACAGCAGCTTCTTGGTACCTACACATCTAGGCTCAATATATTTAAGGGTTGTTATAAAATAAATATTGACTGCTTTTACTTGTGCTTTTGTTAAAACTAATGACACCCTCAGTAATCCCCGAAGCAGTCTATCTTTAAATAGAACGCGTCGAGGATCAGCTCAGGAGTTATAATTTTAACCATAGCATTCGGAAATAGTCAATACTTGTATACTATCCATCTGTGAATCCTGTGCAGTAAATCAACTTGTTAGTTAAACAAGATCAAGGTGGTTCTCAATGAGATTACGGATGCGCAACTTATGAAGTCAAAACAAACTGTTCAGATGTACTTACAGAGCCTACATGAGTTCAAGTAACTAGGGTTGTATTGTTGTATACTCACCTGAAAAGCTAAGTCATGATACTTTTGTTTCTCTTTGGGACCCAAGGCATACCACCATTCTCCAAGGATTTTACTAACAGTGCGATTATCTTGGTTGGGATGACGTTGATGAACAAGAGCTCGATGTCGTTTGCTAAAAATCATAAACGCATTCATGGGGCGGCGAACATGATCCTTGTCTCTTATCTATAAAAAAAAATCAGAATTATGTAGTAGAAGATGATTTTACCACTATACAAAAGAGACAGCTGTACTTAACCATAAAACAACCCTAGAGATTTATGTGATGTGGAGTAACAGAAGAGGAGACTGAATGATAAATATGGATTCATATAAAAATGAATGTAAAATAAGGAAGGAAACCGATCGTTTTTCTCTCACAGTAAAAGCGAGTATTAAATTTGTATTGTCCTATTGGCTTTTATGACAATCTCTGTGTCCTATTGGCCGATGTGACAATCTCTGTGTCCTATTGGCTGATGTGACAATCTCTGTGTCCTATTGGCTGATATGACAATCTCTGTGTCCTATTGGCTTTTATGACAATCTCTGTGTCCTATTGGCTGATGTGACAATCTCTGTGTCCTATTGGCTAATGTGACAATCTCTGTGTCCTATTGGCTGATGTGACAATCTCTGTGTCCTATTGGCTGATGTGACAATCTCTGTGTCCTATTGGCTGATGTGACAATCTCGGTGTCCTATTGGCTGATATGACAATCTCGGTGTCCTATTGGCTGATATGACAATCTCGGTGTCCTATTGGCTGATATGACAATCTCGGTGCCCTATTGGCTGATGTGACAATCTCTGTCAAAACCCATACTCTGATGACTCATTGAAGCCAACAGTGCAAGTTTAAAACCTAAGACCACTCAGCCATGCCCATGGCCACCACACACCGCATGGAAAACAAGGGCAAAAATTGTATATGCATGTTTTAGTTTAACTAACCTTTCTGGGACTTCTTGGTTCTTTCTCATGAGCATCTTTAGGTAGTGAGCTAAGTGATTGACAGCGACGTTTATTGCCAGGTGGACTCATGGCTGAAGGACTGAATGGTTGACTATTCACACTGAAAGCAAAGTAAAAGTAAAATGTTAAACAAGGCTTGCTTCTGCACCAATTCACATCTTTTTTGTTATAACTAAGATTAGTACCTTAAAAATTGTGCACTCTGATTGATCGAAGACTGGTCACATGGGGGTATGTTAACATATGATATAAAGACCGGCTCTGTCAAATATGTATAGTATGTCAGTATGCACCGTTTTCTTTAGCAAGTGATTCAGGTACCACTTGAACATGCACACCACGCATATGCATGAGCGCGCAAACAATGAATCAATTTAAAGCAGCTGGTATGCACGTGAAACAAACATAATGATAAGCATTTAAACCTGAAAACCAACCAAAGTATTTTTAGAGCTCATAGTCTGGCTCTTGAAAATGTGCATAAATAGTTTAATATGTGTAAAAGATTAGGCACCACCCAAAAGTTGAACAGCCTAAGGAATGGTCCTTGAATCAAAATTTCTGACTGTTTTTATCTTTAGATGTTAAAAGTCATTTACTAATGGGAATAACAGTGTGATGACCCTAATTTCACTACATGGTAATGACTTTGCTTGGTGGGTGGCTGCTGTCAATGGACCTCCCCAAGGTCCGTTAACAACAGCAAGCCACCAACCAAGGCCATCACCATCAGTGAAGACTGGGGTCATCAAACTGTTATTCCCGAAATGAACATCAAGATATTGTCAAGGGCGAGCCATGAAGTTTCTTGAAAACTACACACTTATATTTTTGCTCACGTAATCAGTGTGTACCTCAAGAAAACAACCAATACCTCACAATGCCACAACAGTAGCATTTTCAGGTACACACATGCTTAAATGTTGCCCAAGGTATTCAATGAGAGTGGCAAACTGGAGAAGCAAGTAAAAAACAGGGTCAAAGGTCACTCATAAATATAAGATGAGGTCACAGCTGTTACTATACCTAACCTATCAGTAGTTTGATGCAAAATATTAAATTTAAGGAAATAAAAAATGCTACAGACAGGAACTGTGCTTTGTGATACATAACTTGCGGTTATTGTATTCAGATACGCTTAATATGCAGGTCGGTCAAGCTTTCAAACAACTTCAGCAAGAAGAACTTTGTCAATTTGTTTTTCAAATAATACTCCATTCCCGCCCATTCTTTATGCCTTTATCAAAAGTTTTGTTTGATCTTGGCCTCGATCACGATCGATGATACAACTTTTTGTTGTGTCGTCTTTTTTTATTTCAAGCTGTTTCCATGCTTGCACAGGAATTCTCTCAGCGTCTGTTCGCTGCCACATCCCATCAGTAAAGCTTTTTTTTTTGCAAAAAACTCCGGAGCTAGACTCTATAGAACCAATAGCTGTACAATGTATACTGTGTCTGTGTCTAGACTATATACATGTACGACTATGTACATGTTGAGTATCACGGAGCCAGACTTCATCCTTTTGATGCATGGGTTTTGTCTAACTCACCAAGTTGTGTGCACATACAGTACCGGCCACAAGTAATTCCAAAGCCCCGCGGGTAACTCGCGGGGCTTAACGAGTGCGTGCCGGGGACCCCCGCAAAATACCCGCGAGTGTGCGGGGATCCCCGCAAAAATCACCGTGGGCCATGCAGACATGCCCCGCAAGACTGCAATTGCTTCGAGGTCTCGAAATTAACGGTCGCCCGGTCGCCAAATGCGAGTGAAAACAGCGGCGGGCGAGTTAAAACCCTTCCTTTACTAGCCCGCCGGGCGAGTCAAATAATTGTTCCTTTTCATAATAAATGAGGGGTACAGTGGTAAAATCCCAAAGAGAGATTATTTATAAGTTCGTAAAATGGTTAGTGGCAAGTCTTGACATTGCAAGATCGTTCATAAGTAAAACACGCACGCACGTGCGCACACATAACCACATGGTAGTGAGTATCCACAGGCCCCACAACGTTTGCTCGCCCGCCGGTAGTCCACACACGCACACAACACATGGTGTATTGTACAGTACAACAGCAGGTCCAAAGTCCATCTTAACAACATTTCGCACGCTGTGATTGGCCTGTTAAAAAATATAATATTCATAAGAAAGCTAGCCTCTAACTCTGTACACGTTCACGAGTCAAGTAAACAAATGCTGCACAATGTGGCGCACGCCCGCGGATTCTGTACTATACACAGCGTTGGGGTAAGGCTATTCAAGCATCGACAACTTTTGCCTCAATCGTGCGTCGTCGATCGATCGTTAACACAAAGATTTCATTGCAAAAGAAGTTCTATAAAACCGATTCTCAAATCACAAATCCATGAAAATGGTTGTTGATTAAAAAAGGATTATTGAGGGCAGAAATTAGGGGATAATTTTCGTGTGTGTGTCCGTTTGAGAACAATTTTTCTTAGGCCTTGAAAAGAATCACAGTCGTACTTTATCACCAAATGCACAGTATGGACAGAGATTCAATTTTTCAATGTAGTTGGAGCATCACTGGTCACCCGAAGCATGCTGGCAGGAAAACAGCTGCTTTCTGCAAGGTACCAGTCATCCATGAGGCCCCGGTAGCGCAGCTAAATGCAGGAGCAGTCATGGCCGCGCAGCGCAGGGATTTTTTTACACGTTTTCTTTCATTCGATGTTTGAGGTTTTGAGAGTTCAGTTTAAAGTTGAATAAAGCACGGAGGAATTTATTCCTCCATGGGTGAAGCATGGAGGGTTGAAGTACATGTAAGTTTATTAGAATGATATTATATGTGTGAAATTGTTCTACATTTACATGTGTGTGTATGAGTTTGTTGCAGGACCTTTACAGGTCCCCGCAACGCAGGTCCACGACACGTTCCCCGGCTTGCGGGGCCCCCGTTCCGTCCCCGCAGAATCCCCGCGGGGCTTCGGGGAGCCCCGTACCCGCCACGCAGTTTACCCGCGGGTACTCGACCGCAACTCACGGGGCTTTGGAATTACTTGTGGCCGGTACTGTAATGGTGTGTGGTGGCAATCTTATGACAGTGGGGTTATACATTTGACAGAAAACGAGCTACATGTAGATATCTTGAATTTATAGGTAGATTTTCTTTTAAAAACCTACATAATCAGTTAAATATTTAATCTTTTGTCAACAATTTTATTTAGCAATTAATTTAATTCACAAAATTTGAAAATTTGTGGTGTTCGGAAAAAGAGAAAATAAAGGGGTACTTTTGGTGGAGATAAGGTTCGCACACCTGTTGAATATTTGCAGTGGCAATATGTGGCACTGATTTGATCACACGAACAAATATAAGTCGAGTTCAATTGTATTCGCAAACATACGTAAATTCTGTATGCAGCTGTTGACTTAAGTTGGTTGCATATTTCTCATGTAAGCGTAACAATTTACATAAATTAGTATAATTTTGTATCATGTAGTCAAGAGGTAAAATGTTTAAGTGTTTTTATTTAAACTTCTAGTTGGACTTGAAGGAAAAGTCACACGGGATCATATCCGTGTATAAATTGTTACTTGGATAATCAGATACAAAATGGCAGAGACATTGTTAGTTTATGCCATGTACTTTTTAGGAGATTTTTTTTTAACAAAAAAAATTAATGTAAGTTGATATCTGATGTCACGATGACATAAGTTGTTCCTGTTGCTCCATTAAGTAATAAGCTACAATGTGATACATGTACATCATTGGCCCAATGTGATATTTGCAGGTACAACAATGAAAATGCAACTTTTTAAAAACCTGAGCCTAGTGGGCACTCTTGATTATGTCATCAACCCTACTGTTTAAACATTTTTGTAAAAAGGCACATCTCTCTGATGATTTCATACACTGAAACCGATATATCCCCATTTTAGTTAAAAATTGGCTGAAGAACTCCAACTATATTGTAATATTTTAGCTTCTGGTTTGGACAGGCAGGAAAGGTCAAAATGGGGTCATATCTGTGATTTAGTATGCGCTGCTACTGCTTAGTACTAGTACAAGACTCAGTTTGGGAGATTTCACTCACATGTCTTTACTCAACTGTATGGGTTGTGGTTTGTTGTCTCGAAGTGGTGCAGAGAGAACTCCACTGGATCCAGATTTAGAAGCAACCACAACAGTCCCTGTTAAAACATGAAGTGGAAAGATCATTGTTATTAGACCCTAATACATGTACATGTAATTGCGATTATAAACAGCGCAAACGCTGTCAATCATTCTCTGCGTGTAAGTCCGTTGACCCCGGTAGGCGGCGCTAATCCATTATGAACGGGTGAATGACTGTTCTTGAATTGTGTTTGAAAAGGCTCTGGAAATTTAAAGTTAGTTTTAGTACTTTCCAGAAAATATTACAAATCCTTTATATACGGGCTGGGAGAGATTTTTGATGAAATACTCAAGACTGGTGGAAGATACAACTCTTTGGGGGAGCATTTTTGACCGATCTGCAGAGCTGAATTTAATTCCGGAAAGGACATTTTCAAACTAAATCTACAGTTCGATATTTTGGGATCTTCATCCCCATATTTTGTGGCGGGTGTCAGAATGTGTACCCTTCATTGCTTCGTCTTTTTTTTAACATTTGTCAGAGTGAAGTCACCCAGTGGTAGCTCATAGTCACATTGGCAGAGAACCGATTTCGCCCCTGTTATTTGATAGATTGCCCGAGTGTATTTCATTCTCGCTATATCTTCTGTTGCTGGAGTTCTCGCCCGCTCTCTCTGTTGACGTATTCGCCCGAAGATATACTTACTTTATGTAAGTTTATCTGTTATGATTGTACATCTGTTTGACTTAATCATTGTTTGTTAAACCCAATCGGTATTTGAAATGGTTGATAGTTTCATCATTAATCACTTTGATTCTGTGTTATTTACATCAGTGTCGCCTTATTTGATTTCTTTGTTGCATCTGAGAAAATTCAGGATTTTGAGTGATTTATATTCACGGATAGTTTGGAGATTTGGGGATTGTAACATCATTGATTAAAAAAAGATTTCTCAAACGGTTCACATTATCTTGACTGCCTGATATACATATTCCAAACAGTTCACTCGACTTTAAAAATACTTTGTAAAACTGTTACTCATTCTAATATGTTATTTTAGCCCGTTTAAGTGCTCCTTCCTTGTATTTTTTAGCCATTGCCTTGCAGTTCACCATTTTGTTCACCATTTTCTAAAATTTTCTCAAAGAGACCCTTGCTGTATAATGACGAAGGGGATAGTTCCACTTTTCTTGCTTCTCTTTATCAGAATTTGTGCTTAATTTCATTTCTAGTTAAAAATATTCACATAATATTATACAGTACATGACGGCTAAGTAAGTCAATGTGCCATCATTCTTCAATAAGCTTTTATCGCAATTACTGGCAGGTTCAAAGGACAATTTTGACTTTTAAAGAACTAAAAGTAGGCCCTGAATGAGGACACTTGGTTGTAATTTTACAGTTATCGGCATTATAAACGAGTTGCACATGAACTTTTGGAAAGGTGCAAACCTGCAAGTTATTCAATAAATGATGACAGCATTTTCCGTAAGATATTCACCATATGTACATATTGAAGTGACAATTTTCTGATATGAGGGTGCTTGATTAACTGCAATGATGAGAATAAAGGGTATTGAAATCCTGCAAGCCATACCTTGAGATTGATTAAGTGCTGTGGGATGACTTGTTGGTAATGCAGCACTACTGCTGGGAGTTGAAGCAACTGGCTGACTGATATTAAAGATTGGAACCAATGAATGCCAGTAGAAAACTGGCACATGACCAGGAGGAACAACACACGGCCACACTGTCATTAAACAAGTCAAACACAAGTGGTTGAATAAATAAATGTATGTCCTTTAACACGAAACATCAACATGAAAAACTGGTCAGGAAACAACCCTCTAAGTTGTCACTAGTAAGACACCTCAAGTTTAACAATTCTTAACATCAGAGTTTTCAGACATATTTGCCTAGATTCATACAGTATAATGTCATTCCACCTTGTTGAAAGTAATTCCACATTGGTCAACTCCAGTAAGACTAATGACCAGCACGTTTATGTTTAATATTTTTCTCTAAACAATTAATGAAATATTAATAAAAAACAGAATGCTGCTCAACAAAACAGCAAATGCCTCTCGAGGATAGGTACTTGGGGCTTTGCCACTCCACACTGTTTTTGTTTTCTTAAGGCTGCACACGGTGCCAAACATGCTTATACTGAAATGACTGTAGGCTAAGCAAACTCATACATGTATACCGCTATTATTATTATTTTTTTATTTTATCACAGCATGCAAAAGAATATTAGTGATATTATTAACTGCCTTACCATTCTGCCCTGGTGGTTTACCACCACCACCAGCACCACCATCACCACCGCTTTCTCTATCACCACCATTGCTATCTTCATTGCCTTTTGATCCAGTCAGAGCTCCTGTTGCTAATGTCTGTTGAGCTGCTTGTGTTTGCAATTGTTCAGCAGAAACTTGACTCTGTGATACCTGCTCATTTGGACTGCTACTCTGTCCAGCAAAGCCCATTACACCTTGTTGTTTCCCTGAAGTTTCAGAGAATGAAGATGGAATGACCGATCTTTGAATATGAGGTGTCTTTATGTAGGCTGTTTCAGCCATCTTTTGCCCGTCAATGACAACACTACCCTCTACCTTTTCAAATTCTTTAGTCAGGTTTGTTCTGGAAACTTTGTCATGGGAAAACCTTGAATGTGATAGCGTTTTCTCAACGATAGGACTTTGTTGAGTTTCATGAGTAACTTGCCATCCCTCCTGACTTCCTGGTGCTAAGAGGGCATTCCTCAGCTTATTCTCTGAACGAGGAGGGAATTCAAAGTAGGTGCTGCTTGACTGATGATACCCTTGTGTAACTTGCTGTCTAGCTGCTGGGGGTGACATGATGTTGGGTGGGGACAAAACAAGTTGAGATGGTGGATTGTGACTTGGGGAAAGGGTCACTCCATGATGTGCTGGTGTTGGAGATCTTGTGCTGTGTATACATTCAACCCCTGAGTCAATACTATCACTCCTATTGACCTCCTGTGATTGGTTTCTTGCATGCTCCATTCGCATCTTCAACTTATTGGGACTGACTGGGGTTGCAAACCCAGGACTGTTTTGAAATGTGGGTGTTGCACAAGTGCTGTATTTAGGCATGCCAGGTGAGGTGATTTCAATGGATGATCGCCCAGATATAGGAGTACTGGAACCCCAGGGAGTTGGAGTGACATGAGCTGAACCATGATGAGAACCAGAAAACTTTGAGATGGGTATAAATGTTTGGTGCTTGAAGGAGCCGAACATGGCTGGGGATGGTGTCTTTGATTGAGAACGTGGAGACGGGGGTACTGATGACTGACATGGAGTACAGGATCTTGAGTTTCCTTGTGACAAACCCAAAATGATATTGGCAGCTTCTGCTTCATCCATGTCAAACTTTGAGGGTTCAATATGGGGTCTGGAATCTAACAACAACAAATTGAGAAAAAAAGAAAGAAAAACATCAAATGAAAAGTTTAACCAAGGAAAATAATTAAACAATAATCTTTTGTGTCCTCATCTTTTAAAGCAAGAAAACAGCCTTGCAGAGCACTATGTATGGCAGCCATTTACCTTGTTTAATCAAGCCTTTGTTCACTGCATTTAATCCTTTTCTTCATATTAAAGTGCATGAAAATGTCACCTAGAGCTTCATGTACAGTCAGATATTAGGTTAAATCTGTCCATCCAAGGTCTCTGCCCTCTTGTAGAATTCTAAATGGATTTGTTTAAAGATACTACAAAAAAGTTTGTTTTTAAATGTAATGTACTTGAATTATTAGAGGTACATTTATCCATGTACTACATGTACATGTGTAGCTATCCAAACATCCTTTGTGTAGGGCCTTAAAAAAAAAGACAAGACTTTCAAATGTGTCATGATACATGTTGAGTGCATGCACCATAACAAACTGTCCATCATTACAGCTGAACTAATTTTACAATAAACGCAACTGTCAAAAACCTATTGACTTTGCATTATTGTTTCCCTATATTTTTTTCAAAGTTACGGGGGGGGGGGGGGGCTGAAGGGGGTATTGCATCATCATTTGCAGTCGCAGTTTGGTTACACTCCACTTTAAAAGAGGTTTTAATACATTGAAAAGCTCTCTTCATCAGCACAGAAAACACAACAGTATAAATTTTACAAGCATTTCAATGGTTAACGTTGGTTAGTTTTATATAAAATGCATAAAAATATTTCAGCACACATTTCCTTGCTTCGTTGCAGTGGCCAACGTGTGTGTGAATGGGTACCACTGGGAAACAATACAAAAAACACCTCCCCTTGGGTACAAATATCGACAAAATGTGAAAAATGCAATCGTTTATCTTTTCTTTATTTTTTTTCACTGAACATTTTTAAGGAGAGATCTTTCAATCCTGAAAGTTTCAACAAATCCCTCAGTATTTTCTCTAGATATTTGACACTTTTTAGAAGGTTTGGGGGGGGGGGGGAATGGTTTCTGCCTATTTGTGGTTGAATGCAAATGATCGCAATAGTTTTCATCTGTTGACAGTTGGGAACATTTGCCGTAGGTAATACTAATTCTGAGGCAACAGATATATAATAAATGTTGAATGTACGAATGTTCTCTAGTGTAAAGATGTACGTACATGCTGACATGATATCATATACACGTACATTACATGTACATTATATCTATCATGTACACAATAACTCCAGACTTAATATCATGTAAATAGAAGTCAACTATCGGGTTCATATAAAACATAATAATTACCATGTATGTAAGTGGTAATTATCGTGTTTGTGTACTACACGATAATTTTCGTGTACTTGAAACACAATAATTATCATGTACAAACACGATCCTCTTCAGACTTGTCATGTCTTACAGGATTCTACAAATTTGTGTTTGTTCATGGCACCCAAAGGGGATTTTTTAAAAAGCAAACTAGCAAAATCCAAGACAATGCCTGCCAACCCATCAGGTGAGTTGGCATGGAATGACCCAAATGATTAACAATTGGTTTTGTACTGGGAGCTTTGACCTCTCCATCCATGTCGTGATAGTCCAATGAGATTATTTTCAACGTAAGTGGCGCATTGGTGGAGCAACCCCTTCCCCCCCCCCCCGAAAGCTACAACTTATATTTACCTTTAACAACAACATAATGTGAACGATGGTAAAATACTCTAAATGACACATTTGCATACCACATTATGACATTACCTGTCTGTAAGCTGGAACTGCGTGAATCACTGTCCCATTCAATATCACTCACTTGCCCATCTCCAAGCATTCCTTTACTTTTCATATAGCTGGAAAGATGTCTAGAGCAGTAGCCTCGGCGTTGGGACTCTTTGTTACAACCATCTTTGGAACAAAGTCGTCGCCACTGTTTTCCATTGTACTTCTTACGTACACCATTAGTGTTACACACCACGTCTCCTTTATTGTACTTTGGTGATGGACTAACTGGTGATATTGAATAAGTTCGACTGGATGAAATAGAGGCCATAGATGTTGTGCTAGCACCACTTATATGACGCTTTCGATCACTTTTACAATGTAGTTTATGCCCTTCAGATTCATTAGAGTACAAAGAAGATGGTGTGTTGGTGGTCGAAACATGAGGAACTGGGCGACTGTCAAAGTGAATTGCCTCTCGCTGGAGGTCATCATCAGAAACTTCTTCATGGTTAAGGTTAGTTGAGCTTGTTTCTTGATCCTCATGATGATCAGTGGTAAGTACTTCATCTCCAGCTTGAGACTGTGGACTGTAGGTGAGTTGACGGACAGGCATTAACGCACAAGGAGGATCAGGTCCCCATGGCCACCTTAGTAGACGCAGTTTCCATAATGGAGTAACTACCTTGTCTTCTAATCCCTCTTCATTGGCAACATAAACCTCATACTGTTGTGCAGCTGCCTTTATACCTTTGATCACACCCTCAATATAAACTCCTGGATAAGTTACTCTCTTAACCAAAACTTTAGATCCAATACCAACTCTATTATAGGATGGTACCTTATCACTAACAATATCAATTCTTTCATCTGATTCAACATTACTGAAATACTTTGCATTTTTTTCACTGTCAAAAGTGACCCCAATGTCTTTGTTTTTACGTTGATGCTTGATGATTCCAGGGTAGAACCCATCATCCTTTCTAGCAAGAACTCGATGACCTCTAAACTCTTTCAAATCAATGGCTGCCTTTTTCGATGGTGTAGCTGTGTCCGGGAATGACGCTTTTCTTTTCATGCCAGCAATGTAAGTATGAGCATCTGTGTCATAACTTGTGCTTCTTTCTGGAGTAGTTGTATCTTCTGGATGTGATATATTACTTAGTGTACTCTCATCATCTGAACTCACTTCACTTTTCTTATTACTTTCACTTGACCTGTTATGCAAAGTCTTTTTACTCCCCTTTTTAAGAGGTGTAGAACTTGTGCTTGGGAAAGGCGAATTATCTTGAAAGTTTCTGTCTGGAGACACCTTTCCATTGCTACGACATCTTCTGGTAGAAATTAAAGAATCTTGGCTGGAATCATCAGTTGGCTGAGGTTTCAGATCAGATGGACCTCTGCTTCTTTTTGACCTTGCACTAGTGACTTCTAGTTCAGATTCAGGCTCCACTTGAATTTTCTTGCCACGCTTTGGTCTGTCACCTTTACGATTCATGACTATTTTTGGTCAGTCCAGCCTGGATCTGAAATTCAAAAGTGAAGATACAGTGCATTAACTTGGAATTATATTTTGCTTTTTTAAACTTATATCATTCCTGTATGTTTTTTATTTCTACTTCAGTCTAAGAAACCAAGAAACTTACATGTAGTTAACGAATGCACCAATGTAGTCTGTTGGAGACTAAGATTGCATGAACATGTGAGGCCATGTAGCAGGTCTGCTAAATGCAGCTCAATGCAAGTAAGAGATTTTAATTGAATGCTAAATGCAACAAACTACAACCGTTACCATTTGGATAGACTTCATAATAATGATAAGCAATAAAGCATCTCTCTCAAAGGAGACAAGGGCTGTGATTGGCATTAGTACCCAGATACTGATGACTCGGCACTAGACAGAACTGATAAGCTACACTGCTTCCCCCCTAAAGCCAAACACACTAATAAAAGAACAATGTCAAGTTTTGCTCTTGGTGTACCTCTTGGAGTCTACTTGTCATTCCACACTTGCTAGCTCTTTACGGAAGACTTTGGGGTTTTAGTAAGAATTTATCTACCTTGCAGCTCGGTGGGTGAATTTGTCTTCTCCAATAAATTTCTGCTTATTTATTACTATTTGTGTTTTTTAAATCACTAAAGTACTAATCAGACAGCTTTCCGATAGAACTTTTCTTACTGAAAGGTTTCTTACTGAAGCCTACATGTACATGACTGTACATGTACTTATGTAAGAAAACATACGTACACACATACACAATGTAAAGTGTATAAAAAATGGGCACTAGCCAGTAGCCAGCTGGACCAGTTAGTTTTTTATTTCACAGGTCCACCTGATTTTACGCTGGTCCATATCATGAGTTTGAAACCATGAACAATGGACAACATTTGTTCATGTACACATTAGGCCTGGGCGACTAACTAAGTGCCACTAGTGGAGTAGCAACTGTTCATTGCATTGACTAGTTGTGACTGCCTCAGTCCAATTACTCAAGACAGTAGTAGCCAGCGGTGTAACTAAGGTACTTTTTTAGGGGGGCACAAGGGGGAAACCATTTTTTTCTAGGGGGATACTGCTGGCAAATCAATTATAGATTCTATTTGCACTTTTAAAAAAAATGGATCTTGATCTATGTAATGACAGGTTCCAAATGGGGGGGACACCAGGGGGTGGGGTAGGATGGGGGGCACACTGACATCAATTAGGGGGGGGCACTGACATCAATTAGGGGGGGGGGGCAAAACAATCTGAAATCAGAGTAAAGTAGAAAGAACATTATGCTTAAATGTATGTACATAAGATATCACAGAAGCCTGACTAAATAATGGGCACTACAGCCATACACTATGTACATGTATGTACTGCCAGTAATAACATCTGTGGTAATTTTTTCTGTTTTTTTTTTTTTCCCAACCAAAATTTTGTACCAGCAACATTGTCGACTTCAGACTCGGATGGAAATCAGACCATTAACAATGTTAGACTATTATTTCCCTTAAGAAAAGTTAATAAATTAACTTACATGTAAAAGTTAATTTTTGATCAATAAAAGAAGAATATTTTGGGGGATGAAATTAAAAACTCGCAAAAGCCCCATGGGAATCAAACACAGTAACCTTTCGGTTGAAAAGCAGAACTTTGTTTCCTCTCAGCTCTTGTAGACGAAAAACACCGTAATTTCAGGCGCACCTCCAGGTTTTTTAAGTGGGCGGCACAATGAGCTACTAATCACTCAACACACGCATAGAAATTCAAAACAGAGTCAAGGTGAGCTGAAACTACATGTAAACTGTCAGATTCGTTCTCAACTTTTACAGGGTTTTTGGAAATCAAAGTGTATTGAATAAGTTATAAATAGTGGTTTAAACATGCTGAGGGCAAGAACCAGGCCTCCGAGTGTTTAAACCACTTATTATAGTCTCATCACACACTATGATTCCCTTGTTATTAAGTGGGGCCTTCAGCCTTCAATTTTGCCGAGGGGGCACGTGCCCCGTGACCCCTCCTCCCACCCTGATTCGCACATGAATTTAAATAAATTACCTTATGCTACTTTATGTGTACGCTACTCATGTACACATTAACGAGGGCACTATACGATTTTCCAGCCTAATAAAAGTTGTTATAAAAAGAAAGCCATAGCCACCATTACCTACAAACTACACTGTGACTGTACAGTAATGTAAGATTTACTGGTAAATAAAGTTTATACAACAGCAGTAGTATAGACCTGCTGTAGATAGACTGTGCATCAATGCTTTCACTCATCAAGGGGAAGAGTGCATATTTAATGTCAATGACATTAACTTTAGATTTATACTTTATTAACAAACTACCTTATTAATAATAACTCACACTACTCACACTACACACTGCTACAGTCACAGATCAAGTCAGACAGACCCACACTCACCACAGAGCGTAACAATTTACATTATCCCTCCTCAAAATACAGTTAAGTAGTACAAAAAGTTACGTAGCAGTACTAATTGTAGTACTACTCTCTATAAAAAGAGGCAAAGTCCTAAACATAACAATAGTAAATTACAGGCCACATACAGGCCAAAGTGACACGATAATTTATCATTGGATTGGTATGGTATCGGACTTTTGGTAATGAATGGTAGTGACCTCGGAGTTTACAACATTTCCTACTCCTTTTAATAGTCGATCTTGTCAAATCACACACGCACAATCCCCCAATATCACTGCTTTGTTTGTACTAAATGCAAACAGTACGTGGGGTGTAGATGTTCTTGTGGAAGAGTAGAAGAGTAAATAAATGTGCGATAAAATTAATACAGTAACGTGTTTTTACACTTACAGATGCTCGAAAGAACATAATTAAAACCATGTAACTAAAGTGAGTCAAGTGTAACTTGTCCTATGGATAAGCAGTGCAATGGCTGTGTAAGTGTAACTCACTGTTTAGTTCAGTATTTGGTCCAGTTCATTTATCGCCAAAATTTCTTCCAGAGAACACTATTCATGAATTTCATCAAAGGTTGTCGCAAATCGTAGTTACCTCATCAGCAGATAATGTGCAGTTTAGCGATGACTTGCAGCAGTAGTCACAATGCAGACTTTGTAATTTTAATTGTGTACGATGTATGTCTGTGCAGCAGTCACAAAAACACACTACGACTCAGCGCTCACCCACACACACACTCTCTCAGATAGTCGTCGTAAAGCCCTCTCTCTCTCTACTCTCCTCATCAAACTCGCGATAGGGAAAAGGTGAATGAGCATAAACTGATCACGAAAACAGCCGTTGATTGGACAGTAGAAACCCACGTGATTTCATTATAAAGATTTACGTTCATTGATTGGACAGACACGCTAAAAAATAATCGCAGGTAAGTTGACGTCGGTAACCTATGACCCTACTAACTAGTTTGCATAAATACTATTGTGTTGGTTTATTTTTAAAAAGTGATACAAACATATTTTTAGCACGTAAATATTTTAGTGCAATTAACTAAAAATACATTAAGCTTCAATTTGATATCAAAACTTTGAGGAAAAGAAACGAAATAAGTGGTAAATTCAAGTGGCGGTTCCAGACCCCAGAAGACTGACTGGGCACGTTGATGTCATTCATCGATGAAATTAACATAATTTACACACAGCCAATTGGCTCGCAGTATTGATCAGCACTTCACTAAAATAGCTCTTGTTGCCTGGCGTCCTACATTGACATTAAAACTGTACTTGTCTACGTGCATACGACGTAGAGCGTCATAGGAATGTCGCTCTACGTCGTAGTACACGTGTGCAGTGTGCAGTATGTACAATGTACATTGTACATGTGTACATTAGTATGTAATGTATGTGTACGTGTACATGTACAGAAAATCGCGCACATGACTATTTGGTGCACCATGTGTTACATGTACAAAAGAGTATCATGTACATGTACAGGTACTAGACATGTACATGATACTCTTTTGAACAAAAAGACATACGTTAGAGGAGACGTTGTCTCGAATTCTGTTGTCTCGTATTGCATGGACGAGGCTAGGGGAGCAGAATCCTAAATTTATAATGATTACTATCTTCTTCAACGAATGTTTTTAAAGTATTATTGTTCCGAATGGGGACATTATGAAATACAAACATTTAGAGATTGGGCACTTTAAATGAACTTATGTTTTAACCCTTGACTTAACAGAACTCAAATAGCCCAACTAACGTATTGGTTTATTACAAAACTTTTAGTTGGACCATTTGACTGACAAATTTCACTGATCTCTATTATACCGTCAGTATAATAGAGATCAGTGGCAAATGTACATGTGCATGTATGTAGTCTTGGTTCAATTCCAAGACCACGGGTGTTTGCGCGTACACACAACCAACGTTCAGATCTATCATGGAGGTATAAATGTAACACCACACAATGTACACGTTTTTAACTGAATAAACGCGGAGGGCGCTTTGTAATTTAAGTCCCCCCCCCCCCCCCCCCCCCCCCGGCCTGCGCGCTCCCTGGATCCCACCAAGATCTTGGACATTTGCAACGACGGGTCTTGGAACCAAGACTATACTAGGAGGTCCTCCTGTGCGAGTGACCGGAGAGGGACAGACATTCGGTCTCGTAGACCCTGCTCTGGTACATTTATGCGCTGCCCGAGGGGATAGGCGTAACACTAACAGTGACCGAATTATGCCAGAAGTCCACACAGTGTTTATTATGTATTTTGATACTTTAGTCCAACATCTGAAGATAATTCAAGATGGGTTTTTTGGCTGCCTGCTTTGCAATACGTCATTGAGGAATTCAACCATGCAATTTTATATAGGAACGATTTTCTAGTCGCTGTTCACTCTTCACAACGAGAGGGCTCTATCCAGTCAAACAAATGCCCTGGGGCGGAATGGGTATTGCGCAATCATTTGCGATCGCGGTTTGGTTACACTCCATTTTAAAAAGAAATGATGACCATTAAAAAAACAAAAAGAAAACCAAGTATACCGTTAAAATGCTCTCTTTAACAGCACTGAAAACATAACGGTATATATCTTAAGAGCATTTTCAGCTGTTAAGGTGGTTAGTTTGACATAAAATGCGTAAAAGTATTACCGAAAGTATTACTGAAATTTTAGATTTTCTCAAACTATGGGCGGAAGTGAAGACGTGTCGACACTTTTTCTATACGTTAAGGCATAGCCGCGAGGCAGTGCTCTGTTTTCATGGACTTTTTCTGAATTTTCAGGAGATATTGACCCGATGATGGATTGTAAATTAAGTGATGAGTTTTAGAAAATTCCTATAATAACTGGAGTAATTAGAAAGTTGTTTGATTGACTTTTGATGATTTTGGGGGAGGAAATCTTTACAAGTTTTAAACAAAATTATTATATACATAGCCTAGGCCGCCGACAGGACTGTTACTTTCTACGCGTTCGTGCCGTTTTCATTGTGAACAGTAAATTTGTCACCTTGAAGTTTAAGATACCACACTTTATGAACATCCCATACAGTCGTTTACAAATGTTGGGCGTCAGGTTTAACCGTAAAAACGTCGTTTCTATAATTTTCGGGAAATAATCACACAAATTTGTCCACACTCCGGCCCGCCTTGCATGCACGCCTTTGGCGTCTTTTGCGTACACTCCCGTGGAACACGCACCAAACAATCGCGTATATAATTAGTAGCACGTTAATCTATAGGCGGTACGCTTCGTCAGCGCCCGCGCAAAGCACGCACCGACGCGCACTTTGGCCAGAAAGTGTGTGACGCACAATTTTATTGATGAAGAATAATTCCTCCTACTTTTATCGTTTTGGAGAAAGATCGGTAAAAAGAGGAGAAACGGCAAACAACTATTAACGTGAGAAAAGGTATCAAGTTCTAGTTGTTGATAAAACATTGTTTCCAAGTCTGTTGGTGAATTTTTCACCCTTAAAACACAAATTTTCTATCATCATCCACCCGCTCGTCCATTGCTTTACACGTGTTTTCGCTTGCCTTTTTGCGGATTTTGCCCACAGTTTTGGGCATGGCCCGGTGCTGTCAAAATTACGGTATCCAGACGTTGATTTCCATAGGCGCTGTCGGTCTATAGTTATTGTCTGTGGTTCGGGTGTTGTCCAACCTCGTTCCCAGTGGTGTACGATCTCGACGCGCCATTTTGTTTTCTTTCCCAGAATGCCTTGCATTGATTTTTAGTGTTTCCCTAGCCTATACATGGGGTTTATAGCGACGAGAGTTATCGATACGGCGCGCTGCCCATGGTAGCGAGGCTGGGTTCTGTGAAACTTCTTCTGATAGCACCCTCTTTTGAATCAACCTCCTCCAAGCCCATGTTAATTTTCCATATGGGGACAAAATCTCTGAGGGACAGATTTCCCTATGACACTGGAATAATTTTTGCTTGGCCGACAGTAGACGTAACAGGGTATTGCCGATGTAAATAGGGAAATCCCCGGAGGTTCTGTCCCCCATATGGGAAATTAACAAGGGCTGGAGGAGGTTGATTCGCCATTGTTGGGGGGGGGCAGAATCTCCTGTCACACCGGTATAATTTCAGCTTGGCTGGTTGATCGTAGACGTTATGCAGGGTATTGCTGGAATAATGTTAGCTTGGTTGCAGGTGTGGCAGGAGGTTCTGTGTCCCCCCGAAGGTTCTGTGCACCCCCCCCCCCACGGCAAATTGTGTACAAACTTCTTCTGAAAGCGCCCTCTTTTGAATCAACCTCATCCAGCCCATACACGTTAATTTCCCATATGAGTACAGAACCTCCGGCGGACAGATTTCCCTACGACACATGAGTAATTTAAGCTTGGCTGACCGTAGACACAGTGCAGGGTATTGCTGGTGTCATAGGGAAATCTGTCCATTCCCCCATTATGGGATAACCGGAAATTAACATGGGTTGGAGGAGGTGGATTCAAAAGAGGGCGCTCTCCTCAGAAGAAGTTTGTACACATTCACTGTCCCCTGTCTTTATCCGCAAGGATAAAGACAGGTACTGGTCTAAATGCCTTGGAATATAGAGTGATAATATATAGGAACTAGAGGGTGCACTGGTAATGCTACATGCACAAACGCGACGGGACCCAGCCTCGCTACCATGGGCAGCGCGCTGTATCGATACCTCTCATCACTAACCCCTGGTAGGGATGTACTGAAAAACAACGCTGATTGGCTCCCAGTGATTACTTGGCGTGCACGCTTGTTAAAAACTTTCGAGCGCATGTATGCTTACCGTTAAGCAGCGCAATGAAATTGGGCCCAGATGTGCAGGCTAACGCAGAGCAATATGGATGCACCACACTAAATGGACAAATATTCATGCGCCAAGCTCATTATCATAATTTGTATACCCACAGAATTTGTTTGGGGTCGTGCATCAATTAATAGAATGTGTAATTATAAGAATCTATCACAACCTGGGGGTTCTGTGTTTCAACTTTGGGGGAGACTTGATAAATTTAGGCGTTTAAGTTGGCCCTATTTTACTTGGCAAGTGGAGAAGTGCTTCACGAAAACTGGCAGCAAGTCGGTTTGGGAAAAAGTTCATTTTCGGGGGGTGTTTTTTTCTGGGGTCGCTAGCAAAAATTCCAAACGGCTGACCTGCCAAAAATTGAAAAGAATTTTGAAGTTTAGTTGTCCGAAAATATGTCTGATTGGTTTTCAAGAGGCTGAGAGACTTACACGATTTTTTTAGTATTTTTGAATATTTATCATTTAGCATTGGTTCCTATAGGAGTTTATTTAGTGTGGTGCGCCCATAATAAACGGCTCTGGGCTAACGCTCGAGAGAACGCCCTCTCGTGACTGACCAGGAGTGGACAAGTGGCCGCGCATGCGACGGTATTATGGTGCGGTCAAATGCATTGTCAGATATCTGCGGACGCAAAACGTTGGTTATCTGACGTATATAAATATTTCACTTTGCGCTAAAAAATCTCGAAGTTTTGGGGTTGCATTCTTAATGTACATACCCAAGCACAACAGGTAGAACTCGCACGTAAATTTTTAGTATTTTTGACGTGTTGTCTTGAGATCTCGGGAAGTTGAGTTGTCGGTGATTATGACCGCTTGTGCCACGTATGTGGGCGCATGTGGACCTCCGTTTTTACGAAGTGACACAGCGTTGTATAATACATTGGAATGTGTGGAAAACGGAGATCGTCTATTTTGCAACCGATATTTTCGTCGTCACACTTGAGAGAGTTCTTTGTTAAAAGGATTGCTCACACCTCAGAGCATTTTTGTAGACAATACAAATTAGCTTTTTGCAGTTTAACTGGGAAGGAGTGTCTTATATTCATATTTATTTGTAATGACAATGGTCACCATAAAGAGGGAAGGAGCGTAAGTCCTTCAGTGCTAGTGGTAGAATCAAAATTAAACTTCGATTTCATTTTATTACATTTCGTTTAATTAGGAAAGTCTACCTCATAACCACATAGCACTTCGGCATTACGTGAGCTGTTTGGTTGGAGCCACTGCAAAATATCAAGAACAAAAGGTTACGACGTAACGTTTTGTCTCAAAGAGACATCATTTATTCACTGAAACATTACAAACTGATAGTCCGTTTCAAATGAAACATTACTAACTTGTTCAGTGAACAAGCAGAATGACTGAGTATGCTCTCAGCAAAACAATGGCGTTCCCCTGTATCGTCAACAGGCTTATCATAAAACTTAGCAAAAGTCGATGCTCTCGACCATCCTGCAGCGTTCTTTGCGATGCGACGTGGGCCCATGAACATGAGTTCAATTTTATGTATAGAGCGCCCTCTATTGGTGAAGCGTGACAGAGCCGAATCTATGACCAATCGGTCAGGGGAAAAAACGCTAAGAACGTCTTGCACCAAGACTACTTACATGATTGTTTCCAGTGGGTACACCTTTTCTTGAAGCTGCGCCGCATGATGCTGCACGTATACTGTGGGCGGGAAGCTGGTCCCGATCATCCTCGTTCCCAGGGGTGATCGATATCGCCGCGCCTTTTTTTCCCAGCATGCCTTGCTCGATCATAACCCCTGGAATTGGTTCATTAAAATGTGCTAGAATCTAGCACATTTTAATTAGGCCTGGGCCGATCCGTTCTACGCGCGCGCTCAAGTACGGTAACCCGTAAAAGAGGCTTCAAGTCAAAAAGCAACTGGTCCTCTGTCTTTCTTCTTTGATTTTCGATATGTCTAACTGTATGCAGTTATGGGTGACCGTGTAAAAACATGATTAATTTGAAATGGAATCGCGTCAAAATACTTGCATTTTCACACGCGCGTACTAAGCGCCATGATTCGCTCGAAAGTTTTTAACAAGCGTGCACGCAAAGTAGTCACCCTTGGGAGCCAATCAGCGTTATTTCTCAGTACATCCCTACCAGGGGTTAGTGACGAGAGGTATCGATACGGCGCGCTGCCCATGGTAGCGAGGCTGGGTCCCGATACACCTTGCTGTTGAGAGCGCCTCCTGATAAGGAACATGCCATCAACCTCAGACGATCCCGTAAAGGGTGGAGTCTATCTGAGAAGGGAAGCGAAAGCAAATCTTGTTGAATACGCAAGATAATGGGGTTTCTGACGAGTAATTTAAGCATTGTCGGGAACCATGATTATGTATGCCATAAAGGCACAATCAGTATACCGATCGCCTCGTCATGCTCAATCTTAGTGAGTTCACGTATTTTGTTTATTATGCTGAATGGCGAAAATGCATAAAAACAATCATACGTTGACCAGTATAACGTGAACGCGTCTGTGTGAACAGAGGCTGGGTCTGCTCGCCATAAAACATACGGTAACAATTGGCGGTTCAGACTCAATCAAAGTCCACATCAGGCTTAGGGAAGATTGCTACGATCTTTGAAAAAGTTGCGCGTTATTCTGTTCCGCCCCAACTTGATGATCGTCCCAACTATAGTTGGGACTGGTCCCAACTTGAGTGTTAAAGTTGGGGCGTCCCAACTATAGTTGGGATCGCAGTGCACACAAAGCACCTCACGAATAAATTAAAATCATTAGTAGTAAGTATCATAGTATGATTTTATGAGTACGTTTTTAAGACCCCTTTCCCTTGAGAATATTTGAGATTAAATAGAATTTTGTTTTTCTGAGAGAAGGGAAACTGAAATGCGTAGGCCTACCATGGGGAGGAAGGAAAAGACCTAGCCTCCATGGGCCTACTGAGACCGAGAAAGCGTCACCCGCGGCGGCACTGAGCATGAGGCCGCTGTCAGAACCCTCCAAAAACACTATTTACACTGAGTTAGCGGTCCATTGTGAGCGATAAACTATCATTCTAAACCAGTTTTGACATGATTTTGTACAGAGCCGAGACCCGGGTTTGAAATAAAGAATGCTGTTAGTTAACGCCAATCGCATCAGGACCCATGATCAATCACGGACACGGTGTCCTGTTGAAGTCTATGGGCGATCCCAACTATAGTTGGGACGTCCCAACTTTAACACTCAAGTTGGGACCAGTCCCAACTATAGTTGGGACAATAGTCAAGTTGGGACGGAACAATTCCACTCCAAATCATCCCGAACTTGTCGGGATGCCGTGTCTGCCATGCTATGCACCATAGCCAAATCTCTCTAGCTAAGGAATGTAGCAGTTCAGATCCCGAGCCACCAAAGTGTTTGAGGTAAGCAACCACCGTGATGTTGTCCGATTTAAGGTGGCCTGAAACACCGTTTTCTTCTGAGAAGAATGATTGCAATGCTAATGAGCAGGCATTTAACTCAAGCCAATTGATATGATGAGTAGCTTCGCTTTTTGACCATCGGCCGCCTGTTGTGCGACCGTTAAAATGTGTACCCCAGAGGCCAAGCTAGAAGCATCATGTTCCATTACGTGCAAACTGGCTAAAATGGCCATTACATCCAATAGGTTTGTTACCAAAACCTTATGATCCAGGCTTTTATTAGTGCTCATTAGAGCCTCAATGCAAGTTACAATAGGCACAATTCCTTTCAGTGTAGCCTGCCCAACCTTTTGTAACTTTATGTCCATTGATCTTTTCTTTGATTGCAAAGAATTCCAGATTTCTGGATTAACTCTTGTACAATCAAGTTCTGGAATGTTGGTCGCTTAAAACTATCAAGTTTTTCTGCAACCTTCACTTCTGATGATTTGTGTCGGAGCATTGGCACCTGTATCCTCCTCGAAATAGAATTGCTCCACCCGCTGAGCACCTCGGTTGATGAATTCAGCATTGGGTTTGAGGAGGTTGTTAATGAGCTGGTCAGTCGCAAGAGAGTTATCACTCGATGAGCATGCCCCTTGTGCTGCTGGCGTAACGTGGTCGACCTTCTGTCTTTTCGCAGGGCTTGACCTATTCCGTCCCAACTATAGTTGGGACATGGTCCCAACTTGAGTGTTAAAGTTGGGACGTCCCAACTATAGTTGGGATCGCCCATAGAGTTCAACAGGACACGGTGATCGATCATGCATGACTACTGCGTGACACTTCTGCAGAGCCGCCGAGACCCAGGTCATAGACCTTATGCGTTGACGTCATCACGCAGCCATCTTAGAGGTAAAATGATGACGAAACAATGGAAAACGCACATCTTCTACGCGCGGCGCAGAGCGTGAGCCAATGAGCATCCTTCTTTTGACCTCTAGCCGAGGGCGCCCTACTAATGATGTCATGTGCATAAGGTCTAATGCATTGATCTCCATTAATATTAATATGGACCTTATGCATTGACGTCATTCAACCGCCATCTTAGAGGTAAAACAGTGACGAAACAATCGAAACGCACAGATTTGTGCGCGCGGCGCACAGGATTGGCCAATGAACAACCTCCTTTTGACCCCTAAGCGAGGGCGCCCTACTGAAATGACGTCATGTGCATAAGGTCTATTAATATTAATATTAATGGAGATCAATGGTCTAATGCACATGACGCCATTTCTTTATTTCAAACTCGGGTCTCGGCTCTGTACAAACTCATGTCAAAACTGATGATGGAGCTAGAGCCGGTCGCGGGCCTATGCCCACGACGAGATTTGGAATGATAGTATTAATATATCGCTCATAATGGACCGCTAAAACCATGGAGGTAGAAACTAACTCGGTGTAAATAGTGTTTTTAGATCGAGAGGGTTCTGACAGCGGCATCATGCTTATGCCGCCGGTGACGCTTTCAGTCTCAAGTAGGCCCACGCATTTATTTACCCTACTCTCGGAAAACCAAAATTCGAATTTATCTAAAATATTCTCTAGACTGTATTGCGTCTGCCATGGTTGTCATCTGCTCTTGTAAAGACGCAAACTCTTGTCGTGTGACCCCGGCAATCGATGACTTGTTCGTCAATTTCTTTTGTTTCGGCTTTGCCTTTCCACCCGATGGATTAACACCGGAGGCAGAGATTGAAGTTGACGGGCCAGCAGTTGACACCGTGCCGCTTAGCTCGATGTCTGACGGGTCGTCGAGTAGGCCAAGAATATCTGAAGATAGTTACTGTTGTGTAGACATCGTCGAAACCGATCACAAAAATGCACTGAGGTGTGCATGGTTCTTGGGGCTCACTTTAATAAAGGGAGAGGAATTCTTTTAACAAAGAACTCTCTCAAGTGTGTCGACGAAATACCGGCGGGGAGGTGCAATCTCACGTAAGGCCGAAGACTATTATGTGGTTATGAGGTGTTTTTAAAAGCTTTCACTGTCCACTGACTTTCAGCTAATTCTATTGTTATAGCTTTTATATCAGTTCATGGCGTCGGTGACAGGTGCCAAATAGTGACAGGAATTGAAAATTTGAGACAAGTTTTTACAGATTTTCCAACATTATTACATTTGTTAACTAAAGGGCATTTATGAATGGGAATAAAAGAGTGGTGACGCAGTCTTGAACGTGGTCGTGGCCGTGCGGATAAAGGACCGAGCCTTCGGCTCGGTCCTTTATCGCACGGCCTCGATCGACCCTGCCGGTTTTAAACGAATGTTCAATTCAAGACCTCGTCCCACTCTTTTATTCCCTTATGAATGCCTATACATTGTGTATTTTGAATATTTGACAACATTTACCAATCAGATGCTTCCGTAAGAAATCAGCCTGAAGAGCCCGTAGGCCGTGCACAAACCGATATCGGACTGTACGAGTTGTTTAATTGAACCGTATGAGAGCAGTAGTCTCGCGCGGAGCAGCAGTCTCGCGAGATAGTTGCGAGAAAACTTGTTTTGTCTGGAAGATCTGCCCATTTTCGTACTGGGGAAAAAATATACAGTTGGGACGGGCGCCATGGCAACACGTAAAACGCAGCTTGCTCTCTCAGAGTGTTGTATGATGCCAGAGGGGTGCACGCACACTCAATGGGAATTTCCGTGTGGACGTGTAGCGCAATAGCACTTTTATAGTTACTATTGTATTTAGCAATTGTAATACATTTCATAAGGAAAGAGGGTAGCTTTTGTGTGTGTCGTCTGATCTGCCAGGTGTGCCCTTTTTTGTCTCACTAAAATTGAAACTAAAATTATAAACAAATAAACAAAAAAGACAAAAGTTAAAATATTACTAAACTTTCTCGATCTTGAGGTGTCCGATCTTGATGCCGAGAAGTTGCTGGTGATTGAAAAATGGCATCGGAGGATGAAGTTGCCTTCCGTTCAATGGTGCGGGCATCTGGTCTTGGTGAGGTTTGGCAGCACACTTCAGATGATACCAAGTTTAAACAATATGGATGGAGAACCACAACTAAAGAAGACTGTTACTCGCCGCAAACCCTAGTGGGTAACTGGAATGAAGAGAAGTTCGATATTGAACGAGTTCGAATACCAAAAAGATTACCGTCTCAGGTGAGTATTTTGTTTGTGGTGAGTATGTGTCATGTCTGGGTCGTACTAATTAGCGTCAACAGGCCCATTTCACGACAACTCAAGACAACTCAAGACAACTCAAGACAACGCCAATTCTACGGATGGAGAAAGTTGACTATTTTTACAAAAAAAACATTTTTTCCCGTGAAAAATATGTATGCACGATGGTTCCAGTCAGTTTTAAACGTGTTTCCAGATACACTCTGATTACAACCATTGTAATTGATGGTATTTTAAAGTAAACTTGTTGTCTTGAGTTGTCTTGAGTTGTCTTGAGTTGTCGTGAAATGGGCCTGTTGACGCTAATTAGTATGACCGTCATGTCTAGTCTGCTAGTCTACTCTAACTGTCTAGTTGTAGTAGTACTATACATGCTATAGTTGCGATGATCGTAACCCTCCATCCTCCCAACAGTCGCAGCCTCCGGTCTGCGACCGTCGGGAGGATGGAGGGTTACAATCATCGCAACTACTACCTATATAGTACTACTACTACTACAGTCATTTGACCAGTTCGGGATCACTTTTTGAATTCACATTGTTTTTAGTTGCAATCTCTTTGACATTTTAAACAAAAAAGTTTATCAGTTTACCTAAACATGTTATAAAACTCACCAAGTATCCACTGACAAAAAAAGATTAGTACTTTTGAAGAGGCTTTGAGAAAAGTATTGTCACCTGTTTGACCAGTTCAGGATCAGTTGATTCTATTCTGAATCAGTAGCTTGCCCTCTATTGCAAACCAATACTCCCATTCATAAAACTGTCTCTCAAGGACACAAACTTCACAAGTGTGTTGGCATGGACATGGAATTCCTTTCTCCAGAGAATTTCATGCAAGTGTATTCAACAGCAGCGCAAAAATCCAGCAACAAAAACACAAAACAACAGCAAAGGCAAATGAAAAGGTGAAGCACGCCTAAAAGCAACATTGACCCAAATATCTATTCTTACAGTCGCAATTTCCTCCTCCAAGTTTCATTTTCTCACAAAAAAACAATATTCCTACAAGAATTTGTTGAAGAAATGTATCTTTAAAGCAACAAATAAACTTTCGACTGCAGCAGTAAGATTTTACCTCACTGAGTGCGGCACCATTTGACGCAATGAGAGATGCTGAGTAGTGAGTGATCCCGAACTGGTCAAGGGTACGATGCCCCCCAAAAGACGATTTCGGTAATTTCGTCTCCTCAAAAAAACAAGACGACTGCTCAGTATTTACCTGAAATATTTTTAACACATTCTAAGCATTTAACATAAATTTTATTCGCCCTGGCGTTCAAATTTTAAAGGTGAGAAGTTTTAACAGCGTTTTTCAACCAACATTTTTTTTTTAAATAATGATCAAAATCGCAGACAAACTTCAAGAAAATGGCCATTATTTATTTGTTGATGAAGTTTGGAACCTTATTTTGGGTTTGTTGGTTTATTGCATGTTATTCTTCACATGTATCAACAGAAATTGGTAATGTGAGAAGTAACTTAATTATAGGGTTGTTGCAAAGTTGAAGTGATCCCGAACTGGTCAATGATCCCGAACTGGTCAAATGACTGTACTAGTAATCAGGTAATGTATGTGTGTAAATATGAATTAACATACGTCACTGTACGTTAACAATAACAGTTAAACTTGCTCTATTTATGGTCTAAACTCTAACTAAGTCTAAGTTAAGTAAAATAAACTCCCAAAGTAAACTTCTACTCCTACTCCTATTACTAGGCCCTAATACTAGGAATGTCGGTCACTTTGTACCCAAGTCACTTTGTACCCAAGTCACTTCGTACCCAAGTCACTTCGTACCCAAGTCACTTCGTACCCAAGTCACTTCGTACCCAAGTCATTTCGTACCCAAGTCGTTTCGTACCCAGGTCGTTTCGTACCCAAGTCACTTCGTACCCGAGTCACTTCGTACCCGAGTCACTTCGTACCCGAGTCACTTCGTACCCGAGGCACTTCGTACCCGAGTCACTTCGTACCCAAGTCACTTCGTACCCAAGTCATTTCGTACCCAAGTCACTTCGTACCCAAGTCATTTCGTACCCAAGTCGTTTCGTACCCAAGTCACTTCGTACCCGAGTCACTTCGTACCCGAGTCACTTCGTACCCGAGTCACTTCGTACCCGAGTCACTTCGTACCCGAGTCACTTCGTACCCGAGTCACTTCGTACCCAAGTCACTTCGTACCCAAGTCATTTCGTACCCAAGTCACTTCGTACCCAAGTCATTTCGTACCCAGGTCGTTTCGTACCCAAGTCACTTCGTACCTGAGTCACTTCGTACCTGAGTCACTTCGTACCCACGTTGAGTCTTAGCATATATGGCGTTCTCGGGTACGATTGTTTAAACCAACCTCTGTGTATTGCTCGTTTAATGACGAAGTACCGCATTTTAGTTAACACCCCTTAATAAATTTTAATTTTGATTTGAGCAATTGTTGATAGACTTGAGTTCGTTTTTATTCATCGGGTTTTATATCTTGATCTGAAAAGATCCATTTTGTTAGTGGAGTTGTGAGCAGAAAGATTCATGTTTTAAGCTGCGCTGTGGGAAATTTAATTTTTTGTTTAAATTTTAGTTATGGATTTGATTTTAAAATCCTTTTTTGACCAAAAAAGAATTTTTATTTAAATTGAGTTGTGTGCAACTTAAAATTTTTTCTGGTTTATTTATCAAAACAAAGTTAAGAATGTTACAAAAAAGCCCAGTAGGTGTCTGATGGGAAGATTGTGTCTCACGTGAATAATTGCCCCAAAGAATTTTTTGGGGGACGGGATAGGAAACTTCAGAAAAAATAATAACAGGACACTTTACAAAGGTTAGTGAGGAATTGTTATTCTAATCGGAGGCTGGTCCTGATGTCCACACATAACCATGGCTGAATGACTGACACTCAGGTCGGAATACCACTCAGTTTAATCTTTTTTTAGTAAACCCGAATTCGGCAGTTACAAACAAACATACAAACAACGTAAATAAATCACGCACGCCCGACAACGCGTGATATGCATGAAAGGTTCGTTGTCCAGTTTGACTGCCGGCAGACAATCGAGGTACGAAACGACCTGGGTACGAAACGACTTGGGTACGAAGTGACTTGGGTACGAAGTGACTAGGGTATGATATTTTGGGTACGAAGTGACTTGGGTACGAAGTGACTTGGGTACGAAGTGACCGACACCCTAATACTAGCTAGGTAACCAGTCACTTTGGCACCTTGCAAACTCGACACCAACAAATTCAGCACCTCGCAAAGTCGGCACCCACAATCTTGGCACCTAGCAAACTCGGCACCCACAATCTTGGCACCTAGCAAACTCGGCACCCACAATCTTGGCACCTAGTAAACTCAGCACCCACAAACTTGGCACATGTATATAAATAAAAATTCAGCACCCTGTTGAAAACAGGGGGTTTATCGCTGCGTTGTACATGTAAAAACAGAGGTAATTTCATTGATGATTGATAAAAAATTATATCTGGAGAAACAAAATTGCTACATTCAAGATCTTTGGACCATGTGAAAGACTCTGCCTGCCTGGAGTATTTTGTTAATATTACACAAAGTGTGACCACCTGTGACCTTTACTTCCGTTTAAAGTTTAAAATGTATTATCTTCTTATAAATATAGCTCCATGGTACTATTAAAATGTCAATTGTAACAAAATTTTGTTTACTACGCCCCCAAAATAGCATGTCAAAAGGAAGTTATCATGGGACGATCTTTTGACTAAATTAAATCATGGAGGAAGCTTCCTCCATGACAAAATGTAAATGACCAAATAGGCCATATCTGTGTTAGTCGGACTTCACAGGGACCACGGACAAAGGAAACCAAAAAGACCACAGGCTTAGCGTTTGCAATATGCCCCTCCATGATGCTACCCTCTTTTCAGGTGATACTGTATTTTACATTTGCACCAAAATCGAAATATAGAGAAAGGATCGAAACATCCCCCATCATTTTTATTGTGTAAGTACAATACTTTAATTAACCACTTTACCCTTCCTGCGAACAGGTAGATGCTTGGTGTCGAGTTTGTTAATCAAAAATAGGCCGGTGCCAAGTTCGTATGGTGCCGACATTCTTGGTGCTGAGTTTGCAAGGTGCCGAGTTTGCAAGATGCCGAGTTTGCAAGGTGCTGAGTTTGCAAGGTGCCGAGTTTGCAAGGTGCCGAGTTTGTAGGTGCCAAGTTTGCGAGGTGCCAAAGTGTCTGGTATTCACTAGTTAATTCCAGGTGCCAAGCAAGAAGCTGCTTGCTGTGGATGCACTGGTTGCTGTGGGTATAGTACATTTGGTTGCTATGGTTATAGTACATCGGTTGTTTGGGTGAGGGCGTCACATCTGCTTCCTAGCAGAATATGACATATGATGCGCTCTAAACCAATCAGAAGGCAGATTATTTGTACAAATAATATTCCATACTAGGCTGCTCCTGGAGGGTACAGCCCCAGGTTAACTTGGTCCAAAAACAACATCTCAGTCCTGAGTCAACTCAGTCTAACGTCATTTTGATCCTAGTAAACTCGGTCTCAAGCCATCTCCAACTGTGTAATAATGTACATGTAGTTTTGTATGGTAACTAATTGTGGCTATCCAAGTTGGTGATATTCCACTGACTGTTCAAGTCAAGAGTCAAGAATGTTCTTCCACAAAAAAGCAGGCCGTGCTTTGTCATGAAAATACACAAAACCAGACAATTTCATGGGATATTTATGAGAATCAAGGGGCACCAAGGCAAAGACCAGGACATGTATGACTCCATATGCCTGCATACCAATATCATAATAGCGTTGATGAGACTTAAACAATCCAATCCTGCATAATTGAACTGTCACATGTAGGCCTAATAACAACTAAAAATAAGCAAAACTACCCCCCAACAAATAACAAACAAAGAAACAAACAACACTTCAATCAATTTAAATGCTTGTAACTCCTTGTTAAATAATATAATTTAAAATATATCTGCAGCAAGTTACTTGTATGCTTGTAAACACTGTTTATTTGCTTTAATATTTTTGTTGCAGTTTGAACACTACTTTGAAACAACACATATGGATTCTTATAAAACAGAAAGGAAAGAAGTTCCCAAGGCCCTAGTTCATTTAGCAGGTACGTTACATTTATTCTGCTTTCCTTAGATTGTAATGCACATGTAGTATAGAAATAAATATTCAATACAAAAGTGTCTAAATATGGAGCTACATGTCATGTGTTTATGTACAAGGTCTGAACTGTTGATTTGTTCCAAGTTTTTTTGGTCACACAATAATGCCAATAGTGAGTTCTTTTGAGCCCTGTTTACATTGCCAGAGTCATTATTCTTTAAATTGTGCGTTAAAGAAATAATAGATGTTTTAAATGGAAGTGCATTTTGAAATTTATGTGACCCTAAACTTAACAGTTGTAACTTTGTCACAAAGTGCAAATATACCCAACTAACAACCCTCTCCTCACAGATCTCATTCTTTCAGTTTTTAAGTGACAATCTCTTTTTTTATATAATAGCATTGCTAATAAGTAGATTCTTGTAAACTGCATTTCCAATTAAGGAATCCTCAGTGCGCTGTACATAGACTTAATTACACTAATAATAGTACAAAGAATGTTATTTTCAGTTTACCCATAAGTTGTGTGTAATAAGGTAGGTATATGACTCAGTGCTTTCAAAAGTCCTGCAGGGGGAGAAAAAAATGTATTAAAAAGCAACAACAAATTTACATGAAAATGATTGAAAATATCTGTTTCATGGAATGTTAAAGAAGATTTTCTCGTTGTGAAGATTTCCACTGATTTCCACTGATTTCCACTCTTTCTGGCATGTTTGAATTGTTTGCTTGTTGTAACAACATTCCACATCAATTTTGTGCACAAAATCAAACCAAGACATGGTCTTTTTGTGATAAAAACAACTACATTAAATATAGATTCATTTGTTAAAGTAGTTAGTTTAAATAATTTACATTCAGTTTTGTTGTATTGTTCTATCACCAGCCCGAGAAGCAAGAGCATTTCCAGCTTCCCAACCTGAGCTGGACCCAACAAGGATCAAGCAAGAATATAATTCATTCCAGACTACATCTCGAGCAGCATATGTAGACCCTCGATTAAGAACAACACCTTTTGCTGCAACAGAATAGTAGCATCGAACTACATTTTATAAGACCCCCCCCCCCTCCCTCATTGGTTGTCCCCACTGGTTTTTACAAGAAACTAAACTGAAGGCATAGTAAAGTCTGTCAAATTACCTCAACCCAAACCATGCAAGCAGGTTCTACCAGCCTCAAGAAATAAAACACAAACTGATGCATGTATTCACTGACAGCTAAGCTTTCTGTTCAGTATTAGGGGGATTAGCCGATGATCATGCAAGTAACCCAAGTTGGAAGTCAACAACACAAGGACCATATTTCAACAATTCATAACAGAAATGAATTACAAAACTGTGATTACAAAAAGTTCCTGGGTGTCATAGCACTGATTTGGTCGTTACTTAATCAGGTGCAAGCTCTAGAAGGTACCCGCTGCACATCATATCCTTTCATTTAATCCTGATTTCTTAAATACATACAATTAGAATCATGAAGTAAACAGGAAAAAAATAACTTCCAGCTGGGACCCTAAACTGTGTCAATGTCCATGTACATTATGATCACTCTACATGATTTTTTTTCAAGTAAATGCAGCCTTGAAAATTTACCACTTCACTAAATGAAATAAAAATGACTGTTGGCGAACTCAAGGGTCTAATAAAGTCAGGACGTGAGGAAGTGCAAGAAATAGAAATACACATTTTTGAGTGATAGTCATGTAAATCTGGAACAGTGTTGAAAAAAGACATAAAACCCAGAGAACGCTGGGCTTGACTGCAAGATAATCCCTGCTGTAGAAACAGTATATCAATACCATGTGACGTGTATGGCAAATTGATAGGCAGTTCAGCTTTCTATGTTTTTGATTGTTTGATGTACATAATGAAGCATCTGTAAGGCAAAATCTGCCATACATGCATGTCAGGTGACATTGTGTGGCCATACAGCATGAAGACAGAGCATAATAAACTGGGTGCACCCGCGTCCATAAAGTGGTCTCACTAACTGAATCATGCAAATATTAACTCACCCAGGTTATTATCCAAGTAATTATTTCTATGGTCAAAACGTATCGTAGCAGGTGTTAAGTTACTGGTTCAAGTACTAATTAAAATTACTGTTTATCCTCTCTAGAGAATTTTGTTTGGCAGACTCTGAGAGACTGTGCTTTTCCTCAAACAAAATATGTCTTCTCTATTCAATCAATCGAATATGCTACGAGTGCAGGTCGCACTTCTTAATAGCTGCTTGATCACTACTAGGCAAGAACAAATCAAGATCCAGAGTGCAGAGACAAGGAGCTAGCACTTCACAGGAACATGCTCCTTGTTCTACTCTGATTAACCAGTAACCACTAGAACACATATTAAAGGGCCGGCCATAGTGATTGTTGTATTTTGAGAAAATGTAAATTTGTGTCTGGGATTTAATAAGAAATCTCATTCCACCGACCTGTTTACATTTGTGCGCCCCTGACTGCCATAACAAACTAGAGCTAATGGTTACGATTTTGAGCTGTCGGGCAGATCTCGGTTGATTAAAACCCAACGTTCAAGTTATTGTAGGCCAATCATTGCTTCATAATGATACAAAATTGCATTTTTCTCCACAGTGAAACAATTGTACTTATATGTACTTTCATTCTTGAAAGGAAGTTATTTTGTAGTAACTTGGAAGTATAGTTCTTCATGTCTGCAGCATTGAATCAAAATCACCAACCCTGGGTTTATACCCCCAATATATAACAATTGGCCACAAGTTATGTAAACCAGTACAAGTCATTTCATCCTTGTTATTCTACAGTTATTTTATCATAGGGCTATGAACAACTTTATTGACATTAACTCTTTTTATTAAAATATAAGTTATGATTGGATTTTTTTTGCTTACCTGTCCAAAATGTTCTATGCAAGGATGTTTTAATATTGTAAAGTGTACTTACTGGAAATTAGTCATAAGTTGTGTTTTTGCTACAATGAATCCCAATTAATACAAAATGGAGACTATGAAAACACAAGGTTTGTCATCACTTTATTAGCATGATATTTCTAACTGTTACAATAACATTGCAGTGAATCGTAATTATGACACAAAAAAGTCTTCAAAGACCTGTTTGTAACCAGAAATGTTTTAGGTGTAAATTAGACTTATCGGGTCTCGTAACACTATTGCATAAATTTGGGGAAATTTTTAGGTTAAATAGTTACAGTACAGTGATCATGGTGATGATAAAATAAAGTATGTTGCTGATTAATTTGGCTGTGTTCATTCAAAAGCCTTTGAGGAACGTACCTGACAAAATAAAGAGAATAACAAAATTTCAGATGATGGGATGATCTTTAAGATTGTCACCCATGTCATACGGGGACAGAACAATTTTCAAGATAAACGTGCCTCACTAACTTTACTAGCCAAAGCTAAGACATTTTTCTGATTATTTAAGAAACTGCACCGGGTTGTATAACAAAATTTAAGGTACGAATGAGTTAAGATACTTTGTCCAAATTAACTGTTCATGAGACATACCTTTCTTATTTAAACTTCTAATTAAGTGTCTAAATACCCAAAGGAATGTATAAAATTTTGATTTCCACCAAGTATAAAAAGCTAAGGATGTGAGATATTACGAAGATAGAGCTGTGTGTCCTCAGCATAAAGGTGTGCGTTGATCTCGTGTTTTGGGGCTATGTCTGCAATCAAGTAGATAATAAAAAGCAGTGGACTCAACACAGAATAGTTGAACTGGTGCAGATATTTGCTTATTTCTATCGACTTGAATTTTGCCCTACCCCCTCACAAACACACCCGTTTTCTGAAGTTGTGCAATATATTTAGGCCTTGTATTGAGCCGTGCTCTCCCCTTATACACATGTTGGCTTTACATTGCATGTTGCATTCTAACCATGTAAAAAGTGAAACATTTTACTGCTTACTTTTTAGAAACTATTCCCCTCCCTTTTCAACCAGTCCAACATAATACCCCTTTGCTTTCCCTGCTCTCACATTCCTCAACCCCCTTTTTAATTAAGAACTTATATGATGCTTCTTAAGCTTTTTTAAGCTTGACCTATAATATATAAACAAGTAGTTAAAACTCCACACAGTGAAAAGTCTATAAACTGACAAACTATTCAACTTCTTGAACATTGTGTGTGGACCTAGATTTGTAATTTGTCTTTGCTTGTCCTTCAAAAAGCCTTAAAAACATATCAGACTTTATCATAGTCATGCAATGGTATACTCTCATACCTTCCTTTCCTGGGGGCTTCATTTATGATTTCGCTCTTCCCTGCATAAAAATCTTGGAGATAGCAAAACGAGGCAGAAGTTCCCGAGGTTTTTGGAATCCAGCTTAGGCAAAGTATGGTGTGCGTTTTTAAAACAGTTGGGGAAAGAAGCAGTAGACAGGGAGAGGTTGACAACCGGTAAAAGTGAATTCAAGTTAATCTTGAGCATCCAAGTGGGGATGGACCTAGGGTAAATTAAATCAATGAAGACATTTCTTCCTCTGCTGAAGGCGAGAAATAATCTGAAGTTAGATAAACATGTAGGTGCAGTTGCAGCTGGTTTGTCGGCTGTAGGCAGGGTTGAATTTATGTAAAAATGAATCCAGCACTTCACATATCCAAATTATGTTTTGAGGTAAAATACATGTAATGGTTAAATCTCTCAACAAGTTCTTTACCACTGTCACACAAGAGGGGAGTCTAGATTTTCATGAAAAGTTCCTTCTAATCCTTGAACTGGGCTTTTTGATTCTGGTAACATAAAGATACAAATTTAGTGAAAGTAGATGGTGTGGTTTGAATTGCTCTTGATCATTTTCAAGCTCGTCTGTCTCCATGGCAATTCTGATTCCTTGCGGAGCAACTTGACATTAGCACTATTGGAATTATACCCAGGGTTCACCGAACTAACAGTGAAGGAACATGCTTTTAATCAAGATTGTTTCTCAGAATAAATACATAAAAATCTGTGTTATTTATCAAGTCCTGGTGAAGATGTAGCCATGTTATAGATGTGGAAACTTAGCTGGCTAGTATTAGATCTAGAACGGATCTGTGTCTCCAAATTGGAAGACTTTGAATGCACTGCTACGATGCTTGTACATGATGGATGCAAGAACTGTGCCCAATTTGATAGAGCTGCTTAGTGGCTGATTTTGTGCTTACTGTGTAGTTTCCATTTCATAGTGTTTCATGCTAACTTTAAGTAAAAAAAATGCTAACCTTCTGTAGCTTACTGTAAGCAATTTAATGCTTGCCCTAGATCTGCCGTTGTTCAGAAGCACTATCATTGTTCTGAATTTGGGAAAGTAATTCCGACATTAAAAAAACAGGGTTTAAAAAAAACCCCAAACAGATTAAGTAAATCACATTTTTCTTATAACTAAAACAAGTTAAGTGAAGTTGAGAATTTCACAAACCAGAGGACTTCAGAGGAAAAAAAGATGGAGAAAAAGAAAGAACAAGAAAATAAAAAATCCACACTTGCATGTCCTTCTGAGAATTTAAAATTGAACATTGTCCTAAAAACATGCAAAATTATGCCAAAAGTTCTTTAACATTATGTTAAGAGTACATGTTTTTACTCTTTACTTTCACCATCAAAACGGTGCTCGAGTAGTGCTCAAGTACAAGAACCGAGTTTGAGTACTACACTTCCTATAGCTTTGCCTGTTGTATGTAGAAACAACCCTTTGAAAACCATCAATTGTCTTCCCGAAGATAGTGAGCAATAGTTTAATTGCTAGGTTGACAACTGGGAAGACTTCTGTATGGACCACATGTACTGGACAGTTTATAGCTGGTACAATATTTTAAGAACATAATTTTTCATTCTTTTATTGTTCATGATTTGTTGTTAAAATGATGTTACATGTAAATATACATTAGAATTACATCTCACAACAAAATATTTGGGGTCTCGCACAAGATATTTTGGATATATTTATTTTAATGACAAGTACGGGACCTTAGGGATGCCCTACAAAAAGGTCCACTTGCTCAATTCCATAGTTGCATCCCATACATTGAATATTGGTATTCAATCTGGCAACCATCTTGTTGACTACATGTGTCTGCTGTTCAAAATGACAGTACTCTTTTCAGATTAATCATTATAAGGTGTAGCGTTAATCATCAATGTTGACAATGGCTTATAACCCTGTAACTAAGTAATGCATCATCAACTCATGTTCACATTACTTTAACACATTTTGGTCACTGTGCTTATGCTGCAGTGTTTAAATAGATGGGTAATGAAACATAACAATAGTTTTATGGTAACAGCAATGTGAATGAAGTCATTGGTGGAAGAAGTTCTGAGAAGAGCCAGGGTTGCGATGGGAGAGTCTCATGGAGACAGTTTACATTGCTCCTCTTCAGGAGAAAGACCAGCAAAGCACACAGTTTGAATCATTGAGACTCTACTACATCTCAACCCTGGCTTGTCTCAGACCAGCACCAATCCTAGTAACATCATTGTTACCCATAAACCTATTCAGTGCCTACTTCTTACACCATAAAAAGCTTCAAATCTTACTTGTGATGAAACATTTCTTTACATTCTTTTTCTTTGTGTTCTACTGAGCTACTGTACCTGAATTTTCCTCACTTTGCGACCGTGGATTTCTATTGCACTGACCTGTACTGGCCACATTCCTCCTATAATACCAGCTTGTATTGAAACACCATACACTACTGCTAATTCTGGATCTATTTCTACATTAGGTTCCTTATCAAAGAAGTCAGCTACAAGCTCACGAACACGTGGAATGCGTGTTGAGCCTCCAACTAATACCACTTCATCTATATCACTTGTAGACATTTCCACATCATCTAGAACAAGTTGGATGGGCTGAAGCACCTTCTGGAACAGTTCCTCATTCAAATTTTCAAATGTTTCTCTTGTAAGTTTTTCAACAAACACAGTGTTTTTATTCACGGATGTTAATGGAATTTGCAGAATCACCGAGTGTTGAGTTGTCAAATTAATCTTAGCTTCTTCTACTGCAAGGCGTACTCGTTGTAAATCCAGCGGGTTTTCTAATAACTGTCCATACCGCTTCAAGATTAGATCACAGCAATACTGCATCAGACGTTGGTTAATATCTTGCCCACCAAGATGGTTATTGCCTGCAAAATATTGTTTTTGGTTACTTTTGGCACTGTAATATCAAATTAAAACCAAAATCAGCTGCAACAAAAGTCAGTGATCCTACCCAAAAAACCAACAAACAAGAAAACAAAAGAAACTCCTATTTTTAATGAGTCACATGGGTTGAGTGTGTTTATGTGTCATGAGTCAATTAACATAAGTCATTTGGTTTTGGTATAAATTTGATTCACAGGTCAAGAGTCTCTTGATTCAAGTCATGGTTTGTCTCACAAGTCATAAGTCACTAGTTGGATTCTAGTTTGTTCTGATGGTAGAGGACTATTAAGTCACTAGTTTGATTCTAGTTTGTTCTGATGGTAGAGCACTATTAAGTCACTAGTTTGATTCTAGTTTGTTCTGATGGTAGAGGACTATTAAGTCACTAGTTTGATTCTAGTTTGTTCTGATGGTAGAGCACTACTAAGTCACTAGTTTGATTCTAGTTTGTTCTGATGGTAGAGCACTATTAAGTTACTAGTTGGATTCTAGTTTGTTCGGATGGTAGAGCACTATTAAGTCACTAGTTTGATTCTAGTTTGTTCTGATGGTAGAGCACTATTAAGTTACTAGTTGGATTCTAGTTTGTTCGGATGGTAGAGGACTATTAAGTCACTAGTTGGATTCTAGTTTGTTCTGATGGTAGAGCACTACTAAGTCACTAGTTTGATTCTAGTTTGTTCTGATGGTAGAGCACTACTAAGTCACTAGTTGGATTCTAGTTTGTTCTGATGGTAGAGCACTATTAAGTTACTAGTTGGATTCTAGTTTGTTCGGATGGTAGAGGACTATTAAGTCACTAGTTGGATTCTAGTTTGTTCTGATGGTAGAGCACTACTAAGTCACTAGTTGGATTCTAGTTTGTTCGGATGGTAGAGCACTACTAAGTCACTAGTTTGATTCTAGTTTGTTCTGATGGTAGAGCACTATTAAGTTACTAGTTGGATTCTAGTTTGTTCGGATGGTAGAGCACTATTAAGTCACTAGTTTGATTCTAGTTTGTTCTGATGGTAGAGCACTATTAAGTTACTAGTTGGATTCTAGTTTGTTCGGATGGTAGAGGACTATTAAGTCACTAGTTTGATTCTAGTTTGTTCTGATGGTAGAGGATTATTAAAGGCTTCTGCATTGTTTGCATGCAACTTACCAGCCATGGCTATTGTTTGGAACATTCCTCCATACACAGTAAGTAGAGACACGTCTAAGGTACCTCCTCCCATGTCAACCACAATGATGTTAGATACACCTTTCTGTTTGTGTAGTCCATATGCCATAGCTGCTGCTGTGGGCTCATTGATAATTCGCATCACTTCAAGACCTACAGTTTAAAGCACAATTAATAACCAAGTAACAGATTGGTAATTATCACACAAATAAATCAATAACATTAGACAATAATACAACATAAAACTAGAGCTCCATTGTATTCATGACTGAATACCTAGCAGTTTGGGTGTTTATTTTTTTACCTAGTAAAAAGTATCAACCCTACAAAAAAACAAAAACTAATAAATAAGTGTCCAAAAAAGACAGAAAAAATACATAATACTCCATGAACACTAATACCTTTCCAACAAATACAACTAAATTAATTTTATTTGATTTTTCCACAAAAATCCACAGGCAATCACTCGGGTGGGATTCAAACCCATGACCTTTGCATTGCTAGAGCAGATGTCTTACCACTAGACCACCGAGCTAGCCTGATGGCTAGAGGCGGGTTTGAATCCTTAGCAGCGGGTACTGCATGATTTAATAGATGTGATTTTTCATGATTTTTCTTTTTTTAGAGCTTCATGTATGAACCAGAAGAAAAAGGCAAAAAGTCTGTCATGTTTTTGAATAAAATTTAAATGGTGTCATAAGCTACCAGACATGGTGTCATAAGCTACCAGACATGGTGTCATAAGCTACCAGACATGGTGTCAGACATGGTGTCATAAGCTACCAGACATGGTGTCATAAGCTACCAGACATGGTGTCATAAGCTACCAGACATGGTGTCATAAGCTACCAGACATGGTGTCATAAGCTACCAGACATGGTGTCATAAGCTACCAGACATGGTGTCATAAGCTACCAGACATGGTGTCATAAGCTACCAGACATGGTGTCATAAGCTACCAGACATGGTGTCATAAGCTACCAGACATGGTGTCATAAGCTACCAGACATGGTGTCACAAGCTACCAGACATGGTGTCATAAGCTACCAGACATGGTGTCATAAGCTACCAGACATGGTGTCATAAGCTACCAGACATGGTGTCATAAGCTACCAGACATGGTGTCATAAGATTCCAGACATGGTGTCATAAGCTACCAGACATGGTGTCATAAGCTACCAGACATGGTGTCATAAGCTACCAGACATGGTGTCATAAGCTACCAGACATGGTGTCATAAGCTACCAGACATGGTGTCATAAGCTACCAAACATGGTGTCATAAGCTACCAGACGCCACAAAAATTATGAATTTCTGACAGTTGATTCAGAAGATATGATTTTTTAAATTTGAACTTCCTGTTTGGACCATGTTTTTGAGTAAAATGTCAAATGTGTCGTAAGCTACCAGACATCATAAAAATTATGACTTTAACACACGTTGATTTAACACACATTGATAGAGGGCGCTGTAACAGGTGGTGACATCATATTAATTAGTAATTAAAAGCTTGGGTCCTGTACAGATTCCATACATTATAACATTAGAGATCACATAGCCCAAATAAAGTTTAAAACCTGCAAAAATAGCGCACCGCGCCACAATTTTATTTACTACACAGGCCATAGGACAGGAATTGTGGCAAGAGAAATCCATTGACTTTCAATTGAACAAGAAATTTGTTACTGTCTTCAAGTTTGATAATGCAGCTTATTCAAAATGTGGTGCAGTTTGCCAATCTCAGTCACATTGCAGAAATTGCACAAAACAATTACACTTGTGTGCATGTAAGGGTAGGTATACACTTCAAACTGGGTGAAGTTCCCCTGTTGGAAAGTGTATACAAAACCAATGGGAGCTGATAAAAGATTTTAACAAAAGAGGGACAATAGGAGGTCCCTGGTCGTAGGTGTGCTCATTTTTGGTACCTCATGGAAACCAAGGACAAGAAAAAAAAAGGGAAAATAAAAGGTTGCCATAGGGGAATTCTAAAGACTGGGGTGCTCCACAAGGACTTTTGTGTACAAAGTCTATGGGACAAAGGAAACAATGAAAGAATGCTCCACAGGAATGCATTTTGTTAGAATGTTGGGATGTCTACCCATTCAAACCCAGGACAAAAAGGGATCCTGGTGTTCCGACAGAGTGAGGGGGTCCTTGTTTCGCTTTTGTGTAAAAAAAAAATGAGGATGTCTCAAAAAAAAATACTTAGTCCAAACAATGAGAGAACAAAGAGAAGTCCTCTATTTATTGGATTAACAAACATGTGTGTATGATGTGCCCCAGTGTTAGTTTTAACATTTTTTGGCTTTAACTTTATGTCATATTTGTCATATTTGTTGTATCTTGAACTAAAAAACACTCATCAGTTACCTGCTAACTCTGCAGCTTTCTTGGTATAATTTCGTTGCATTTCATCAAATTCTGCTGGGACTGATAAGACAACTTTATTCACTTTGAAACCCAAATTACGCTCTGCAGTAGTCATAAGTTCTGACACAATACAAGAGCCGATATATTCAGGAGTCACTTCATCTGAATTCACTTCAAATCTGGCCATTCCATTCTCCAACTTCACCTGCAAGACACAACATATAGATTTCTTCAATTAGTTATAATGGCAAGAGATTTGTGATTATTAGAAAAAGCAGCACTTCTTATTTAGAATAATTGTTGTACAACTTCAAGTTGCTGAAAAGGCAATTTCATTATAAAGCAAAATAACATTGGCAGCAACATCACCGACCATGTTTGAGGATAAACACGTAGGACTGAAAGGAATCTACTTTTCATTGAACCAATTGTTTTCTTCCTACGGAATGTAATTTTCTGGCATTGAAAAACTTATCACAATGTCAGAAATACAGATTGGTGATATGTCAGTGAAAAGTTCAAACTAAAGACAAGACAGGGATTTGTCTAAACTTAGTTGGTGCAAGGTTTTCATCTACATATATCAAATGTGGAGAGAATTTGGAACCCATGTTAACCTCTTTAATGTGCTATTCTTTACACTGTCATTAGGATTCAATTTCAATGTTTGAAAAAAGTTAGAAAATCATGTGCTTTGAACAGTCAAAACAAGCTCCGGTGCTTGAAATTTGTCAAATTTCTTTAATTGACCAATAAAAAAGAGGCTCACAAAACTGGCAGGAAACACCCTATTATTAAGTATTCAATACAGAGTTCATCAGACAGTTTATATATAGCTGTACAAATCACTAACCAATCAAAGCTCACCAACATCTCAAAAGAAAAATTCACAATTTTGTCATGGTTTTTAACTCATAATGGTCGGGGGTTACACAAACTTGAAGGAACAAAAAACAAACAGTATATCATTTACTTCAGTGATTTTTCAGTCAGGGCTCTAAACATGCTAAATAGAGAGGTTTCGCAAGGCTACGGATACAGATACGGATACGTCAACACTTTGTGTGCTCATGTGACGCCTAACCGCGACTTACATGTTTTGCATGCACAATGACAACGGATACAGGAGCTCATACACATACATTAAAAACAGATACCGTTTTTGACATAGATTAAAAACATTTACCCCTGTTTTTCTTTTAAAGGTGTCATTCATGACATAGATAGAAATAAGTTGATCATTTGTAAGCAAAATACCGGGAAAATGCAGTATAAACAGTCGTCTCTATTTTGCCGTGCTTGCTGGAAACTTTCTTTACACGCGTTAAACGTTGTGGTGGTTCGAAAACGAACAGTTCAACAAAATTCAATCAAATTCTCCAATGCAACAAGAACATCAAACAATAAAATGTTTTGGGATTTGTTTTGCTTGCAAAACCTATGCCAACGTGTGTGTGTATACTTTGGACCAGGCCTGACACATAACTCTATGATTGCAAAACAAAATCTGACTTGCATCCAACATGAACGGATACTGTTATCGTATCTGTATCTGTATCCGTATCCTTACGCTTGCGAAACCTCTCTATTATCCACTTGACTGCTGAATTTAATTCATTGATACCACCATTGGGGTTAATGTTATCTTCACAACTAAACAAATCTACATGTAATCATCTACCAAATTTCACACTTCAGTCAAATCCCTGTTATCAATTAAATTTGTTGCAGTATCCGCTGTTAATTATAGGATATAAATCAACGGGCCAGCTCACATCCCATCCAAAGTGTCTGTGGATTTTTTCATCAGGACTTGGAAAGCACCGAGTATACAGCATATCTACAAGGCAGAATTGAATGAATACCTTAAATGGGTATCTGGCAGCTTGTTTCCTCAAACTCTCCTCATCAAACCTCTTGCCAATGAAGCGTTTAGCATCATACACTGTATCCTGCGTATATTGTTCAGCTCGACATAAAGCACTATGCCCAATGAGTTTAGAACCATCTGGAGTGAAAGCTACCATCGATGGAATAGTCTGATGCAGACCATCAGCAAACACCTGGAATTACAAGCCTTGTGTTAATCTATTGGTGGGGTATAAAAACATTATTTGAAAGATTTCTCAATGTAAAAAAATCTTAACAAATGAAAATGTTACCCAATAAACCTCAAAACATTTGCCTAACTTCCCTAACCTTTTGTTGCCTCTGTCAACAAGTATAACAATCAACAACATGTGCCACACAATCAACATATATGATTCATCATTTAGCAAACAATGTTTTCTTTTGGAAATGATGTGGTAATGAATGTGGAACTCATGAATCATGATTCATTTATTATGTGTGGGTCAGGCCCCCAAAACAGTGAATTTGTGCCACTATTCATTCCGGCTTCCAGGATACCGAGTACTGTTAGCTGTTAATTTCTGTACTGTAATTTATAATGAGTGCACTTGAGATTGAATTAGGGAATAATTATGTCATGACCTGGTCTTCACTGCATGGTAATGACCTCGTTGGTGGCTGGCCGCTGCTACTGGACCAAGCCAAAGGTGAGGTCTATTAACAGCAGCCAGCTACCAGCCAAGGTCATTACCTTGCAGTGAAGACCGGGTCATCACAATGTTATTCCCAAATGGAAATACTCTGGTTGGTGTTCGGCTTTACATGCTTTACAAGGGTAAAAATTGCATGCGATGCTCAACGGTTGTGTGTCGCGCACTACAAAAGTTCTGGTATGTATTGATTGCGTTATGTGTAAATTAGCCCACGTAAGCTTGCCTGCCATGGGTATGTTTAAAAACTCCTCACCGTGTTTATATCACGCATTTAAACATGGCCACATCATCTCCTCATGTCCAATCAGAATTGATAAACTGTCCTAGATATTTGTTTCTAAATATCTATGAACCATGTAGTGAATCTGTGCATTTATGTAAATAGCTGATCAATTGAATTGATTCAAATTGTTCTAATGACCAATCAAGTGTGCTGTTTGTGCTGTCTACATTGTATATACTGAAAGCTGAGAAAGACAAGCAAGTTGAAAGGTTAGGGTTCAGACCAGGTTAAGTTGAGATGTTTACTAAGCCGGATATCTAAGCTGTTAAATGTACCATTGTTAGGTAGCATCGTGATGGTTATATATGAGAATTAGTGAGTGAATCAACTAGATGGCATTCCACTAAAGATCATTAAAACATTTCTTGAATGTAAATAAACCAGTCATAATTCTTGGGGCTACTGTAATTAGAGCATTCACATGGTTCAATTCCAGCACATAAATTTTTTTTTTTTTAATTAGCCATCGGAAAAAACAGTATAACTATACAGAATATTATCGTCTAACCTGAACTTCTCCAGTTACAGCATGGTAGACTCCAATACATGAGTAGGTGGTACCTAGATCTATACCAACAATTCTTGGTTTTGGGGGTGGTAGAAAATGCTGTCCCAAGTAGCCTGCTAACAGCAGAGCAAGAACTGACACACCTGTATTGTAATGACACCAAGATGAAAGACTGGAGTCAGAGAGTTTCAAATTAACACTTAACATCTGGACCAAATTTCAAGGTACTGCTCACTGCAAGTGACAAATTGATGCTTACTGTACACAGTAGCAGAAACAGAATAGGACTAGGAGTTACAAGATCGAGCCCTGGACCAATAATAGCCAAATAAGAGTGGCAGACTTATTGACATCGTTTCTTTTATGTGGATTAAAAATCATCGATTTGGAGCACAACAAATTATCGTGAGTACAATTAAATGTCTGATGTTGCATTATATTCACACACTGAGAATCCAGTAGGGGATTTTTTAGCTATTTCGTATGGACTTTAGTAATTTGGGGTCATTTTTCTGGGTGATCTAAAAATCATAGCAAATCGCCCTATCATGGTTGAGCGACAATGATTCCCTGGGGCGCTAGAGACCAAAGATGTCAACAAATGTTTAAATTTTTTTAAAAAGCAGTGCCCCAGTTACTGTGTACACATGGTGTCAGGCTTATAATAATGGACTTTTCAGTCATGTCAATAGACCCAGTTTTTATAAATTTTGACATCTGCGGTCGTACACATACATCTGCAGTCGTACTAGCTAGTATTTTAGTAAGGGGTACCGGTCAACTCGGTCCGAAGCCAACTCAGTCCGAGTCAACTCGGTCCGAAGTCAACTCGGTCCGAATCCAACTCGGTCCGAAGTCAACTCGGTCCGAAGTCAACTCGGTCCGAAGTCAACTCGGTCCGAATGAAGTATAGACTGTGCAAGTCTTGCGCGTATTCGAATATTTGGGATCCGTTAAAGCGCGTGAGTTTGTTTCTTTCACGCGTTAAAGCAATGTACGTGGGACCACAGTGGTCCCAAAAATGTTCGAATACGCGCGAGACTTGCATGGTCTATAGCCACTAGTATTCCTACACTACTAGTGTCGAAGGTGCGGGTTACATGAATTTTGAAAAAAGAAGAAAACTTTATTTTAGCCTTCATCGCATGATAAGCACATCTATGGGATGTGTGTAATAAATGTTGGTGCTAATCCCATCCAGTGACGCTGTAGGCCTATCTGTTGACTTTTCGTTAAAATGAAAGTTGTGTTTTGATAATACAAATTCAAATGTGGTAACTGTGCTGGACTATTTCCACTTGTGTTATTATAATGGAGAAGTGGGGAAATAAAGCAACCGATGTATGACCTTTTTTGACCATGTGGGTCGGTAGTGAATGGGGGTTTTGAGGTAAAGGATATTTTTGCAGATCCTTTGAGTAGCAATTAGCTAGCTTTCGGAAGTCATTATTCGCTTCATCATCAGCATACATGTGAGTCGATTCAAGAATCTGGTAAATCTCTTTGAACATCTTTGAAAGATGTGAGGTTGCAACCAATGTATAGGAAGGGAAAGACATTATAACCGTGGGCATGTTTAGAGTGGCGGGCGTTTATCCGTTGTTGGATTTTCATAGTAAAGCAATCAAATCCTCAAGTGTTTCTTGTAATTCATACAAATTATTTGCGGGAGAATGGTAGTCGAGGTTGTTTTCAGACTCAGTTGGATCTGGTTCCGAGCGGAGCAAAGAACTCACGTGGTTATTGTCATTTTTTAAAGGTTTTATTTTTAATTATTACATAAATTTTAAATTATTTAATGTGCATTTATTATTTAATATTAAATGGAAGTTTACTTGAATGTGTTGTAAGTAGTATTTATAGAATATTTGTCGTTTAAGTATTGATTGAGTTTGCCTAAATAGATTTTTGGTATTCTTTATTTTGTATTATTTATTTATACGTGTAAGTTTACTTGAACAATTTGTTTAGTTTATTTTCAACCAAACATTAATTTCCTTAATGTTTAAATTTTTTAATTCGTACTGTTTTTATATTGTTTATTGTATGTATTTTTTTGTGAAATTTGTTATTTATTTAATGTGTATTGATGATTTTTTAAATTTAAAATGTGGTGTTAGTAATATTTATAGAAAATCTTGTATAAGTACTGACTAAGATTACCTACATAGAATTTGGTATTCTTTATTCTTTGTTTATATTATTTTCAACCAAACAATTCCTTAATTTTTTAGCTCTTAAAAATCGTACTGTTTTTCTATTATTCATTGTACATGTATGTGTTTTTTTGAATTTTGTTTGATACATTTGTTGATACATATTCAAAAAATAAATGTTAAACAAATAAAATAAACATCTGTTACACTTAAAGAAATCAAAGAGGATTCAATTATTAATGTTTGTCAAGATGTTTAATTATTGAGAACCATACAGAGAAGAAATATACTCTGGAAACATTTGAACTCATTTTTTTTAGTTGAAATTTATTGCCCAACACCATATGATAATTTTCACAAGTGAAACAAACATATTTTTAATAAAGAGACAACTGCCAGCTGTAGAGACATACATGTACAGAGCCGATTACATAAACATGTAGTCACTGCATACATCATACATTCTAGTGTGCTTTGAAAACAGGGTAAACTCCAAACCGTTAAGTGGGTCGCTGAAGGCATCGGAGATCGGTGCACATTCATCCCGTTTCAAAGAAAATTCTCGATAATAGGTCGATACATACCAGTTACTTCCTGTCAAATACACGTTTATTATTGTCGGACCGAGTTGACTTCGGACCGAGTTGACTTCGGACTGAGTTTACTTCAGACCGAGTTGACTCTGAACCTTAGTAAGTAGTAGTAGTAAGCTAAAGTTTCAAAAAACGGAGTACAGTGCCCCAGTGAGTAACTTTGGTCTAACTTTTTATTTTAGGCTATTTGTTATTTGGAGACCAGACAACTCGTCCGTCAGACAACTCGTCCGTTCGGACAACTCGTCCGTTCGGACAACTCGACGGTTCAGACAACTCGACGGTTCAGACAACTCGACGGATGATTTATTCAACCGTCAGACAACTCGACTTGGGGTCAAGACAAGGGGGCTCAGCACGGGGCAGCATGGGTGAAGAGCGGCCTGGTGGGGGGTGGGGGTGCACGAGCGTCCCCCGGGGGTGGGTTATGGTGGGTAGTCGACGGATGGCCGTGACGGTGGCTCAGCACTGGTGGGGGGAGGGGGTGCACGGGTGTCCCCCGGGGGTGGGGTATGGTGGGTGGGTTTAATATCCGGGCGAACGGATAATTGATACTTGTTTATTTTTTACCATTACCATTTTCATTATGAGTTGTTGTTGTTGGTAGTAATAAAGTCAAGTAAAGATGCAACATCCTCGGCGTGAAGTCTTGGCCCAGCACGGGGCGGGAGGGGTGAAGAGCGGCCTCGGCGAAAGGGGAGGCCGTGTAATGACTTGGCGCATGCACGGGCGTCCCCCAGGGGTGGGGTGTGGTGGGTGGGTTGTTATTGTTGTTACTTATAAAAGTAATGTTTTTTCAATGTTTTTTAACCTGTTTCTGATTATGTAAAAATTGGAAGGGTATACATTTTTTAAACAGAACCTGAAAGCCAGAGGTTATCGGCTTATAACTAACAAAGTAATAGGGCAAGATTTAATCAATAATGGCTCCATTCCCGATGCAACATTCTCATAATCACATTCTTTTGTTAACATCCAAATTGAAATTATACAACCATATTCAATTCCAATTCAGCTACACATTTATGATTGATTTGAACAATATGTATATTATTTTACAGGTTTTCTGGTCAGGGTTCGTGTCGGCTTATTATTATATTCGCAATGGTTTTCGTTGTGACAGACCTGTATGTTTTTGCCGAATATATCAAGGGTGAGCCACTCATTTGACGATTGCATCAGTGGAAGTGTTTGGCAGAGTGAGGCCGCGAGGAAGTCTAAATGTACCAATATATATCTTAACTCTTTTCTACCACATTCTATTCGTATTTTAACGGCAGCCAGTAAAATTCCCTGATGTTCTTTCTTTTTGTTGTCTTTAATGAAGTACATGTTTGGATATGCCCTTGTGTAAATACAGTTTTAAATATCTATACAGCATTATTTATATTAACGTATTTTTACAAATGTTTTTTACGGTTATGAGCATGTTCGGCAAATCAAATTACTATTCTAAGGACAACAAACATTTAATTGAATTGATTTGTAAATTTTTCTTAGCAAGAACATGTTTTCATGTATTAATTTCGGACAATCTTCAGTCGCTGGTGTACAATCTTCATTTGCGGAAGTGTGTGATTCTAAAAGAAGATACGGGGAATACGGGTATCCATAGTCTTGTCTTAAATCATTTTTACCCCTATGGTTCAAGGTCAGGATTTGTATGAGTGAAATCCTGACCCTTAGGTAAATTGTTCCTTTAGTAAAGGAAATTAAGATAATAATTTTAGTGTATCATCTGTATCATCAATGAACCCAGAATATTGTAAAATTTGATTTGGACTGTTGAGAGGGTGGAGTTGGTTGGACTCTGATTTAGTTTGGCATCCTTTTGTCTGCGGCAGCCGTGGGCACTCATAAGAGTTAACACCCACGGCAGTCCTTTGAGGTTGACGGAGTTAACTGGTAATTGTTAGCTGCAATACTCGTCAACTTCAACACAATGACACTGGAGTTGGACGCACCTTCACTAATGATAATATTGTTAAATCGGTTACTTTGATAATATTGTTAAATCGGTTACTTTGTCGGCACTAATGATAATATTGTTAAATCGGTTACTTTGTCGGCAAACTGAGTGGCATCTCGAAGGACCACTCCATGTTCTCGCTTTACAGCACTACAGAGTACAGACCTGCCGCCGATGGCCGCGCACACCAAGCCGCACACGGCGGAGATCCGTCCGCTGCGTGCGATGCACGCCTCTAGAGAACAGAGGGCTACGAAAAGAGCTCTAAACACCCGATTGTCACTCTCCCGGCCGTGCTTCCAGCCAAAGAGAACGGAATACTTACTTGAGGTTCGCGCAAAAATTATAGAATCGCAGGATTTATACAGGAAATTCGTGTAAACATTTCAGAAACGGAGGTCAGCCGCTCAACCGTCGACTTGTCTTGGCCATCCGTCGAGTTGTCTCAAAGTCGAGTTGTCTGAACCGTCGAGTTGTCCGAACGGTCGAGTTGTCTGAACCGTCGAGTTGTCCGAACGGACGAGTTGTCCGACGGACGAGTTGTCTGACATCCTGTTATTTAATTAATCAAAATGTTCTTATTTTCCAATGGCAAAAACAAAATAAAAATCAGACTAATTTAGTAGGAAAAATTATCATTCCTGAAATTCTAAAATCTTGCAAGGAAGATCGCGCCGTCTAAAGAAATTGGCACACCGCACAAATTTCAAACATACTGTCCATTTTCAAAGATTGCGCCCACCATGAGCACCCACGATGATGACATTCAAGAAATTGAAAATGAAATCGGTCATACTAATTAGCGTCAACAGGCCCATTTCACGACAACTCAAGACAACTCAAGACAATAGTTTAAAATACCATCAAAAACAATGGTTGTAATCAGAGTGTACCTGGAAACACGTTTAAAACTGACTGGAACCATATTTTTCACGGGAAAAAATGTTTTTTTTCGTAAAAATAGTCAACTTTCTCCGTCCGTAGAGCTATAGAATTGGCCGACGTGATGCTATTGCGCGGTCCAAAGTCATTGCGCAAGCGCAATAGCATCACGTCGGCCAATTCTACGGACGGAGAAAGTTGACTATTTTTATGAAAAAAATAATAATTTCCCGTGAAAAATATGTATGCACGATGGTTCCAGTCAGTTTTAAACGTGTTTCCAGATACACTCTGATTACAACCATTGTATTTGATGGTATTTTAAACCTGTTGTCTTGAGTTGTCTTGAGTTGTCGTGAAATGGGCCTGTTGACGCTAATTAGTATGACCCAAATGAAATGGCTAAGTCGAAGCACTGAATTGAAAGACAAAACGTATCTCACGGTGTAGTGTGTAGTTACGATAATCGTTACCCTCCATTCTCCCGACGGATGGAGGGTTATGATTATCGTAGCCCACCTTGTTGGGCTGTTAATGTTATGGATGGCTCTCCTTTTAAAAGGACCTTTAATTTAAAACATCAGTCTAACCATGTCCATACATGTACGTAGGATAGTGAGCCACCGGCGACCGATATCGCAACTAGTAACTACTCACTGTGTATCCCTGTGAGGAGATAAGTTTGGTCTCATCAGTATTTTATAAAATATTTATACTATCTATAGCCTACCCAAAAAATTAAACATCACGCTCATTCTTGGTTACCACTTTCGTCTTTTTCTGGCAGAATTTACGGGTTCTCTCCACCATACGGGACGTTCTTCCTTCCTTGCACACAACACACGGACAGCCAGTGGTTTTCAAAGCACGCCCTCTGTCGGTGGAAAGCCGCGCTGTCATGGTTGGCATGGACGGCCGAATTACCAAAACAATCAACAAAATGTTTAAAACCAAATTCAACATTTTCTGCAAACTTCTACAGTTAAAAAAAACAAACCCCATGATGGATTGATTTTGTTTCCAACAAATTCAACACTAATTTTGAATATTTGTGTACCACTGTTATAAACTATGGCTTTTTGTTTTTGTTTTGCATTTTGACTTTCCAGTTTTCCAACCTCGGTCGGCAAAAACTTGGGCTGTGATGTGTCAAAAGAAAGGTCTATAGCCATGACATGTCAGTGTAGTGGAATATGATTTTACCGCCCTCAACGTAATTAGCCTGAACATCTGACATCACACCTTGAGGCTCGTGAATAACGCCAGATACCAGCCTTGAAGCCCCTGGCAGGAGCCTGCCAGATGTCCCTTCGACCTCACATTCCATTCATATTGCACTACAGACACATTACACTTGATTACATACAAACATTATGCACACGCAGCAGCAGACGATCGAAAGTACAGATATAAATTGCTGGTGTATGTAGTCGACAAACTACGTCACTTTGAAGCAGACCAATCATAACGCAGAAATTGAAAGCTTACGTCACTGCAAGTTTTTTCACTGATATCATTTGGCTTGTAAGACCAGTGCTTGTCTTTACCCTTGCGGAAAAAGACAGGGGACCAGTCTACAACGTAATTAGACTCGAAAGACAAGCTGTGAAATTGTTGTCACTGTGATACTGGTATCCTAACAGTACTTGTCTCTCCTGCGACTCTCGCGATTCTATGGCTGTTGTAAATGGGGTATTTTTTGGTGTACCAGAGGAAGACTGCTCTCGCGAGACTACTGCCCTCCCCCTCTCGCGCAAGGCTGCTGGCTTCCCACGAAGACAATCAACAGCATGCTGTCTATAGGCTTAGTAGTACTCCTAATAACCTTGCACTTGTACAGCAATTATAATCATTATTTCTTGCAGAATGTTGCTCGGCCCTTACCTCTCGCTCCCCTCTCCCCATTTTCTTCCTTTCCTTCATTTTAAAAAGTTTCTTTGACAAATTTTACCACAGAGCAAATGCCCTCCCTTACTTGCCCCTATCTTCACCTCATAGAGCTATATTGTAACTATGGTATAGCTGGTAGATCCATGGAGGTCTACCTCCATGGTAGATCTAAGGAGTAGTCATAGCTGGGCTGCTGCAGCATGCAAATTACGTACTTCTTTTAGGTCTGAGAATGAAAAGGCGGGCACAGCCTTCATTAATTTCAGGGTTGTTAAAACCTGTTGTCATTAATCCTTGACAGATTTGTTTAATCAAGGTTTGAAATGAATGCTAACACAGTACTCATAACTTTGTCTATCAATATAAATAGTAATAACATTTACATTAGTTTTTAAATCGAGCAAATTGGGCAATGCATCTTTAACCTTTCCCCCTTCACAGTTTGGAAGGGACAGGAAACTACAGAATAGAAAACCCATACTATCAGCTAAGTCACCACTTGGTCTATGGACACATAGTAAACAAATAAAATACAAACAACTAAATAACCAATGGTGTAATCCCCAGTCAGTAAGTTAATTGTCAAGTATTTTTTTTATTACAAATGATCAAACGAATAATGAATAACAAATTGATACAAATAGTATCAACACATGTATCTATAATAACTAGTAAGAATATAACAGTTGTATACCACAAAACATGCAACAAATAGAACTCTAACAGATTTGTTCTTTTAAGAAACTTAATACATGTAATAATAATAATAACAACACGGCATTTACTGAGAGTGCAACAATTCTATTATTTCTAAAATTACAACAAAGAGAATGGTTCACTAATTTAGTTCACCAGTTTACCAAATCATTAAAACTACACACAAATATTATCACCAAATTGTTTGGGAAAAATTATATGATAAACACCAGTATTGTGTTGTCTATGATGCATGAAAGCAGTTGCAAAAGATTTGATCAACACCCTTGGCTGCTTGCTCCATAGGCAGTGGTTTAGCATTACACAAATGAACAGACTAAAACTCATCTTGAATTTTGTTGGACTTGTACTGTATGTTTTTTAAAACAAGTAAAAGTTTGTTAATTTTGTTTAGTTACCTTCTGATTAATTACAGTTTGTCTCTTCAAAATTAGGTAATCACAAAATTACATCTTTTGATCAATCATTTATTGTAGTGCACTGGGGATATTCAGGTTAATTTTTATAAAATAATATTTTCAATAACAAATCTCAAGCATACATGTATCAAGTCATTAAAAATTATTTAGAAACAAAATTTCTGATGCCTTAGGTCATTGAAATGAGAGTATCCGCAGGAATGTCCACTGATGTTATTACTCTATTTCATGCACGGTGTTAAATAACACGGTTCAAGGTTTTTGTGAACTAGCAGATCATTTGTTTGAATCTCATCTTGTGATGACTAGAATCAATCCCAGCCCTTCATGTTATGAAACTTAAAATTAACAGTTGGCAAACAGTTTACAGTAAATAAGTTATGTAAACAACAAAACTGAATATTTCTTGGTGAAAAGTTGGACTATGCTTTAATCAACCTTGAAATCAATTTTGTGTGTACTTTGACCCCAAAATATGGCATTACTGTAGTTTATAATTACATTTAAAATATATCTTTCTGATAATGTACCCAAGAAACTTTTACTGCCTTCAAAAAAGTACATTACTAGTCACATTACTTTTATCTTCTACTTTACAATCAGAGTAACACAAAAACCTTTTTGTTACAAACAGTTAAATCATTGCTTTAAAGCAATAAATCATGCAAATCACCTACATTCATGTACATGAGATTCTAATACACCAGTGCACAAAATAACACTTGCTCACTATTAAGTTTCATTAAATAAAAAAAGGAACAATTTTGAACAGTTCAATTGACAGCTTCAACAGATGACCTCATTTTAGTACAACCATTATATTTGCAATGAATGTGTAAAAAGAACAGAAAGTAGTTCAAAAGCTAAAATGACTCTCAAGTCAAGTGTTTGTACCTCATTGGGTTACTCTTTTCAAGGCATATGGAATCGTTACACTTGTCAACTTGTGAGGATGTTCACTATACATTTTGAGAACACTTTGGTTACAGTGAAAACTTCAAAGGGATGACCCCCAAAAAAGTTTTCAAACAACAAATTCATTTTAACCACAATCTCTCATTCTTGAACAAATGAGGATAAAGGGCGGCATGTTTGGTATGCATTTGTAATAACAAATGGTTATTAAACCTAGCAGGAGTTTAATAAAATTAATTGAAAACCATTTTTCTCAATGATACCATAATATTGGATGGAAATTGTTTTCAAAGTTATGGCACAAAAATTGTACCGACTTTATACCAAGCTCTGATAAAACAAAATCATCAATTGTACTAAGTTGTTTCCAGATTACAATGTACATACAATAAAATGCTCAGTTACTATGCAGAGCAATGCAGTACAGATACAATCAAAATCTGAATTATACATGTACATACACTGCATCATCCATTTTCCTGTTAGCAAACTTGATAATCATAACTCTTGATTTTGCATACATATTATTCTACACATACATTTATGGATAACTAAATTAACTTGTAATCTGTAAAATGTATGTAAAATGCCTTACTTTTCCAAAGATTATTCATAAATTGTTTCCTTATTTTGTATAACAAATTTTTCAAATGATTTTAAAACTGTAATAAATGGTTTGCATAGTTGTGAAGACAGAATTTAATTTACATGAGTTAGTTGCTTTCAATTCCCTGACTAGTTTCAGGGCTAATACTTCATAGGAGAAAAAGTAGTCTACAGGAGAGCTGATTTATGCAAATCTCTTTTACAAGAGGAATTTGTGGTGAAAAGGTCTCAAGAAGTCACAAGCTCACTCTTTTATTCCCAATTAACAACTTTATGTTTGACAAATTTAATAGCAGAAACAGAATTACAACTTGTTTTGCCTGTGGTGCACCATTTTGCATAATGTTTCACTGCACTTAAGCAGTTGTGGGTACTCCACAATCATTTACTGTCACTGTAGATTTAACAATGAATGGTTAGTATGCTGAGCGTCACTACAAAAGAAGCTAATGCTGTTAGTTATCACACAGGCATGACTGTAAACATGTTGTGTTTTCTGTGCCTGAAAAGCGCCAAGGCAAAAGTTTCACACAGACTGCGGATAAGCACTTTACTTTTTGTATTTTATGAACACCTGATGATAACAAATCTCTTTTCCAAGAAATTTGCTTGATTTTTATCAAATATAGTATTGCACATATCGTACAGAATACCACATGCAACATATTTTTGGGGTGAGAAGCATCCGTATTGGAATTTGGAAAAGACATCTTGGGTTGTGAATGATCCCAATCAGCATGCTGAGCTGGTTCAACCAATGTCAGAATGCTATCAGCACGTCACTATGTATAATGTACTCCCCAAATGGGCTGCCAAATGGACATGTGAGAGAAGCTTTTGGGGGGCCAATCAGTGCTGGTATCCCTTTCTTCTTGGTCTCAAAACACGTCTGTCAGGCATCTCATCACATGTATTTGGTGTACCAACTTCCCCTGTACTTCGCCCAATTACCTGTGAGAAACCAGCCTGCCCTGTCTCTTGTACTTCATCAGGTTCAGTATTTACACTGGATGAATTCTGGACGCCATTCTGCCATCTTGTATTATCCATGTCCACTATTGGAGTAATCTTAACATAACAATGATCCATGGCTGCTTTTTGCTCCTGTTCATATTTTAAAGAGTAAGAATGATCTTGAGCCTGGGAATGCTTGTCTTCACATATTCTATCTTGATGTCGAGTCCTTGGTTTCTGTGTTTGCCCATTGTCACACAGTGTCAGTGACATATCTTCATGTTTGTGGGCACGAATGTCTTCCTTAATTGTCTTTTGTACATTTTGTGTTTTCCAATAGTAGCAATGATCTGTCTTGTCTGTACCAGCAGTTGTCTTTGGTTTCTTAGTGCTAATATAGCAATGATCATGTGGAACCTTCAGTCTTTTTTCATTTGTCTGCAGGCCTGTCATTATCCCACATCTATTTCTCAGTTGATAACCAATTTTAGTTTTTTTACAGGTACTTTTCCTCTTGCACTCTAACTTTGGAGATCTTATGTAGGAATGATCAACAGTACAATTTTGTTTCTTTCGATCACCTTTTGGATTAGTATCAGCTTTCCTTTTCAACTGTAAATTACGTGCTGATCTGCGTCTGATGATCTGCTTATCTACACCATTATCCTCCTGTTCAGCTGTACCTTTACAGAGGTTTATAGAGCCTGTGGTAATCATGTTGTGACTCCCTTGCAATGGCTTATTATCCAATCCATCATGTTCCCCTGCTGATGTTTCTATCTCTGCATTAGAAGGACCAACCTCAAACTCTATCCTTTCACCTTTGCATGATTCGTCAGACATCTCATCTTTGGTGCATTGACCACATTCCTTGCCATCTTCACTGATATTTGACTGAGTTCCGTTTCTAAAAGAGCAATCCTCATGGGATGACATTTGGGAAACAGTACTTTCCCCAGCATCCAAAATGTTAATTAACTTATTGGGACTCATCACCTCTTCACTTGAGACTGTTTCATCTTGACATGCAGAGACTCTGTTGGATACAAGCCCAGTTTTTGTCTCCATTGCTGTTCTGCTATCTTGTGTGTAGAGAGTCTCTATCTTAAATGGAGCACATTTCCATGTTTTTCTTTTGGTCATTAGTTCTAAAACTTCTGCTTTGCTTACTGTTCGCTTCCATGTGTGTCCAGCCCAGTTACGGAGACCATGTTGGTTTTCTGGATTAGAAATGCACGTTTGTGGTTTTTTGTAAAGTGGTTTGAAACTATTCTCAATCACTTCATTCCATTTACAAATCAATGGTTTCTTCACCTGAGTATCATTTGGTTGCATTGAAGGATCATCACAAGGTCCCTCACCTCTTGTTTTCACACCACTTTGTGTTGCTACAGATTCCATAAGCTTTGACTTGGCAGGACTATTTATATTTTCTACATTGACAGTACCTGTGTGCTTAAGGTATGTCTTACAGTTATAAGGATATAAATCAGCATTGGCACCAATATGTATTTGCGTTGTACCTCTATTGAGACCGTGAAGTGGATGCCTTGTCATTTGCAGGATGCCATTTCTTTCTACTGTGTTGGTTTCAGTACTTGTATGTTGCACTTTAGTACCCAGGTAAATCTCTGGTAGTATAGTTTCTGGAGCAACATGCAACATTGTGTTATGCTTATCATGATGTGCATCATAACTTGAATATTCATGTAAAGCATGATTGATACTTGATGTCTCAGCCCTGTTCAAATTTCCCGTAGCAGTTACCACCTTCGTGAGTGAAGTTGTCTGTGAAGACGGAGAATATTTGGGTGGATTTTGATCTGAGTTGCTTGAGTTCCTGCCAGGTTGTTGACTCTCATTACATCTTGTCTTTGCTTTAAGTACTGTTTGAGGTTTTGAATCATCTTGATTGTCCTTTTGACAGCTTTCTGAATCATTTTTAGACTCATTGTCAATTTCATTCTCATTGATACAAGTTTGTTTGTACATTTTACGTTTCTTTTCTTGCCCTTTGTGGTCCTTTTGTTCATTTGAGCTTGTGCGCTTCCCAGCAGGTTTCTGGCCATCACAGGTTGCGATAGCGATTGCCTCTGAGTTGTTTTCGCATTGTTGGCCAGAGGTTCTAAGGAGTCTTGAGGACCTTCTCAGGGGTACACACTCATTCCTGACAGACTTGGGGGTTTTAGGACTCTTTTGGACCTTCAAACTGGCCACTGCTATTCTATTTTCTGTCTCCCTGCAGGCTGCAGCTTTTTTCATACTTTTTTCATCTTTCTTTTCACTTTTTCCAACCTCTGATGACCTTCCCTGGACGTTCTTTGATTTGTTTGTAATTGTTGCTTCCTTTTCTCTGTTACTGCACGATACATTTGTTTTCCTCTTTAAATTTGATGACTTTTTAGTTTCTGCTTGCTGAGAGCTGTGTTGGATGTTTGACTGCTTCTGCGGACCATTGATCATTGCTTTAGTAACTCCATATGCAGCAGGTTGTTTAACTTCTACCTTTTGGATACTGCTTGGTGAAGGTCTGTTTACAGGTGATTTAAGTACAGCTGTTTTATTTAATGAAGGCTTTGTCTTTACGTAACTTGGACCTGCCCCTGGGCTGTTCCCTGATCCTGTGCCAAGACTGAAATTAAGAGGATTTTGGCTTGAACCCTTCTTCTCTTGATTTTTGAAGTACTGAGAGACAATGTACTGAGACAGGCTTAATGTAATATCTTTACGATCCTCCACTCGCTGCTTCCTCACAAAGCGTTCAACTCCCTTTAATACACTCCCCTTGACATGATCAAGAACTGCACCATCTATGAGTGATGTTAAAAGTGACACTTGGGGCTTTGCAACTACATTCTTGTAGTGCTTACTTACAAGTTTAGAAGGTAAAGTCTGCATGTAGTCAATTCTCATCACCTCCAGAGACGATGGAAATAATGGCATGTCGTGAAATTCTTTATGACTGTAACCCATGGGAATCTTATACTTAAAAGATGTTGTCTTCCCTGCATCCATTAGTGGATCTGAGGTAGGTAGTGTATGGGGTTGAGGAGATCCTGTTATCATTTGTAATGCCAGCCTGTAAAGATCAGACATGTCAATTGCCTGAAAAAACCTCATAAGTACAGTTGGCTGAAGTAAGGGGGGACATGACGTGATGGTTCGTGTAGATGTACCAGGATTCACCACCTTATTCTTATTGGCAGATTGGATTGTGCCTTGATTAGGAGCTTCCTGCTCTTCTTCATCACTTGATGGAAAAACTGGAGACAAATCTCCATTTTCATCCTCATTCTCATCAGAGCAACTGCTCCTATCTAACCAGCTGCACTCACTGTCATCATCACTGCTACTACTGATCTCATCATGCCTACGATATACAGTAACTTTGTCCTTTCTAGAGTTAACTGTATTGGTTGAATTTGAAGCCTTTTTACCTGAACTTGTAGGTAGAACAATTATTGTAGGATTCTTGTGTGCAGTTAATTTAGCTGCATTACTTGGTGTCAAATTCCAACGTTGATCTGTTGGTATTGTTGCTTGAACTGTTTGTTGTTGGCTATTTGGAAATGATTTGCTTAAATCCTTTAATGCCTTTCCACTGAATGGTGTTTTGATTACCTGATGTCTATCAAGAGCTGTTGTCCTGATCAAAGCCTGCTTTTCATAGAGCAGATCACACTGTGTTTTGCCCTTGAATTTGTGTATGCTAGTTGGTGAAGACTTTGGCATCTTGTTTTCATTCTCCATGCTGTTACATGTAGTTGATGTTTGCTGAGTCTCGTTTACATTCTGCATGCTTCTTTCTGATGTTTGCAGAGTCTTGTTTTCGTTCTGCATGCTACCATTTGATGTTTGCAGAGTCTTGTTTTTATTCTGCATGCTACTATTTGATGTTTGCAGAGTCTTATTTTCACCCTGAATGCTACTATTTGATATTTGCTGAGTTTTGCTTTCATTCTGCATGCTACTATTTGATCTTTGCAGAGTCTTGTTTTCGTTCTGCATGCTACTATTTGATGTTTGCTCAGTCTTGTTGTCGTTCTGCATGCTACTTTCTGATGTTTGCAGAGTCATGTTTTCGTTCTGCATGCTTCTATTTGATGTTTGCCCAGTGTTGTTATCGCTCTGCATGCTGCTATTTGTTGTTTGTTGAGTCTTGTTTTCGTTTTGTATGCTACTGTTTGATGTTTGCCCAGTCTTGTTTACGTTCTGCATGTTACCATTTGTTGTTTGTCGAGTCTTGCTTTCGTTCTGCATGCAGTTTTCAGGAAGTTGCTGTATGTCATTTAAAGTCTGCATGTGGGTCTTAGACAGTTGCTCTTTCGAATTGAGATTCTTGCTGCTTGGCTGTGGTGCCAGCTTCATTCCAACAATATTCTGGTCATGCTTAACTGAAGCTGAATGCATTTCATCAACATTTAACTTACTCATAACTGATGCTTGCTGCATTTTGTTGACATTCTGGTCACTCTTAAATGAAACTTCCTGAGTTTGGCTAATATTTAGCATTTCAGTTAATGATGCTTGCTGCTCAGTAACTGGTTGCCCAAGCGATTGATGCAAAACAGTATCAGGCTTCAACACTTCAGGATACTTGGTTATTAACTTCCCAGTGGATGTATCAAGCACCGCTGTTGGTAGAATTTTGGATGTCAGTGGCACCTTTTGTGCACAGTAAACCTCATGATTAGTTATGTTCATGTACAGACTATCTGTGTAGCCACACCTATACCTACATCTATAGCTACGTTGCTTGACGCTGAGTTCCTCAGTGATTGATATATTGTATGCTACCTTGTGGAATTCCTCCTTATGTTTGTGAAGTAGCCCTGAGGATGTCACCTTGCAATCACACATATTACATGTGTATGGTGGTTCTGATTCTGGCAGTAGAGGCATATCTACTGGTCGTGTAGGCTCAGCTATCTCATTTCGAGGGCAGTATTCATACTCATCAGGATGATTACGCAACAGGTGCTTATCACATTCCCTTAGTGTCTCATGAAGTGTGTTACACAAAAGACATCGCCATTGCCCCATCTTGTCATTCTCTTGCTCTTGACGACCTTCAATTGCTTTCTTCATTGGACGGTGATTCAGTTTAATGTGTAGATCAAGGAGTCTCTTGGTTGGGAATATCACCTTACAAGTCATGCAGTACCAGTGTTGAACTACCTCCTTATTGTTAGGGAGGTTCTTGTGTTTATCACAGTGGTCTTCCATGTGTTGACGGGATGTTTCTGAGGACATACATAGCGCTGGTTGTTGCTTTTTCCCCAATGCTTTTGGCCTATTTCTTGCTTTGACCATTCCGGTACTCTTCACAAGTCTGCGGTGGAAAGATTTAATATGATGCCTCAATAGATCTTTGTGAGAGTACTTCTTATTACACAGCAGACAACACAGATGGATTTTACGTTTGTGTTGTGATAGATGGCAGGTTGAATTGCCTATGAAGCTACACCATGGACAGCTTGTCTTGGCCAAACTCACACCCTTATCGGTTGGCTGTAGATGATGGGTATACTCTACACCTTTCAATGGGAATAACTGCTTGCAAAACTTGCACTTTATGTGTTCTTTCCTTGATTCACTTTGCTGTTGGGTATTAGAATTCGGTTTTGGTGTTTTGGTGTTCTGGCTTGCTATACCATGAATTCCCTCCAATTGATCAGGAATATTGTGTGTCATCTTTGATTGGGCTTCAGTCTTATCTGTCATAGTTGTAGAACACATAGGACTGGAAGACTGTTCCTCTGTCACAGAATGGTGGTGATGGTTTACAGCATTGTGTCTAGTCAATGTACTCCTCTGTAGGAATGCAATATTACAGACTTCACATTGATATAAATGATCAGGATGATGTTGTAGCTCGTGTTGCATGTAAGCACCAGGGGCAGATGATTTGTAGCTACACTTGGAACACTCAAACAAGTGATGTCTGTTACGGTGTGTATACTTGTGGAATATTAATGAGGGACGATAATGAAATGACAAATAACACTCTCTGCATTTGAAGGAGCCGTAGTTCCTTTTATGATGCAGTCTATGCAGGACACCTGGTTTTCTTGTGTCTCCGAAGTATTTCTTTAGGATTTTGAATTTAATTGTTTCTGCAATACTTTCAACATACAGCTTATCCTCCTTGTCCTCAGTTTCACTTGAATTACCTTTGGTTTTTGTGAGCTGACAAGGTGTCTTTACTTCAGCACAGAAATCATTCTCTACATTTGTGACATCCATAGAAACAGAATTATCCTGGAAGACGCATGACCTGTTGGCACCACCTTTTGAATCCTGATTAACACAAGTGCCTTTTGTTGCTGAGTTATCAGAGGATAATTCAGCTGAATCTTTCTGACTGTTCTGGAGGCAGTGCGTTGACTCTAAGTAGGTTATTTCTTTTGTCTTCTTAGATAAATCAGTGCCCTTCTTGGCTGGTTGTTGTGGTGCTGCAGTGAGGCACAGAGTGTCTGATGATATTGAATCACATTTTGCTTCTGGAAGTTCAACACTGCCAGGTATAGTGGGATGATCTAGTACTGCAGCCAACCCTGTTGTAGCTTCAATACCATTGGATAGATGTACTCCAAACTCCTGAATGCCAGAGTTAAAAGAAACTCCAGTTGTCTTATCACTGCTTGAGTCAGGCTCCATTCTGTCTCGATTACCAGCTATAGTCTTTGAAACTCACCAATCATGTGCACTCATCTGAGATCAAACAATAAAAAACATAAAGTTGAAACTTACTGAGAGTGATTATTTGTGTATTTGTAGATTATCTTGAAGTTGAATGCCCTATGGAATAAACCAGCATTCAATTATGTGCAACTTGTGACCCATGCAATTGTTGCTTTGTAATTCCACATAATTCAGGTCTGTACTGCCAGTTGAATGAATGAATGAATGAATGAATGAATGAATGAATGAATGAATAAAATGAATGAATGAATGAATGAATGAATGAATGAATGAATGTCACAACAGATTACTGTATTGTGTAAATAGGGGACATGCATTTTCACCTCAATCCCCCCATTTACATTTATTTTGGTAAATAGGGAGATTTTGTTATTTTTCCATCCCCCTTTTTACAACTTTGTAAATAAGGGGATTGTGTAAATAGGTGGGTCTGCAGCCTCGTCCAAAAACTTTGTTTTCCTAAGTTAAAAAAGAAGTTATTCAACATGGCGGCTCACGAACAGAACGTGTACATGTCAATAAATGCTGTGATGGCGGAGATTTTCGTCAGTTATTTGTTTCTGAACGACAGTTTATGGGCTCATTCCCCCTCATTGTTCAGTGTCAGAGATCAATTAATCAGTGGTTTTGGCTTGACGCTGTTCTGACTGGCATTGCGTGCAGTTTACTGTAAACCTTTTGGGGGCTGAAACTTGAATGAAAAGGTTTAAAGCCAAAGGTATGTTGAATGAATGAATGAATGAATGAATAAATGAATGAATGAATGAATGAATGAATGTTGCATCTACAATGACTCAGGAAACATTCAAATTGTTGTCATTGCGTTTATGAATTGCGACTATGAATTTAAAATATTAAAAAAGACCAGTAAACATCAGTTCTATCAATATTTAACTAAATATCTGACTTCAATGATGATGTGTTGATCAGTCACATCTTAATTTAGGGTTTTATGAAAGCGATCGTTACAAGCACTAATGAGTATGGTGACTTATAACTCTCAATGTAAACATTTTTTGTGAGATTCAGCACAGAAAAAAAAAATGTATTGAAATTCAATATGTTCAAATTGATGGTTGTGTTGTCCGTTTAAAAAACCAACAGTATTTCCACTTAAAACCTAGAACCATTGTGTACTGTACATGTATGTGAAAAATTTAATCAGTTGATATGAGAATATTTATAAATATAACTTACATATTTAAAGTTGAATGACCCGATTTTTGCCAAAAGAACTTTTTTAAATTAGTGTTTTTTCCAGGAAAGGAAATTTGACAAATGATGTTGGCCCAAAGCGAAAAACATACAGAAATCTTTGCAAACTCTACGGACAATGCACAAAATACGGACACAATTTTTTGGTAATGGCTAATGGGCATGAGAATGAGATAATGTTCAATGCAACCATTCACTGTTGTTTTCAGTAGACCTTAAACGGTCTAGCGAGTAATGGAACATTTTTGGGACCACTATAACGTGAAGCAAACAAACTTTATCAATTTCCAATGTTCAAATACGTGCAAGACTTGCACAGTCTAACCACTTTGGTCTATGCGCCAGCTACATTTTCTGGTACCACCACGAGGGACTAATTCTAATATCACTTTTCTTCACAGGCAGTATGCTTGCCAAGTGACAAATACAATGACTTTTTCAGTATGCACAACTCAAATTATTCACTCTCCGTGCAAATACATGGGCTTAAAATGTTTTACTGTCTAAACGGCCATTGGCTTAAGAAAGGAAGAGGCTAAGAGGTTTCAGATTTCATAGTGAATATCTTTCAAAAAGAGGTATCAATCCAATTTTTTGGAAAGGCTATCATAGTTTATGGTAAGTTGTGGATTATTTGCAGCAAGAAAAGTGATATTAGAATTAGTTGGTCCTAGTATGTGAAGTTTCAACCAATGGCTCTTGGACTACTTTGTCATTGAGCAGGGTTCTGCCCAGGATTTTTTCAGTGGCGGAAAAAATGGGCGGGCGGAAGTGGGGTAGAGGCAGCAAAAAGCAGGGTCAAAGGTCACTTACAAATATAAGATGAGGCCTAGCCTACCAGTAGTTTGATGCAAAATATTTGGTTGTACACTGGACACTTTATCAACAAAATCTCCCATGATTGATACTTATTTATCTAAACACTCAAAGAAGCATACAATTATTGTCGAAGCTAAAAAAAACCGGAAGTGAAGTTCGCAAACTTGCGTTTTTGAGCGATCTTATCCCCTAATTTCTGCCCTTAATAATACTGTTAACAACAACCATTTCCATGGATTCGTGAATAAAGGATCGCTTGTTTAAAATCGCTTCTTTTGCAATATATTTTCGATTGAACGATCGGTCGAACGATCGGTCATATAAACGATTGGTCGACGACGCACATTGGGGAAAATTGTGCAGCGAGAGCGATGTGTTTATGAGTACGAGGCTACAGTTTTGTATAAAATATTACAGGAAGGAGGTCGCGATTAGACTCCACCGCACGTCTTCTAACCCCTGGAAAATCGACTTGTGTGTTTCCCTACTCGCCTACGTATTGAAGTAAGGGACACGGAGGAGAGAGCCAGACTAACAAAGTGCATGCGTGTTTTAACGTTCGTATACTGAAATGAACGATCGCAGCTAGTAAAATACCAAAACTAGGGACTTTATTGAGAGAAAACGAGCTGGACATCTTGAATTTACCGGTAGATTTTCTTTTAAAAACCTACATGTTAAGTTAAATGATTAATAATTTGGCAAGAATTTAATTTGGCAAATAAGTTAATTCACAAAATTTGAAAATTTGTGGTGGGCGGAAAAAGAGAAAATTCCGTCAGTGGTGGGCGGGGGAATCATGAGTGCCGGGCGGGTTTTCCGGCACCGACCACTGTGGGCAGAACCCTGATTGAGGGACATTTTTTTTTGCAAAACCAAAAAAGAAAGCTTGTAACTTTCTTGAATCTATCAAAATAGCTATTTAAATAAAGTTTTGGGGGTTAAATCGGCCACAAATCGGACCAAGTATTTTAAACACTTTGGTGTATTAACCCTCCTACTTACATATTTGTCCAGCAAAATGACAAACTATTTCAAACCATTCAACTGCACAGGTTGGGTATGGTGACACAACTGTGCTCAGAGCTATCTACATGTACATGTATGTACCGTGAATGCATTTACCACATATAGACCTCATGAATATGAAGTCATTTGCATAGGTCGCCCTCACCTAGAGGTCAAAAGAGGTTGTTCATTAGCCAATCCTTTGAGCCGCACAACCAAATCTGTACATTTCTGTTGTCCCATCATCTGTAGCACCTTGTAAACCCCTACAAAGTGCTAAATAAATGGGTCTTATAATTCACTAAACTTCAAAACCTGTCTTAAAAAGTGTTTCTCTTTGTTCCAGCACCTTGAGCACCTAATAGGTGGATGTTTGGGCTACAATGTATGTAAGACTCCAATTTTATCATTACGTTGTTTATCACCAAGATGACGGCTGGATAACATCAATGCATTAGGCCTGTTGCAGGCTGTTTAGTTTATCTTTCATTCAAAACCAATGGATGATATTGAACAATGAGACAGTAGGAGGGTATAGCTTATCTAGAAGCAAGGACCAGTCATTTGTATTCACAGCAAGCTGGATGCTATTACATGCACATACCTTGTATCCTGATGTGTATTAGACAATTGTTCTCAGCAGTTATTCCAACAATTCCATCCCATCTACCTGGAAAAACACAAAAAATCAAATCACTAATGAGAGCCGGATTAAAGAAGAAACATGTCAGTGGAAAAAGTACACTTTCATGCAGTGTGTCCACTGTCTGTTGAAGGTAGAGGTGTGACAACCAAATCTTCATTGTCCATGTTTGTAAGATAGCTCATTTTACCTCATTAAACATGTCATTAGTTTCACAATCCTGCACACCTAGCAAATACAACATAGCTGTGATGATGATGACTTTTAAAATTTATCTCCAAGCAAACTTGAATTCTCAGTTGTAATTGGTCAATTCATAGCAACAAGAGTGTGATATAATGGCCCATATTAAACCCTGTTCTATAACACACTATTTTAAACTACGTGCCAAGTTTGCTTGAAGATAAATTCATTACAACATGCGGCCTCATGAAATATGGAAATATAGTGCATCTGCGTCCCATATCTATATGGGACACACAAGCACAACATTATTCTGTATTCCACTTATGCTTGTGTGAATATAGCCCCTTGGAAGTTTTCTGTTAATGTATATTTTCTTGACTGAAAAATAATAAGAATAACAATCCAGCAGAACTCTTGCAAGTTTACTTTACTTTGGGGTGAACAATTTTCATGGGGACTGCAAAAAAGAGACAATGCTTTTTTCCCTTTTTTAAAAACAAGTTTTCAGTGAGGCAATATTGGCAAGAACGCCACCACCGAAAGTAGTGATCTGGAGTACCCTTTGCTAAAACAAAGTGCAGAAACACAGACAAATACTCTTGAGATAAATTAACTCCAAAATAACAGCTATAGTGTTCACTGGATAACAAACACTACATGTATTAACAAAATGTTTGGGCTTAGGGAAAAGAACTAGTAAATCAAGATTAAAAAAAATAAGAAAAATTCAAATTGGCTGTCATGGTGACCATAACAAAATTAATAAAACAAAAACAAAACAACCCAGAAAAATTAAGTGTTCGTAAAAATGAACACAAAGGGGTTTCAGTTAGTGGCACCCAAATTACATTAAATGTTAAGTTGGGTCGGAAACCCTAAAAGAACTTTTCATAAATATTTTGAATTTGAACATCCTGTTTGACCAGGAAGAAACAGTCAATTAAGGACATGGTTAAAATATCACCTTGGTTATAATTAACTTGAACATGACACAAGATTGGGTTTATCCTTCAATCCGTCCATGTACAAAACCTACGGGACTAGGCCGTTAGGCAAAATAATCTTTAAAAATATAGATCTGGACGAAAACAAAGGGCGTTTTGGCAATAACCCCATAAAACCTCATTGTTTGGACATGAAGTACATGTACTTGGTAAAATCCTGTCATCACTGTTAATAACCAGAATAGCAAAAGCTAGTGCTATGGCAAGCTACTGATAGCCCAATAGAAACACAATAAATAATAGAATAACCAATCATTTGATCAACTGATGTTCAAAGGGGGTTGAGACATTTACAAAATGGTTCACGCGTGACTTCTGTTGTGCATCCACGCTCAGGTGTGAGTTGAGCGCATTCCAGGGATTTGCACAAGGATTGAGCAAAATCATGCGCTATCTGCAGTTTGTAGTCAAGCTGCTGATTGGGCAAAATCATGCGCTATCTGTGCAGTTTGCACTCAATCTGCTGATTGGGCAAAATCATGCGCTATCTGCAGTTTGTACTCAATTTGCCGATTGGGCAAAATCATGCACTATCTGCAGTTTGTACTCAATCTGCTGATTGGGCAAAATCATGCACTATCTGCAGTTTGTACTCAATCTGCTGATTGGGCAAAATCATGCGCTATCTGCAGTTTGTACTCAATCTGCTGATTGGGCAAAATCATGCGCTATCTGCAGTTTGCACTCAATCTGCTGATTGGGCAAAATCATGCACTATCTGCAGTTTGTACTCAATCTGCTGATTGGGCAAAATCATGCGCTATTTGCAGTTTGCACTCAATCTGCTGATTGGGCAAAATCATGCGCTATCTGCAGTTTGTACTCAATCTGCTGATTGGGCAAAATCATGCGCTATCTGCAGTTTGTACTCAATCTGCTGATTGGGCAAAATCATGCGCTATCTGCAGTTTGTACTCAATCTGCTGATTGGGCAAAATCATGCGCTATCTGCAGTTTGTACTCAATCTGCTGATTGGGCAAAATCGTGTGCAATCTGCAGTTTGCACTCAATCTGCTGATTGGGCAAAATCATGCGCTATCTGCAGTTTGTACTCAATCTGCTAATTGGGCAAAATCGTGTGCAATCTGCAGTTTGCACTCAATCTGCTGATTGGGCAAAATTGTGTGCAATCTGCAGATTGTGCAAATCTGTAGAAGGCGCTCAACGTGCAGATTTTTGTTTTCCTACATAGTGTGGTCGAGGCAATTTCCTGTGTTCACCACACCTAACGGATCGAGTTTGTGGGGTCCTGCTATTGTTGTTATTTCCTTTTCTATAGAATTCCTTTGTGTAGTTCAAGTTGAACAAATAGAAACTGTTAAGGGTCCATTGTTCCATTGCGTAAAAGACCCAACAAGGGCCCTTTCATTTACACATTTGGAACTGGTGAAGTAATCACGAGTTTCATTCTTAGTGTGACTGTGCATTATGTGCATGTCTATTGTCATATTGTAAGTTAAAGTTATAAGTCAGCTCTAAAACATTTTCTCTGAGTTTGTTTTTTTTTAATCCAGGGGGCCATTTTTAGCCTAATATTTGTTTATTCCAAAAACTTCAAAATTTCTCTAAAAAACATGGTTGAGAACCATAAAAAATTACTGTCATTGCTTACTGCTCTCACTTAGGGATTTTAGATTCCATGAAACAACTCAACTTAAAGGCTAAAGCTTGATGCTAAAACTATAACACTCGTACTGAGTGCAGACGAACATCTTTATTAGTAGAGCGACATTCTGGGCTTTCCTCATGTGTTTTCTATGGAACCCTTTTCTTTAATCTTTCTTGTTAAAAGCATTGTTAACTCCACAATGTGAAAAAAAACACAACTAGAGTACAGGTCCTACCTAAAAATTTAGCCCACAATGTCTATCTTGTAAGGGCAGACGGATGGACAGACAGATGGAACTTGTCATTACATAAGCTCACTCTGCTTCACAGCTCGCTAATAATAATAACAATAAACAAGTTTTGGGCTGTACCAGAACATCTAATAACTACATGAACCAAACATGTGCAATAAATCAATCAGCTACATGAGCATGTACAATGCACTGCTTGAAATGCACAAGGATAATACATAGAATGTGATGTAAGGGGACTTTCACAATAGACTGTGTAAGTCACAAGCGTATCAGAAACAAGAAAACAACTCAAACAAAGACTCTTTTTTTATGAAATTCAAATCTAATCAATTTCTATTGAAATACAAAATTCTTGAAAACAAAAACACCGTTGCAAATTGTTACAAGTACAACTTCAATTTGTATAAAAAAATAACTAAAGATTAACATTGAAACAAATTTAAAACTTGGGATGAGGATGCTTATTTTTATATTTTTTTCTTACATCTAGGGTTAATGATAACATGGACGTCAGCTGGGTAAAATACTTAATTGTTTACAAGTATTAAACCAGAAACAGAGGTCAAGTCACTCAAGTGTAATTCTCTGGTTTTCTTTGTAGATTTGTTAACTTTATTCTACTCTCACATATTTCACGGCTATAAACTATGTCAAACTATGAATACTGGTATGAAGAAACAGAATCGCGCACACAAAAAACTGTGTGGTTGGGACCAACTTGCTCCCAGAAGTTTGAATGTGCGCGAGACTTGCACAGTCTATAAAGATTTCAAAGGTAGAACTATTTTAATCATACATGGACATGAGTATGTTTATACATGTAGTAATAACAATGTGTAGTAATGCATCACAAGGTGTGAAAGCTGTAGTCACGAAACTTTAACTCTTGATGTTCATTTAGTTTCCCCATGGGTTTTATTTTCAGTACTGATCTAATATGACAACATAACAAAAGTACTTCCAAAAGAGTATTCTAAAAACTGTATGTAAATAAAAGTATAAAAAATGCAATAACTTTTTGTAATAGTAAAATGAGTGCAGCTTAACTGTCATAGCGTCTGATCGTTCAATATCATCCACTTTAGTTTGGAAAGGTAGATAAACTTTACCAACCTGCAACCATGCAGTGGATGCATCTATACTGAACACACAAAGTTCTGTGCAGATGTGTCACCATACATGCCATACATGACCAGTGCAATGAATACATTTAATGTTACCAAGGGTACGAGGGTTGAATCTAGAAAAGGAACCACAAAACACAAACTTAAAAATAAACAAACTGAGCTTTTTTTTTAAATAACTAATTTTCATAATTTTCAATTTTCATAATTTTCAAACACGATTACATTTTATGCTACATTGTATCCTTGATCAGGCATGATATTTCATCCTTGAAAAAGTAGGAAAACTGTATTGAGTTATTTAGTACAAATTCATGTAGCATCACAAATGGGCATATTATAATACTTTGGATAAATATGACCGAATAACAATTTCTTATCACTGGGACAGGCCTACATGCAAGTTAAAACAAGTTTGGTGTTGAGTTACCATAGAATGGAGGATATTGGCAAATTCTTGAGTCTCTATCATAGTATCCAAAGACAGAGCTGGCAAGAAAGTCCTACAAGCTGGACAAGAACAGACAGTGGATTTTTGTTTTTAAACCCTACATGTACATGTACTTTTCAAAACACAACAACTTGTAACACACAGCAAGCAAAAGACGTCAACAAAAGTTGCCTTAATTACCTTAAACCTTCATGCATAACAAATTTTTACTAAACAAAAGTACTTGTACAACTTTATCCAAGACTCACAGCTTGCTGCTTTCAATAAAAAAAAACAACAAACAAACAAAGCATATATTAATGACTTTAATAAATAGCCCATGCATGTCTCAATGTGCATGATCGGTGAGCAAAGGATTATAGGTGAAATCTGAGTCAAATCTAAGCAAGGCATCCATCTTGGCAGTTTGATTTATTAGGTTTTTTTTAAATTATTATTTATTTTTTCCTTTTTTTATTATTAAGGGAATAAAAGAGTGGCGACGAGTTCTTAAACGGCCGTTTAAAACCGGCACGGCCACGACCCTGCAAGGTTTTAAACGACCGTTTAAGAACGAGTCACTACTCTTTTATTCCCATTCATAAATGCCCTTTTGTTAAAAAGCGAAAAAATGTTATAGACAATCTGTGACAATCTGCTTCGCAGCAAATTTTCGAAGTTTGTACATTTTAAATTTGTTTTTCAAACATTCTGTTTGGTGCGCGTTGGGTTGTGTGTGCGCGCGTGTAAAAATAGACTACGCGCTGGTACTAATAGCTATATATTGCGTTCCGCGTAATTAAATTGGCGTACATGAGCTTGCGCGCCCAACACGCGAAGCCAGCCGGTTTTAAACAGCTCTAGCTATGTCTTTATCAGCCGTTTAAACACCCACACGTGACATGCTCTCCACCAATAGGAATAGCGAAACTGTCCGGGTATTTATGAATTATGTTTAAAATGTACTTGGTTTCCCAACATGCATTGCATTGTGGTATATTTTTAAGATGGCACTTGTGCATATGAGCTATTGTTAAGGAGAGCTTAATAGACAATGCTTTTCCTTCTCTGCATATTGGTGCATATAATCAAGTAAACTTTTTCACTCTGGCAAAACTGAAGGTCTATGATTTGATATGCTGGATTAAAACTAACGTAGAGTTTCACATGATTCAGTTCTTTCTACTGTCAATGAAAGGCAATTGGCAGACAGACCTTTGAAACATCAACTTTAACATAGTTTAATAATGGAAATTGATCTGGCTACCATCATGTATGTAATTACAACGCTTACTACAAACACTTGACCAGTTAACAGTTTGTTAGTAGTTTGTTTTTCCAATGAAACTCAGTTTTGAAACTCAACAAAGTTTTCTAATAGACATTTACTGATTTACTGACTCATATTTATTTTTACAGTTTGTTTCTGAAGCACCATCAGACCATTGAGAAGCTGTTTATGTACCAGTCGATGGCATCCAGGCGAGAATTGAAAGGCCCCATGATATTGCAGAAAACTCAGTCTTTATAAAATCTTGGCTAGTATGTTAACAGGTGAAAGGAATAGGTCTTCGGCCTTTGATAAATATTTATTTATTTATTCGGGTTGTGAAGCCTAGGATTTTCAGAAAAGCGCACTTAATCACTATACTGGCCAATAACCCCATCCCCATGGAGAGAAGACAAAGAAGGGAGTTTCAGTTTTAGATGTGGGAGGAAAATCCCAGAGAATGATTCCAGGGAAAACCCCACACAATCAAATAGGGACCGAAAACCCAATCCACATAATGCCCCCAGTGATATGCGAACCGGGGTCCTGGAGGTAGAAGGTGAGAAAAGAAACCACTCTAAGGCCAAGCTGAGCACTCTTAATTAGTTAATCTGTTCAACTTCATCTTTAGCACTGAGCAGTGCCTTTTGACCAGGCCACTGACCCTTGACCCATGACCACTGGGATTCCGGTTGAGTGTTGCCTAAGAATTTTGTGTGTTATTAACTTATTGCATCAAAGTGAACTGGTTGAAGTCCAATTTCATTCTCATCCTCCAACTCAAAGTTCTCATGAATCACTTTAATTAATAAGCACCATGTCCCTTAAATGAGCCATCTTGTTCCAGGGACAGATTTGATTACTTTGAATATGCGATGCCATCCTGCAACTCCGCGCTCAAACTTCCATGCATGTTTAATTGTACATGCCCGAAGGTGAGTGAAGTGCCAAGCCGTAGGCAGCAACGAACGAGTTGAATGAAGCAAACAAATTTGCCCTTTCTTGAACAAGATGGCACAAATTACCATGAGAGTGCTTATTAAATTATTTTAATCATGCATAACAATTAAAAACCAAGAAGGGAAATTAAGGACGTATATTTAGTATTTTATATAATAAAAAATTTAATTTATTTTAAATAATTAATAAATAAAATATCATTGTGCAGTGTTTCCCATTGGGTGTTAGAAGGAGTTGATGTTTGGTGGATGATGTTTTTACCAAAGTAAGGGACAGGCAGGGTATGGTTGTTCTTGCTTAACAAAAAACAAAAATGATGAATTGAAAGTACTGCACAGGCAGCCATTTTGTTAGCTAATGGTAAAATCTGGAATACTTCATTTATGAATTAGGGAACATCAATCAATTGTCCCTTTTTTATTAATAAGATAGTTTAAAAATTCATCTCAACATTAACAGTGACAATTTATTCATCCAAAATTTTACAATATTGTAAATATTATGGCTAAAGCATTCTAATTCTTGTAAAATTAACATGAGTCATCGCAACAACAAAATACACTAACACAGAAAACTAAAAGAAAGCACAACGAATCTGCCTAAAATCTACTTTAGTGTGTAGCTGGTGCATGCAAAACTCCCCTATTATCTGGAAAATGGATTCGCCCATTGAATGTTAGGAGATTCCGTCTGGCATGCTTAGTGTAGATCAAAAAACTTCTTACACAGAGAGTGGAACAAGTTTACCTAAATACGCATTTATTACAAATATTGTGTTACCTTACTTTCGGGAAAATACAAGTAACTGACCTCTATAACACTTAACAGCAAAGGGCATTGCCAGGTATGTATGAAGTATAACATGGAATAACAAGTCTGCACACGCTTAGCAAGCTCCTCTAGATTGTTCATCTCTCTCCGCCGAAGCACGTTACGATACAATACGACGAGCCACACTGACTAGTGACTAGCTAGTTTTGTAGACTGCGCACAACGATGCATTTTTCTCCGGTTTGCAAGTACATGTGCACCACACTAAACTCAATTCTCAGTACCGTCTGTGTGTACCATTTTACAAGAACTTTTTACATGTTTTGATTTCCCTAAGTACTTACATTACATAACACAGTTCGATTCGTGTTGCGGGTTCACATACAATGTAGTGTACATTACATACACCTCTCCGCATATATGCCGCCGAGTCATCTGTGTGCGGCGAGTGCGCGTCCGTGCGCGGCGCGGTTTGTGGGTCCGGTGACGTGTCTGCGTCCGTACGATCGATACGGCGTAAAGCATTGATCTCTATTATTGACACGCGTTTCAATTTACAAACCGTCTCAAAATACGCGCGCGTTGACGCATATGGGACAACCTGTCTATATCCAGTCAATATTGGGTGCGTACGATTAGGTTTCCCAGTCGACCCCGGTGTGCTCCCTGATGAAATTGGGCCCTGATGACGTAGCTAATCGAACGCCAACTCCCCCCCCCCCCCCAGCAATCACACCAATTGCATCTTGGGACAGCAGCTGACGGGCACTACTTCCATTGTGTATAAATATTACGTCCGAAGCTTTTCGTGGATTCACGAAAAGATCGTAAAATAAATTGTTTTCAAGGTAAAACTCAAACTTTCAATTATTTTACAAGCCTATTGTTGATACAAAAGTACTCGTCTTCGATTAGAAAAATACCTACTGCTCACAAAGTCGCTGTTTTAGGAGTGAAAATGTGTGTCAAAATTCCTGAAAGTGTCAGGAAAACTTTACTGTTCACCGCAAAGTGTGTATTTAGCAAGCACACCGCGTATTTCGTATTCAATGTTGCCCATAGATATAGAATATAATACCTAGATCGGCCGCGCGTACAATATGCTGGTTCAGCCTGGGGTGACATTAGTCACGTGCTTGAGGCAACGCGCAGATTTGTACGCGCGGCGCACAGGTTTGGCCATTGAACGGCTGCTAATTGACCTCTAAAAGTAGATAGGGCGACCTACTGATATGACATCATGTGCATAAGTTCTATAACATGAAATTGGCATTGTCAATATCTGCGCGTCGCCTCAAGCACGTGACATTTTACTGCGTCCATGGCGAACCAAATCTTTTTCTACACAGGCAGTGGAGCTTTATTTTATTTTTCTTTACTTTGTGCTACCAGCAGTAGGATGTTTAATGTTATGCATAATGCATTAGCTCGTTTTGTTAATGGCCAATAATAGAAGACACAATTCGTCGCTCGTACCACGAAATGACCTAACTCGTTCACAGTGAAAACACAAAGTGTTCGGAGAAAATCACGATTGAAGTTGCATTATTTTTAAACTGCTGTTTCGGAGTCTGCTTACTATTTTTACTTTATTTTTTTATGATGAAAATAAAGCTGAATACTTTATTCATACAGACCTATTAGGGCCTAATGTGTTTGCATCTCTAAAACTATTTTAATAAGTAATTAGTTCCTTAGCTGTCACTTCGTGAAAATGAACATTCAAATTTTGCCCGCAGAGTGCTGTGTACAAACCAATGCGTAATAGAGACATATCGAGATAGGTCACTTAGTGAAAATACTACGCTTCCAGTTAGGTCACTTCGTGGTACGCAATGTCTCACGCGCGCCCGAACTGCGCGCTGTAGCCATTGGTAATGAGTGGCGTATCTAGATAGGTCACTTTGTGAAAAGACAAAATGGCAAGTGATACGTCGTTTTTACTAATTAGTGTAATTACGAAACTATTACGTATTAGGTACTGAAACTTGCTGATGTTAACAGAAATGAGTATGTTTTATTGTTAATAATTTGGTTAGAAAATATTTGCAAAATGTGTGATTTTAGTCAGTACGAGCGACGAAATACTGACGTCGCATGAACGTTTGATGCAAACTATTAGCAAGATCATGTCGACTATAACTTAAGTGCCCACTGCACAACCACACCAGTATCGACGACAAGTTCAGCAAAGCATTACCTTTGCTGCTCAACAAATTAACATTTCCGGTGAATTTAAGTCACGGTAGTGTCCATGCTATAATCAAATGTATTGGAACGTAGATATTTATTTGAAAATCTCACCACAGGTGGGTGTAGACATGGCCGTCCGGGGTTTTCAATCACGGACACAACGATTCCTACCTCACCAAAACGAAACAAGACCAGGCCGATGTTGCGTTTTGCATGATGTCATTTTCCGTTGTCAGAATGTATTTCTCTAAATGTTCTCTTTTATAATACTGTGCCAAAATTGTCAAATCGTCCTGTTTTATGTTATCGATTGTCAAATTAAAATAAACATTTGCCAGACTGTATTACATACCCATCTAAATATAGAAGAGTCTAACATCTAGCTGACTGTGATTGGTTAAAAAAAAAGTGCATATATAAACAGTTCACGATCACGAATAACTGATTAGCTAAACGAGTTGGTAAAGACGCTTTGAGGCTTCGCCGCTCGAGCTGGTCTTTTTTCGTGCGAGACATCTGGGGTGCCGCCGCCGAGTGCTCCTTGACTAAAGGCTATAAGGCGGGCGCCGGGGTGTGCACAATTTTGTGTTACAGCGAGTCCAGTGATTATTTCCCCCCAAATTAAGTTGTAGAAACGTAGCGACGTTTTAACGGTTAAACCTCAGCGCCCAACTTGTAAACGGGCTGTATGGAATCTTCATGAAGTGTGTGGTATCTTAAACTTCAAGGCGAAAACTTGATTTTCTCACAATGAAAACGACACGAACGCGTAGAAAATGACAGTCCTGTAGGCCTTGGCCTAGGCTATTATAATAATGTATACTAAATTTGTTTACAAATTTTTCAGATTTCCTCCCCAAAAAATCATCAAAAGTCATGCAATCAAACAATTTTTGGACGACTCCAGTTATTATCGGAACTTCCTATAATTCATCACTTAATTTTACAATCTATCATCGGGTCAATATCTCCTGAAAAAAAAAAGTCCATGAAAACTGGAGCACTACCTCGCGGCTATGCCTAAACGTGTACAAAAAGTGTTATATATAGGAACTAGAGGGCGCACTAGTAATGCTACGTGCACAAACGCGACGGAACCGCAAGGAGGCACGCGCGCCATTGTGTACGAGGGCAACATTGAATACGAAATACGCAGTGTGCTAATTAAATACACGTTATGCGGTCTAAAAAAAACACAAAAAAACGAGCGGCTGTATTAAAGTTGTTTCGTGGGGTTTAGGTTATTCGTTTCAAAAGAGGATGGACACACATGCCATGATATATTGTCCAAAGTGAAGGAATATAATTCAAAATTATTATATTTATTCGGGGATTATTTAGTAGTATAAACGGTCTTCACTGGTGGCGTTCATAAATTTCACAGTAAACCCTTTCATTGTTAACCATTGCTCTTTTCCAACACGCACAAATGGTTTAGACGTTGTTTTGGACTATTTCAGTACTTACGAAATGGCCGCCGCGCTGCCCTTGTCGGGCCGCGTAAATAGGCTACTGCGCCCTCTAGTTCATATAACTCTATGGTTAAACGCGTTTTTACTTCCGCCCATGGGTGCACCATACTAAATGGACAAATATTCATGCGCCAAGCCATTATCATAATTTGTGTACCCACAGTATATTTTGAATTATAACGTTTTTGGGGTCATGCAATTAATATTGTGTAATTATACGAATCTATCACAACTTGAGGGTTCATGTGTTTCAACTTTTTGGGAGACTTGATAAATTCAGGCGTTTAAGTTGGCCCTATTTTATTTGGCAAGTGGAGAAGTGCTTCACGAAAACTGGCAGTAAGTCGGTTTGGGGAAAAATTCATTTTCGGGGGTGTTTTTTTCTGGGGTCGCTAGCGAAAATTCCAAACGGCTGACCTGCCAAAAATTGAAAATATATCTAAAGTTTAGTTGTCCGAAAATATGTCTGATTGGTTTTCAAGAGGCTGAGAGACTTACACGATTTTTTGAGTATTTTTGAATAGTTATTATTTAGCATTGGTTCATATGGGAGTTTATTTAGTGTGGTGCGCCCCCACGGTTTGAGAAAATCAAAAATGTAAGTTTAGCACCCCCTGCTGTCGGTCTATCTATGAGCAAGTTCGCCTGGGCGACTACAGCGACTAGACTTACTAGAAACCATAGAGCACAGGGAGATTGATTAGATCGACCATGCACTGGAGCATGGTCGATCTAGTCAATTCGAGAGCTACGTCAAACAGTCAAGTAATTCTAGTCGCCCACCCGAACTTGCTCTATACTATAATGATCGTTAAATCGCCATCTTGGATTAGAAGAGCGCCATCTTGGATTGGAAGCGCGCCATCTTGGATTCGAAGCGCGCCATCTTTTTACGTCGACTGGCGCCCGCACCCTGCTGAGTTGATGCGTCCTGGGGTCAATGTCGAGGTACCCGTGGGTTGGAGTCTGCGTTGGTGTTCCGACGTCTCCCCGCGAAAGCGTGCAACGGTAGCCGGACACCCGCATTGGTCGGCCCTACCCGTGGTTCATACCAGTCACGCATGTTTTATTTTGCGGCGGGGTTATTTAGTCTGTAGCTAGCGGAGCTTGCGTAAGGGTCAGATGATTTGTGGGTGTTGATTTGGGGATAAATTTGGCATATTCAAAACATAGATGGGGGGTTTTGCCAAATAAATAAGTGTGTAATAGCAGTGTGTTATGTTTTGTGTAGGACACTATGCCCTGCAAATCAACAAACAAAGACATAACAAGACAAAAAACAACTAAAAAACCACAAAAATGCAAAAATAAAGACATACAGAAAAACCGAAATATACTGAGAAGGTATTAAAAGTACATATATGATACAAAGAAACAAACGGCAAAACACGGATATAGAAAAGGTGTAGAAACAAAGACACTTTTAACAAATAAGATAAAGAGAAACAAGAAATACAGAATTAAAGAAAAAAGGAAATCAAGTAACAAATAAATACAGGAGCACATAAGCATAATTTTCATTCAACGAAACCAGTGGATTGCTTTCATAGGCATTTAGTCGCTCAACACAAGTTTTAACATCATGAAAATACATACAAATGATCATGCCAAGCATGCATCATTGCCAAGTACATCCTTCCCCAATATTACAACTCAACTCCGGCCATACACCCCAAATTATGCTTCGTAGTTGGAGACAAGGGGACGAGAATGATGAGGAGGGCAGGCGACGTTTCGACCCCACAACATCTTGTGCATAGTCACAATTTATCATAAGACAAAACAACATTTCGTACCGGTATTATCTACCGTTACCGAGCCAATTCTACAAAATGATTACCTCTGAGAGTGTCCCTCATTTTATACGTAAGAATCGCTCCCATCTAGCGGGTGCCGCGCGAAGCGCGGCATCCCGCTAGTAGGTATTATAATAATATGTCCGGGTTTTACATCATGGTACGTAGCGCGCCGTATCGACACGGTAGACAACTCTCTCGTCACTAAACCCATAGAGGTTAACGAGATCAATGATAGAGATCAATGCCCAAAACAGTCCCCTTACACTGGGGTCAACGAAGAGCTATCATTGGCTGAGAGTCGTGCGCAGTGCGCAGTGCGTATACGAGCGAGCAAGGCCTGCTGGGAAAAACAACGGCGCGGCGAGATCGATCACCCCTGGAAACGAGGTTGCTATAGTTAGCACGAAAATTTGCTTACCGTTAATTAAGCAGTGCTATGAATTAGTGACTAGAGAGGTATCGATACGGCACGCTATGATGTAAAACAATGGAAACGTGTACACGTAATCTCAATATAATAGAGATCAATGGTACGTCCAGGCTGAGCTTAAACGTAAGCGTATTTCATAGGTTAGCAAGAAAATTAGATGGTCAGCTTGCACATTCATGGATTTGCATTGTTACGGCGTTCATTTTCATACAAGCACAGGAAGCTTCGGTTAGCATGCCGTTTCGTGTGCTTACGGTTAGCAGTGCTATGAAATGGAAACTCGCTTGAAGCTTTCAAGCTTCGTTTGAGTATAAGGGCGCCCTCGCGCCTAAAGTCAAAAGGACGTTGTTCATTGGCCATGTCCTGTGCGCCGCGCGTACAAATCTGTGTGTTTTCCATTTCATCATCAAGATGGCGGCTGTATGACGTCAATGCATAAGGTCCATTTTCTAAAGATGCAACAAAGCAACAAGCAAGGTGACACCATTGATTTCAATATAATAGCGATCAATGGGTGACACCGATAAGAACAAAGAATATAAAGTGATTTAATGATGAAACTATCAACCACTTCAAATATCGAGTGGGTTTACCAAACGTACAGTGGTTAAAGTAAACAACATTTGGAACAGATCTTATTTAAAGAAGAAGAAAAAAAAAGAAGAATATGTCAACAGGGAGAACGAGCGAGGACTTCAGCAACAGAAGATACAGCGACGACAACATCTTGCAAACGAGCAACTCCAGGGGCAAAACCAGTTCTCCAATGTGACTATTAGCTATCAAGGGGCGAATTCATTCCAACAATGTCCGGAAATAGACGAAACAACGACAGGGAAGCAGGCATACACCCGTCACAAAATATGGGGAAGAATCCCTCCCAAAACATCGAACTGTAGATTTAGTTTTAAAATGTCCCTTCCGAAATTGAATTAAGCTCTTCGCTGCACTCGATCACCCCCCTTCTCTCTCTCTCTCGCTCTCAAAACGCTCCTCTAACGAAAAATATCACAGAAGTCTTGTACTAGCTCCCTTGAGTGTTCGTATCCCGTAGGAAATAATCTCCAAGCCTGTATTTAAAGGATTTGTAATATTTTCTGGATACTAACTTTGAATTTCAAGCAACTTCTAAACAAAAAGACATCATCGCGAAGGTCATCTGGTGCCAGAGCTATCACATTTCATAATTTTCAAGATGGCGGCGACGGCGGCCATCTTGGATTTACATTTCAGGACCATCCACAAACTTTTACAGTACCTTTGTACTGCCAGACATATTGGAGAATGAAACCTCTTTTGTTCTTCTGATAGGTCATCTGGTGCCAAATCTATTATAGGTTATGTTTTCAAGATGGCGTCGGCGGTCATTTTGAATATTGTGCTAAAATGCCCGTCACATTTCAGAGGTAGGCCTACATTACATAGGAGCTAACTTTCCTTGTATATAGTATAGTCAAATCCATCAAGAAAAAATGTAGAAAAAAAATAATCACGGAATCCATAAATACGACCCTATATAAAATAAGGCATTTTACGAGAACGAGCATACGTGGTTTTGGGGGCCCACTGTGTAGAGCACCAGGAAAAAGTTGTAACATCTATAGTGCCGCAGGCTATGACATTTCCTTTTAATAATAATTTGTTTTATTATGTTTTTCTAGGGCAAGTGATTGGTTGGCTAATGGAGGCCGCACTCTCGTCATTAGAAACATCATTCTAGCCATTTCATGAGGCGTTGTACACATTACTGTTCACCTAGTTTACAATTGAGATGTTCCTTTTATTTAAAATTGTTTCCCTGGTGTAAATAAGGGGGATTGCCATCTATTATGCCAACTTAGACTGCGAAGACGTCCCGCAATTGTTTCATTTTTATTCATTTTTTAAAAAGAACATCGGCCCTGATGAAAATCAAGTACGGCTTTATATGATACAGTAATTAGTAAAATTAGTCATACACGCCGAGATCTCCGCTTTTTAGGTGTTCGGCAAACAGCCGAAGACCTATTGTTATTGTTCTGTTTTTTTTTTTGTTTTTTTTTCCTCGTCTTCTTCTTCTCAATGAAACTTCTAGCGCAATTTTGAACAAAAGTAAAGCTTGTATAAACTTGAAGCTTGTCATGAAGATCAAGCTTGGTGGGTAGACAAAGCCGCAACCTTTTGGGAATGGTGACGTCATCGATGACGTAATTACGTTAAATAAACGTTAAATAATAAAAAAAAATCATACCTTGAGAACTGAAAATGCTACGTACAAGATACTTGCATAACATAACAGCTTTTGTAATGATTTACAAATGTCGTGCAAAACGTGACCTTATTTGACCTTTACTTCCGGTTGAAACCGGAAGTTGAAAATTTCAAAAATTTATATCTCAAGAACTTCTTGTTTTTTTCTCAAATATTTAAATGTTAGTTTGAAGCTCGTTTACCCTGCTCCATTTTTTGCACAGATATGGCACCAGTTTGATCTTGTCCTCTGGTCATAAAAGTGCGCGTTAAAAAAAAAAAAAAAAAAAAAAAAGTGTGTTGACCTCCATTCATAGCGCGTAAAGAAAAGTCCATGTGCATGTACATAACGTGCATAATACGATGTAGAGGGTGTGTACACGTGGCTCTGATGCTCTGCGCAGGCGGAGCATCGGGCTGTATACACCGTGCTGTATGCACCATTCCGTTTTCAACGCTATCAATGTTCGAATGGTACCAATGTTGTGTGCGACGGCGTCCTTTTGTTACTAATACTAGCTTGCGCTTTTACAAAGGTTTATGAAATGGAGAATGGATGTTAGTACGTTCCGTGCAAACCTGCAACGTCACTGATTATTATTATTTAATAGGTCCGTTTGTGTAACGTTGCTTTTGACACTCAATCCCGCTAGGATCAAACTCACTAAAATCATTTGGCTTAAATCGTGTGAACGGCCATCAACAAAGAGGTTGTTCACAATGTTCTTCCTTTTAAAGCTTTTGTTTACTTACATGGAACTGTGGACACATCGAGGGATCCACTAATATTACACTTATTTAAAACTAAGCTAGGAAATATTCAATGAGTACATTTAGAATATGGAGGTTCCCCACTATTTTGTTTTATCAGCACGCCGCCGTAAAAACACTTGAGCTAACCACATAGAGCTATGAAATATAATGAGTTTATTCCAGTAGCTGGGTTCCACATGAAATGACTGAGGTGAACAAATCACATACAACAGAAAGGCTTCACATAGTAAACTTGGGAATAACAATGATCAAAATACGTAAATTGGTATTTTAATGACATCACATCATTTTAAAGCCATTCGACGAAAGCCATTCGTCTTTGACAACATTTGACCAAATTTCACCTTACTTCCGGTAAAAATCGGAAGTTGAAGTTTCAAATTTGAAAAAGTTGTAAACGAGGATTAACAAAAGCTACAATATTTGCATCTACAGCAAAGCACGAGGAAAGCAAAAACTTGTACACAGAGTTTACCTTCTTTTGAATTACGTCATCAATTTACGTTCAGAGGTCCATGGTTCAACCGAACACCGTGAGTTTGTTCACAAACTCTATTTCTAGTATTTTATTGATGCTGCCCACAACATTTCTAGGATGCACGTGGAACATGTCAACTAAACACTGTATCAACATTTATCGGAACGGGCCTTTCATGCAAAAAGTAAATCTGGTTGACAGTTTTCAGGTTTTCAGGGTTGAAAATGTCTATTAAAGACATTTATATATCGGCCTGTTGTCTAACTTTGGAATTACAGGCTTCGTGGTTTAGTCATAACAAACGTGCAGTTGTACGGCAATTCTTATTTTTATTATAATGCAAAATGTTCCTTAAGCATTCCCTCCCATTCTTTCTCCCCCTTTTCCTCTTCTTTCTTATTTTTTTTTGCGGTCAAATTTTACGGGAGGCATACGTGCCCTCCTCCCCGTTTTGTATCAGTTCGTGAAATCGAAAATAAACTTAAAACACACAATATTCCGCTTTACAAACTGACACCATCCAATATATTATGACAGCACTGCGTGTGTATCCGTTCCCGAAAATGTAGGCCAGCATCACGCGCTACACAAAAGATTGGTGTCACTTCATGAAACCCCCCCCCCCCAATTTGACGTTTGTGTGCGCTGTGTGTTACAATTTAACACCTTGGTGTCAATTCGTGGAAAAGAAAGTTGTCACTTTTAGTGCAAAATTGCAATGCTTAATTATCTTAATTTAAAAAGTAAAACTCTTGCACTGTTGAACTTCATGAAATCGTAGGCCTCGATGAATGTGTGCCTTCATATTCACTACCTTATACAGAAACAGATTCCTAGACCCTAGAACAGATACCCAGTAAAAATCTTCTATATAAATACAAGTAGGTCTTAATACAAGCAATTCCCATCACATCTATAGTTATCATTGTTCTGTCAAAGCTTCGCTACCCCCACCTTAAACTTTAACTGAGACTATTTCGTTATTTATCACATTATTCAGTACTTGAACTTTATTTACTGGCTTCACTGCTTTGTGCTATTTGTGCTTTTTGTTTGTTTGTTTATTTTTGTTTGTTTCTTGGGGTTACTAATTTTGTTTGCTTGCTTAGGTTTATTTATTTATTTGCTCATTGTATTTTGTTCATTGATATTTATACTCATTTCATAAAATGTTTGTTTTTGTTATTTGCGCTTTAAGTAGATTTAACTTGGAGCACAAATAATATATAAATGAGGGGGTTCGCACTCGACAAGCTTGCTTCTTGCAAATCCCCTACACATCTTTGTTTAGTCTTATCTACTTGTTTAGGTATTTAAATAATGTACCTCTGCTTCTTAGTTTTTGCATTGATGTGGAAATAAAATGAACGAATGAATTAATAAACTAAAAATACGAAAATAGCGCAGCCAAGTGATGTGCACGAAACCACTTCAAAGGATACTGGGTAAAACCATCATTCACACTATATGTACCTATGTGTACACTTACAGGAATGTATGTAAAAATATAAATTCAATAAACAAGATATTTATTTAGAAACAATATATAATGATAGCTAGACAACGTTAAAAATATACGTTAAAATAAGAAAATTATACTAAATACCAATTACATAAAATACACCCCAAAATAAATATTTTAAAAAAAAACCCAAAAGTGATTCAATTTGCTTAGCAAAACTTGGCACCTCAGCAAACTTATCCTCCCCTGAAAGGAAAGCTCAGCCCCACCTCAGCAAAGGCGTTCACTGCAGAGCTTTGAAGTCTCTGCATGGGAGCTCTGAGGGGGTTGAATGTACAGCCTCAGTATGCCAACAGTTTACCAAAATATCACACCTGACCACATTACACTGAATGAAACTGAAGCTTTTACTACATAAAAACTTGAAAATAACAACCTCCTTCTCGAACTAAGAGAAGACCAGTTTTAACTTAAAAGGAGCTTAAGTCAGTTTTCATAACTCATTTCCTTCTTTCTCTATCCAAGTATCATTCTGATGGCATGTCACTGCCCTTTTTCAAGTTTGTTAACAAGAGCGGAAGTGAAAAGATGCCATTGGCTGGCCATACTCAATGCAATGCGCAATGCGCTATACTGCAATGCGCTATTTTCATATTAAAGGGCAAGTTTGGATTAAGATCTCTGGCAACACTAAATTGAAGCCCAATAAATTATTAGACTGATTAACAATGTATTGCCCATGGGTATCCTGGGTCAAAATAACACCAAATACTTGTATTCAGTTACAATATCAAGATGAGTTTTGTTGAGAGTGTAATGTATGTACATGGGAACATCCTAATTTTAGGACCAAGTAATACCTATCACTTTCGTTCTGTTGACCTTACATGTGCTAACTTTTAAGACACCAACCATGAATTTGGTCAAGATCTTGTTGCAAAATAATCTCCTTCATCAGGCATATTATTAGCCTACACAATAAAGTATCATTAGCAAATAATAACCAGCGAGACGTGGTACATATGGGAGATCATTAATAAATAACTCAAACAGCAATGGTCCCTAAAAGAAAATACTTCATTGGGATATACCTGAGGACACTGGGAGCCACGATGAAAGTAAACCTTTGCACAAGACAAGTTGGTCTCTTCCAAAAACAACAGATTGTGTCAAAGGAACTCAAGGGAATCCACATCAAAAATATGTTTTGCAGGATTAATGATAACCCATTTGGCTGTTGTCCATTGTTTCATTAGTTCACAGAAATAAAATAAATGCACCAAAGCACCACCCCCTGAAAACCCAAGAGCAGCTGCTAAACATTGCTGATTGTCATTCTTGTCATTCAAGCATTTTCTACAATCTTAAAAATGTACCTAGTCCTGATACCCTATAAGTAAAACAATTACAAGTTGGAATATCTCTGGATATGTAGAAAAAAATGGAACGCTCAGTACATGTACTAATAATATATTGAACAATACAGTAAAAGACCATTAAAAATAAAACAATTAAAAGAAACTGCCACTTAAATTCCCTATTGTGGCATACGTACAAAATTAAACCTTGTTTTAGAGATAACATTTGTCATAAATCACAAAGGAAACTGACTTGGAAAATTTACTAGAGCGGAAATTGAACCTGAAAAAATTTGACAAGACATGCTAGAGCGGGACTTGATTCTGCAATCTCCGGATTAATGTACCAGCGAACTACCGGCTAGATAACTCAGTTGTCAGAGTACTGGCACGTTAACCTTGAGGTTGCTGGTTCAAGTCCTGCTCTCATTGTTCAACCTAAAACTAGATAATACATGTGTAATTGTGTCACAAATGTCTTTACACATAATGCAGTTTCTACAGAACATACTGCAATGTAATTAGTCTTGTGACACTAAAATATGAACTTCACATGAGGCATCTGGCTAAATGTTAATAGTTAATACAAAAATACATGTTTAATCTTGATGATGATCGATCATATGCAACTTCGGCTCTAGGATGATTTAGAACGAAAAGACTGGGCAAGTCTCGGACATCTTCAAACACTTTTAGATGAGTTCACACTCATATGGACCTTGGATGTTTTGATGTTATCACGCCATCTTAGAGGTAGAACACTTATGCAACAATAGACAACAAAAATCTTGTTTGCGTGACTGAAGGATGAGCCAATGAGTGACCTTCTTTTGACCTCCTTGCTCAAAAGACGCCATGTGCATACGGTCTATTGCAGAGCATTTGAAGGTAAATCAAATTGTGCACTGTCATGAGGGACTTGTAAAAAATTACCCTGTAGTTCCACAGCTGCTTTCCACTTTCCAGTAAGCAGTCCACATTTTTGGTTAAAATAATTTAGTTTTTGAAAAATGAGTAAAACACTCAGCAAATCACTTGTTTGAAAACGAGTACAAAAACAGATCAGTATAGATGGGTTTTTCACTGTTTTCTTGTGACTCTGTGACCAATTAAGCTCAAACTGATTACTTTGTTAATAATTCATGTATGGGTCCCAAAAAATGTGGATACTTGTCTCTGACAACTAACAATGTCTTTGCACTTACATAAATTTATTAAATGCATTTTTGCAGATGCCCTTTAGAGCAAATTTTTGTAATTTGCATTAACATTGAGTGAAAAAAATAAATAAATATAAAAGCTTACCCAGGGTTTCAGAAATGTTATTTTGCTAAATAAATGTTCCAGGTAGTACGTATAATTGCAAGTAGTACATGTATGTATCCATCCTGCAGATATTTCTGAATGACCTCCAATGACACTAACTATTCTTGTTCTCTTTGACACCAAAATCTACCAGGGTCTGCAACAGTGATGGGTTTTTAGTATTTTTATTGACAGAAACATTCAATCTATTTGGATAGTAAGGGACATTGACTTTCAAGAGCCAAGATCAATAAAAGTGCCAATTTGTGCTCATATGTAACAGCGGAGATTAGCAATTGATGTAAACATGTACAGTACCATGATTTATTTGTAGCATGTGCTTTCAACCTTCAGCACGGCCTCATTTGAAAGCCTGGTCTAATGTACATGACTGGTTTATGTTGATTGGACATTATCTAGATTAATATTAACAACAGATGGTGATACTTTCTGTGTCAAAAGCATGACTTGCTGACTCAAAAAACCTGCAGTTACAGAAATCCCAAGTGTTGTTTTCACCTTCAGAACAGACATAAAATAAAGTATAATCATTCCAGTAATTCAGCCAGTTTGGGCTGCTGTGCTCTAACAGCCAGTTTGAACTGTCTATAAGCTGTAGGCCCACGCTCTGGAATCAGGTTAACCAATACTCTGGCTTTGTCCTCCTTTGTCATTCCTGCTTTCACCATGTTGCAATCATCCTTTGTAAGAATGCCACCATGTTCCAAAATATCTACGATGCCTTCTGTTTTCAGATTTAAGATGAGTGAGTCTCGACGCTTGAATGTGATTTGAGTGGCTTTACTCTCCTTGGTATTCTGCTCTGGTTTAACGCATTCCTCATCCAACTTTCTAACCAAATGAGGGTAGCGCTCCTTCAGTGCATAACGGAAGTGATGATATGCCAACGCATCTTTTGTACAAAGGATATCTAGTAGTCGTTTTGCTTTGGCTTGTTGAGTCCCAGATGCTGATATCTTGTTACACTCATATTCAGAGAGCACAGATCCACTCAAGCAGAGGAGAACATGGTCTGTATTAAGCTCATTAGCAATCTCATCATAATGGTAGCATAACTTTTCTCTTGTGCGCACCTCCATCACAATGACACTTCCCAGGCTTTAGAAACACCAATCAACAGTGAGTTGGGTTAGATCATACACGTCCCTGTATATTGATAAAATTACAAAATTCATGCAAGTTCTTCATTGAAGTTTGGTAACGTAATAAATGAAACTAAATAATAACTTTTAATTTTATCCTATTCTAACACTAAATTTAAATGAACAGACTAGCCCCATAAATATCAAGTGAGGTTTGCCGTGACACCAGTGGTTTTCAAGTCGACAATTTAGTTATGGTGGTTCTGCATACTCAGTAAAAATGCTGCAAGATGAAAAATGGCCTTTATTCTCCAACAGTATGGGTGCATTATCATGACTAAGTATCCGATTAAACAAAATCAGGTTTTCAGCTTGAACTCCTGTTTTCAACTTCTCTGTGCGTTTTTGTGCAAGCTCAAATAATAAAGTTACCTTAAATTGAAATTGCTTTTTTTTTTTTTTGGGGGGGGGGTTCGTGCACCCTCTGGACCCTCACTAATCGGCACTAAAAATTTTGACACCCTGTTTTTTAATCCAGTCAAATTTGGACACCATATTTTCAAATCCTGGCTAAAAGCCTGCTCTAGACTGCACATTGCAGTAGACAAAAGTAATATTTAAGAGTAAGACTTATAGTAGTAAGACTTTATAAACATGATATTGATAAAGTAACATTTATGACCTTGAAGTTACTTTACTAATGCCTGCAATTGGAACCGAAAAAATAATGTTAAAGTAGGGAGTTCAGTGGTATTTGCATTTTTTCATCAAACCTCTACAAATCTGGTATCAATGGAAAGCTTGTTTTAAGAGAAGTTCACTGACCAGTGCTTAAATCAGCTTCATACCTTAAAATAAAATGGAGTTATGTCGTTTTAAAGATGGAAGGATGACCCGTTTGTGTCTGTAAATGTTTTTCTTCATGTTTTTGATGCAAAACTGGTCAGGGCTTCATTTTGGGTGACATTCTGCTTGACTTGTGATTATACTAGGACTGGGAACTCCTGCATGTCACCATTTCTTGCTAGCTTTACAACGGCCCTGAACATGTCATTCTTGGCTAAAACTGTCCAAGTTTTCCATTTACGGTGGTGTCAGAAGGTGTCTCAAATCCTTCAACTTATATAAACTGTAAATTCATATTTTGTTTCATAAAAACGACTAATGAGAAGAAAATTAGGTCTATTTTCTTATGTAATTTGATAAGGTCTACCAATAGTATTCCACCTACATAGGCCCCTAAATCTGGTAGTGGTGTAGAGAATATGACTTACTTCCGTTTATTTAAAAAAGCATAGTCTCATAAGGTCAAAGGGTACTTGTTGTAGTAGAGGCAATTTAGAGCAGCAACTTCAATTCCATCGGCATAGTGAAGAGGGCGGGCTCCATCAGTAGTTCATCATTTTGCAATATGAAGCTTCTTTTTTTTAAGGGTTTACATTGAGTTGAAGAAGACACATTTTATCTCTTAAAAAAACCAACTCAGTGTGAAATTTGAGCAAAGAGAACCATTGAAAATAATGTGAAGTTTGCAACCAGTTTCCAGATAGGATCGCCATGTTTACGTTTTCTGCTGAACTTCCTAGTTAAAGTTTAAACTTCAATTAATTTTTAATAAATTTTAATTAATTAATTAAGTTCGAATGACACGTAACGTCCAACAGGGTGATTTATATAACTAGTATAATTACTATAAAAGTATAATATTAATTATCATGGTTTGGTTATTTATTGTCTGTTTACCAATTTGAACAGGGAGTTCAGCAGACATCCAACTCGTGTTTACTTATCAATTATAAATAAAGTCATTGTCAATGTCAGACGTCAGATTAATAAAAATATTGTTATGTAATTAATAAAAATATGTGGAAACAATTATGATAAACCATGGAAAAACATAGCCCTGGTGTAGGACGTCAGCTGCAGTGTATGTTGCACGTTGTAAACTTAAAATTTTATGCAACGCGGAGAGGACTTCAACCTGGGCTACCCTAGAAAATGACTAGTTTGTGTTCTTATTCCTCCATGGAAAAACACAGGGCTGCCGGCTGGGAAAAAAGTACTGTCCGATCCTGATCCTAGCGGTAGCCTGTGTACAAACAAATGATATTCTCACCTTTGCTAAGGAGGTGCTTGTACTTTGTAGTTGTAGGAGAGTTGTACTGTAGATATATGTCTGTATGTACTACTTTCTGGTTTGTGGATGTCATAGTTTTGACCGACCTTCTAGCTTTTTCTTTTTTGATATGTCACATTGTTGTTAGTTAGTGGTTAGTGCAAATTTTATGGAGGTACATTGACAACATTCCAACTTCTTTACTCATCATTACACCGAGCACATTTTAAGAATTTGCACAATGTACACATTGCGCTGCTCATAAGGCTTTTTGCGCTGGTCAGTATAATAGAGATCATTGGCTTTTTGAGCATCATTTCCTCTGTTCTCAGATTGCGTGCTGATTTTGCCTAATGTCCCTCCTCCTCCCACGGGGGAAATCAGATTGCGCGCTGAATTTGCCGATTGTTCTACAATCAGCAGGGGATGTTGAATCTGTACTCTACTTTCCTGTCAAATTATCATAATTTTTATTTTGATATTTTTAAAAGTATTAAATCACTATGTGTCCTTCAAATTATTTCTTTCATTTAAAAACATTTGTCGAAATCGTTTAATTTTATGCTATGATAATTTATATGGTACATTCGACGTACGAGGCTGTGTCGTCATGACTACCAGATGGGGCAAGTCAGATTCTCAGATTATGCGCTCCTAAATCATCACACAGACGACGTAGACGACGAGAACAACAAATTAAATTGGCTACACCGAACAAATGAGTGTGGCTCTTTTTTGACTGAAATTTGCGAAACGGAATGCCATATGGAAACTCATGCTGTGAAATAATTACTCCTTTATACAATTAGGATTGGAAGTTCGTAATTGCTCAACAATGTCGGTGACACATGCAATGCGAGCACCTATGGTCCAACAGGCAAGGACCCATGATTACATTTATGGTTAGTTTCCCAATTCAGTATTTTTATTTACTAATTTACAAGATGATAGTTATGTTAATTAAATAGGCCTATAGTAAAGTAGGTGTTTAAATGTAGGGTCATAGATTGGTATTTGTTAATGTAATGCTGATTTAAAGGCAAAATTATGGTAACATTTCCGCATCCGACTCCCACTTTTTCCATTAATTTATAATTAATTATGATTCAGTCGTACTATTTTTTAACAATTTCACAACACCAAGACAACTCCACAACGACTCAAAACAATTCCACGACAAGTTCACTTGGTTCAAGTTTTTAAAAAGGGCTTTCAAATGCAATCTTTTTGCTACTCTTGCCAGATTATGTCTGAAAACACATCCATCCAAAGACTTACTGAGTGATATAAATAAGTGATAATATACCAACATGTAATATTCAGTAGACCAAGTAACTGGGGCGCTGTACTCCTTTTTTTTGAAATGTTGACATCTTCGGTCGTACTAGTGCCGAAGCCAATGGTTGTTGATCATCAGTCCCGACACAGCCTGACAGCCATCTCTCAAAGTCATATTATATATACCTGGCTAGTCGGGTGCCCTGCCTGCCGCGTCGTTGCGGCAAGCAGTAGATCAATGTACATGAATTCAATGTGAATTCAATCAAAAGCCTGGTTATGGGCATTGTCGGTCACTTCGTACCCAAGTCACTTGGTACCCAAAGTATCATACCAAGGTCACTTCGTACCCAAGTCGTTACGTACCCAAGTCACTTCGTACCTCAATTGTCTGCCGGCAGTCTTCACAATAGACCTGATTAAACCAAATCACCGTCATTCGGCGGCGTCTATGATCGAAGAGATATAAATTTCTTGGTTGATGATTGGTTGACGATAAACTATACTCTGAATCCTTCCAATGTCTATGAAAAGCCTCTTTGATCGGCCTCTTTGATTGGAGTAAGGTGATAATAATTTGTTGTACCTAACAATCTGATTGGTTGACAAAATTTGTCTACCAAAACTTCTCCGAAGACATTGATGTTATAAAAATTCTGTTTCAAGACTCAAAAGTCAAGACTAAATAATTTGTCCAGCTTTTCAAGAATTTTCCAGCTTAAGAAAAAAAAAAAAAATCTTTAAATTGCCCACAATTCAGCTTAAAAAAAAACCTTTTCTGCTCACAACTCCATTAAGACAATCGTACCCAAGAACGCCATTTCATATGCGTATGATTTGACATGGGTACGAAGTGACTTGGGTACAAAGTGACTTGGGTACGAAACGACTTTGGTACGAAGTGACTTGGGTACAAAGTGACTTGGGTACGAAACGACTTGGGTATGAAGTGACTTGGGTACGAAGTGAGCGACATTCGATATGGGCACTGCAAGTACATGTACATGATCTACTGCTTGCCGCGACAACGCGGTAGGCCGGGTACCCGACTAGCCATTTCATTTGTGTAATTTGTACGATGAACTATTTTTTTCTGCTCGTAGAAGAATTGTCCAATGACTAACAAGGTGATATTGCGCTTGTGCAATGATATTGGACGGCGCTGTTATTAAGTTATCATGGAGCAATCAGGGCTGTGTTTTTTACAGGGTCAGCCACAACCCTTTTGTGCATGCAGATAATTATATGGTGGCAAAACAGTATTGAATTTCAGTGAAATAAAGTTTTTATTTACATTTTTATCGATAATCATTTTAAATTTAATACAAATGAATAATAAAAAAAAAAAATAAAATTCACAAAACTTATACTAATTAATCTTTTAAAAAAGACATATTCTATGCACTTAAATTTTTCTAAGTTATTGACAAAACTTGTCAAATTTATTTCAGGGTTCTTTCCATGCACAAACTAACGTAATGGGCTAAAATGCAAATTTCGGCCGATACAAAAAAATATATACAAGTGTATATATTTAAAAAATAATAATTTCATAAAAAACATTAAGAGAAAACTATATAGAACAGTCCTACTAATGACCGTCAACACACCGTCAACACTTCCAATAGGGGGGGCCTATACATTGTAAATCGATAAAAGAGGCATAGAACTGTAAAGTTATGGGCTAAAGGAGAATTTCCATTGATTTGAGGTTACATTTCATTTATGAAAATGGAGGTTTTTTTATGCATAAAAAATGATCGCTAAGGAGCATAGCCGTTGGATGCCATCTTGCCTTCTCATAGAGCTTGTACAATATGGACAACAGAAGGCGCCTTGCTGCATGCAGCTGGCTGGTTTATGGATGGCACTCTTTTCAGTCCAATCTCCATATGGCAGCCAACGACTTTGCTGCTTAGAGATAGTTTTTTCGCGTGAAAAACCCTGTTTTTCAATCCAGTCAAAATTGGACACCCTAATTTTGAATTATGGCTAAAAGCCTGCTTTGGATTAAAGCCAGTCAGTTATAAAAGTGGCTATCAGCTACATGGTAATGTGAAAGTGACCTATAGGCCTATACCATCTTGACTGCATGCAAGGTGTCATTTATTTTTGACTGGTGGTGGTGTGAAGAATAAAAAAAAATCGCAAGAATTAGTGTTTCTCTTTTTAATAATCAGGTTTGCAGCTTTGATATTTGGTTTAGTAGATCAGTGATTAAATACAGGTTATGTATAAAGCTTGATTTGGGGAGATTTTGATTCAAGAAAGACACTTTGAATGTTTCTTGTTTTTTCCTGACGGACATATCAGATATTGCCCAGTTGTTGCCAGAATGACTGTTACGAGTTAGTGGAACCCATAGACCCTTCTTACTGACATTAGTTTTCTACATCAACATGGAATATCTGCCATGCTGGAGTACGATAAATCTGTACGATATATACGCATCCATCTGGCATTTTATTTTGTAGCTCTTTTTTGTACAGTTTTAGTAATACACGCCCGCTAACACCATCAACACAAAAACAAACTAACTGAAAAGTCTATGCTGACATTTAGCTCAATTTTATTCAGTTATCAAAATAAATGGACAAATAATTTTCATAAAATCAACCAATTTGAAATGTTTTCCATGGTAAAATTAATCCCACATTGGTTACATGTTTCCACAGATAAAGTACACACACTATCTAGTGAAAGAGATCATGCAAGGCAGATGTTCAAAGCGCACACTAACGTGGATAGGGTTGTAAGTATTTGAGAGTCTATGTAAAGTGATAAAACAACCGTTGATAGATAAGTTTAATAAGGTGATTAAGAAATTATTAAAATGTGTGCACAGTACCTGCTAAATTTGAAATTAGGAAGTGGTTTAAAGCCATTCGTTAAGTAAAACTAAATTTTGTTCATTGTTTAAAAGAAAATTTCGTCTTTATTTGGATGATTACCAAATGCTGTATTGACTACAGGAATTAAAAGAATGTTCTGAGTGAGTTTTGTGACTTGATATGCTGACATTTACAAATGTATTGTAAAAGGAATTGTAGTTGTAGCCCAATAAAGTTACAAAAATTGTTTGTGATAAAATCACTCAGGCAAAGAAGGCTTTTGATTTCATTAGTCAATAAAACACTAGTAATTGTGGAATAGTCTGAATCAAAAAGATACCTGAGGTATCAATATGCATTGATGTTAAGTGTGGTACTCTTGTGCACAATTCAGAATAGTTTGATGCTCACTCTTGCATTTTAGGAGATACACAGACCAAATGGTTTCCTTTTTCACAAATACAAATTATGACTCACCTAGGATATAGTAAATATCAAGTTGGTTTTTTTTCTCAAGATCCAACACAGTTTATAAGAAACAGGAAAACAGTAATACATAAATCTGAAAAGAATTTATTAGTAAAATTGTATTTAATAACAATGAAGTATTCATATGTCATGTATAATTTGTCCTTGCCACGAGTCTCAACAATTGCAGTCGGAGGTATTCAATGAGCTATAATTACAGGTTAATTGCTGTTTGTATTGTAGTACATCAATGCTTTTCATAAGTGTTCTGAAGGAAAAGTCCTGTGTCAAATTGATTAACCGTTAAAAATTGGCTCATTCAAAGCTTGATATACATTAATTTTTAGCTAACTTGTCATTTTTTGTGCAGGAAAATAAACGTTGCAACTTGATAATTAGTTAATAAACCATTATTGTTTCCATTCAGAAAAAGGTACCCATCTACAATACCATGTTCAGTGCATTGCGTCACTACCCACGGTTCCAAATGCGACTGGATACTACAGACCCTGTACCAAGGTTCATTTCACGCCAATGGCGTGGCTATTCAACCCAAGCAAGAGAAGCACTAATTCGTTATAAGACGTAAGTTCAAATTTAACAAATAAAAGAAGGAATTCTTCTTTTTTCTTTTTTTGAATTTGTGTGTATTTGTTGAATTGCATCACTCACAATTTAGTATATTGGTTAGTATTAGGACCTTGTTACCCTTGTAGAGTAGACAGCACTTGTCCAGTGTTCTGTGTTTTTTTCACTCTACTTTCTTGATTTCATTTTCAATATCAAAGGTTGGAGCATATGACTTGGGACTGTTACATGCTGGTTCTTGGTCAGTGTTGCTAACCTAAAGACAGAGTCGTGAGGTGTTTGCTAGTACAAACAGGAAGCTGTGAAATTTAGTTTCAAAATCCTCTTGTTTGCCTCTCCAGAAAAATATTTATCAACTCCCTTCTGCCCCCTTCTTTCAGTTGTCCTTCCAGTTTAGAGAATAAAAAGCCTTTGTGAGGTCAGTGAATGTCTTTAGACGTCTGCTGATGTCAATGGGAATGTGTGAGATTTGATTGACCAGTTTTTGTTAAATGGCAAACCAAACTTCAAAAACCCTTGATCGATCCTCAAGAACATACAAGTTTTAGGGCTTCTATTTTTAGTCCCTTTTCTGTGTGGGATGGACCCCTAACCAGGAGCACTGAGACTATATAGACTGGCTTTATTCATGGGACACACCAGCCTTTCCATCATGACCAAGTGGTATTCATCAGAACTGGCTAAATCTAGACAGCATGTTGCAAAGGTATACATTTTGGAAATATCCACTGATAATAACAGTTGAAAAACAAGTGATATACTTTTTCTCATAAGTTTTCTAAAACTTGACAATGGGAAAATGAAAAATATCAGGCATCATTGTGGGACGAAAGATATTTTTAAAGACCTCAATACTACAAGACCCAAACCAAAGAGGGTTAAAACTGAGACAAAGACCTAGACCAGCAAAAAGGAGTCTTCAGACCAGTCTTAATACCTACCACACTGCACATTGTAGTCTCAATGTGAATTGGATTGGTCATGTTGGTGGTGGAGTTTTTGTTTTTATATATGTCATTCTTTTCATGCAAAATGTTATTCTAAATGTTATCAAAATAGATTCAACTATGCACCAGGTATGAAGATCCCACCAGTTCAAGCTGTCCAGTATGATGTCGGAGGGCAAGATAGATACAAGTTCTTCCGCCGTCCTATCATTCCGTTCTTACAGCAAGTACCACCGGAAGTTGTGCTTCATACATCTAAGTAAGGTTGCCTGAAGTTTGTAACATTCTTAAAGCAATATGAATGTTACTCTTAAAGTCCCTCCCTCCTCCCTTAAAGTTGTACTTACTACAAACCTTGTTATTTTACCTGTCCCCATGTTGAACAAGGCAAATGACTCAAGTATGCACACACAAACTAATCGAGTACATTAAATTCACATGTTTTTTATCAAATTTTTTCTGATAATTATGTTACAGTTACAGTTTAGTTAAATAAATGGTTTTACCCTCTGCAAATATGTATTCCTTTTCTATCCGTGTGAAGTAAAATACTGATGAGCAAAAATTTGAAAACCCTCAGTGTTCACATGTGTCTGTTACAAAAATTTCAATGCAGTTAATCGGCAGCAAAATTCTGAAATGTTGACATTATAATTTATATTCATTGAAACACATTTGTTCAGTCGGAGGGTGCAGATTGCACTTGCTTGGAGTGAAATTTTAAATTTTGAAAATTTAAGATTATTTCTTAATGAAGTGCTAAATGATAACTTCGAAAAAGTACTTGTAAGACAGCTGTTTTTTATAAAAGATGTAATTTTTGCATCGGGGATAAAGAACTTCATTTGGTTTTACCCTTACACCGATGTGTGATAAACACTGTATAATCAGTGCTCTCCCGAGCTCTGTGAAAAAAAATCCACAGGCAATCACTTGGGAGGGATTCGAACCCACGACCTTTGCATTGCTAGAGCAGATGTGTTACCACTAGACCACCGAGCTAGCCTGATGGCTAGAGGCGGGTTCGAATCCTTAGCAGCGGGTACTGCAATGATTTAATAGATGTAAATTTTGCATCGGTAAATTGGTAAAACCAAATTTAGTTCTTTATCCCCAATGCAAAAATTACATCTATTAAATCATTGCAGTACCCTCTGCTAAGGATTCGAACCTGCCTCTAGCCATCAGGCTAGCTCGGTGGTCTAGTGGTAAGACATCTGCTCTAGCAATGCAAAGGTCATGGGTTTGAATCCCACCTGAGTGATTGCCTGTGGATTTTTTTCACAGAGCTCGGGAGAGCACTGAGTATAGAGTGCTTAATACACATCGGTGTAAGGGTAAAACCAAATGAAGTTGTTTTTATATAATTTTTCTGGGATGTATTTCTGTGTTTTTGTTTTCTAGGCTTGACCCATTTGGTCAGCAGGAGCAGGTGATTATAGAAAGGTCACCCACTCCTTTAACAAGGACTGTTGAAATCCAGACAGATTACCGTGAGAGTGAGACACAAACTGACCCTTATACACCAGAGTATGTAGTTAGACCAGGATCACAGCCTGAACTACTTACACTAGCTACTTTGTCATATGGTAAGTAACAATGGCAGTCACAGGACTCTCAGTTTTTATAACAAGACTCAAGTTTAGTTAAATACCTGAACTTGTTAAAGATCAACTTGAATGAAGTATCTCAAACTAATTTGATTATTATCTGTGTTTATTTCTTGTTTAATTATTATTCGGTCATTTTTGTGAAGTTTTCCTCTTTGTAATTTTTTGAAATTTTATCAGGCTAACTACCTCCCCCCACCTTTTTCAATTTTTGAACTAGTGTTTCTTTCCCGCCGATGAAGGCCCCCTGCATGGTTTCCAGAAATAAACTCCAAAAATAAAAAGTGAAAGCAACATTAAAGTACCAACGCCTCAGAAAATGAGTGTAAAACTAGTCTGTGTTGTGATGTCATATCTGTCACAACACGGACAGGGATGGAGGTTGTTTATCTTCATTTCTATGCATTTTTTGGGGTCTTTTTTGGAATGAGTTCGTAGTGTATTTTCACTGTGATGTTTTAATTCCTGGCAGTTTGGGGGTTTTCGTGAAAATGCTGGGTTTTTTTACAAACCATTTTTTTGAGTTTGAGTCAATTATGTGTAATCATTACACACTCGTTTACCTTTCTATAACAAAAGAAAATAATGTTAATTTGGTTCAAGTTGAGCTTTAAGTGAGCTAGGAATGAGTGTTTGTTTGTTCTGGTTATTGAATATTTCTTATCAGGTCATGGTCTCCCAGCGGGTCTTGCTGAAGTAGAGATGATAGAAAGAGCTAGAGCTAAGAGAGCATGGGAGGCAACCTTACCATCCCTGAATGATGTATCTCAACTAGAGAAAAGGAAAAGAATGATGGATGAGATGGAACGGAAAGAATGGGCACTCCGGGAAGGAGAAATTGAAAAGTAAGAACTCTGACATATATATACACACTTCTAAGTTGAAGCCACACTACAGGGGTATATCACCATAAGATGAAAAGCCCTTATAGACATTTACATTGTGTGATAAATAATACTTAACAAACAAATGACACTATTTGGAGGTGTAGACTTGACCATTAGAGCCAAATTATAAAGTGCAAGACAGATTGAGTTGATTGGATTCTAGTTTGTATTATTTGTTCCTTTTCTATGGCTGTGTAATTCGGTTTCCTTTGTAAACCATTTGTGTCAGTTAGGATATTAAAATTCAATGCTTATTATGTTTTTACAGATGACATATACTATGCCAATTTTGTTCAAGTGTTGGGCTCTAAGGCGTTCTTGAATAATATAGAATTCAAGTCAAATATGCACTGCTTTGCGCAGCTTTTTTTAATGTATGATATTGATATGCATGTGCCCCCATGAAGCCACAGCTAGTAGGAATGACTATTCACAAACTTTGATACACATTGGGCCTACAAGTAATACAAAATGCAACATATTCATCTTGCATCTTTGCATCGAAGCCTGTGAAGTGGTTTGACACTCTTTTCTTGAAATTTTTAGACGGTTTTTGAGGAAATGCAATATACAGAGGTCTCCTTAGGCCTACTGGTCACAGTGCTAGTCACTTTTGAGGGTCCCTGGGTTTCATTAGAACAATATAATAATAATTAAAAACAATTGTTTTAAACGAAACAACAGTGGATAAGAACAGGCCCAAAAAGAACAATTGTACACCAATGACCTGTTTATGTTGGATTACGTAGCGCTTCTAGTTAGTGTAAATGAGACGATCTGCATTTTCTCTGAAATGTTGACCTTGGTATCCTGAGCTTACCCTGCTTCACCAACAGTAGCTGATGGCTGGGGCCAATTGGCTTGAAGCGGCATAGTTCTGCACCACAAACAACTGCCGCACGGAACCACACTTTGGGACCCTTCAAGTTTGTCTCACAATTGTTATGTTCTTCACCCCACTTTTCTCAGTGTCGCTTGACATTCCAGAAGAGTTACTTTAAAAAGCGACACCTCAGAACTAACGTGATCATCTTTCCACAGTATCCATCACAAGAGAAGTCTGACTTGGCCATGATCATTTAAATTAAGTTTGTAACTGGACTTTGCGCTGTTGTCTACAGTTACGATGCATTGTCATTTACAAGACATGTGATCTGCACTAACTGAACCAAATCATGTACACTAATTGAACCGAATCAAGCCAAACTTTTTAATCGCTTTGCTCACAAAGAAAATAAAATCCCAAACTTCCAAATCCGTTGAAAATTGCCTGGCTGATTATTTGCATGTTGGAGTCATGTTGTCGCTGAATTGATTGGACATCGTGAAGTTCAGGGGTTTATGTGGGTAATCTCTGTATGAATACATAGACAGGTCCAAATCAACTAGCCACCACTGACGTCATTAGTTCTTTATCATATGCTTTGCTTGATCTCAGTTTTTTTCAGATTTTGTCTGAAAGTGTTTCAGACAAAAATCGTTTTTACAATGTTAAAGTGTGAGGACTCTGAATTTTTTGGGGTTTCAAATTCCTTTGGACTCCATTTTTGGAAAAGAATGACAACTTCTCGTAAAAGTTAATTTAAATGGAAATCGAGCTAAATACTTGATTTTACAAAAGTTTATTTAAAACATTGTCTGGTATGTTAATGCGGAGGTCGTTGGTTCAAACACCACTCCAGTCAATTTTTCTTTGTTCAAACCAAAATTATTAAAAATTTACCCAGTCAGTTTCCTTTGTGGTTTATTACTTGATATTTAATATTAAAAAGTCGCATCCCCTTAAAGTGATCCCTTGGCTGCTGCTTCCCAGGTTGTATTGTAAACTTGGGTGTGATTAAAATAAACCATGTTTGACAATGCCTACAGCTCATAATGTATAGAAAACTGTCTGCTCCACACAGACATTCACTCAAAACAAAGTATTACAGTTAAAGTAAAACACTGAATAAATCAATAATTAACTGGAACAGCATAGCAATTGCAAGCTGACAAACTTCATGGACTCAGGTGAGCCTGAGTTACAGCATTGTCTGTCAGAACAATAACAGATGGATGGAGTTTATACTGAAAAAAAAAACATTTCAAGCTGTTACTGTAAAAATGCAACTCACATTCAAAGGAACTAATGATTGAATAATTGCAAAATTAATTTTATCATTGAAATGAGTCTTCAGGTTTTATACTTGTGAAGCAATTATTTGACTGATTAATTGATTGATTATTTACTTATTTGTTATTTATTTAATTCCTCTTTAGACTTCAAGAAGCAAGACTGGAGGTACTTCAGACAATACTTCGTGAAAGAGAAGAAAATCATGCAGAGTTAAACACCAAAAGACTGGATAAATTGTGGACCAAGAAACAAAAGGAAAGAGAAAAAAAAGTGAACTGGATTCGTAAGGAACATATTAAATGTAAGCAGTTTCTTAAATATATAAGAAGGCTAAAGTTAAAGACAGTTTAGTTGTTGTAAGGAACTTGACATCTAAGGAAATTCAAATGAAACTATAAACTGACAATGAAATGGTGTTGCTTACTCATCATGGAAGTGTAATATATTTGCCCATGAATTAAATTGGCTGCAACATGACTTATAACTTAATGTACTTTACTTTAATCACATGGTTTGATCTTGAGTGTAGGTGCTTCAAAAGAAACCAAATACAAACTCAATTGATCTTTTATGTTAGTGATCAATTATCATGATATAATTGAATCAGTTATAAGCATGATTTATTGTGCTGACCTGTGACCTTGGATGTACGATTTCTATTTCATAATGCTGCTAACTGTAAGCATGGGAAAAGGCATGCTAACCTACCGGCACTTACAGTAAGCAAATAAATGACATTAAAATGCAAATCCAAGGTGACATGTGAGCAGGTTGCCCAATTTTCATGCTAACCCATGAAATATGCTTGTGCTTAAGCTATTATTTTCTGCTAAAGTAAGCAGAAAAAAATGCTTTTCGTTAAGCAGCTCTAGGAAATTGCCCCTTAGGAATAAAGGATAATTGTGTGATATAACTGTTTATAACTTGTGTTTTGTATCTTGACTTTCCTAGCAATTCGCAAGTTGACATTAAAACGTAGTAAGGTTGAAGGTAAACTAGAGCGGCGTGATATTACTCAAGAGTATTCCAAGTATGAGTCTGAAGTGTATGGACCAAGGACTAGGCATGGTGTATTCCTGGATAAAGGATCAGAGCAGTATGTAGTTAAGAGTAGATACCTGGATACATATCAAGGTAGGCCAATCACACATCTAAAAGTGCTCTCATCTTTGAGTGTTGGATAAAACAAGAATGGTCCTCACTTTTTGTGTCTGCCTTGTTGTTAAAGACTCACTGTCCATCTTTATCCTATATGATTTTTAACAAATTATTTAATGTTGAATATTTTTTTTTCTTAGTCCGTTCTGGCTTACCCAGGTGGTTGGCCGCAGTATTGTTTAATCTTGCGAATTATTAAAAGTACAAGGGAGATGACCCAAACATCCCCATCATGCAACAGCCAAAATTTCACTACATGGACTTAATACACATTTTTGATGTATCACATTGGTAACTTGAGTGTTTGCCACATGTTATTAAAAAATGACTGTTTTACATGCTTTTCATGTTCTCTTGACATCTGAATAAAACGGAATAAATACTTGTATATATAAAAACACAATATTTTTTCCAAACATCTGTGGAATTTTTTGAAAATGTTTACTACTGCATACGTTCATTATTTAGGTTTGCTGGAGTTGGAGCATTCCCTGCCAGACTTTGTCACCCAGCCTAGAGTGATTGCTCCAAGACCTAAATCAGTTGGCAAGACTGGTTTTATCAAGAGAGCACAGCGTAGACAAAATGAACTTGATGAAGTATACAATGGTAGGTTGCTTGTAAATATCTCTGCCAAACAACAAAAAATGTATCATTCAACTAATGTTTTAGAAGTGCTCTCTGGAGTGCAATTTTACTTTGTTGCATTACTTCAAACAGAAACATTGTTAAAATAATTGATGAAATTCATTTCATTGAATTTTTGATGAAATAATAAGGGTTATGTTTAGAGACAATTAAATTAGGCTACTGACAAGGTTTCAAATGATGTATAAATATTGTATAATTGAATAGGAATCAAAGTTGTGAAAAATAAAGGTAAGGAAGCTGCTAAGCCACTACGCTTCCTTCAGAAGATTGAGAAACCAATCCCACGTCCTCCTACGCCTTCAGTGGAGGTACCAAACCTAGTAGATGAGGAGAAGGAGTTGGCCATTATATTCCTACAGCAAGTCATACGAGGTCGGGCCATTCAGAATATGGTGAGTAGCTCCATCCCTTAGTAATAAGCTACCGAAGAGCTTTACAATCAATCAGGTTCAATTTTGTAGAGCTCAAAGGTTTCTAGACCTTTATTGTTGTGCTCAGTATTTAAACAGATTTGATTTTTGTTTTAATAGTCACAAAGAGTATAATTTGATATCTTTTTCTTTTTTCAAGACCAGTCACACTTATGATACTTTAAGTAAGAGAATGGGTCAGAAATATCTAAATTGAATTTTTAAAAAGGCAATGATAATAACTGACCTGAAGCATTGGCATAAAACCCAATTGAGATATTAATCACAAGCCAGTTGTTTTATATACTCATTTAAAGTGGTAGAAAAGTGGCGCCACAATGTTATTAATTTGTAGAATTTAAACTCTCATTTGAGTTTATTTGATTGAATATTATTTGTATGGGAACTCAACTATGACTAAAAGAGTTTATCTCCACCACTAAACAGCTATCTGCATGATCTTAATCTGCTTTTATAGCCTGAAATGATACGAGCACAGTGTGTAAAAGCTGTGCAGTCTGTACTTTAGCTGCCCACATGTGGTGTATACTACCATCACGTATGAAAAGGTTACCACTATGAGTATGCTGGTATATTCTCCTTGTAATGGTCCGATGACTACTGAAAATATGTGACTTGGTTAAACATTATTAAGAAGTGAAAAAGCAAAATAATTAAACTAAGTTTTGTATTCCTATTTACCCAATTCTCTCAGACGTGGTCTATTCTATAATCTTGATTGCGCCATTTGGGATTAGGGGATGTAGCATTTACACGCTTACCATCAGACTTAATTTGCAATTGCAGACAGTTGCTGCATGTGCCTTGGTACAAGAGGTTAATAGACTTGGTAAAACCAGGGCACATTTCTGTTTGTTCATCACTTTGCTATTTTCATCTAACTTCATCACCCACATTAAATCTTGGTTGCACCTTTTTGGGAGTCGGCTTCCCAGAGTGCTACTGTGCAGAGTGCATTTTAGGACGATGCACATGTGGTTAGACCTGTACTGTATCTTTACATGTAATTTTACTGCCAACATGGCAGACCATGGGCAGACTGTGATACAATATATTTCTGGAGTACTTCAATTGTGTATTTTGTTTGTAAGTTGTGTTTCACACTATGATTTGTTATAACTAGATGTTTGAAGGTAAGGAGAAGCGTCAGGAGTTGATTAATGAGCTACGAAGCACACATGCCTTACAATCAGCAGAACAACAAATGAAGAAACAAGAGAAACAAGCAACACTTAATCTGCAGAGGCAGCGAAGGCTACATGATCATAAGGTAAACACAGTACACCTTAATGGTCTTATACCAAAGATCACATTGAAAATGAAAGAACTATTCTTGAGCATTAAGAGAACACCAATTTTGAATCAAGATCGTTATGGTTCCAATAGATTTTGTTTGATAGTATACCGGTATACACGGGTATAAAACACATTTTGTTCAATCTCTATCCTGATTGACCATAATGTTACTGGTTAGTAGTACTTAACCAATGTGTGAAGCATGGTCATTAATGAATTGTTTCTAGTAATTTTATCTGTACTGACTCTTATTTTAAAGACCAATCCTAGTTTCAAAGACTACTGAAGTTTGCATTACTGAAATTTGTTGATGCAGTCTACTGAAGTATTTTGATGCAGTCTACTGTTCTTAATACAAGTGAAGAATCAAGCTGGAAGGCAGATTCAAACTGTTACACCATGTTTTGATTTCCCTCTGCTTGGGATAGTTTCAGTGTGGATTCGTTGATTAAACAAGAAATGCTAAATTTTCATTATCTAGGAATCCTTCCTGGATGAAGCTATGTCTAAGCTGGAGGGCGAGTCCGCTGGCGACATGTTGGACTTTCTGAGTAAGGAGTTAATTCGTCTGCAGGAGGAGAGACGTATTCATGCCTTTGCCATGTTAGCTGAAAGACAAAGACGTATACGCGAAGCAGAAGAGTCTGGGCGCAGACAGGTGGAAGAAAGACGAAGGAGAGAAGAGGATGAGATATTCAAACAGGTATAAGAATCATTTTCAGAGCTCTCTCCAGAAAACAAAGTCAGCTGATTAAATTGAGCCACCGCAACTCAAAACTTGATGTTGTAGTGTTACTCATCGCTTTGTATGCTGCATACAAACTCTTCAGATGCATGAGGCCCTCCTACCATGACAAGGCTGCAATCTTCAGAAAATATATATGGTTTTAAGAAGAGAATGGCCTTTGAAACCATTGGAGTATAAGAATAACATCTACCGGCAAAATCTTTGCAGTCAGGTTGGGGCAGAAAACCCAATCCGAATGCAGGGCCTCTGATTGGAACTTGGGTCACAGAGGTGAAAGGAAACAAAACCACTGAGCCAACCTGACTCCCTAAGACAGGAACTGCAAGTGATAGATGGATTGTCATGGTATCATGTGTACATGGGAAGTATCTATAGGATACATTGTCATGGTATCATGTGTACATGGGAAGTATCTATAGGATACATTGTCATGGTATCATGTGTACATGGGAAGTATCTATAGGATACATTGTCATGGTATCATGTGTACATGGGAAGTATCTATAGGATACATTGTCATGGTATCATGTGTACATGGGAAGTATCTATAGGATACAGTTCTGAATCTTGCTGTATTTACTCCTTGTAACAGGTTGTCAAGGTACATCAAACATCTGTTGATACCTATCTAGAAGATATCATAATGTCTTCAATGGATAATACAGCTGACAAGCAGGCAAGGCAAGAGATCCAACTGATGGCACAGCAAATTAACCAAGTAGCATATGACATTGAGGACAGGTAAATATTAGGACTTTAAAGGTGTATGGTATATTCATCAATTAAGTGAGGTTTGCGTACACACCATAATATATCTCTGTATGAGCTGTGGTGGTTCTGAGAATAAGCACAGAACCACAACAGCTCATAAGAGAGTGATTCCATGGTATCTCCGCAGACCTCAGTTGATTGTATCACTCTGCAAAGTTTCAAATACTACTTGGTATATTTATGTTCAACATGTACATGTGTACTTTGCTGTGTTAACTCAGTTGTTCAGTCGCATGCAACTAATAGTTAAAGTCTCTTCCCAAAAAAGCTTTTATAAAAATATTCCAAAGTAATCCGTGGTTGTCAGGACATTAAATGTAAGACAATTGAAGGTAGTAGAGGTGAACAGCAGGTTATCAGCATATATCTGGCTTCAATAAAAACAGATTAATAAAGTCATTTAGCTATTTGTTTGTGTTATAATAAGTGGAAAGGCCAAAACATGCAGAGTTAATGGCCCCGAGAAAGAAAATTACAGGGGAGTATATAGAGTTGAGTAAAACTATAATTGTCCTCAATGTCATGAGTAGACTTGGATGATCTCTGTATGTATATTTGGAGTCCAATATGGATAATTATTGGAAGCTTTGCAGCAACGTTTCCAAAATAATCCTCCCCTACATGTTTGTCCAAACAAGGCAAGGTTGGTGTCTACATGGAGCTATCCAGGCTGTTTAGAAGGGGGTTTTATAATTTGCAGAGTGTGGGGTGGATAAGTTTTCCTGTCTATTTTGTGTTTATTGTGAACAAATGTGTGTTTTTGTAAGTTATTTAAAATAAATACTACATGCATTGCATTGTCAGAGAATATAATCATCCGTTGAAATCTGGCTTTTCCATTTCACCTCATGATTACATTCTGTAACAATTGACTCAAAAGCATCTAATATTTGTATAGTGTTGGTTTATTAAGTAAAATCAGTGCAAGTAAAGACTAAGGTTGTGATAATATTACATGTGAGTGACTGAACCGATAATTTATTATGTACAGGAAAACAGAGCTTGAATCAGAGGAGATAGTAGCTGAGCTTGTATCTACGTTCTTGTTACCTGAAGTATCCAAACTCACAGCTAGAGAAAAAGGTAAACCCATGTACTGGACTATATGATGATTACAAAACAAATACAAAGATGTCCTGACTGAACATCGTTCATATTAATACCATTAATAAATGTGGTTAAATTATGTGAGTTTTAACGAGACGGTTCAACAAATGTTCGTCCCCAAATCTATTCCCTTTAGGAATTGAGATTGATGTTTTGATGAATCCTGTGCTTGGCAGCTACATGTAACCATGGGGCTGTCCCAAGGACTCAAATATGTGCACCTGACCAAAAGGTTTATTGACTATAGCCCTACTGTCTTACTGAACAATTTGTCTTGTGATTAACAAACAATTTGCCAAAACAGTAAGGAAAATAAAGAGTTATATCAAATGCTAACATCTGCTTTTATTGTAATAGCTCCAAAGTATAATTTTAATCCAAAAGTTGTTTGTAGTTCCTACTTTAAAAATGCATCTTTAGTAAAGGCTAGATGCAACAAAAATTATCCGTTGGGTGCTGCTATGTGATCAAATGCAGGAGTAAAGCTTCCTTCAAAATACCTTTGCATTGCTTAAATTAATACTCGTATCTTTTCATATAGAGCAATAATTACACTATGAATTGTGTTAATTGAAATTAAGGTTCATGATTTTGGGGGGTAAAAGTTTTTATTTTTTAGTTTTTACAATTATCCAAATACCCAAAGTTTTCCATCCTAGAAAATTGGGTTGTGAAAATACTAGTAAATCTAGATCAGTTTTTCGCGCAGTTTGTCCTTCATTTGTATGGTAAGACATTCTAATCTACTGTTTTTTATGCAACAGTTAAGACCCAGCAAAGAAAGCACTTATTGGCTGCACACAAAATAGTCCACAAGGAAACAGAGCAGGTTATTACCAACTATCCTACTTCAGCCAAAGGTCAAGGGTCAAAGGCAGAGTCGGCAAGGTCACCTAAACCAGGCAGCACAACACCCATTAAGACATCAAGGACAGGTTAGTTTAGCTCTTCACTTCATCTTATAGGGTGTCAGGGCCGAGTGGTTTAGAGCATCGAGTTCAAGTTCTGGTGGTTAAGTCATCAGGCTGTGAGTTCGAATCCCGGACATGACACTCATGTCCTTGAGCAAGCTGCTTTACTATAATTGCTTCTCTTCACCCAGGGGTATAAATGGGTACCTGCGAGGGTAGAGATTTAAAGTATTGTGTTTGAAAAAGTCTTCGGAGCACCACTGGGCAGCTCGGGGCTGTATACTCCCCAGTGAGCTGAGAAAGATTAAAAAGGAATGTTATTTGGCCAATGACCAGGGCACTAATGTAAAGTGCATTGATGCGTTATTGTAAAATGTGCTATGTAAGAACTTATTATTATTATCTTGTTGTTTAACTCTTGGTAACATTTTCCAACGAGCTGACCAATTTGCAGTGTTGGGTGTTGTGGCCCATTTTTTGTAGTGTGTAGATGCTTTCACCACTTGATATCACTTGATATCCTTGAGCAAGATACTTTACCATTATTGCTTTGTCCTTTAGATGGGACATTAAGCTGTAGGTTCTGTGTACTAGGATTGGTAGTAAAAGAACTTGCACATTGAAAATGTAAATAGTTGTAAGAGTTGCTTGTTAAATGAATATGAGTGCCAGCTTTGAAAATTTACAATTTATTATCATGCTGTAAAGACTGGGTCCTCAAAGAAAAGAATTCATGACTTTTAGTTCCAAGATATTTTTGTATTCATGTTCAAGTAAAGGTTTTGTCTTGACTCTGAATTGAAAGGTTCTGCAGGTAAAGCAAGCAGACAAAGTCCAACAATGACCAGTAGGGAAGGGTCTTCATCTCCTGTGAACTCTGAGATAGAACGTAGTTCACCATTGCCTGATGGTACTAAGACACTTCAATCTAGGCCAAGTAGTGCACAGAGGGAGTCCAGTGGATCTACCACAAGTTCCAGAATGGCATCTCCTAAGGTATCAGACAAACTCTTAAGTATTGGTTACACTGTGCTTCCTGACATAATGATCAGAGAAACATTTTATCTGAATTAAGGCAGGGTAAGAGTTTGCAGTGGTTGATGTTATGCTTTCAAAGTCAATCTGATTGAAATGCTTAATTTAAAGAAAGTGATCCTAAGTCCTACAATATAGGTGATAAACAAGTAGTTTCAGTTAAAGTACAAGTTGCGGTGCAATATTGTCTGGTTCAAAAAGAAGCCCTTCATAAGTCACATCCTAATCCAGCGTGTGCTTTCTTCTCCACTCTCCCTACATGCCCTACATCTGTGTTGGACTCTCTCCCCTCTCTACATCCTTTTCTGTCTATTTCTATACCTTTATGGTTGTCACTTTATCCAGCAGGTGGCAGGTGGTGTCTCTCAAGCAAAACAATAATTTCTTTCTTGACTTCTTTCCTGTTTCATGTTTGCAGTGTAAGTGAAAACATTTCCATTGTATCGTAAGATAAAGTACATCACTGTTATGAAGAATGGCACTTTTTAAAGTCCATTGTTAAGAAAATGGTACTTGTGTACTGTTTATCAAATGTTGTCACTTTTCAGTAACGATAAGTAATTGCCTCTTAAATGTCATGGGAAAAGGTTCTCTTTTTAAATAAATGAAAAGAAAGAGTACAAACATTCAAAGTTTCATTCTTGTGTAGTGTGACAATGTTGTACTTTATCATTCATGATGGTTCGTAATTTTAATATTATGTTTTAATGTTGCTGTTTAATATTAATGTTTTGGCTCTACTAACAAAGTTCCTGTCATACACTCTTGACTATGAATTTTTAATCACTTAACGTAAATGTTTTTTATTGCTGCATCACCTTGTTTGAAGAATAAAAAATAGTAAAAATCAACTTTCCAGCCATTCACTCATTTAATCATTCATTCATTCAACAATTTAAAAGTTTTTTCAAAATCACCTTTTTGCTAGTATATTTCAATCAGTATTGATTATCTTCAACTTTGTGTTTTTCTTGGTGATCCAATTGTTGTTTTCCTTCTACTGATTATTATATCTTTCTTTTGCCTTTATAACATTATTAGTTTAATTTGTTCTTGCCTTAACTTTTTCTATTAAGGAGTACGTTATTCAATATGGTTGCGATTGAGTATAAATCCACACTTTTGGCTTGGATCTTTCCATTCGTCCTCAAAGTGTAATAGAAATTTTGCCTGATGACCTCACAAACATTGAACATTACATTAGAAGGTGCACAGCATCGGTCTGAATTTGAATTTGTATTTATTATGTTAATTATTATACCAGAGCTTTAACAAATTCTTCTCATAATGGAGTGATTAACATTTGCTTTGTTTCATGTAGATCTCCAAACAGTCACCAATAGCTTCACCATTACCCCAGCAACCATCATCTCCAGTTCAACAGCAGACAGCTCAGGAAATGCCCACCTCTAATGAGCAGATGACATCCCAGACTAAAGCAGAAGAGGTCTCCAATGACCAGGTAGCTTCATCATTGCATGAAGATGCTACCATTGAGCAAGAAACCACAGTGAAAGATGACGTTGTGAGTAATGAAGCACAGGAATCCACAGCTATTGTGGAACCAGTAATTGACAATACAGCTGACTTGGGCACACAGGAAGCTATCCCTGAGGAGGTCAGTACAGAGGGAGGAGTGGCTACTGAGGAGACTGCCTTACCTGATGATACCCAGATTAGTGCTGTTATATCTCCATCTTCTGAGACTCAGACTCCAATGTCTAGCCAATCTAAGAAGAGTGGAAAACAAACCGTTGACTCAGCCACTCAAGAAGATAGTAATGTAACCATCACCACTGCTGGTATCACGGACCAAGACACCCGACCAAATGATACTGATGTGTCAGAAAATATAGAATAACAATCCAAACTTACTTCCCTACTAGTTGACTAAACCTACCGGGGTATTAGAGCTAGGTGCATGCTCACCTTAAAACTGTCATAACAATGCTTTGTTATTCATTGTAATGGAATCATTCCAATCAAACATGGAGCATTTTTTGAATTAAAAACCAAAGGCATGCTGAATGGTAAACTTCCTTAGACTTGGAATTCTCACAAATAGTTGTTTGTTTGTTTTTGGTTTTTTTCCCTCTTGAATTAGGACAGAATGTTTTTAAGATGAATACTTGTTTGAGTTCATCAAAAAACTCTGCTTTGTGTAAGGTAAAGAACACGCTCCTTGCTCTGTGCAAGTTAAAGAACAGAATCAATTAAGAAAACAGAAAGTCTTAGTAGGCTTTTGTTTCTTTGTGATTTGACTTTGCACAAGATACACATGTCCATTTTTTTTATTTGTTTTTAAAATAAATGCATGGGGGTTTTATTTAAAAAGTGGAGTGTGTTGGCGTTGAATATTGAAATCCATTGTAAAACATTCAAACTTGTTTTTATTTAAATGAAAGGTTTCTTTGTGACATGTTCTTGAATAATGGAACTGGGCATTAGTCTTTATTAGGAAAAGTGCAACTGTTAATTTAGTACATCAATACAAAGATTCAAACTTACACGAGAATTCTTACTGCCTCTTGTTTCTTCCAATCTTGTTTCTTCCAAATGAAAGGACACGGTTAAGAATCTAGCCAAATAAACAGTATTTGAACCTTGTCTAATTCCGTATGATTTTGTGTGAAAAGAAATTGTGGAAGTACCTCCATCAAACTGCCTTGCTGAATATGACTTCTTGTGATCAGTCTGAAAGTAAACTGTGTAGTATGCTGAGGGATTTTGTATGCTAAATGCTTTGGAGTCTCTTTGCTTGATTGAGATGTAAATAACATGTACATTGTACTGTTAGTAGGATTTGGGCACTTTTTATCCTGTTGTACATATGTACATATGTTTTTTCACCAGATATACATGTAACATGTAGTTGTAGTTTATTTTAAATACTCTTAGTGTTTGCTAATGAGACCTTTTTCACGCATACATCAAGATAATCACTCAATTGATGCAAGTCACTGAAGCTTACTAAGGTATACAGGACCCAATGGTAGAATCACAATATGCAACAACATTGACTTATCTTCCACTACATCTATTGAATGAAGCATTATGTAGGAACAAACAGCATCTATTAAGCTAATACAGGTGTTGTTTTTTCTCACATGAAAAATGAAACAAAAACACACAAACTGGGCTAAGCAGAAAATGTTCTGGATTTACTGCCAGTGGTCAAGATTATTTCTTATAATGTAGCGTGATAAAGGTCCTGGAAGTAATTTTTATGCTAATGAATTATTGTATTCAGTCATTAATGAATCAATTATTCATGTCATCACACCACACCTTGATTTAACAGAATGTGTATTCCATTGTTAGTTTGCTGATGTTATAAATGTTGTACATTATGAGTATAAGCCATCCATTCCATGTACAGTGTATTGTTTGAGTGGGGGAACTTTACTGTACAGTTGTTTCTGATAGATTTGAATACTGAACTAGTTTCAGATGGCTTCATGGTTTTACCTTATTTAGTCATTAATGTATAAATGTCATGAGACTGTTTTAAAGTGTATATTGTAAATGTACATGTGTTTTGGTATTATTAACAACATGAACAGTTGGAATCATTCAAGCAGCATCATTCACTGAGTATTGTGGAATTGCTTAGTTTGCATTGTGAGTCATAACGACGGCCCCACTGCTCATCATCTACATATAGTGGGTAGCACAAGTATCTTTATTTATCACAATACCAAGGCATGATATTCTTACTTCAGTCTCGGGAAAGTACTGAGTATACAGTGCTTAATACACACCGGTGTACTGGTGTAAGGGCAAAAACAAATTATATTTTTTATCCCCGATGCAAACTTAACATCTACATGTATTACCTCAGTCTGATTTACGTTTTTTGGCCTTTTGGAAAAAACAGAAAAATTGTGATTAAACAAAACAGCCTGAAATGTCTATTGAAGCCTACACCATGTGTACATGCAGGTCAGCCCTTGTACTTGATAAAATATTCCTACTTTTTTTCCATAGACCAAATATCATGCCTGAATACTTCTGACATTATGTTGTTTGAGGAGGACAATAATGACAACTGTGTACATAAATAACAGTGTGTAGGATTGGTTTGCGCCAGTTTATTGTAACACTTTGAACAATAAAATATGAATGAGATAAATTGATTGTTCAGGTTCCAATTATTTCCATCACTAACACATTGCTAAAAATGTACACATAGTCAGTGTCAAGAATAAGCCAAACTCAAAAGGTGCAAGAACAACTGATGAAAAGTTGAGACCATTGGAAATGAAGATGGAAATGAAGATGAGTATAGAACAGCAATCATGACCTACAAACATTTAACATAACAACACTTTAAGTTAATTTGTCAGCCGTTTCATGGACGCCCATATTGTCACTGAAATTTACATGGAAAGTTATTTGACCATGAAGTGACAAAAGTATTTTTGTTTGTTTTTTAGATATTTTTGTAATGCAAGTTACCCAAAACAAGGCTAAAAGCCACTCTTGGTAAGGGGCTACAAGAAGAAAAATATTAAAGATGAATATAACTTGGGAGCTGATTCCTCTTAAAACAGTCTAGATTGTAGGATGGAAGGAAACATTCAGGCAAGGAACAAAGCTGTTGGAACGGCTCCTTGTTCTACATGTACATCTCAGCAAAGCAAGAGTGTATGGGTGAGGAGAAACAGAAAGCCTGGTTTCATGCTCAAACATTCTGATAGGAGGAACTAAGTCGCACACACTAGACTGGCACATTTACCATGAGAATATCTGTAGACCTAAGGTGGGAAAGAGGATGCAATGCTGATCCCAACCCTTCACCAACAAGATAGGCAGAAGCTCCGGCCCAAATGTGACAACAGTACTCCATTTGGGGGCGTATAGTTGTCTTATACAGGTAGAGAGTAGCATCAGGAGGTAAGAACTTCCGAGCTTGATAAAGACAACCAACTCGCATGGAAGCACTCTTAGCAATGCCTGAGATATACCTCTCCCAACTGGCATTGGTGGAGATGTCAAGCCCAAGAAGGCTACAATCTGGTGCCTCAGGCAATTGAATTAAAATTTGTGCGAAAGTTCACTTCTAAGGTTAATTCCTTCTTTAAACAGTTCCATTGGGTCTTTCCACACAAACCAACAATATTTCATACTGCAATTAATAATTTTGCTTAGCAAAAGAAAGAAATTGCAAGAGATTAATTTTGAGACTTATACTTTCATATGTACTAAAAGGATGGAATTCTGTTTCACAAATTGTTCACTAGTTTTACTAACACATATATATATTATATTCGGTTTGCGGTAACACCATGTGTATATCTACTAGCTTTGTAGATTTGTTCTTAAAGAACTAGGTCTTGCTTTTAATTCTACTGCCGCGGAGTAGATTTTGGAAATCGGGAGACTTCTTAGTTCTGAAAAGAACTGTCCAGCTTATAAGCTACTACCTGGGCGGAGGGTAGGAAATCGCCCGAGACTACTACTTTAGCTTAGTGGATCGGATCGAGGGGACTTCTCATTATTAACTTCACTGCCGCGGAGTGAGTTCTTAATTGGTCTCAATGTTTCGACTAGCTTGCTCTAGTCATCGTCAGGAGATATGTAAATAAAATTTACACAAATGTTGCTCCATTATAGGCCTACAGTTACACAGGCTAGCTCTCTAGTTGGCAATTTACATGGTGTTCAAGCGAGAAAATTACAAAATGTTACAGATATCAAAATGTCTGTCCCAGTTTCACTTGGTTAATTCTGACTGTCCTTTTACATACTGTATGTCTGTTACTTTTTTATATTTGGGGGTATTCATGTGTACACAATTCTAACGGAACCTGAATTAACAAGAAAATCAGGGCAAAAAGGGGTGGTTGTGGTGATGGTCACACACTGCTTTTTGTTTCTACCTCACAAATGATGCAACATGCACATGTGTGATACCGTCTTGCCCATTGAAGGAAACCAAGTGTGCCACAAGCCTGATTTGTAATTTCCTTTTTAATTGTAGATCCATTGTGTTTGAGCCACACAATAAAATGTGAATATTAAAGGAGGATCAGGTGGTTTTAATCTTCACAGTTGTTCTCTTTTAAGTTGCAGTGATTCACATACATTGTAGTCACAATCAGAAGTCCATGGGGTATGGATATATCAACTGATCAACAGGATAAACTACCTACTCCCCTTCACTAAACAATAGTTTGAGTATAGCCCCATCTACTGTGGAAATGGTCCATTGGCCTTTTTCATTGGCTGGTGGCGCAGGACTAACAGCTTGCATCTGGCAATATTCACATGCCTCGAAGTGTGACATGTAAATGTTCAGGCTAGTAGTACTGTACCAGTACAACCAGTAGGTACAATGCAGTAAGGCCACACAGTACATGTAGATGGTTCTTTATACTTGGACCATCGACGGCTACTAACAGCAGTGGGTCATTTAATCAGGTGTACATTTTTTTGCCAAAGTTACAAAGACCAGAGTATACACGGACAAGATTATTTCAAAACAAAAGTCTGCAAATGGACATACAGTAACTTAGTAAGTAACATGTTTTGGTCCAGGTGACACGATTGTTGACATCACTGTCTGTGATGGATCCAGTCAAACAGTGACTCCTTCCCACAGTGATGTCATTGTTCCAGGTGACACGATTGTTGACATCACTGCCTGTGATGGATCCCAGTCAAACAGTGACTCCTTTCCACATTGATGTCATTGTTCCAGATGACAAGATTGATGACATCACTGTCTGTGATGGATCCCAGTCAAACAGTGACTCCTTCCCAGAGTGATGTCATTGTTCCAGGTGACAAGATTGATGACATCACTGCCTGTGATGGATCCAGTCAAACAGTGACTCCTTCCCACAGTGATGTCATTGTTCCAGATGACAAGATTGATGACATCACTGTCTGTGATGGATCCAGTCAAACAGTGACTCCTTCCCACAGTGATGTCATTGTTCCAGATGACAAGATTGATGACATCACTGTCTGTGATGGATCCAGTCAAACAGTGACTCCTTCCCACAGTGATGTCATTGTTCCAGATGACAAGATTGATGACATCACTGTCTGTGATGGATCCCAGTCAAACAGTGACTCCTTCCCACAGTGATGTCATTGTTCCAGATGACAAGATTGATGACATCACTGTCTGTGATGGATCCCAGTCAAACAGTGACTCCTTCCCACAGTGATGTCATTGTTCCAGATGACAAGATTGATGACATCACTGTCTGTGATGGATCCCAGTCAAACAGTGACTCCTTCCCACAGTGATGTCATTGTTCCAGATGACAAGATTGATGACATCACTGTCTGTGATGGATCCAGTCAAACATTGACTCCTTCCCACAGTGATGTCATTGTTCCAGATGACAAGATTGGTTGTTAAAAACTTGTTTGCATCAACAGTCTAAACAATGTCCTCTTCAGATCAGAATCGCTTTGTCTTGATTGGCTTAGCATAAATCGGTTCAGTCCAATGAAATACAAACATGAAGATGAGACTGAGTAGCGCAAACACACTGATCATGCTCAAGATAACTACCCTTGTCCAGAACATGCCATCTGTGATCTGATATAAAGAGCATAAGATTAAGAACAACGTCATAGTTGAGCTTTCGTTTTGTACAATTTATAATATGTTCATGCAATGATTTATAATGAATAGCCTACTCAACAACTACATACATGTAATTTATGATAAACACTCATCCCCTTTTCTAAAAATTTTACCCGATGAGGCATTCACAAGTTAAATTTGAATAATATCTGGTACAATGACTTGCTTAGTCACAAGTTATGGCTTAGGCTATGAGACAGTTACATAAGAGGCAACAAAAACCCATACTTGATTCTGAATGAATATCCTTGGAACAATGATACCAGAGTTTATTGACTTTTCTGGAGGTTGCTGCACAAAAGCTTGCCTCGAACCATGTGACATTGCAAAGCCCACCCAGTAAAATGAAGACCTGGTTATATTACCCTGTTGTCAACTGGTTCTGGTTGTAGTCCTTCTTTGGGATAGATTATAAGGATGACTGTGATCACAGAAGCTACACCAATCATCGCTATACCTCCAGACCTGTCAACATCAAACAATCCATGGGTCATTATGCTTGGTATTTCTCTCATTTCCTGCATAAGATACACCATGGAGATAGAATCCATGGATACACTAACCCCACAAGCATGAGTGGAATACAAACAATGAAACACTTCTGTATCTAGTCAGGACCTAAGGAAATGTGGCATATTATGCATCTTGTTATTATCCCTGTATTCTATTAACATGACTTGGATACTGTTATGATTTATCCTCCAGCAAACTTACACAGAAAGAAAATATTGATATACATTTTAAAAAATTCTCTGAAAGGTCCAAACTAAATCAGGTGTTTTAATTGTTCGGAAGATTTGCACAAAGCATTTTAAAAAGATTGGAGACAACAAGAAATTTCAGGATAATTTTTTCTTGACAGGGTTAAAGTTGAACTTTAGGTAAGTCTTAGAGACTGTTTGCTGAAAAACAAACAAAAAGCCCTTTTCAGGCTAAATCCAAAATAGTTCTTAACCCCACGGCCCACAACCACCAAAACTTTCACGTGTTTCACGTGTGATTCAAATTTCTTGGGAAGCATTAAAACTCAGTATACAACCTTTAGGAACTCACTTGACCTAACTCCCAATCAGGGGAACTATTTTTACAGGAAATAGCCATAAAGGAGTTTGACAGAGTGAAAGACAATCACATATCTCACCTCACTGATATCCAAACCCTACCCCCCACATGGTTAATCATGAAAGGCACTTTGTGTTAAAATCAATTCAAGCTAATTTAAATGTAAATGGCAAGATTGAATATGTGCAATTAAGGGGCAATGGGCAACGTCAGTCAACAGTGCTCAGTATAAGAGGCATCAGGCAATGCTAGTCAACAGTGCTCAGTATAAGAGGCATCAGGCAATGCCAGTCAACAGTGCTCAGTATAAGAGGCATCAGGCAATGCTAGTCAACAGTGCTCAGTATAAGAGGCATCAGGCAATGCCAGTCAACAGTGCTCAGTATAAGAGGCATCAGGCAATGCCAGTCAACAGTGCTCAGTATAAGAGGCATCAGGCAATGCCAGTCAACAGTGCTCAGTATAAGAGGCATCAGGCAATGCCAGTCAACAGTGCTCAGTATAAGAGGCATCAGGCAATGCCAGTCAACAGTGCTCAGTATAAGAGGCATCAGGCAATGCCAGTCAACAGTGCTCAGTATAAGAGGCATCAGGCAATGCCAGTCAACAGTGCTCAGTATAAGAGGCATCAGGCAATGCCAGTCAACAGTGTTCAATATAAGAGGCATCAGGCAATGCCAGTCAACAGTGCTCAGTATAAGAGGCATCAGGCAATGCTAGTCAACAGTGCTCAATATAAGAGGCATCAGGCAATGCTAGTCAACAGTGCTCAATATAAGAGGCATCAGGCAATGCTAGTCAACAGTGCTCAGTATAAGAGGCATCAGGCAATGCCAGTCAACAGTGTTCAATATAAGAGGCATCAGGCAATGCCAGTCAACAGTGCTCAGTATAAGAGGCATCAGGCAATGCCAGTCAACAGTGCTCAGTATAAGAGGCATCAGGCAATGCCAGTCAACAGTGCTCAGTATAAGAGGCATCAGGCAATGCTAGTCAACAGTGCTCAGTATAAGAGGCATCAGGCAATGCCAGTCAACAGTGTTCAATATAAGAGGCATCAGGCAATGCCAGTCAACAGTGCTCAGTATAAGAGGCATCAGGCAATGCCAGTCAACAGTGCTCAGTATAAGAGGCATCAGGCAATGCCAGTCAACAGTGCTCAGTATAAGCTGCACCAGGCAATGCTAGTCAACAGTGTTCAATATAAGAGGCATCAGGCAATGCCAGTCAACAGTGCTCAGTATAAGAGGCATCAGGCAATGCCAGTCAACAGTGCTCAGTATAAGAGGCATCAGGCAATGCTAGTCAACAGTGCTCAATATAAGAGGCATCAGGCAATGCTAGTCAACAGTGCTCAATATAAGAGGCATCAGGCAATGCTAGTCAACAGTGCTCAATATAAGAGGCATCAGGCAATGCCAGTCAACAGTGCTCAGTATAAGAGGCATCAGGCAATGCCAGTCAACAGTGCTCAGTATAAGAGGCATCAGGCAATGCTAGTCAACAGTGCTCAATATAAGAGGCATCAGGCAATGCTACGTAACAGTGCTCAATATAAGAGGCATCAGGCAATGCTAGTCAACAGTGCTCAATATAAGAGGCATCAGGCAATGCCAGTCAACAGTGCTCAATATAAGAGGCATCAGGCAATGCTAGTCAACAGTGCTCAATATAAGAGGCATCAGGCAATGCCAGTCAACAGTGCTCAGTATAAGAGGCATCAGGCAATGCCAGTCAACAGTGCTCAATATAAGAGGCATCAGGCAATGCCAGTCAACAGTGCTCAATATAAGAGGCATCAGGCAATGCTAGTCAACAGTGCTCAGTATAAGAGGCATCAGGCAATGCCAGTCAACAGTGCTCAATATAAGAGGCATCAGGCAATGCCAGTCAACAGTGCTCAGTATAAGAGGCATCAGGCAATGCCAGTCAACAGTGCTCAATATAAGAGGCATCAGGCAATGCCAGTCAACAGTGCTCAATATAAGAGGCATCAGGCAATGCCAGTCAACTGTGCTCAGTATAAGAGGCATCAGGCAATGCCAGTCAACAGTGCTCAGTATAAGAGGCATCAGGCAATGCCAGTAAACAGTGTTCAATATAAGAGGCATCAGGCAATGCCAGTCAACAGTGTTCAATATAAGAGGCATCAGGCAATGCCAGTCAGCAGTGCTCAGTATAAGAGGCATCGGGCAATGCCAGTCAACAGTGCTCAGTATAAGAGGCATCAGGCAATGCCAGTCAACAGTGTTCAATATAAGAGGCATCAGGCAATGCCAGTCAGCAGTGCTCGGTATAAGAGGCATCAGGCAATGCCAGTCAACAGTGCTCAGTATAAGAGGCATCAGGCAATGCTAGTCAACAGTGCTCAGTATAAGAGGCATCAGGCAATGCCAGTCAACAGTGCTCAATATAAGAGGCATCAGGCAATGCTAGTCAACAGTGCTCAGTATAAGAGGCATCAGGCAATGCCAGTCAACAGTGCTCAATATAAGAGGCATCAGGCAATGCCAGTCAACAGTGCTCAGTATAAGAGGCATCAGGCAATGCCAGTCAACAGTGCTCAATATAAGAGGCATCAGGCAATGCCAGTCAACAGTGCTCAATATAAGAGGCATCAGGCAATGCCAGTCAACTGTGCTCAGTATAAGAGGCATCAGGCAATGCCAGTCAACAGTGCTCAGTATAAGAGGCATCAGGCAATGCCAGTCAACAGTGTTCAATATAGGAGGCATCAGGCAATGCCAGTCAACAGTGTTCAATATAAGAGGCATCAGGCAATGCCAGTCAGCAGAGCTCAGTATAAGAGGCATCGGGCAATGCCAGTCAACAGTGCTCAGTATAAGAGGCATCAGGCAATGCCAGTCAACAGTGTTCAATATAAGAGGCATCAGGCAATGCCAGTCAGCAGTGCTCGGTATAAGAGGCATCAGGCAATGCCAGTCAACAGTGCTCAGTATAAGAGGCATCAGGCAATGCTAGTCAACAGTGCTCAGTATAAGAGGCATCAGGCAATGCCAGTCAACAGTGCTCAGTATAAGAGGCATCAGGCAATGCCAGTCAACAGTGCTCAGTATAAGAGGCATCAGGCAATGCTAGTCAACAGTGCTCAGTATAAGAGGCATCAGGCAATGCCAGTCAACAGTGCTCAGTATAAGAGGCATCAGGCAATGCCAGTCAACAGTGCTCAGTATAAGAGGCATCAGGCAATGCCAGTCAACAGTGCTCAGTATAAGAGGCATCAGGCAATGCCAGTCAACAGTGCTCAGTATAAGAGGCATCAGGCAATGCCAGTCAACAGTGCTCAGTATAAGAGGCATCAGGCAATGCCAGTCAACAGTGCTCAGTATAAGAGGCATCAGGCAATGCTAGTCAACAGTGCTCAATATAAGAGGCATCAGGCAATGCCAGTCAACAGTGCTCAGTATAAGAGGCATCAGGCAATGCCAGTCAACAGTGCTCAATATAAGAGGCATCAGGCAATGCTAGTCAACAGTGTTCAATATAAGAGGCATCAGGCAATGCCAGTCAACAGTGCTCAATATAAGAGGCATCAGGCAATGCCAGTCAACAGTGCTCAATATAAGAGGCATCAGGCAATGCCAGTCAACAGTGCTCAATATAAAAGACATCAGGCAATGCAAGTCAACAGTGCTCAGTATAAGAGGCATCAGGCAATGCCAGTCAACAGTGTTCAATATAAGAGGCATCAGGCAATGCCAGTCAACAGTGTTCAATATAAGAGGCATCAGGCAATGCCAGTCAACAGTGCTCAGTATAAGAGGCATCAGGCAATGCCAGTCAACAGTGCTCAATATAAGAGGCAAATTAAAACAGTTCAGCTAACAACCCTAATATATTTTTTTAAAATCTTTATTATTCATAATTTGGACTGAGGTGTGTTATAAAGCCAATTTGATCACTAGTGGACATCTATCCCCCTCGAGCCTATGAGTGACCTGGGGTTGATTTCATTATGCTCATTGCTAATTGCAAATGCCTAAACCAACCGCTAAATTTCAAAATCCATCCAAAAACTTAGCAATGGATTGTCGGTAATGATTTCACTAAGTCTTTGCGAAGATTTTACTCATTGCAAAAAAACTTATCAGCAATGACAATCTTGCAATAACTCGTTAGTGACTGTAAAGTATAAATTTATGAAAAATTTCGCCATTGAGTTTAGATTTTATTAGAGTTGTGTGTGAATTAAAGAGTAAAATGGCACTTTACATTTAGTCTTCACGGTCTTTGACTGGGAGACTTGGGATACCCACAGCGCAGTTGGCTGATCACAACTTTCAGCAAAACAGTGACTGCTGTCAAGACAGCTTACCATCAGTTAGAAACGGAGACTTTCATTCATTGGGGTGTTATTTAACCAGCATTTGGCCTAAAATTAATGTACTGTTATTGCATCCACTCATCATCCTTTCAATTTAATATTATCTGCAATTGATAAAAAGTTTTCATTTCAAAAACTTTTTTAAAGAAGATGACAACTCTTTTGGGATGCCATTATTTCAAACGATGCATCATTGTTTGAAAGTGTCAGACATTTACAAATGTCGGAAAGAACTGTCATTCTCATGGATAAATTTGACAAGAATTTAGCTGAGTTTTGTCAGATTTTATCGCAATATTACAAGGTATTTACACATTTTTATAAAGTTAATTATAATACTATACGAATGAAACAAGTTGAATTTGATTTCACGTGGACTCATTTTAAAAATGAATGCCTACAAATTAAACATTAATATGGGCCACCTGTTGTTATTTTTGTTGCACCTGCATGAAAATTGATATACATTGAAACTGCAATTGATGCATTTCTTTTTTAATCGAACCGCAGCAACAAAGTCTTGACATGTAGTCTACGTGGCAACCATGCAACGACTGACAATTTTGCTTGTGGGTTATGTAAAAGGTCACTACTTTTAGCCACGAACAAAATGTATATTTGCCTTTTTATACCATCACAACTGTGATGACTTTGGTGAAACAAAATCAGCGATGTCACAACAGCGATGGATTTTCAGCTTGTGGTATAGCCATGATCGCAAATGGGGACTTCAGTGAAATCTTCCCTTGGTCAATCTCACTCTGCATTAATAGAATTATTACTTACTTTGCAGCACCTTTAGCTCTGGATAGAATGATGCATAGTAACACTGACAGTCCCCATATGATGCTTAATACAAAAAGACCAACACCAATGCCAAACACCAGCGCCATCGTCAAGTCTCATTCAGTAGTTGTAATCCAACTCTGTAACAAAAACTACAAATTGGACAACATTGTTAAGCATAATGATCCACAACCTTCCAAATTCAACATCATGTTTCATGTCTGACTCTGTTCTACTTGAATGAGGATTGCACTAGAAACCCAATGTGGTATTCCAGGTATTCCACCATAATCAGAGTCAAAACATACTTTATATTGGGTTCATTGCAATATGGTGCTTTATTTACAGTACACCCAACAGGCATCTCAAAGCACTCATTATTTTTGATCACATGTACATGTATGCATGTATATTTGAATAATGACTCCCATTTACAGCACCTTGTAAGGGTTTACTAGGTGATGCAAGTGATCTTACACAATCTGCTCTTAGTGATAAGAGAACTGTTTTGTATGTGCCTTTAAAACAACACACAGTAACAAATACTTCACATCCCATCCAAGATGAAGCAATTATGGTTCAGTGTCTATAAAGTGCCATGACCAAGACCCGAACCCACACTCTGACATTCAGATCTGGAGTCTAGTTCACAAGACACCCCACAGTTATCATGTTATGATTTTGGATTTAGTAAGAGGGCCTTAGACAGGAAGATAAACCTTATTTGAATTTTGTCTTTAAAAGCTTGATTATTTGGTGTATTTTTCAGGATTGTAATCTTTGTTTCACAGAATGAGATTGTTTTTCAAGGTGTCTTGGTGAGATAGAACATGGAGGAAGAAAATACCTAGAATCAACCTTTGAATATTCTCAGAGCATTCATGGGAAATGATGGGTTAGTACATAATGTTAGTAGTTGCTACGCCAGTAGAATGCTGGTCATTTCGCTCCCCCCTGGCAAACTCGCCCCAACAAAGTCGCCCCCAAACAAGCTTGCCCTGTGTTGTAACAATCTCGCCCGACAAAATCACCTCCTTGCAAAGTCTCCCCCTCTCAACCAAGTCGCCACCAGGCACTATTATATCAAGAAACAAGGTAAATGATAGGGTAGGCCCTTAAATTAATGTTCACTGTCAAACTAAATGCATGTTTAAAGTTTTGTATGACCATTGTCACCGTAGTCTGGTAGTCTGGTAGTAGAGACTACAACAAGCTTATAAGTTATAGTTTCACTCTGCCGTATTTATGCAAATAAAATGTGTGGATAAGGAGGGACTTTATTCATAGCTATAGTGTAATGTTACTTATGAAACCATATTTAAAAGCCCCAAACGACCCCAAATTTCTGTATTTTAATACTCTTTTTGCCACAAATATGTGTTACAACTAGAAGAAGTTGGGGGTTTTTTTTTACAATGAAAACCCGCAAAGATTAGGCCTGTCACATTTATTCTGGAAATGTTGAAAAGTGAAAGGAGTTATTGAAGGTTTAAATAAATACTGTACTAATTTGCTAAAATTATGTTTTGGTTATAAAAGCTGATGGTCTATTTTGCTGAGTAAGTAAACAGTTTGCATATGATAGCATGTTATGCAAGCTGTTTTTAGGCCCACACCTGACAGTAAGACATTGAACCTTTGAACTGTGATTCATTGTGACTTCTTCCATTTTTCGAAAAAAAAGAGCAGCGCCCCATCCCCCAGTTACTGGGTCTCGTCATTCTCTGACCTGATTATGCTGAATGTGATACCGTTAATTCTGTTATTTGAGAATTACCATGCTCTCTGATGTCTCAGTGATCCATGACTGCCAACTACACTGTCACTAGTCCCCTCACCATTTTCCTTAAAAGACAGTCCCCAGTCCTATTATAATCACAAGTCGAGCAGAATGTCACCAAAATGAAGCCCTGACCAGTTTTGCATCAACATGAAGAAAAACATTTACAGACACAAAAAGTACAAACGGGTCATCCTTCCATCATCATCCATCATTGTGTCCATCTTTAAAATGGCATAACTCAATTGTCTGATTGTAATCAGCCATGAAGCTGATTTAAGCACCAATGTCAAAAATGAACTACTCTTAAAAAAGCTTTTCATTGATGCCAAATTTGTAGAGGTTTGATGAAAAAATGCAAATACCACCAAACTCCCTAGCATTTATAGGATTGCCGTGTTTACGTTTAAGTCTGAACTCCTATAGTTGCGATGATCGTAACCCTCCATCCTCCCGACGGTCCCTCCATCCTCCCGACGGTCTGCGACCGTCGGCGTCGGGAGGATGGAGGGTTACGATCATCGCAACTACTGAACTCCCTACTTTTTGTTGTTGTTGTTTTTTTTAAACTATAAACTGAAGTTGTTTTATGATAGATACAAATTGTACCACCCAAAACACTATACCAGGGAGATTCTACCTCCATGCTAGTATTACGAACACTTACCCGACTTCTTGTTTTTGTTGTTTTTATGGACACCACCACACAATAATCATGGGTCACACATACCCTTTTCATTTCATCATTGGCATTTGGATTTGGATCGCAAATCATAATCTACTATAGCGCCACCAACTGTTGAGAAAGGTTGCCATTCTCTGTTCTTATGCGGTGATGCAATTGATCTCCATTATATTGACGTGTGCTGCCCACTGATCTCTATTATAATAGAGATCAGTGGTGCTGCCACTGATCTCTAATAGAGATCAATGGATGCTGCACGGTCGTCCAGGTGATACGGAACGAGAAGAAAATTTAATTCATAATGACTTAGGCCTTTATCTCATAATGATTTAGCTAAAACTTGACTTGTGCTAATTAATTAAGTCTTGTAATATTAGAATATAAGTCATAGTTATGAGATGTAATTCATACTTAAACAGTTTTCTTTTTTGACACTTCCGCGTTCGCGATTTGATGCATCTTTAGTTTGATTACCAAAGAGAAATAAATGATAACAACTCCTACCAGTACCCTCCTCATCATACTCCATGCAAATAACAACAGTACATTTTCTTTGTTTAACACAAAATTATTTAACAAAATAACCAACAGTTTCTCTAGTGTGATTAATACTTGATATTTGAAGAAGAAAAAAAGCGATCGTATCCCTCACTGCCGCTTGAATGGATGGCACCCCAAATTAAGGAGACCCGCTTATTGGCTAGAAAAGAAAGCTCAGTTGAGCATTGACACATTAATCCGGATGTTACAGGTTCTTGTCCCGTTCTAGTGTTTTTTGTTTTTTTGTTCAACTCAATTTTCGTTAAAGCATAGAGAACGCAGGGACAATTTAAAACTTAGCTTATATTTTGTATTATCATCCTTGATAATGATTTTGTCTAATATTGCATAACTTCTAAGCATACATGAGAGCACCGACAAGGGGGGGGGGGGGGTAAATTAAGCCTTAATATTATTGGTTATTTAAAAAAGATTCTGTAAACAAAATTATGCCCCCCTCATTTTGGGTGTGTTATATAACATAAATAACAATGTGACCTTAACTAATTATAAAAAAAAACCCAAAGAAATGCCCCAGATTATTCATCCCTTTAACCTCTTGAGCAATACATTGAAGATCGACGACTGCATGCGGATGATCGCATACCAGTCAGAAGCTACAACTGGAGGCTTCGTGTCGTTGCACCTCTCTCCGACTGAGCTCCTCTTGCACGCTGAGCAGGCGCTCTATGGTTATCAACAATAAATCAAGTGGATAGATGCACGCCCAATTTCTTTTGTATGACAGAAAAATGCACAAGTAGCCGCTGGCATTATAAAGCTATTTAAATCGTAACATCTAAACATGAATAATTCATGATAAGTATGCGAACACTTTTAAAGAAGGGGTGCACAGCCGCGTAAGAGGGGAAGGTGTTTGAAAAGTCTGAGAAAACATGCATCCACTCGTTTAAATCCGTGTAAGTTGTTAGTTCAAATCGATGCAGGCAGAGAGCAAAACAATATAAAAGTCACTTGAAAGACAATGAGCATCCGTTTGAATTGCCGTCGGGATGAATTTGGGGGGTTTATATTATCCATTTACACGGTCAATAATAGGCCTATTTATCCCCATGTTTTAGACCCCGTGTCTCTGGATATGAGTAAAGTATTTTATTTTGTAAAAGATCGGGTGTCACTAACTAATTTTTTACCGGTGAGTTATCTTGACCTGTCTCATTAATAAAATGCAAACAGCCGGGTATCAAAGCCAAACTCACTACTACAACAGTTTCAAACAAAACCTGTGTGTGATCTGATCGCATGGGGGGGGGGGGGGGGTGTTTTCATGGCATCGCTGATGACACCACCACAGTTTGACTGAAATATTATTGTCGTTGTTTTGATTTTTTTTTTAAGGCTAGGGGTTTTGATAACATTTAAAAACATACCTGACAACTCACACTCAAGTTCTATCACATTGCCACATTTCTTTCTGAAAGTATAAATCACTGATTTTCACTAACAGTTGTAAAATAATGTAAGTGTAATTACAAAAAGGCTATTAAATTAGGAACTATCATAAAGTTTGTTTAAAAATCCAACCCAGTAATGTTACAAAATATAATAATAATGATAATAAAAAAATAACTTATTCACACATGGAGCTAGTGATAGCTTTATTTGTAGTGTTTCGCACAAATAAAGTGTACTTTATTAATACTATACCACACAGTTTACCAGAATCTCAGTGAAATCAGTGCCGTGCTAGCATACATCGATGCATTTAACTTGCATTTTATTTTTCAGATTTATTAAACCATAGAAAAAAGATTTTCAACGGACATTCTTGATCAGGGAAATTCGGTTGAAAGAGGAGAGCTAAATATACGTATCCGGGGACGACTGCCCGATGCCGGTGGACGGAGACCCCCCCCCCCCCCTAACCTGCTCGTCATCCCTCCCCAATTTCAAGGAAAGTGTTTTGCTTTCTCTCTGTGTGTGGCGGTCGCGTTCTTTTACTCCCAATTCTTCAAGTGCACCAGTCCATTTACCACGCCTTTTTTGAATATTTGATAAACAAGCTTATGAATTATTCATTAAGTCACATGATGCATGTCAATCACCTGCAGCGTTGTTGTACTGCACTCGCCGCCATAAAGCCATACGTCGTTTTGACGCGAGACTGACAATCCAAGGTATGTCACTCAATGTCTTATTTTCTGAATCCAGCCCTAGTCTGCTGTCATCTTTATAATTTAGCCATCTTTAACACCACCATATAAGTCAATGACTGATTAGTGATCAAACATGAGAAAAGTGCTGCACACTTTTGGGCAAAGAAGATGAATTTATGAAGAATTTTAACCAGTAGTTGTTCTCTGATTTCTTTGTTGAATGCCTGTTCGTTGTGTTGTGTTTGTGTGTTAATGGCAGATGCATATTTTTCTGTAATTTGGGAGGAGTCGTATAAACGACAGCTGCCGATTTCAACCTGGTTTGAACTGAGTACACTTGTTGGCAATAGAAACCCGGTGACTTTGATTTTCTTGCACTGTTGTCGAACGATTGATTTATCTGGCTGTTTGGTTAAAGGACGCGAATTGAAATACCATGAAAATTGTATTTTATCGCGAAATTAATAGGGGCCTACATCATGTTTTCGTACAGTATGGTATGGCGGGTGGCATGGGTGGGTAGAGTGCAAAACTGCAGTGCAAGACCATGCATGTTGAGTGGGTATGTTATGTTGGGTCACTGCTATAGAAGATCTACTGTGCAATGGTGCTGGTGGTTGACTATTCACTCTCCAGATAAGTAGATGGCAATCCTTCATGAGACAGTCTTTCATTCAATGACTGCATTAATGAAGGTTTATGGTCACATTGAGTTTGACAGTAATGTACTGTAAAAAACTCCAACCAACATACATATACAACACAAAAATTGCCTAAAATTTTGCCTATTTTGGTATAGGCATGGGCCAGCATTTTTGCTTCACTAACCATGCCATGCGCATAAATTAACAAAATGATCTTAATAAAATATCAATTTACCTTTTGTTGCATACATGATTGGGTTTTCAACCAGTCAAAAACGAAAGGGTGGCCTAGTCGGATCAGGTATCACCCTCCACCATGGTCACCACTTCTACAAAGTTTTCTATGTGTGATGAAACTATCTCCACCCTGTCTGAGTATGCACTCTGTTGTTAAAATCTCAGTTGCTCTATGATGGGCATGGAGTGGTTGGAGTTATCCAGATTTATTTTCCGAACAGTTCTAACTGATTTTCATTGGGCCCTGCATTAGCTGCACATTAAAATAATGTTTACTAAATGCATAATTTACTATATTACTTAAGGCATATTCATTTAAAAAAACAACCCCCCGAAACATTGGGTTTTGTGTACACCGGGCAATTGGCACCCTTGCCTTGGCTTTGCCTTGGGTGCCATTTGCCCCCTCGAGTGTACAAAACACCATGGATCCTATCACAGCAAGCAACAATTGCAAATAGATGTTCAGCTTTGGCTTGATATGTCAGCACTCAGGCTGCATTGTCTTCCATGTTGATGATGGCTGGATCAGTATTGTCTTACTGCCAACATCAATTCAAAGTGGTTGGTTGTTGGTACTTGTTACTTACATTAGCTCCGAGCAAGTGCATGGACAGTTCCATCTCAGTGTGCATGAATGAGCTGGGCCTTAACTTTCCACATGAAGAAAGACTCATCAGCTTCTCAATGGTGGAGTTGAGAGTGTCCCCATTCTTTTTTAACTCTTTCAATTGCTGCCTTTTAGGCAAAGAAGCAACAGATTTTATTGGAAATTACAGAAGTTCGTTATTTAACATTATTTTGAAGTCTGTAAAATAGCCTGGTCTGGTCATCGTGGCATCGTAGTGTTTGGCTGTTTGATAGGTTTTGAAGACATGATACTATTAAGAAGACATGATTTGGAAAAACTTGGTTTTTACCTAGATGATGACCTACATACATATAAGACACAAAGGATTAATATGTTGGACCAGGATGGTAAGGCTGAAAAAGGGCAGGTCTGTGGGCTTCAATAGAGAAGTACTTTTGGGATAGTCTTAGGCTGGCTGGGTCTACAGGCTTGGGGATAAGGCTGTTTGGGTCGCTGCATTTGCAGGTGACTTTCATCATCAGGAAGTTTTAGGAAGCTGGGCAGGTGTGATGTGAAAGAGAACAAGAAGGCATTGGACATGAGGATGCCACTAACTAGTATCATCGCTGAGTTGAGGGTAACATCGACCAACTTGCCATTGCTGACTTTTGATACTTGAGAGGAGAATATTAATATTTGTTTATTCAAATTGTGACTCAATTGCCAACTGTTTAAATACATGTTCATGGATGCACAACTAATAGGACAACATCTTAACATGTAGCTCTGGCAAACTTAGCAAAATATTGGCCCTAACTAGACTATAAAAGTTTTTACATGACTTGGTTCAGTTGGTGTTTGAATCCCTGCTTTATAGCTGTTAGTGGTGATGGTCCCAAACCTCTACGGTTTGTCTCTTAAACATGGTGGACAAAGTTAGCCCACAAGCTGGGCCATAAGCTGGTATTTACCGTACCTTAAGTATTATCCTCATTCCTTGTCTTCACTTTCATGACTTTATCAGCAAGCACAATCCTAATGAAATCATGTCTGATTTTTTACTTTTTGTTTAATCACAGTCGCAACTGCAACATACCTGTCCAATGTATGTCTGCACACTCTTGTTACTTGCATTACTTAATATTCTTTCATTATCATTTATGAAGTTTGTCTGTTGTGTTATTTTCTAACCAATAGAAACAATTAAAACGTAAATAAACCCCTGTATCTCATGCTCATTATTTCACAGTACAGTGGTGAAATTCCTAGTTTTAATACAGATCAAAATTTTAACCTAATGTACTTCCCCCCCATTTTTTTTTTAAATAAGGAAATAGAAGAGTGGCGATGAGGTTTTAAACTTTTCTTTTTGTAAAAGTTGTCAACTCCTGTCCTCTGGCCATTTCGTCAAAGGTCAAATTTCATGTAACACTCAACGGTTGAGTGTATGCATCATGTGTGCTTTGTAATAGATTTGATGTTGGGTACCGTGTGTTGGTTGCATTCAATCTAGTTAGTGCCTGCTTAAGCTTGTGCACCAACACGTGCATGGCTATGAACCCTGAACACGCTTAGCCAACTGGTCTTGAGCAGCCACAGCTATGACTTTATCAGACACTTAATACAAGGTTAACCAGGGGTCGATTTCATGAAGCGCTGTGATGCGTCGCAATGCAAGATACGATGCGTTACACATTGTATCTTGCAATGTGTTGTGAGAATGATTTCACCAAACTTACAATGCGTTGAACGCGTCGTAAGTTCCTGGGTCCAAAGGGTTGTCGTAGGATGCAAGGCTTAATTTGATAAAGCCTAAATGAGTTCAAAATGACGTTGATGCTGCTTGCAAATCACAAAGCCCCGAGAGCCTTAAAAAAAGAAAGGCTGTTTCATGACAGAACAAACCCTCTCGACAGTCTCATCTGGAGCTATGCTTTTTATAGCTCCATGGTCTCACTGATGATAAAATATTAAGACGCTATAGATTTTCCAGACAGGGAATATTTCACATCAGTGAGAGGGTACAGGGAGATATTGAACGTTTCACAAAGGTATGTCTCTTATTATAAAGTGTTAATTATAAAGACTTTAATTTAAAAGTTTGATGTCTGTCATAAAAAACAAACCTAGATAACTTCTCATTAAATTAAATGACAGTTTGGGCAGGGAGGGCAGGAGGCACAAGCTCCTCTGTCTGTTTGATTTTCTACTCAACATTTGTTCGAGTTAAGTTACATTTTGATGCCATCTTGAATATGCTTTGTAAACGACTGTTTTATGAATGAGTCATGCACAGCATAAAACAGTTACATGATTGTATACCGGTCATCCTCATTCAAAAGATTGATTTTTATTAAAAAGTAAAAATGGACCTGATTGCGACGCGTCGCACTAACGACGTGTTTAATGAAATGAATTGTGAAACTTGTCGCAGCTGCGATGCATCGTAGGTCTGCGACGCGTCGCAAACCCTGCGATGCTTCGTTACTTGCGATGAGTTTGGTGAAATCGGGCCATGGTCATGTGATAACCTTTCAACGAATTGGACTGCCTTAATTGTCTTGGGTATATATTAATAACCTGTAACAAAACCTATATTGTTAGTCTTATACAACATTTGTGTAACTTTCTTGTCACTTTTAGGACCAATTATTTCCAGGCCTGGAATGACATGGAGGCTGCAGAGGCCATGGCCTCCGTTGCCCTGATCTTGGCTTTGGTGGCCTTCAAAAGTTTTCTACAGACTTTAAGATTTCCAATGGAAGTGCCCTTTGCAAAATGAAATTCCATGCCTGTTTTTCTTAGCAAGACTTGAAGCAAGAGTAGCCATACAGTGTGGTGCGTACATAGATTGATTACACAAGTGTGGCATAACTTTCTCAACTGCTCATGATTATATAGTGGCCATTCCATGGATGCATTTTAAAGGTCATACTGGGTTTATGTTAATAAATCACTTTCCAAGATGGCAGCTATGTGTGCTAGTGGCTACTCTGACTTGAATATTTCCCACCCAAATACATCACATTACCCATAACAGTACCGGTAGCAGATTCAGATCAGGCTGTGTACATAGTTTCTACAAGGATGTGATTTGCCCCCTGGAAATTCCGTTCTAATTTTCAATTTTGTTTATATACATATTTTAACACTTCTGAATTTGTGTAATTATCATAACAAAACCTAAATGAAAAAGGGGACACTACTGCTGTTGACGGCGTGCATCAAAATGATTATGCATTGAAATCATCCGTATTGCAACAAAGCCGCTAAACAAAACAAAATATCTCTTACAATTAATGACGTCATATGAGTGATGATGTCGGAGAGCTTTTCACAAACCTTTAAAAAACTATACAGGCCTAATGGTGTTCAAAATGAAGGGTTTTTACAATTAAAAAACTGTTCAGTCTCATTTGAGCTCAATTTCCCTATTGATTAAACATGTTTTGAATGATTTTCAGCAAAGATCACTCATTGCCATTTGTTCAAACTGGTCTGTAAATAAATCCCCCACTTTGGCATTGCTGTATTACATGCAGTGAAGGGAGGTAAATTTTAACCTCATAATAACCTTATGTCAATCGGGGACAATTTTACAATACATGTGTAAGACTATGACCAAGACACATTTAGGATGACATTTGATGATGTGGCTAGATTTCAGTATCAAGAAGTGTTCACAATGATCAGTGGTACCATGGTGCCCTATTCATGGTACAATGTGTCTGGGCTTGCAGACTGTCAATGTTTATTGACCAAGATAGCTGTCACTCATGAGTGCATTGACTAGCTGTGTTATCTTAGTAGATAAGGGTTGTTATCAAGCTAAATACTTCCATGCCAGAGGCTACACTAGTGCATTTGACCTCTCACACTCTGCACTAATGTATACTATACCACCTGTTAATTCACACCTTTATATCCTGAATACAATGTGACTTGATACCATGCAACTTGGCTGTTGCCTTGGCTGTCCATAGTTACCATGGTGGTTCATCAAGAACCTGACTGGTAATTTTTGTGAAGAGTCAACCCATCCTAAAATGGTTAGAAGAGAGCCTACTTGTACTTACACTCTGTTACAGACAGTCATGTACACATTGTCTTTGTGACATTGTGACAAACAAACTTACACTTACTGTGTATCATGTAAGAACAGTCAGTTTTTTAGGCTGTACTAACTAATTCCATGTTGCATATCATCTCAGCAGGTTGCTTTCTTTATTGGAGACACAATGCAACATTCATCTACAGGGGTTGATGTGTCAACCCAAGGTGTGTCACACATAGTGTGTGATACAGCATCAGCAGCAGAGTCAGAGGAGAGCAAGCCAACCATACAAGCAGTCACTACTACCTCCTCAGCTGCAGCTGCTGTAACTGAGGACATTCAAGCTCAATTAGAGAAAGATAAGAGATTAATATATGGGTGAGTCTTGTCATTAGGCTTTCTTTAGTTTTTATTCCGTGTTTTACTACTTCATTTATTTCCAAAATGTATATTTTAAACAAATCTTTGAAGTTTTTGTTGCTAGAAATTGTGATAGGATGGCATGGTGGGTGGCTAGTGCATAAGGCGCTGGCCTCTTTCTCAAGCTGTTTTTTTTTTTTTTTTATGTTTTTTTTTTTAGATGAGAATGAATTTACTCATAATAAAAGCAATAATGCTAACTCTATTGGAGTACATCAGGTTCAAATTAATGTCTATAGAAAATATTGAACTGTTGGCTTAATGTTAAACACAGTTAGCTGTCATTACTTAATTTGAGAACTATTTTGTATTGCAGGCATCCGTTGTTTCCTTTGATGGCTCAGTTGTTTGAAAAGTGTGAGCAAGCAACCCAAAGTACTGACCCTCCGACCTCAGCAAGCTTTGATGTGGATATTGAGGAGTTTGTGCATAGGCAAGACAGACAAGGAAAACCATTTTTTAGCAATGATCCAGAAATTGACAATTTGGTAGGAGTTTATTTGAAGTATAGTTTTGAGTTGAAAGAAAAATGACTGGAGCGAGGATTGAACCTGCAACCTCTGGATTAACTTGCCAGCGCTCCTCTATAAACCTAGCTATCTAGCCTCCCGTATCAAATTTTAAAAAATAACTCAGTCAGTTTTCCTTGTGGTTTATCACTTGACATGTGAAATAAAACATCGCATCCACTTAAGGTGATCCCTCTGCTGCCGCTTTGCAGGGTGTATCATAAACGTTAGTGTGATCCCTGGCTATATGGCAGTTACAGGTTGAATGGCTTCTGCCTGGCACCGTAATCCAGAGGTCGCAGGTTCAAATCCCACTTTAGTCAACTTTCTCTGTTCAACCCGAAAGTCTTTAATGTTCCTACTCAGTTTCCCTTGTTTTTTAAAACTTTTTGTTGATTTTACTTCGAATATGGAGAAGACATTTACAATTTTAGTCTAGTTGTTTTGTAAGTCTGTCAAATGTAGAAGTACATGTAGTTGTGCTTCTTGGTTCATAGCATGGAGTCATACTGTACAGTGTTTCATAACATTGTTCAATGGATATAATTTACCCACAAAAAAGTAAGTCCCAAATAGTTCTTCATTGCTGAAATGAATTAGCCAAAAAATATGTACAATATAACTTCCCTGTGTTGATGGAAGCCTACACATGTACATGTATGTGTACCCAGTTAGTGGTTCAGCCATTTTATGTATTGAGTATTAGAGATGTTACTACACTGTACATCCTACTGAAGCAGCTCAGTTCATGCATTGCTGCTGTGCCTGTCCATGCAATAGATACTTTCTAATCTAAAGTGAGCATCAGCCGATGCACAAACTGGAAGAACAAAGATAACCCTAAACGTCTTATTTTAACATTAGTTTTGAGATATGTGAAATGGTGTGACTGATTGGTGAGTTAAAACCTCCATTGACTGGCATGGCATGACATGTTCTTTTTGCAGATGGTAAAGGCAATACAGGTACTACGCATCCATCTCTTGGAATTAGAAAAGGTTAATGAACTATGTAAAGACTTCTGTCACCGCTATATAACATGCCTAAAGGGCAAAATGCACAGTGACATTCTACTTCGAGATGAAAGACAACCAGGTACATCATTCTCACAGGGTCAGTTAGCACAGGAGGTACAAGGCTCATCACAGGGCTCAGATATGACCCCACCCCATCAGTTAACACAACAGGTACAAATACAGGTGAGGTAGATTAGGAAGTTATTCAAGACAGGTTGCTTGCTTGGACCTATGCAGATGCATGAAACGTGTTGAGCTAGCATGCTGCTGGTGAGTTGTTGCTTTGTTGTATCTTTATTTGTCAGTAGTACAGTCTCACATTATGTTGAAGCTTGTTTCCTTGAGCGTTTGAATGATGTCAAGTTTAATCCGAAGGCAGACTGTGCAGCCTGAGACTGTGGTATGTTTGCAAATGTAAATACCTCATTGATAGTTTACCTTGGTTGTCATAATGTTTCTGTTCTTCAAGAGTCAGTTCTTGGTACAAAATGGTTCATTGTTTATACATGTACCTAGTAACAACATTCTCTAACATAAATTACAGTATCACTTCTGTACAGACAACACACAGTTCCTTCAAACCCAACCCAAAATGGTGCCAAGTAGAGTTTTGAATGCACATGGTGTGTGTATGATCATAAATGTAATCAAATATATTGTGCAGGGTAATTTTCTTTAAGTTGAATTACCAGACAACAGAGTGTGTTCTCATTGGTTCTAGGCTACAGCTCTAAGGATTATTTACTACATATCTTGTTTGGTTACTCTGACATTACAGCAGCATCTGCTCATTGTTTGAATGCAATGTTTGATGCATTCATGTCTTTACATTCTCATGTTTCTAATAGTTTGTTATTTATTTCACATCAGAACATTAATAGAAGCAGAAAACTGTTTGAATCCACAGTTTGATAACCCCCTGGTGGGAAGCACTCTTTTGTCCCTCAAGGTCAGATTGCTCCTTCTCAGTGGGTCCAAAATCCCACTGTGTGACCTTCATGGTTGCCAGTTGGTAATATCAAATAGTGTACAAATTGATGCTTGTAGTGTTTAAGCGTTTAATAATCTGACACAAGAATATGTCAAGCTCTTCTTACACCAGACAATCCTCCCGCACCGTCACATGCTCCATTCCAGCAAGATTTCTGTTCTTTGGGAACCCAGATTGGAGGGGGCGGGGATAGGACTTTTTTTCAGTTGATGTACCATGTGTCTTGAATGCATTGCCTTTGCAGGAACTCTAAAGACTCATTTAATGTCACAGGCATTTTTATAATGATGGATGTTCTCATTAGTAAAAAAACTTAATTTGTAGATTGAAGCGGTATATTTCATTTATTTGTTTTGTGCCTTGAGGATGGAGCTGTGTGTTTTATAAATCTTTCCTCCATAAATCTGAGAATGTCGCCTTATGCAGAATTGATGTCTCTTCACCAGTCAATAGTCTTATCTCAAATGCACCTTGACTTGAGAAATTTGCAACTTGATTACAATTCATATTTTTCTACCCATTTTTACCAAACAAATGGAGTAATTATTATTTTCTTGATTTATTTGGTATTGATATTTGAATTGTAAGTAAACCACTGTAGTTTCTGTCAGTTTACATGTATGTGTATGCCAGTTCATTCTTCAATCAATTTATCCCCCAATAACACCTTGGTTCCAGAGAACAATAAAAACCCAGTATTTTCTAACAAATGTTTTGTGAAAGCATAACAGCAAGATGAGCTGATACCTACACCCTATTTTTCACAGTCCATAAATAGAAGTGTATTTTGAAGAGACTTACTTTGCTACTATTTGACTGGTTCAGGTACAAGCTTCACCTCAGCAAGTTCAACCTGTCTCTGCTACATCAGTTGCTGGAGGTGCTTATATCTTACAACAACCAAATACACAGCCAGTTCAAACCAGTTCAACTCAGGTAAGTTTCTCTGCAGGCAGTCGGAGCTCTATTTTGTGTCAATGTTTAAGCATGCAGGAAACATTGCTAGTATTTTCAAAGACCAGTATCCACACTTTATGTGGCCCCAATACAAGAAATAACACACCTGTGAAAGTTTAAGTTCAATCGGTCGTTGGAGTCACAAGGAAACAGTGAAAAAAAACACCTTGTATGATTTCACTGTTTTCAAATATCAGATTTTGTTTAAATCATTTCTCAAAAACTATAGCATTTCAAGCAAAAATATGTCAAAGGAAGTTTTCCAGCCTGACCATCTTGATACCATGTAAAGTTATGTGTGAATCTGTGCACATTCATAGTTTCAATCTTACCAATGTTGTGCAATGAATAGTGTTGAGCAAGTTCAAGCAATCATTGGGCACCATTCACAACAGCCTAAAGTGTGAACCAACATGGCTTGTTAACAGGTGTCTGATTAACAAGGTTTTTCTGTGCAAAAGTAAGTTTTTGATTTAAGTATAGCAATCCAGCATATATAATAAAGCTATCAAGTATTACTGGACAGTTGAAATTGTAGCTTTCCTTGACAATGTGTTTGTTGTAATTGTTGCAGCAGCTGCAGCAAGCACAATTCCAGACCATGCTAAACTCAGCTGGACAAGTTGTCTATGCACCAGTCATTCCACAGGGGGTAATGGCACAGCAAGGATTAGTGACTCAGGCTATTCCAGGAACTGTGCAATTACAGAGCACCCCTCAACAGCAGCAACAACAACAGACAGTAGCAGCGTCCTCAATGGTTCCAGTAATCCATGGCTCTACACCTATTTCTCATATTGGCATCCAGTCTTCAGTTCCATCATCACAACATCAAACAGTGACATCGTTAGCATATGCTACAGCTACTGCTACTGCTGGGGAAGAGTACGATGAAATGAATGAACTATTAAATAAAAGGAAACCAAAGAGAGGAGTCCTACCCAAGCATGCTACAAACATTATGAGGTCATGGCTGTTCCAACATATAGTGGTCAGTTCATGTCTGTACATGTTTTCTTTTTCCCACTTACCCTTGCTATGATGAATGACTGATATTGCCAACTATTTTGTTGTTGGTTTGGTTGACTGCAGAGATTTATCATCTTGTAAATGCTTACAAGGTTCTATATTAATCTGTATGTAATGGGTCATGTAATTCAAACATAATGTAGCTGTGAATACCTGTCAGTAAAACAATGATCTTATTGTTGAGATTCTCATCAGACATAGATAAAGTGCCATATAAGAACTATGTATTGTTATTGTTATTGTTTTAGCATCCATATCCAACAGAAGATGAGAAGAGGATGATTGCAGCTCAGACCAACCTCACGTTACTTCAAGTCAATAATTGGTAGGATTCCATCTCATCCTGTTTTTCTGGTTGATATTAAGTGAATGATGGAGTGACATACCTGCATACATATTAAGTGAATGATGGAGTGACATACCTGCATACATATTAAGTGTACTTGATATTAGTAAAGGACCCCAGTCCTGGCAAGATGAAGGGAGCTTGTCCAACTCATTCACTCTAAATGTATCCAATCCGATACTGATTGTCAGGTAAAGATTAGAAACCATTCATGCCAAAGGATGGTCTTTGTCAACATTCTAAATTCAAACCCTCAATCAGATTTCTTACAATCAATGTGCTGAGTACTTGACCTCATAAACAAAAGGGCATCAACAAAAGTTACATGCGTTATTTTAAGAGCAAATCTGTCAAATATTTAATTTTAAAAAAGAAAGGTTTTTCCAGTCATTGGCAGGTACAAGGGACAGCAGATATCATATTGTTGTCTGTAAAATAGTCACACAAATATTAAGCAGCTGAATTGATCTTGGATGATTTTCTAGAATGGCTAAAGTAACCAGCAGTGATGAACCAATGAGATTGTGCTTTACTAATAAGGTTGATTAATGCTGACTGGTTGTACAGGTTTATTAATGCAAGAAGGAGAATACTGCAACCCATGTTAGATGCAAGCAATCCAGACCCCAGTACCAAGACCAAGAAAGTCAAGACACAGAGTCGACCATCTACACAGAGATTCTGGCCAGAGTCGTTAGCAAACCTTGGCTCACCGACAACAACAAGAACAGGTCAGTAACTTAGCACTCAGTCTGCCTACCAGAGATTCATTGTGTTCAATAAAAGGTGCCATGAAAGATCCCATCCTAGCTTAACAATTCAAAAGTAGTGGTGTGACTGGACTGAAGTTTGCAGGTGACTATTTATAGATAGGGCAGAACAGAAGAGGAGACTGATCTCACTTAAGGACAGGGTTCGAAATTAGCGGTCGCCCGGTCGCCAAATGCGAGTGAAAACAGCGGCGGGCGAGTCAAAACCCTTCCTTTACTAGCCCGCCGGGCGAGTCAAATAATTGTTCCTTTGCACAATAAATGAGGGGTACAGTGATAAAATCCCAAAGAAAGATTATTTTTAAGTTCGTAAAATGGTTTGGCAAGTCTTGACATTTGCTAGATTTATTGTGGCCGCGATCGCAATCACGATTGTTCATAAGTAAAACACGCACGTACGCTCATAACCACATGAATGGTAATGGTAGTGAGTATCCACAGGCCCCACAACTTTCGCTCGCCCGCCGGTAGTCCACGCACGCACACCGCACATGGTGTATTGTATGGTACAACAGCAGGTCCATAGTCCACCCTCATCAACATTCCGCACGCTGTGATTGGCCCGTTTAAATTACCATATTCATAAGAAAGCTTGGCTAGCCTCCAACTCTGTACACGTTCAACTCTGTGGCGCACGCCCACAGATTCTGTACTATACACAGCTTTGGGTTAAGGCTATTTGAGCATCAACAACTTTTGCCGATAGAGGGCGTTACAGGGCAAAGTTCATTGATTTTTTTCTCAATCGTGCGTCGATCGTTAATACGAAGATTTCATTGCAAAAGAAGTTCTTTAAAACTGATTCTCAAATCACAAATCCATGAAAATGGTTGTTGATGAAAAAAGGATTATTAAGGGCAGAAAATAGGGGATAAGATCAAGTCCAAAAATGCAAATTTCCGTGTGTGTGTGTGTGTTTTTTTGTTTGTTTTTTTCTTTTTGATGCTACGAAAATTGTGTGCATCAATACTTGTGGGTGAGTGAAAAAACTTGAGGGCAACCCAAAATTTTGGTTGACTCGTCCGGCGGGCGAGTGGAAAAAAAAGTTAAGGGAAACCCCTGAAGGCTAGATTAGATTACTTTAGTTACCTGCTCTGGGAACATGGAAGTGACATCAACTTGTTTATATCAACAGTGTACAAAACCTAAAGAATCAGTTGGCCAATAAGATTATTCATCCTTGGGATGCAGAAACAGGAAAGTGAAAAAGATGGAACACTTGAGTGTATTGTTGTGTAATATCGTCAGTGCTGTGTGGCCATAGAGTTTTCCTCTTAGATGACCAATACTGAGGGTCTGGAAGTGACCACAAAAAAGAAATAGGACCCTCCCGGGTTTGGTGTCGGGAGGGGGGGGGGGCACAGACACCTCATTGCCAATCAATATGTTTTTTTCCAAATCACTTTGGTCCAAGATATCCTATAAGAGAAGAAACTTTCCAGATTTTGTGTGTGAATCTTCTTGAGGACCAACTTGTTACTTTCTTCCTCCTAGGTGAAAAGGGGGTTTATGTCTTGAGCTTTGTGATCTGCATTCTTGTGAAATAATGAGCCTTGACCAATGGCCAGTGGGTGCTGTAACTAGTCATTGTTGAGAATACATACAGGTAGATGTAGAATGCTCAATCAGGCACTGTAATACACTATTCTGGCAATGTGTGGGCACATGATGCTTAAAGCGGTCTAGTTTATACACCGACCAAGAGGTATGTTACAAAGTTGATTTTGCTCAAGCATGTGCACTGCACTGACATGGTAACCATTTCCTTTGTCTATTGCAGGCAGTGACATGTCAGCATCTACAGCACTTAGTTCATCAGTACCAGTAGAACAGATCACATTGTCAGGGGAGACACTCTCATCAATAGTACGGGTCCATCAGTCTTCAGCTTCTCCGCAGCTAGAGAGTATGGTATCTAATGGGGAGGGTGGACCCCTGGATGATGATATAGGTGATGGATCTGATATGTCATCTAATGATGGTGTGATGGGAATAGACAGTGATGATGACTCATCATGAAGATTACTCTCATCATATGACAATCACTCCTAAAGCTGTCCATCATTAGTGCTATTCTTTACACTTGAATATGTGCCATATACATGTATGTAGTCTGATATACATGCACAAAGGTTATGCAGCCAAAATGCAAAACATAAGTAGTCATGTTTGTTGTGCTTTTCATTGAAGGCAGTTTATTGAAGAAACTGACTTGCAATCAACATCCAGACTAAACTAAGCTGCCATAACTAATGCCTGTATTGTTTGATAAAAATTAAGCACATCTACAAACACATGTATGAGATCAATTCATGGACAAAGCATTGAATCTACTGGATAGTGTGAATCAGTACTACTAGAATGTTGTTACTTTCTGTAAAGTACACTTTTGTTGAATCTTTGAGAAAACTCTTCATGGCCCAATACTACATCAAAGTGATACAACACTGATCCAGTGAGCTGGTTAATGAGACAAACACCAGCATGTTAAACAAGATTAATATCATGTTTTATTTTAGGAATTCAAGTTTCTAGTTCCTTGGTGATGATTGATATGCTGTATTGCATTCATTGTGCTACAGTTGATCCAGTATGTCATTTGAACTTGTGTAATTGACATTGCCTAAAGAAAGATGTAAAGTCAAGCATAATTTCTTATGTACACCCCTTTAAGAATTCTGTGCGATGGAATTGATGCACTTTGGAGTGTGAGAGGCTGATCTTATAGGGATGGATGGCTGCCTTATGAAGCATGGCAGCCAAACCTGCACAATGCAGTGTTTTCTGGTTATTAGGAATATAAAATGCAGAATAATACTACCTTGTGTATTTCTTTATTGAGACCTGAAGAAAGAATTAGCTGTTCCAGCATTGACTGACAACCTTGACACTCAAGGCAAGTTTACAGGGGACTTGGAGGCAACCAACTGCACTGCATGCAAAACAACATGTTGGTATAAAAACAGACATTATCTCTGATAGTGTCTTGCCATGGAGGCAGAAATACAAAGAGACAATACGTCAAGAGGCCACAAAAACACTTCAATCCACTTGCATTGAAAAAGTAACATAAAACCAATTTGTCACCAGCAGATCACTGCTCCTTTGATGTAGTGTTGCAGTTCTGCTAAACTTGCATGAATCTGTAATCAAATCCCATGCACAATGGTGTTTCAAAACTGAGTTGTGTCCAAATCTGTTAGCTCGATTTGCTGTGATGTAAATTTTCTGTCCGGCCATTGGTGGGTTAATTGCAAAATGATGTTTTTATAAAACATTAGAAAATGACTGAGATAGTTGACAGGCTATTGAAAAGGCCCTAATCTTCCATATTCAAATAATCCAATCAAGTGTAGCAATGTCTTTTATTTTCATATGTATCATTGCCATTATGTAGAACCATGGACCAACACAATTACAAATGGTTTAAGTGTTTATTTACATCTACAGTTTTCCCAACATTGAAAGATCATGTGAACATTGAAAAGTGTATCTTAATCTTTGTTTAGAATGCCTGGAGCTGGTTTCCTGTAGTTCACCCCATGGGAATGTCTTTTGAAATGTAAACTCCCAAGACTTAAATCACCTTTCTAGAAACTTGTCTACATTGAGAAAAAAACCCAACCCCAATATGCAACAGTTGAAACATAGTCATGTTAGAGAGGTTGCGCAAGTCTACGGATACTGATGCAAATATCATAACTGTAACCGTTCACATTTGACACGGGTTGGATTTTGTTTTGCAATCATAGAGTTACTTGTCACTTGGGGTCGCTAGCATTCAACAAGGCAACGTCTGGGAGTCAATAAAGCACTATGCATTGCACTTGAAAATATGATAGATGATATTATTGTTATCCTTTTCCCCCCAAACATATGATGTAATAGAGTTACCAGCAATACAGTGGGAAAAATTAATCTGTGCAGCTAAAATTCTCAAAGACAGTATTTGTTTTTCTATTACATGTGTGAACGCCCGTATCTGTTGTTGATGTGCGTATAAAACATAGATGCCACGGTTACAAGTCACATGAGCACACAAAGTGTTGATGTACACATCTCCGTATATGTAACTGTAGACTTGTGCAACCTCTCTAGTAATGCTTATGAACAGTTTAAACAGCATTAGCAGAACAAATCTGAGGAGTAAAAACAAACAAAAAACGTACAAATTATGCATTTGATTTTCTTTCTAAACATTCCACTGCAGAATTTAGATAAGGCTTACCTTCAAGACAAATGTTTGTCAAGAGAAGTTTGATACTTGTTTGAACATAAACTAAGTTTGACATTAACAATAAAAATTGACTGATTTTGATGAAACCTGATGATAAAGGAACTGCTGTCTGTTTGGGTAGATGGCATTTCTAACATACTAGGAGAAGCTTATTTAGTATAGACCCCTTGCATATGCACTGCACCATTCTCAGCCAATGATGGTTTTCCTTTGTCCTCAATGAGGGCGCTGTTTGAGCTTGTCAAGTCATAAACAAGTGGTCTATAAATTGGATAGTAATGAGATGTGTAACCCAGTCTACTTTTATGAATGGATGCTGCAATCAGTGTGTGATGAATTCATTATACTAGGGTGCCATTGTTTGGTTGTAAAACATCAGTAAATATTTGGTTTACTTTTAATCATCTCTGGTAGCTATGAATTGAAGATCATGAAGAATGGCCTCAATAATAAAAGCTATGTTATGGTTGAATAATGGTTTGGAGAATTTATTAAAACTTAACCTTTTCTTTGATTCTCCATTGCATAGTTGAACTGGTGACTGGTCCCAATATTCATCATGTAATATTTCAACACTGAATGTGATTTATATATGCAGGAAGTTTTCTTCTTCTGTTATAAGTATTGTGCCAAAGAAAATTATGAACTTAAAAATTCAAATGTTTTTGTATACATCAACATGTATTGAGAAATGATGTTAGTTGCATAATGTAGTATGCTAATGCTCTGTCATTGTGTATATGCATGTAGAGCTCCAAGTGACAAGGTACTATTGCATACAAGCATTGCATGCACATCTAGCCTAGTTATGGCTGCTCATGAGTGAAAACTCTAGGCTACACTGCACCCTGTACATGGACATAGACGTCACTGACTCAACAAATAATTAGTCTCCTCCTTTCAATTTCATGCTTAGACTCTTCAAATTAAGTCACCTGCAGCGATCTGGTCACAGCCTCTATGCTATTGAGGAATTGTAAGCAAACCACATGGTGGGCTTGTATATATTGTCTAGGGTAGTGCTGAGCCATTTCTGAAGGGGTCAATATACTTCCAAAAGCAGGAGTCCATTGCACTGTATACAAACAGGATACAACGTAGTTATCAAACTCTTTGAACAGAATCCACACAGAAATTCACTCTCAAAATATTAATCTGTTGCTTTTTTTATTCATTATTTTCTTCTTTGTTTTAGATTTGTTTTTACTCTACGACTTGTTTTTATTATTTATAATTTGTTTCAGAACTTAAAAGATGCTAGTGCACATAGACTGCTAACATGTACCGTGTTCAAATCTGTTTATTTTCAAATGAAACAGTGATTTAGAGTAACATGTTTTGTTGTGTTTAATTTGATCATACTATAATCTTTGATTGAAATGTCCAACAATTTATGTTATTGCACATTGTCTCCAGTCTGGATATGCCATGGAGAATACAATGTGTTATTAGTCTAAGACCAGTGTGTCTACCTTTTAGGATTTAGTCAGTAGCTTCAAATGATTTCATTGGTCAAATGACTAGAATAAACAACCAGGCATAGTTACTAGAATTCACTCACTGCCAATACATGGACAAGATGAGCTCTTCCAAATGGCAGATGTTTAGATTCAGTTTGCTAGGTCTGTATTGCCATGGATACTTGATATCCATCCCACTATAAACATGATGCCGATGTCATCTCGTATAACAACTGGTCTAGTATCCTCCATTATGTCAACTCATTTCCAGTGTATTTTGTAAACCAATAAACAATGAAAGCAAGGATGTATTCATGCTTAGTGTACATATTCTATGGTGAAAATATTGCATATAAAGATGCCTTGAAACATTATTGTACAGTTATGTACTTTTGTCAATCATGAAATATGTAATTTTGGAAATAAAAATGAAGCAAACTTATATCTCTGTTCATTTGTTTTCCTTTGCCAACAAGTTTCTAAATAAAATTCAAACAGAATACAAAAACCATCCTTAACAACTGCAATTACAAAGTACACTTAGAAACATGGATTTTAAATTGTGAATTGTACAAAACAGAAAGCAAATCTCCATGTAACATGGTTTGAGGCCTCAGTAAAACCAACGCTGTTGGTAAACCTTAGGACTAAACGGATTTGAGGAACTCTACACTATTTCTGTACTTTTACAGACCATCAACATTGGTTGACCATTTTTAGGATGAATTTACAATGCAGTACATGATATTTTAAACACAATTTTCAATTAAAAAAAAAAACTTGTAAAAATGTTGTTGTGATACAGGGCAACTTTGGTTTCATGTCCAGAGTGATGTGTACACATACTTACATGTCAATCAATGACATAACTAAAGAACTGTTCAGAATCATGTTGCATCCCAAGTGAAGTAGTTACATGTATTTGAATAGAAGCCAAAGATTTAGTATTCATTATTCATGATCAACCCATTCATTGTGTGGATATACCTAGTCCTAGGGAGATGTGTGGCAAAGTTTAACTTATTTTCATTACAAAGTAACCCCCCCCCCTTTAAGAACTGCATACACATGTTCAAAGCTGAGCCTACTTACATGACAAACTTGATATATTTCCATCAAATGCATACTAATTTAAGAAAGATTCACATTGTACATAAATAGAAAAGTTACATTAGAAATCTTGTTTTTCATAAAAACTGCAAGTTCACTTTAAACTTTACATCTGCACTTTTCTTCACACCCCCCCCATATTATAAAGAACATATATCTACGTGTCACATCTTCGTCTCTGTGTGTATCCCCATAGATTCTAGGGAATGAAAAACATGCATCTGATGTAGTCTCACATTAAATAATATTTACACCTACCCATCCCACCCACCAGCCCCTCCCACCCACCAACCCCATCCCACCCACCAGCCCCATCCCACCAACCAGCCCCTCCCACCCAAACACCCACACACCCCTCAAACTCACCCACCAACCCACCATTTCCTTTTCACTACCCACAAATGTTGAATGAAGTATCTACAAATCTTAACTACATTTGCAACATTCTTTTTGTTCCTCGGTCATTTGTACCTTATTAAATATCCTGATGTTTTAACTATAATTGTATCATAGTGACACTGTGACACTACATCAGGAATATTATGCAGATCACTGAGTTTGACTCAATCATGTCAACCATTGCATGACTCACTCAATGAACATTTGATTACAAAACTCTCTGGGGACAAAAATGAAGAATCAATAATACTGACTATAGTGACGTAGCGATTAATTAACTTGGGTGAAACAGCACAGTGCAAATTTAACCTCATGGTATAAATGTTCCCTTTTTCCTTGAAATGCATTCCATGTTTACATAACAGGAGAATTCTCAGTAATTTGTTTGCTATTATAATTACCGGTGCTCTATGGCCTTAGCTTTGCCAACCAAAACATTGTTACATTAGCTAGAAATGACAAATTCAAAACCAATTTGTCATCACATTTGTCATATGACATTGAACAATCACCATTATGTTTGTTCACTGCCAACAATCATGTTAATAAGACAATGGGTTAAAAGTTTGCTTCAATCGCTTGTTGATTGTGCATTGTTACACATCACCCAAGGTTGCTCAGCACAGCACATAAGATGCAGTCACCTACTTTGCTGGCACTTGTAGTTAAGATGGAGTTGAGAAGACGATGGATGCCCTGGCATTCAAGAAGTAACTTAGCAGAAGAGATACTAATAAGACTATCATTCCAAGGCTGAATATCAGGCTCTGTCAAATATAGAACATAATCAACATAATAAGTACACAACTATCAAGTTTAATTCATGCAGTGACTGCAAGATGGTCTTTCATCATGGTCAAGCTCAGTAGTCTAATGGGTAAGAAAGATGCTCTACTAGTTGCCAATGGATTTGTCTTGCTGGACTTGGAAGCATTGAGTGTACAAAACTAACCACACATCAGTGTAAGGGTAAAACAAAAACAGTAACTTATTTTGCGAGTTTTCTTCTTATATCAAGTTATAAACCACAAGGAAAACTGACTGGGTAAATTTTAAATAATTTGGGGTTGAAAAAAAAAAATTGACTAGAGCGGGATTAGAACAAACAACCTCCAGTTTAACATGCCGGCGCTCTACCAACTGAGCTATCTATCCCTATGTTGGTGGTCTCCCTATTTGTCAATATCTTTGTTCGGGGTGCCAGTCAGAAGTCATACAACTGTTAGCTGCCGTGTAGCCAGGGATCATACTCAAGCTTTCTTCTTAAAACATCTCAGATTTATAAACACTAGGAATTACAAGTTGTTGGGGTTTTGTTACCTCTTGTTCAGTGCTTGGTTTGAGGTAGATTCTAAGTGAGAAACTTGATCCTCCCCATTGACTCTCTGTCCATGTTGAATATTCAGTAGATGCCCAGTCTTCCTGTCCTTCAATGAATGCTGGTGATAGTGCCGGGGATTGATTGACAGTACTCTCCACACAATACCCACGATCCTTTACTGGATCAGGGCCTTGAATGAAGAAACTTTGAAATATCTGCAATAAGTGGTTACAAGAAACCATTAACAATTTCATTATTCAACTTGAAGGTTCATTCAGTCAATAGTGACAGTAGTCACCAGTCATACCTTGGCCAAGTTTGCACAAGGCTCAATGATTAACTAATGATTGTTTAGTGACATACATAGGGCATGCGCACAGAAGTTGTAGTGCAAACGAGTCATGTCATTTCATCGCGACCGGTGACTTGACGTACATTATCATTTTCTTATGACTCGTCCACTCTGCACTGTGCTATGAAAACAGCTATTGATTACCAGCAATACGACCATGCCCAGTAGGCTGGTTCAATATAGTCGACTAGCATAGTCAAACTATGGTCAACTAAACAGAGTTCAGACTAGCTTAGTCAAACTATGGTCAACGATAGTCCTTGCTCGAACTTGACCCCTGATGTAAACCCTTGACATAGGACTGTATCTATGTACAGCACAGACAAAGAATCCTACCCTGACTGATGGATCAATCAAGGATCTTGTCAAGAAAAGTGAATTTGTGAGGATTCATTTTCCGATAAATTTCAACAAATACTTGCAGTATGTAGTTTGCAGGTCCTACATGTATGTATGCATTGGTTGTGCACATAGGGTTTGGGCTACTTCCATCTCAATGTATGCAACTTCACCTAAATTATTTCATTTCACAATTGTGCACAAAATAATATTAAAAATTACAAGAGCTTCATATATTCTCATTACTATCTCCTGTGGGCTTCTGAAAAGGATTGAAACCAGTCTGAGTAAAGTAAGGTTGTGTACCACAGCTGGAACAAACAGAATATTAGATTAATAAATATTCAAACTATAAGTAAAACATTCTGAATGGGTCGTACTTGAGTAGTGTCATGGCTATTTCAGACAAATTGGTGTTGATAAGCCTCAAATGGAGTCCAAGCTCATATTAAAACATTGTCTTCATTCACAATCAAAACAAAGTTTGCATTTTCATCTTCAAAAGACATGAGATCACACAGCCTGTGATATTTTGATAACCCTGACTTCTACTATTAGTACACAGAAGGCATAGTGTCAGAATCATTCTATTACCATTGATTGGGTTTGTTTTAGATACCTGGTCATTGCTGTCTGTTTTACACTGGTTCTTTGTATCATCTGACTCTTTCAGTTCAACTGATGTGAGATTACCAGTGAAGTATCCCAGTAAGCGCTGGATGAATCTTGTCATGGAGTTTGTTTCCCCGTCAAACACTCCAACATAACTTGGATATACAGAGTTGGCTGTTTCAATCAAACAGATCAAGAGTCAACATACACATTAATACCATGTATTTACCATCTAATGCAATCATGTCATTAATACCATGTATTTACCATCTAATGCAATCATGTCACATGCTGATTTTATTTACCTGTTTGCTTTATTTTGCAAAACACTAACCCAATTGAGGATATTGGCATGGGTGATTGGAACATGATAATTTCTGTATGATCATAACATTGCTTCAAAAAATAAAGGAAACATAATTTTTGTTTTGTTACAGAAACACAGATAGAAAGGTTGCACAGTAAATGCAGAAACACAGATAGAAAGGTTGCACAGTAAACGCAGAAACACAGATAGAAAGGTTGCACAGTAAACGCAGAAACACAGATAGAAAGGTTGCACAGTAAACGCAGAAACACAGATAGAAAGGTTGCACAGTAAACGCAGAAACACAGATAGAAAGGTTGCACAGTAAACACAGATAGAAAGGTTGCACAGTAAACGCAGAAACACAGATAGAAAGGTTGCACAGTAAACGCAGAAACACAGATAGAAAGGTTGCACAGTAAACGCAGAAACACAGATAGAAAGGTTGCACAGTAAACGCAGAAACACAGATAGAAAGGTTGCACAGTAAACGCAGAAACACAGATAGAAAGGTTGCACAGTAAACGCAGAAACACAGATAGAAAGGTTGCACAGTAAATGCAGAAACACAGATAGAAAGGTTGCACAGTAAACGCAGAAACACAGATAGAAAGGTTGCACAGTAAACGCAGAAACACAGATAGAAAGGTTGCACAGTAAACGCAGAAACACAGATAGAAAGGTTGCACAGTAAACGCAGAAACACAGATAGAAAGGTTGCACAGTAAACGCAGAAACACAGATAGAAAGGTTGCACAGTAAACGCAGAAAAGGATTGATTCATGTGATGACTTTTATGTTGACCTTTTTGATGGAATGAAAGTAGGTCAAATCGTGTCATATGACTGCTGTGGTCGTCCTTTGATTGGTACAATTGTTGCACAGCTCAGGTATACATTAGTAACTCTTTGAAAGTATGTGTTTAAAAAACACTCACTTGCAGGACTTATTTGATTGAGGCATGGCTATCAAATCACTAAAAGAACTGGACCCTGGTCAGTGGACCAGTGGGTATTTCAAGTCCTATTCATTACACTGCCATTAATGGCTTCAATTGTAGCCAACACCCAGAACATAGACTGAGCCATAACCTTCATCCCTTATGCATTGGCCAAATAATAACTGCAACAGTGTGGCCAAAGTCAGAAACAGTCAATTTCATCTACTGCAGCACTTTGGAATGCTGCATTGTGCATTTTGTGTGTGGTGTGTGTTGTGTTGGCTCCCAGCCCTACACACATTCATTGGGACAGTTGCTACTGTGGTTGGAACACAGTCTATTACCAACAAATTATTAGTGATTAAACATCATTCCTCCCCAGTACAAGTGACATATTATTAATCATTACATTCCAATCAATTATCAAAACATCTTACATAGAGATGATGCTTCAGTCGGAGATACGATGGAGCGGAACAAACTACAGTTTGCTCTGATCAGGAAACAGTACAGCATATCATTAACCTGCAATATTGCATAAAACAAACACTTTGTCAATGTTTGAAGACAACAAATGTATTTTGCTACAGTTAATGATAGCTATTGACAGCATTGGAACTTCACAAATTAATACACCGTTTTTAAATGAGAGCTTTTAAAAGTTATGACACATGAATGGTCATGGTGGAGAAAACTTGTGAACAAGTCCCAAGGGAAACTTACTTTTATCAATTTGATACCATTACCATTTTTCCCGACATTTTTTTCATCTGAAATACTAAAAAGTGCACGAAAATTTTCCCACACAAATACAAATGCAAAATGAACGTGCACAGTAGGCTGTGGTTTCTTGACAATGCACTGCCTAAGTTGATGACATTTTCACAGGTTTGTCATCTGGTATGTTTATTACAGACTAGAGGGTTGGAATTTAGGATGTGTTGTAAAACAATCAAGAAGCAAGAGTTTACAACTGAAATTGCTACAAGCAAAGATCTTGAATTAAGTTTAATCCAATACATTTTGGATGGAATGGAGCAATGTGTATAGGCTTCAGGGAACCATTTTGTCAATCAATTTTGCATAGCAACTGATTCAGACTGAACTTGTTGTGTGCACACTGACTGCTAACATTGAGTAGCAATGAGTAGCTGATACATTTTGTGTAGCATTTTGCTCTGCTAGACAAGGTGAGTGGTTCAATGGGCTTATGGGCTGATGCTGTGTTGATCTAGAGTCCATACAGAACTGTGGTCTTATCACAGCATGATTGGTAGATATGAATGCTGCTTAAGTTTCACAACTTCATTTTGGTGTATACTTGCAATTAAAATACAAATTGATGTAACTTACAATTGTAGCATTAGCTTGGATGAGCTCTGCATCTGTAGCGCCTGGCCTGGCTAATGTATACAGAGCACGAGATACAGTGGTGGCAATGGATGCTAGCTCCTTCAGGAGAAAACAAAATCAACAAACAAATATTCTGATAAAAAAGTCAAACAAATAAGAAAATGTGCACTTAGATTGTTTGGATGCATCTGAAAAAGTGTTATGGTACTATCCAAAAACTGACACTTTGGTCCATGTTACACAACACAAACTGAAGCAAAAACAAACTGAGGAAATGTGCACTATAAAGAACATTTAAAAAATAACAGTTTATATTCTAAACAACTAGAAAAGGGTCCCTGGCGAATTTCTAGAGTTGTAAGAAACACGTAATTACTCTATTTCTGCCACTGAGTGGTTAATATAACACCTGGAGTATTTCTAGAGTAGTTTGATATTACTCTAATTCTGTCAGGTCTACTGAGTGGATAAGTTAACAGCTGCAGCATTTCTAGAGCAGTTTGATATTACTCTATTTCTGTCAGGTCTACTGAGTGGATAAGTTAACAGCTGCAGCATTTATAGAGTAGTTTGATATTACTCTATTTCTGTCAGGTCTACTGAGTGGATAAGTTAACACCTGGAGCATTTCTAGAGTAGTTTGATATTACTCTATTTCTGTCAGGTCTCCTGAGTGGATAAGATAACAGCTGCAGCATTTCTAGAGTAGTTTGATATTACTCTATTTCTGTCAGGTCTACTGAGTGGATAAGTTAACACCTGGAGCATTTCTAGAGTAGTTTGATATTACTCTATTTCTGTCAGGTCTACTGAGTGGATAAGTTAACACCTGGAGCATTTCTAGAGTAGTTTGATATTACTCTATTTCTGTCAGGTCTCCTGAGTGGATAAGATAACAGCTGCAGCATTTCTAGAGTAGTTTGATATTACTCTATTTCTGTCAGGTCTACTGAGTGGATAAGTTAACACCTGGAGCATTTCTAGAGTAGTTTGATATTACTCTATTTCTGTCAGGTCTACTGAGTGGATAAGTTAACACCTGCAGCATTTCTAGAGTAGTTTGATATTACTCTATTTCTGCCAGGTATACTGAGTGGATAAGATAACACCTGGAGCATTTCTAGAGTAGTTTGATATAACTCTATTTCTGCCAGGTCTACTGAGTGGATAAGATAACAGCTGCAGCATTTCTAGAGCAGTTTGATTTTACTCTAATTCTGTCAGGTCTACTGAGTGGATAAGTTAACAGCTGCAGCATTTCTAGAGTAGTTTGATATTACTCTATTTCTGTCAGGTCTACTGAGTGGATAAGTTAACAGCTGCAGCATTTCTAGAGTAGTTTGATATTACTCTATTTCTGTCAGGTCTACTGAGTGAATAAGATAACAGCTGCAGCATTTTTAGAGTAGTTTGATATTACTCTATTTCTGTCAGGTCTACTGAGTGGATAAGATAACAGCTGCAGCATTTCTAGAGTAGTTTGATATTACTCTATTTCTGCCAGGTCTACTGAGTGGATAAGTTAACACCTGGAGCATTTCTAGAGTAGTTTGATATTACTCTATTTCTGCCAGGTCTACTGAGTGGATAAGATAACAGCTGCAGCATTTCTAGAGCAGTTTGATTTTACTCTAATTCTGTCAGGTCTCCTGAGTGGATAAGATAACAGCTGCAGCATTTCTAGAGTAGTTTGATATTACTCTATTTCTGTCAGGTCTACTGAGTGGATAAGTTAACACCTGGAGCATTTCTAGAGTAGTTTGATAATACTCTATTTCTGTCAGGTCTACTGAGTGGATAAGTTAACACCTGCAGCATTTCCAGGTCTACTGAGTTGATAAGATAACAGCTGCAGCATTTCTAGAGCAGTTTGATATTACTCTATTTCTGTCAGGTCTACTGAGTGGATAAGATAACAGCTGCAGCATTTCTAGAGTAGTTTGATATTACTCTATTTCTGCCAGGTCTACTGAGTGGATAAGTTAACACCTGGAGCATTTCTAGAGTAGTTTGATATTACTCTATTTCTGCCAGGTCTACTGAGTGGATAAGATAACAGCTGCAGCATTTCTAGAGCAGTTTGATTTTACTCTAATTCTGTCAGGTCTCCTGAGTGGATAAGATAACAGCTGCAGCATTTCTAGAGTAGTTTGATATTACTCTATTTCTGTCAGGTCTACTGAGTGGATAAGTTAACACCTGGAGCATTTCTAGAGTAGTTTGATAATACTCTATTTCTGTCAGGTCTACTGAGTGGATAAGTTAACACCTGCAGCATTTCCAGGTCTACTGAGTTGATAAGATAACAGCTGCAGCATTTCTAGAGCAGTTTGATATTACTCTATTTCTGTCAGGTCTACTGAGTGGATAAGATAACACCTGCAGCATTTCTAGAGCAGTTTGATATTACTCTAATTCTGTCAGGTCTACTGAGTGAATAAGATAACAGCTGCAGCATTTCTAGAGCAGTTTGATATTACTCTATTTCTGTCAGGTCTACTGAGTGGATAAGATAACAGCTGCAGCATTTCTAGAGCAGTTTGATATTACTCTATTTCTGTCAGGTCTACTGAGTGGATAAGATAACAGCTGCAGCATTTCTAGAGCAGTTTGATATTACTCTATTTCTGTCAGGTCTACTGAGTGGATAAGATAACAGCTGCAGCATTTCTAGAGCAGTTTGATATTACTCTATTTCTGTCAGGTCTACTGAGTGGATTAGATAACAGCTGCAGCATTTCTAGAGCAGTTTGATATTACTCTATTTCTGTCAGGTCTACTGAGTTGATAAGATAACACCTGCAGCATGATTAGTTTGATATTACTCTATTTCTGTCAGGTCTACTGAGTGGATAAGTTAACACCTGGAGCATTTCTAGAGTAGTTTGATATTACTCTATTTCTGTCAGGTCTACTGAGTGGATAAGATAACAGCTGCAGCATTTCTAGAGCAGTTTGATTTTACTCTAATTCTGTCAGGTCTACTGAGTGGATAAGTTAACAGCTGCAGCATTTCTAGAGTAGTTCGATATTACTCTATTTCTGTCAGGTCTACTGAGTGGATAAGTTAACAGCTGCAGCATTTTTAGAGTAGTTTGATATTACTCTATTTCTGTCAGGTCTACTGAGTGGATAAGATAACAGCTGCAGCATTTCTAGAGCAGTTTGATATTACTCTAGTTCTGTCAGGTCTACTGAGTGGATAAGATAACAGCTGCAGCATTTCTAGAGTAGTTTGATATTACTCTATATCTGCCAGGTCTACTGAGTGGATAAGTTAACACCTGAAACATTTCTAGAGTAGTTTGATATTACTCTATTTCTGCCAGGTCTACTGAGTGGATAAGATAACAGCTGCAGCATTTCTAGAGCAGTTTGATTTTACTCTAATTCTGTCAGGTCTCCTGAGTGGATAAGATAACAGCTGCAGCATTTCTAGAGTAGTTTGATATTACTCTATTTCTGTCAGGTCTACTGAGTGGATAAGTTAACACCTGGAGCATTTCTAGAGTAGTTTGATATTACTCTATTTCTGTCAGGTCTACTGAGTGGATAAGTTAACACCTGCAGCATTTCCAGGTCTACTGAGTTGATAAGATAACAGCTGCAGCATTTCTAGAGCAGTTTGATATTACTCTAATTCTGTCAGGTCTACTGAGTGAATAAGATAACAGCTGCAGCATTTCTAGAGCAGTTTGATATTACTCTATTTCTGTCAGGTCTACTGAGTGAATAAGATAACAGCTGCAGCATTTCTAGAGCAGTTTGATATTACTCTATTTCTGTCAGGTCTACTGAGTGGATAAGATAACACCTGCAGCATGATTAGTTTGATATTACTCTATTTCTGTCAGGTCTACTGAGTGGATAAGTTAACACCTGGAGCATTTCTAGAGTAGTTTGATATTACTCTATTTCTGTCAGGTCTCCTGAGTGGATAAGATAACAGCTGCAGCATTTCTAGAGCAGTTTGATATTACTCTATTTCTGTCAGGTCTACTGAGTTGATAAGATAACACCTGCAGCATGATTAGTTTGATATTACTCTATTTCTGTCAGGTCTACTGAGTGGATAAGTTAACACCTGGAGCATTTCTAGAGTAGTTTGATATTACTCTATTTCTGTCAGGTCTACTGAGTGGATAAGATAACAGCTGCAGCATTTCTAGAGTAGTTTGATATTACTCTATTTCTGTCAGGTCTACTGAGTGGATAAGATAACAGCTGCAGCATTTCTAGAGTAGTTTGATATTACTCTATTTCTGTCAGGTCTACTGAGTGGATAAGATAACAGCTGCAGCATTTCTAGAGTAGTTTGATATTACTCTATTTCTGCCAGGTCTACTGAGTGGATAAGATAACAGCTGCAGCATTTCTAGAGCAGTTTGATATTACTCTACTTCTGTCAGGTCTACTGAGTGGATAAGATAACACCTGCAGCATTTCTAGATTAGTTTGATATTACTCTAATTCTGTCAGGTCTACTGAGTGGATAAGATAACAGCTGCAGCATTTCTAGAGCAGTTTGATATTACTCTATTTCTGTCAGGTCTACTGAGTGGATATGATAACACCTGCAGCATTTCTAGATTAGTTTGATATTACTCTAATTCTGTCAGGTCTACTGAGTGGATAAGATAACAGCTGCAGCATTTCTAGAGCAGATTTGATATTACTCTATTTCTGCCAGGTCTACTGAGTGGATAAGATAACAGCTGCAGCATTTCTAGAGTAGTTTGATATTACTCTAATTCTGTCAGGTCTACTGAGTGGATAAGATAATAGCTGCAGCATTTCTAGAGTAGTTTGATATTACTCTAATTCTGTCAGGTCTACTGAGTGGATTAGATAACAGTTGCAGCATTTCTAGAGTAGTAATTTGATAAGAAGCCATAGGATGGGTTCAGGTCAGGTCTTAATGGCTAGAAACTGAAAATTCAAATTGACTTCTGACTATTTATAATCATCGGTAAGATAGGAGTTTATGTATCAGAGATTGAATCCAGTTCTTTACTCCACTATGCAGGATTGCAAGAGTTAATGCAAAATGTACATCAAAAAATGATCACATTACTTACTGTTGCCAATGGAAATACTGTAGAGTTGTCAATCTCTTCATATTGTAGTAGTTTAGCAGTGTCGAATCTGCTATTATAAAACCTGCATTGAATGAACAAAGCACATCACTAAATTACTACCACATTAACAATAATGACAAAACATCCCCAGACTGTCTTTGAGTGGTTGGGAGCTCTGCCCATTGATGGCATGTATTCTTACTAGCCATTGGTACATCAGTGTAGACCTTCCAGTACCCTGAATACTCATTGTCACAAACTACAGAAGGAGAGATAGTCAGCAATGTTCATCGAGAGACGTATTCAGTCCGTCTGTGTCTCAAGAAATGGTTTTGGCTATAGCTATTACCTCTTTAGTAAGGGCTGAAAAGAACCACTAAATGCATGTTGTTTAGAATGATGGTCATCTCGCCATTACAAAATTTGCTCACTTCAAAGTTGCCGACAACACAATAACCCCAGCAAGCCCCCTCACTGTTTGAACGATCTTGACCCCTTACAAAGTCATCACCTAACACAGTCACCCACCAAACAAATAACCCCTATACAAAGTAGACCACTGCTGTTTTAAAAGCTGAATGAGTTCTGTTGTTCTTTTTCAGGTTTTGTTTTGTTTCTGTGAGGTGTGATAAACATAGCAATCTTCAGTACGGAGCCTGTTTCTGTGTCATGGGATGTAGCAGCGACTGTTTTGACTGAAACAATGATTGTTTAACCCTAGCAGTGTCGTGAGCTGATTAAATCAGCCCAATTTCAGACAGTGTATTGGCGGGGCCAATTAAATTGACCGTATTATAATGCATTGGTCTTAGTTACAAAACACCTTATGACCTTAAACAACCTTTATGAAAGTTCAAATTGTGACCAAAATAAAGTTTGAGAAGTCAGCGTTGAACTTGTGTATGCATTGATTCTAGAATCTTTATCTGCACTTAAAACAAATAGTAGTAATTTACAGCTTAAACTGCACAACATCACATTTATTTGGTACAGGGCATGTAGTAAACTTTGTGAAACTTTGAAAGGGTTCAGTGTCTTTTAAGTCTAGGTCAGATTGTGCCACCAAAGAACAGCAACAATTTGATTGAAATCATTATCAATACTAGCGGGTGACATTGTTATGGAGATTTTTGTAGTGGATGACTTTGTAGTGTGTAACATTGCTAGTGGGTGACTTTGCCAGTAGGTGACATTGGTGGAGGGAGACTTTGTTAGTGTGACTTTGTTAGTGTGACTTTGTTAGTGTGACTTTGTTAGTGGGACTTTGTTACTGTGACTTTGTTACTGTGACTTTGCTGGAGGGAGTGTGTGTAGTCAGTAACTTTATTAGTGGGTGATTTTGCTAATGGGTGACTTTACCAAGTGTATGAGTTTGCTAATTGGTGACTTGGCTAGTGGATGACTTGGTTAGTGGATGACTTGGTTAGTGGATGACTTGGTTAGTGGATGACTTGGTTAATGGATGACTTGGTTAGTGGGTATATATTAAGATACTCTCTTATCTTACCTGTTGCGATATTCCTTTTCATGATCTGTCAGCACGATGCCCGGTACCTTGACTCCAGTACGAAGGAATCTATGGAATGATGAAGGGGGCAGTGGCTGACTGGGACTTGATTTGTTTATCATGATGTCACTTCCAGATATTGAGTTCTGCAGTTTTTTCAATAAGTTATCAGTCTGCAAGACAAGAATTACATTAACCTTATCAAAAACTCATAGCTTCCTGATGGGATGACGTGAGCTAGTAATCAGACATACACTGACCAAGTAGTTTGAAATTCTCTATATAAATTACCTCACTCATAATAATATAAAATCAAAAGTGCCGTAGAAAACCAGCGCAACATATGCCCAGGTAGGTTTCAACATGTATGTGTAGTGATCCAGCAGTTGGGTAAGTAAGTGGTGCTAATTGAACATACCTGTTGTTTTGTCTGTTGATCTTGTTGTGTGACTGGGTCTGTATGCGCAAACAGTTTTCCATCCAAAGCTAGTCCAAGTTGATTCAGTTCTAGGTAATATGCAATGTTATCTACATCAACAAATGCTGGTTGACTCATTGCATCATTTTCTTTGAATGGAAACTGCCCTCTTCTCATGTCATACACCATTCGTGATGATCCAATGTAATCATAGCTCTCCTATAAAAAAACAAAAAACAAATAAATAAATCAATACAAATTAACAGATGCCAACACGCATAGCTATGAATGCCTAATGCTATAGCCAACTCAGTCCAATTTCATGGCTTTGCTTACTGCCAAATTCTGCACTAATGATCACCATTCTTTGCTTGCAGAACAAGCGCTGAATTTCTGTGGCAGCTGTGTAATAAGTGAAGAATGCCTAGTAATGTTGAGTACGCAAGGGCACAACAGCTTGACGTAGGTGCAGAATTCTCTGCTTACAGTAAACAAAGCCATGAAATCAGACCCTGGTCTTAAACAGCTGCAGCTGTGTCTTTATCAGTCATTTAATACCTGCTAAACATGGTCATGGTTTTAACCAATAGGTCTGCCTAAACTGTCTAGCTATTTATGAATACAAGGTTAAATTAGTATATTTACTTCTGGCTCATCATAGAAGAAAAACCAAACAACACCAAAGTTTTCTTTGGAGGAAAGTCAGTGTCACAAAATCTCATTTTGATCCTAGACTTTCATTCCGTGATTTGTCAACAACAAAAACATGACGAACCATCTCAGTAGTACGTTCTTGTTATCTGTGCAATTATTATGGAGCTCATAAAACTCATGAAAACATATTTGATGACTCATTAGAAAAAGCAAAAGACAGTATTGTTAAGTTTGTATCTACTAATATACTAATATACTCTTTAGGACACTGCTGGTGATGATGGAAGCACAAGATGAATTTATTTTCTCAAACTAGAAGTAGAAACTCATTACCCCTTGAAAGAAGACAAACATGATGTCACTCATGTCTTGTTTGATTGTTGAATTCAATGCACCAAGGGCTTGTACTACGGCTAGCAGTGTGATGAAACTAGATGCAGAATGTTCAGCACCTTCACGAGGTACTACATTGTAGAACAGAGATGTAGAATCCACCTACATCAAACACACACAATGTTCAATACAGGTTACATTCCAACACAGATAAAAGCCTTTTACAACCTATGCACTCAAACTTCCATGAATAATAAATAATAAAACCAGAGTCATAAAGTTTCACAGACAAGTTGTTCGAAAGGATGTCTTGATTTCAATAAGATTGTTGATTTTTAAAAGGTATTGAATTTGATAAAGTTGTTGATGTTAATAAGGTTATTGATATTGATAAGGTTGTTGATTTTGATAAGGTTATTGGTATTGATAAGGTTATTGAATTTGATAAGGTTAATGATTTTGATAAAGTTATTGATTTTGATAAGGTTATTGAATTTGATAAGGTTATTAATATTGATAAGGTTATTGATTTTTTAGTGAGTATAACTTGAACCTACCTGTGCTGTTACTAGTATGAGGGAGTTGTTGTTGAGACTTTGTGTCTTATTTGTTGGCACTAATGTAACCCAGGAGTTGTAATCACCAAGAGGATCACAGAAATATGCTGCAAAGAGAAAATACCACTCATTATCATTCACCTTAAAGAACCTCAATATTGCATCTGATCAAAGATGCACCACCACATTTTTCAACATTAGTTGAATATTAGCTAGCTACTTTCTGTTAGTTTAGAAAGTTACAAACTTTCATTTGAGATACTGAATTAGTGAATAGCAGTTTGGGGAGCCGGTCTTCACTGCGTGGTAATGACTGAGTTGGTGGCTGGCCACTGTTAATGGACCTCGCCTTCGGCTCGGTCCGTTAACAAAGAAAAACGGTAATAATCATCAGAATTTGTGATTTTTCTTTCGCCGTAAATGTTCAACTCATGTTCTAGGGCCACAACTTAGGCTGTTCAACTTTTGTGTGGCATCTAGTCTCTTACACATGATTAACTATTTGTGCATACTTTGAAGAACCAGACTATGTGATTAAAAAGTAACAGCACTATAAATAGAAACACTTTGGTTGGTGTTCGGCTTTATGCTTTGCATTACCTTGGTTTTATGCTCGTACCAGCTACCTCAAATTGACTCATTGCTGGTCAGTGTTAAAGGGTGGATCACTGGACCATAAAGGTGGTACAGCATTGTAGGCATTACAATGTGGGAAGCATGAAAGAGTAGGGTTAGAGGGCAAGCTGCATAAGATAATGCAACTAACAATAGGAGGCAAGATAAAAGTAATTACAGAGTAACAGAATCAGTGTAAGGGGAACCTGCAGAGAGAGCGGGTTATTAAATTGGTTGATGCGACTTTGATTGTCTTTACATTCTCATCATTCATCCTATACCAGTACAGCTGACAGAACAACAATACTTACAAAATAAGAAGCGAGGTGGTAGCAGGTAAGTAAATGAATCCAACTAGGGAAATACTAATACAGTCGACTCTCGTTAATACGAGGTCCGCCGGACTGGCCCGTTTTCCTCGTATTATCCGAACCTCGTCTTAAACGCAGCGCACTACATGTATTTACACGTACATGCACATAGTGCATGCACTACGCACGTGTCTAGGCTAGAACGGAGCGGTTGGCTTCCTAGTACAGTTCTTACGAGCATCATGTACACAAAAATATCAATGACAAATGCAATTTTGTTGACTATGATCATAGAAATTTAATATTTTGTATAACTGAAAATACAAATCATAGCAAAGTCATGTCAAACTTGCCGTTCATGTGACCATGATGTGACAGATTCGATACTGCGTAGCGCCTATGCTGAACGTTGTTTTCGCTGGTAGCCGCTAGACGTGTGGGCGAAGTAGTAATTCAAGCAAAAGTTACCAGCATAATGTTTTGATTTTCGGATCGGACGGAACCGTGTAGCCGGTCCGATCCGAAAAATAGTTTGGCAAAACGCATGTAATTTCAGAAATTTGGCTGACTGAACGGTAAGCTTTTATTTTACGCAACAATATTTTTTCCGACCTCGCTATAAAAGTATGAAAAACAATACATTTTGTCATCACGGGGCCGCAAAAATACCTCGTAATATCCGTGTTCTCGTTACGACCGTGCTCGTATCTTCCGTTTTTTAAGACATAGAAACACGCATGGGACAGTTCGGGACCGGTGCAATACCTCGTATTAACCGGCGTCTCGTATCTTCCGAGCTCGTATTAACGAGAGTCGACTGTACACACAAATATCCTAGAGCTGTCATTTGTTGATAGAGTGAGTAACTTACATGGTTCTAGATTAGTTGTTTGTTGCGTTCTTCTCATGCATGTCGGGGTATCCTTGGCTCCATACATGAAGTCATGTACTTCCGTTGCACACAGTGGATAGGAGCGAGGCTTTTTGTCTATGGGCTCGTTATGATCCATGTAACACTATCATACAAACAACACCAAAATCATCAATCTAAATATACAAAGCATTAATTTGTGCAGTCAAATAAGGCTGTGACTTGTACACGGGTACCGGGGTAACTGACCGACTGTCCCGGTACCCGGTTCCAATTTTTCAGGTCCATTTCCCGCCAAAACCTTTTGCCGCAACCTTTTGAAAAAAAAACACCCCAAAAAACAAAAATACAACGTTTCCGACATCGCAATTACAGACATTGGGACAAACAGCAATTTCATCTGCCTTTTGAGTGTCCGAGTTTTAAGATCACCAATCCAATTTGCTTAACAAGCAGTGCATTGTGCATTCTAGTTGCGGTTTCTTTCTCCTTGGACTGTTTCCAAACATTGGTAAAACCCGTCTGTGATGAGCAAGGTTTATCGGCTCCCCTAAAGCACAACAAATCTTTTTTGCCACTCTTTACCTTTTAGTTTTATCACTTTACAAAGAAGTTGTTGCTTTTAATCAGTTGTTAATTTACACAATTTTTTTCTTCTTTAACATTTTTTCCTTGAAATCAAAATATCTGTCCTTTCATCTTTTCAATATTTAAATCACATACTGCCTGACGCACGTCCCACAGTTTGAAGTCTCATTATGCAGAGAGCATTGGCAGCCGAACTTGGCTATGAACCAATGAAACACATCCAACTGCATGACCACCAAAAAAAAAATACCATGGATGCACAGCCTTAAATTAACAACTAGAGTTAAAGAGTTGTTTCCAGCGGTCACAAGAAAGCATTGTAGGCTGGTCTGTTCAATAATCCAACCAAACATTCGTTTTTTTGGCGCAATCATATTGTGGAACATTATACAAATTACAGCCATGGAAATATTACTGATTAAGGAATAACTGTATTAAAAACAAGTGTTTTAGAGTGTAATTGGTGGTAACGCTGGTCGACATCACGATAATATCATCACGATACGATATCGAGAACAATATCGTCAATATTGACATCGGTTTTGTTTGCTTAAACTTCCTTAAGTTATATTAAATTACGCCTTTGTAATCTTTACAATTGTTTAAAATTGTTGAAAAAAAGTTTTAAATAGCGCAAGATGTTGATGGCTATCTGCTTTAACAGCCTTATTTGGGTTTGGATGCTGCAATTTCAAATACATAGATCGAATCTTGGCTGTAAATTAGATCGCGGTTATAAAATAGTATGAGGAAGAAAACTGAAGTCTCAGTTATACGTCTTCCCATCTAGCCATGGTGGTCTCTCTTCATCGAGAGTATCGCTGATAGACACAGGCCGGATGAACGCGCTTGGCGCAGGCTGATTGGCTGCTTTCCGATTGGCCAACTGGTGTGAATATTTATGACGTAATGCTTTGCGCAGTGCTGCCATCCCATAGTAGTATCTATCACCTCGATCCCGCGGATGTTCTATCCGCCGCCACCGTTCCTTGTGGGATATACTTTATGATTAGGGGCCGAAGGAACGGCGGGTTGCAGTGGGTACAAAGCTGCACGGGAAATTCCCTCCATGAGAATTCAACACGTCGGGAAACGTCAGGTGCACTGAAAAATACATGTATTTACGTAACGTGTATGGTTGTGCAGCGATGTCATTGAACGAATCGGAGTAAAAAATCGAGGCACCAGCTTTTAGAGATCGTAATGTCCGATCGTGGAGATCGAAAACATGGATTAATTGAGTCGGAACCAGTGATAAAAAAACTCTTAAAAATGTAAGGTGTTCTGTTTTCATGGAATCTGGATGTTAATTCAGTGTTTTATCTCAGCGGTTTGTATGTTTAATTGCTCATTTCCTCCATGAGATAAAACTGTTTTTTTCAGCGTTCGATTGAGGCATTGTTATCTCATTCTATAGTGTACTTTCAATTTTCAAAAATCTTCACGATATATCGACATATCAGCGATATTTACCCGACGATATATCGCATGTCAAAATTTTTGATATCGTCCAGGGCTAATTGGTGGGTAGGTAAATGTAAATATATTCAAACCAGAGACCTATAACAAAAGAGACAATAGGGTCCTCAGTTGGGTGAAGGTCCCCAGTTGGAAAGTGTGTACAAAACCAACGGGAGCTGTTGCCAAAAAGAGGGACAATAGGAGGGCCCCGACTGCACAGCCCCTTGGGCAATGGAACAACGCAAAGTGTTCTTTGTTCAATTTGGACCCTTGTGTGTGTGTGTGTGTGTGTGTGTTGGGGGGGGGGGGGTAGGGTGTACCCAGTGACTGACCTTGATGATGTCGTTGACCTCAGCTTCACTGTACAGTGATAAGATAGGCACTTTGAGATCCATGAAGTTCATTGCATTTCCATGAGGGTTCCACTCTACACGACAATCACCGTACTCACTATCATTGTTGTAATGTCCTAATGCAGTTCAAACAAGTTGCACACATTTCAAAAATAAACTTATTGAACAACTTTTGTAATTTTTAAGAAAAGAAGTCATGAGACCTGACAAAGAACAAGTGTGGAAGTCAAGACTGAATGAATCAAGTGGGAATTTAGGGCTGGATCTTATGAGTGAAAAGAAGGGAATCTGTTTGCAAATGTAAACAAGCATTACACTAGTATAAAAGTACAGCAGTCTACTTCTTTCATTTGATCTCTGGACCAAGGTGAACATGGAATGTAATTAGATTGGTAATTTAGTGACTTCAAGCCACTTGATGGTGTCCTCATCGAGGTCTGTGAGTTCCTGCTTCCCTTTTGGTGGTCTGAAGTCAGAGCAGTCATGAATGATGTGGTTGATAGTTTGTGGTCTGCCACACTGATGCAAATTCGAGCTGGTAGCTCCGATGCTATGAAGGAACGAGGCGTTACGGCCCCAGCCAGTTCTAAGACGATGGAGTGTTCTTGGATTAAGCTATGTAATGATGTAACATTCAAATTCTGAGGGCCTTGTTATCAATACATGGGTAAATAAACTCACTTACCAAAGTGTTGATTAGGACACTTGCGATCCGGAGAGAAAAAGAAGTTGTTTTGTTGGCTAATGCTTGAGTTACTGTTGATGACTAAAATGCCTGCTACTTTCTTAGAATCCATTAGTTTCATAATGTTAGCACTGAAACAAAACAAAGCATCCATCATAACATATTACTCAGTTTATTAACGATACCTTCTGATTTGTTGTAGAAAATCCACTCATTCCTAACCCAACAAATGGTCAAAATTTATGACTTAAATAAAATACTGTAAAAAAGATAAGGAATTTAAGTGAATCCCCAAACATCATGTAGACTACAATCTTTTGTATGAGAAAGGTGTGCCAAAAAACCATCATTAGAATTTGCTTTTCTCAACATTATAAGCACATGTTAACTTGAACAAGTACCATCCTCTCATGACCAAACTTTCATTTACTGTTTTCTGATGAACGTGACAATCAGATGTTGAGTTTTTACAGGCTGGTTTTGATGGTTGTATGAAGAGTTTATAGACAATAAGATGATAGGAATGAACATACAGTCTAAACTCAATCAGTTATCAAATCATTATTGTTTGATGCTGCTAAACCTGGTCAGTTAAAGCACAGAGCACGTCATGGTCAACAAATAGTAACTTAAGTAATTTTGCCATCCTTCATTGTTTATCATTTTATGTTTATTAATTCAGCCTTTAAACAAGAACAAGACAAATATGACTCTAAGACAATCAACAATAAATGGAAGTCAAGGGATTGCCCAAAAGTGAACCAATTCATCATCTAAAAAAACAACCTCTGTGGTAACTCTGAGTCAAAAACAAGTCTTTATCTACACATGTCTCAAAGCGCTAAGACAGGTTATTGAATTATGAGAGCCATTTATGTCAAACCTTGAAAGGAATTACAAGCTACTGTGGTTTACTCAACAGTCACTGCAAGAAACACCAGGGCAAACTTCTTACAAGCTACTGTGGTTTACTCAACAGTCACTGCAAGAAACACCAGGGCAAACCTCTTACAAGCTACTGTGGTTTACTCAACAGTCACTGCAAGAAACACCAGGGCAAACCTCTTACAAGCTACTGTGGTTTACTCAACAGTCACTGCAAGAAACACCAGGGCAAACCTCTTACAAGCTACTCTGGTTTACTCAACAGTCACTGCAAGAAACACCAGGGCAAACCTCTTACAAGCTACTGTGGTTTACTCAACAGTCACTGCAAGAAACACCAGGGCAAACCTCTTACAAGCTACTGTGGTTTACTCAACAGTCACTGCAAGAAACACCAGGGCAAACCTCTTCTCTTAACAATACATGTAAATGGGTTCTTTTACATGCACTACACAATACATGGGATCTATGGCTTTAAGTCCCATCACAAGGACAAACCAATAATGGTTAGCCATAGTGTCTAGCTTCAAGACTGGACCCACACTCTGCTGTTCAGAAAGACCAGAGCTTGAGTCCAATGTGCTGGACTGCTTGGCCACAACACGCCTCTTACAGATACCAAAAAGACTTGCTATACAACATAGCAACTTACTAGTTAAAGACTTGTGGTTCCATGAGAGGTATGTATGGCTGATGAGGACCAGTGTCTATTAACCATTGTACATCAGAGTCATTGACCATGTAATGAATCACACCAGTATTTCCATAGAAATCACCTACAAAACAAAATATGGATAAGAATCAACGTAGAGGATATTGTAAGATTATTTCTTCTTTTGTTTGACATTACAGATAATGATGATGGAGGAGGTATCCAGATTATTACAATAACAATAGAAACGGTTCCGTTTGATCCCATTGGGCATAAAATACATTAAAAAGTTGTACTATGAAATTAAATATTCAAATAAAATAAAATACTTGATTTAATATTTACCGTCAGATAAAGACAAATGTTCACTACTCAGTAGTACTGGCATCAAAATTCAGACTTTAATATTTCATTTGCAAATTACATTTGAATGGTGTTTGGTACTATGCCTTGATTGGTAACATTAGAATGGTGTTTGGTACTATGCCTTGATTGGTAACATTTGAATGGTGTTTGGTACTATGCCTTGATTGGTAACATTTGAATGGTGTTTGGTACTATGCCTTGATTGGTAACATTTGAATGCTCAGTACATTCAAATCTGACATGCAAAGCAGCTTAAATTGAAAAAGTCAACTGAACTTTGGAAAAAGGTCAAATAAAAGTTGTGTCCATTGTATTTTGTGTCTTTGTGTTTGGGGGTGCACACATTGTGTTGGAATCTTGCGCATAAAATCCAAATAGCAGTATGCTGAACACAGGCCCAAATACACTATTGACAATGGGAAGAAAAAAATAATTGATATCTGATGATGGTCTTTCAAATGAGGGCTGTTTGAAATGAGAATAAATCAGAAGCCAACCAATCTTACTTGTGCATCCTATCTGATGTGTTGCATTAAATCTCCTCACACATGGAGAAGTGCTCTTAATATCAGTATAGATCATATCTTGTGTTTTCCTCGCTGACACTGTAAAAAATATATAAAAGACATTGAATGGTACTTCACACATGTAGTTTCACAGTAGTTTCATAGTGAAAGAATTAACTCCTCTTGTTGATCCATCTGATAGTTGAAATCATGATCCATTTGATTCATGAAGATTTCTTTCAAAGATATGCTGATACTGGTAGACTGTGTATTGTATACATTCTAATTTGCAGAAACCTTTAAAACCTTGTAATAGGCCTAAATGTTGAGGTGTGAATAACTAATATAAATCCAGCTATTCATAACAGACACAAGTTGCTTCCAAACCCTCCACTCAGGGACCATCGGGAGGAGTTTTAGGATTATTGCAACTCAGTGGAAAAGAGTCTGAACCAGACCACCATTTTTCATTCAAATACAACCCAAAATAGTATCTTACTTACTGAAATACATGTATTACATCATTATTTTCATTTGGTCATAACAAATGAAATGTGGTGGTCCAATACAGTATGTAACCCAGTATAAGCCTTCAGCCATAATAATAATAATAATATATTGTATTTGTATAGCGCCTACTGCAGGCCAGCCTCTAAGCGCTTAACATTCAGTATTTCCTGCAAGGTATTTGGGGCTACGTTTGAAGTATGAGACCTACTCCTTTACATAGCACCTTGTAATGGTTTACAAGGTGCTGTGGCGCAATATGCAGCCGATCAAACCAGGAACACCGGGGCGGACCACTTCTCTTTTCGATAAGTGCACTGGGTTCTTTTTCGTGCGTTACACAACACACGGGACCAACGGCTTTACGTCCCATCCGAAGGACGAAGCAATCATGGTTAAGTGTCTTGCTTAAGGACACAGGTGTCACGACCGGGGCTCGAACCCACACTCTGCTGATCAGAAACACCAGAGCTTGAGTCCAGTGATCTTATCCACTCGGCCACGACAAGCCATCCATTTCATGTCTATGTAGGATGATGGGTTCACAGTATTTCTTAGGGCTATAGGCTTCATGGGAACGAGCAAAACAAACTGGTTGCAACCTTAAATTATTAAACAACAAATGAAATATTCAAGACATTTATTGCTCTGATTTTACTCAGAAAAAATATCTACGTTTTATCAAACAAACGGAATTGAAGATGTTCAATGAGAGTCATTTTCTCAGAGTGGTATTTGATTACTACATTGTACATGTGTATGAACCAGTCCAGTGCTCTTTAATAAGTGGAGAAACAGAACCAAAAAGTATACACTGCCATGCCTTTAACGTAACATTAAATAAATGTAGTCCAAGACTGTTTAAAATGGAAAGGCCAATCATGATGAATTCCCTGATACAGTATAGTTGGTTTCACAATTCTACTACCTCTGGCCTCCATGGTTTCGCAAAACAAAAATAACTAGAAATGTAGTATTACAAACACTAGGTGTTTGGGTTTTCAATGGAAGTGAGTAGGCCTATGACCATGATAATGTAATGAAGACATTTAAAACAAAATTCCCATTTCGCAGTGTATTGATAATCAAATAGTGTGCGAAGTAGGGTTTGTGAATAGTTTTTGAGTTGAAATTCAAGTTTGAACCAGAAGGCAAATTTGGCAAGTTTAATGAAACGTTTTTGTTAAAAACTCTCATACTTGGCACCTAATTGGGACAAACGTAACTCTGGTGCGTTGTCAGCACATGCTGTCAGGTTGTTTTTTTTTGCAGGTTAAAAGGATTGGTTTTGCATTTTTGTCATCGATGTTTTACTTTTAAAGTGTGTTGTTTACATATACAGGTATTGCCTGGTTATATGTGTTTGTCAGTTGGTGAAAATGTAGGTCATGCGCGTGCTACATACAAGATTGCAATGCTACTTCATGGAAACGTTTTTGCACATTTTGAGTGTGCGCTTGTGTTGCAATGGTCAATTAAACCTCGTTGCTACCCTGTGGTGTCAAAAATTGTCAGTTTCGGTGCAAAGTTTCGGTGCCTAATTACCGTAATTAAAACAGTAAAGCTCCTGAAGCGTTGAAACTTTGGTTAAGGCTCGCGGTCCATTTAGGGCCGGTTCGGCAACCGTCAAACGGTTGACACACGATTGAAGTTAGAAACAGTTCAGCAGCATTTGTAAAACGGTTGGGGGATAGTTTATTCAATGCTTCAGTGTGCTGAGCTTATCTGGTCCTCCAGAGTCTTAACAAAAGGGATATAATCGAATTACTGTTCATTGTGTTGGGATTATAGCTGTGGTTGTTGAAGCTCTGACTGTAATTATAAATTTCAAAACTAAAATGCCTAACGCTTCGTAACTGCGCTTTGTTTTTGCTATTTCTAAAATGCTAGCCAAAAGTTACCACACATATTACTTTTTATCATTAAAAACGATAAAGTAAAACCTGAGATCCTAGCTACACCTGTTTACGTCAAGTGTTTGCTGGTTGGCAATGCCAAGTGCTCCTCGGGTGTGTACATGTATTTGAACGTTCGTGACCAAGACGATCTCAGTTTTCGGTTGATTGTGAACAACTAAGAATGTTTCCCAACTGATGTGTATGCTATCATGGAATATATGAATAGGTTGTACGAATTTGGGTATGTTTTGCAAATGGGGTTTCAATCAGTACATCCTCGTCTAAAGGTTTAATTTAGAATTATTGTTAAGACACACTATTGGAACTGTGAAGCAAATGAAATTGCATTTATTAAAAGACTGCAATAAAAACGATTTATATGCAAGATTTTTTCTTTAAAAATATAACTGAAATAGATCATCTCAATTTATTAACAGAACATTTATATATACCCTTCCTGTTATTACGTTTTAGTGGACATCGTTAAAGATGAAGTCCCCTATACTTTTAAAGTTATGATCGGACAACCGTGTTTTTATCAGTTTTTTTTCCTAAAAAACTATAAGTTAATTTGGAAAGCACCTGTTTTAGTTTTCTACGACAAAAGTCCGTTCCAATAGGGCAAAACCCAGATTCAGTGTATAATATTATTTCATCAATAATTCAAATAATGATGTGGCATTGATATCGAATCCCGAACTCTAAATTGCACAGCAATATATTCAAAGCCGTTTTGGCCAAAAAACTCCATTCATTCATGAATGGAAAGAAATAGCTACAACCTGGGCGTACATGTACATGCACCTACCCAAAACACAACTGTTGTTAACAGCATTCCCAGCTGTGTAGGATTAGTTAGGATTAGTTAGGATTAGTTAGGATTAGTTAGGATTAGCTAGGATTAGTGGTGGAAGTGTCAGTGATAGCCTGGCATGAGACAACCACCGCGTTTACACTAGATCCAGAAAGGTGGATTGAGATTCGGCATTTTTTTAACGACCGCAGATCAAGATCCTGTGTCGCGTTTACACCAGTGCTTGATCCGGCTCCGATCCCACTTTTGAACCGGATGTATATTGGTCACGACGTCTCCGCTCCTAGCAAAGAGCTCAAAGGTCACGATTACAGCGCGCCACTTCTAGACATAATTGTTATCAATGTGAAGGTAGAATGCAGAAAATACAGTACATCAAATGATACGAATAACAACGACCATGCAGGTAGAAATATTTTGTAGATGGGAACTAACAAAATACGGCAACAAGGCAAGCTCCGAACGTAACGATGTATGTATAAAAACAACAAAACGTTTCACACACGCACCAGTCCATGTGCACACAGCACACACAAATATATAAACAGCAACGCATGTCCAACCAAAGCGCAAGCAAAAAGCGCGCCATTCGTAGCGAAACCGGAAATGACCACATCGAATTGCGGTGTCTGATCCACCTTTGCGTTTACACTTGTATTTGGAATCCACTTTGCCGGATCTGATCCACCAATTGCCGGATTCAACCCTCCTCGAAAGGTGGATTAAAATTGCCGGATCTTGAACCGGGTCTGATCCGGCATTTTTGCGTTTACACTAGCCGTTAATCCACATTGCCGGATCAGACCCGGGTCTGATCCGGCAATGTGGATCTAGTGTAAATGGGGTCAACTCCTTTTTTAGGTGTAAACCCCAGTCAAGCAGCACTCCCTTTCACCGCGTTTACACTAGATCCAGAAAGGTGGATTGAGATCCGGCATTTTTTTAACGACCGCAGATCAAGATCCTGTGTCGCGTTTACACCAGCGCTTGATCCGGCTCCGATCCCACTTTTGAACCGGATGTATATTGGTCACGACGTCACCGCTCCTCGTAAAGAGCTCAAAGGTCACGATTACAGCACGCCACTTCTAGAAATAATTATTATCAATGCGAAGGTAGAATGCAGAAAATACAGTACAGCAAATGATACGGATAACAACGACCATGCAGGTAGAAATATTTTGTAGATGGGAATTAACAAAATACAGCAACAAGGCAAGCTCTGAACGTAACGATGTATGTATAAAAACAACAAAACGTTTCACACACGCACAGTCCATGGGATTGTGCACACAGCACACACAAAAATATAAACAGCAACGGATGTCCCACCAAAGCACAAGCAAAAAGCGCGCCATTCGTAGCGAAACAGGAAATGACCACATCGAATTGCGGTGTCTGATCCACCTTTGCGTTTACACTTGTATTTGGAATCCACTTTGCCGGATCTGATCCACCAATTGCCGGATTCAACCCTCCTCGAAAGGTGGATTAAAATTGCCGAATCTTGAACCGGGTCTGATCCGGCTTTTTTGCGTTTACACTAGCCGTTAATCCACATTGCCGGATCAGACCCGGGTCTGATCCACCTTTCTGGATCTAGTGTAAACGGGGTCTAAGTCTGTCACCAGAGGTTAAGCCTCAAAAGACTGTCTTTAATCCCAGAGAAACGATTGCTTGCCGAAACTAAAACGGTTGGCGCTCTGTAAATGAATCGTGTTGGGCAACCGTTTGACAGTTGCCGAACCGGCCCTAAATGGACCGCGTGCCTAACGTTGTTCAAATATGATAAATGTAATAGTGATGCAAAATGTATTCCTATGTATGTCGCTGTACAGTACATACATGTGTAATGCATTATATGTAAACTTATAACAACATGTACAGGTTCAGCGTATGTATAGGCCTACATTATTGTGGGTTGTCATACAATGTGGGTCAACATTCACGTGCGCTTTGATGTCCGATTTTGACCAGATGCAAAGGTTAAAATGTTATCATCTCTGTGCAAAAGTTTGAGCAGGATTACTTACTAACTGATGGAAAATTTATGATGAAATGTTAATACGTAGTTTTTTTTAGATATAAATTGTTGAAATTTTCAACCAGAAGTCAAAATGGGGTTTGTTGAACTCAACGACCTTTCCGATGATGTATAGATTGTAAAAATCCAACATCTTTACACTAGAGAACATCGTAAATGTTTGTTTTTGTTTTTTGGCCAACTTGAAGATTACAACAGGTGTGTAAATAACAAGCATTAATCATTTGCACAATAATAGGCTTTGAATGTAGAGGTGGCGCGTTGGTGGCAGCCCCCGTCTCATACCGCGCACACTCGCTGCAGCGCCCGTAACCAGGCTTTTACAAACAGCCGTTGATTTAATCCACTGTACATGATCTACCGCTTGCACCACGATGACGCGGTAGGCAGGGCACCCGTCCAAATCACAGACTAGCCAGGTATATGAGAGATGGCTGTGTCGTGACAGATGGTCTCACCGAGTGCGGCTTAAAAAATCATCAATTTGAGCTCAAAAAATTATAGTATGTTGGGCACAATCTTTAAAGATGGCCTTTTTAAAAATTCGCGCGGTGTGCCATTTTTTTTACAGTGCAGTCTTTGTTTCCTTGCATGATTTTAAAATTTGCGCAGGGTAGCTCTGGCGCAAACTTTGAACACCGCGCGATGTTTGTCATTCAACCATAATCTTCACCACTTGTCGTGAAATATAAGCTGTATGTATGAAGAAATTTTACCTCAATAGTTTAAAAGGGTAAGTTCGTAGTAGCAAGATGATGGATTTTTACGTATGGGTGAAGCGATTCTTTTGTTCAAAACTTGGAGAATGTTGTAAAAACAGGAATGCTCACGAACTGTAGGTTCCTAACTTCTTTTGACAAAGGATGCTGGGATACAGTTCAAGATGGAGATGGTTGTTTATCTGTTGGTGTGTTGCCACCCCACAAAATAAACTCCCATAGCATACAGTGCAAAATGCTAATATTCAAAATTACTCAAAATATACTAAGAAGTATTCAGTTATTCAGCTTGTCACGAACATCCACCATGTGATGACAACCGCGTCAGGACGCTTGTTCGGCAGGAAATTGTTTATGCAAACCGTGTAGTTCGTGTCAATTTCGTGTCCCAGACATGCAATTTTTACTTGTGTGGACAAACTTCAGTTCAAAAATTGCACGCACGCAAATTTTAAAATTGGCTTGCACGAATTTAAAAAAAGGCCATCTTCAAAGATTGCGCCCAACAAGTACAATTTCATGCCCAATGTTGCATCATTTTCTCAATGATGTTTTGAGTGTTATGAATTAGACATTATTGAAGATCAAGTCCGTGCTCTTAGAATTTGTGTCATGTTTTTTGCAAGTGGAAAAAATTGGGCAAATCTGGTGACTAGTCTGTCAACATTGGTCGAAATTGCACTGATGGTCGAATCGTGTGCTTAGTAAGTGTCTCGTAACCCTCCGGTCTGCGACCGTCGGGAGGATGGAGGGTTACGATCATCGCAACTAATCTTAATACAATACACATCAAGAAAAGAAGCCAGTACCCAAAAGGCAGTAGGCAGTTTTCAAGCTATATATATATTTTGTTGGGTCTTTTTGTCATTTTGGGGCATTTTTGTGGCTTTGGCCTTTGTGTTGTGTGGTGAAAATCATAGCAAAATGGCGGTTTGATTTGGGGGGTGTTGCTGTTCACTGGCATGACTGGGGCACTAGTACAACTGAAGATGTCAAAATTTCGAAAAAAGAGTACAGCGCCCTAGTTACTGGGTCTACTTTTTAATGAATACTATAATTAGTAAATAGGATGTACATCCCCATGTACATTGTGTACGTTGGTTGTACAGCTACAAAAAAAGCCCACAGGATTTTAAGTGAACAATACTTACCAATGAGTAAAAACTGCATCAGTACTAAAAAAACATGTGACACTTTGACACGGACGGTATTCATTTTGACAATGTCCTTATATATAAGTAACACCTTGCAATTGTAAGTAACACTTCAAATGAAGTCAGCATTCAACAAGAAATTACACACAACGAACCACCGACATCATTTACCACTTCCGTCTTCTTGCTGCACACAACCTCTTCCCGAGCTATTCAACCATTTTGGAATATCGTGATACTAACAAAGCATTTGCTGTGTACTAGTACAAGTACAAGGGAACGAGCAGAACAAGATGGTCTTGCGTACGAGCTGTGTTTTGTTCACGCCACCAACGGCAGACGTCAACAACATCAGACATCCATGTGTGTGATGATGCATGCTGAGTGGATGATACGCGGCTCGTTTTTAGTCACTGATCCACTCTGGGCAGATGGGGTGATCAAAATAAACAAAATTCACAAAGTTAGTTTTTCGAGACCAAGGAACTGTTGACCTGGATTCTAGTATTACACGACCACACCACGTACAGCTTCTTTAAAAAGGGGTCAGTTACACATCTAACCTATTTATAATCACTTCAGTAGAACTGTTTCAGTGTTTTATTTTATTTTTTAATGAAATTAAATTGATAAATTAACTAATAATATTTTACCTTGGAAGTGAGTGTTCTGACTATTGACAATGATTAATTATGAAGTATGAGGCCATTGACTTGAGAAAGGCCCCTGTCCATGATTCCTTAGGCTATCAAATTTAAACAATAGTTAGACATGTCAATTCAAACGACTTGGCAGCAATTAATTTAAATTACGTCATATGTCAGTATATACGTCGTCCCTTATAATGTTTTAAAATAGTACAAAACAGAAAATACTATAAATTATAAATACTATATAACTGGAAATTGAGAGTTTGTGTACAAACTCACGGTGTTCGGCGAAATTAAAACTGGTTTGGTATGGGCATGATGGGCAAGCAGCCCAGGCAACAAGGTCGGGGACCCACTATTTGGTATAGTACTTCTTTAGAAACTTTATAAGATAAGAGTCAGTGTTCCGCTAGTCTGATGTTTTGACTATGGATTGTTGATTTTCTCAAAAGAGTGTCAGATGTGGTGGGAAAATGGCGGGTGTTCCTTCGATCTCACTTGTAGTGTACAGTCGCTTCAGGCAACTGGTACTCTAGCCAGAGTCAGATAACCCTCAGCCCCAGTAGGAATAAACTCCTGTAGTGCCCAACTCACGAGCCACTGACTGCGTTTCACAAAGTCTGACGCCGGCCTTCTGAAGCCTCAGCCCCGCTTCTTCGGTGAGCAAACTTCTAGAAGAAGATAACCAGTGGCACTTGTACAGTAGGCCTACAAACACTAACACAAACAGCCTTCTGCATGGTTTCTGCAGCGCTGTACTTTACTGATATTCTAGGTTGGGTCTCATAAGGGAGATGTAGGCCTGCTCTTGCAGTATTAGGTGGCAGTGTCTCAGGTTCTTCTTGATGAGTGCTAGCATTCTTGGCTTTCAGGGTGATGTTTGATGTCTGTCTTTGGCAGAGTTGTTGACTGTGATAATGAGTTGGGACTCATAGGAACGACCAGGACGGAAAAAAGAATGTTGTGTGTCATAATGGCCCACTATGTGGCTGAAGATTCATGTTCAAATATTTTACATGATATTGAGGTGAGTGACACTGGTCTATAGATGGAGGCTGTACTGTGATTGTCCATTAGTATTAAGGCTATGTTTGCAATCTGCCAGTCATGAGGAGCCTCGCCGCTATCCAAGTCAGCCTTGGTGAAGTTAATTTCATTCAGCAGCTTGACACCTTCACTGAAACCTGTATGTGCTTGACATCTGGAAAGGGAGATTTCACCTAAACTTGGGTGTGATCCCTGACTACTTCTGACTGGCACCCTCGAACAAAGATATTGACAAAGCAGGGAGAGCACCAACATGACCGACATAGGGCTACTAGATAGCTCAGTTGCTGGAGCCATGTTAATCAAGAGGTTGTTGGTTCAAATCCCGCTCTAGTAAATTTCTCAAATTAAAAAATTGATCTTGAAAGATTTCAAACTCAGATCTTACACTTACCATTATCTCCTTTGGTGTAGATGAAGATTCTTCTTGATTTTTCTTACTGATTGTAGGATGTAGGTCAACATCACTTAGAACAGCATTTTGGAACTGCTTGGCTGTGTTGTTGGTCTAATCAATGTCACCCAAGTTGAAGTCACCTTCAAGAAGAATGATGGCAGATTCCTGGAAGCTTGGTTGATTGTTGACAGCATGATGGAACTATTGAGGAGCTCCAGCTCTCATCGGCAACTACTTCTATTATATTACAGATTCTATGGGATTAGGTTTATATCTCTTGAGTAGTCCTAGTGGAGTTGTAGTTCAGCTTTTGTTGGGTTGAACAGTCCTACAAGATTGGCAACATTTTGAAGTGAAGTAAGCAATCTCTTTACAAGGATCAGTGAGTTGTGCCCGAAGGCATTCAAGAACTTGAAGACCCCTTGGTACCAACTTCTCAAGATTAATAGGGACTTGAGAAAGTCAAGTTGAAAAGAAATGCATCAAAGTGCTTCATAAGTCATACTGGAATCAAGATAAACACTACCTGTGTTGAAATGGATAAAGAAAAAAACGTTGCAGAACTGTAATAACAGTCCAGTAAAAAAAAACCCTCTCCCAAAATCAAATTAGAAGGGGGAAAAGTCCTCTCAACAAATGGTGCACACAAAAGAAAAGTAAGTGAAAAAATTGACCAAATGGCTTGAAATGGTCCTTCATCTCAAACAATTTCCAACCCTTTTCCCCTGGGTTGCTGTGCAACGGGCACCGCTTACATGCTGATGTACTTTTTTTTCATATACGCCCTTCCCCCAAAAAAATTTCCAGGTTACGGGCCTGTGTAATGTTAATCCTATTGGACTTGAACTATCATGTAGGTTGGCTGATGGATTCCTGAAGCATTCTTCTGACATTATTTATCAATGGTGTTAACTTAATATGTTCTATTTTTCTCTGAGCGCTTGCTTAATAGTTTACTACAATGTCAAAAGCTTTAAGATTTATGTGTTACATGATGTAATTAATCCATCTTGTTTTCTTTCTTTAGTATGTTTTAGGCAAATAAGAAGCATGTGGCTAATCCGATCAACTCATCAGCTGACCCGTCTTGCCTATAGATATCCTCGGTCATCTTTATCAGTGTTCCATCGTAATTGTCAAAGGTCAATAAGTACTGAACACCAAGACACTCTACCTCAAGAGGCTAAGGTAGTAATATGTGGAGGAGGCATAGCAGGACTGTCAGCAGCTTACCACCTTGCCAAACTAGGAGTACATGATGTGGTTCTTCTAGAACAGGGAAGGTTGGTAGATTTTCATAAAAAGAAATCAATTACTTTGGCATTTAGTGATGATGGAGTTTAGTATAAAAAAACACCTTTCATTTTAAAATAGCTCCATGTACCTGACAGCCATTTGCTGTTTTGATGTGTTTGCCTGTTGACTTTGCAAGGAAGCGTTTATGGTTTTTAAAAATCCAGAGAATCCACAAACAGAGATCTTGACACCCGTTATATATCAGTACAATGCAATCCATTATAATAACAGTTATATGATCAGTACAATGCAATCCATTATAATAACAGTTTCTGGTGCATTGCTGTGGTATTCTACACTATCACCATTCTTTGTTTTCAGGGCTTCAAGTTAAACTTATCTGTTATCTAAAATGTGCACATTCAAGTTTATCCATGAAATACATTGATAGTTGTCTGCTTCCACATTCTTTGCTGATTTATAGCAAAAGATGAGCAATAATCTAATTTTTGTTTGAACCATGGCAATATTTGGCATACAAAGACAATTAATTAGCAGACCCTTAAGTTCTATCCCACAGACCCAACATCACAAGTCATTAGTCATTAGTTTACAAACCTCTTCTCAATCTCTTTCATCATCATTATTTCAGTTTGACCTGTGGGACAACATGGCATGCAGCAGGACTTGTCGGTCTCTTCAAAATGAAGCCACTGATGTTTGAACTTGCTAATAGAAGTGCACGCCTATATAAGACATTGGAAGAAGATACTGGTATCAGTACAGGTAGGCTATTGGATGTGACATTCACAAAGTTTATCAATGAACCCCACTAATCTCTCTCAAATCTGATCAAAGGAATACTTGAGATAGATGTACAAAGGGAATGTATTGGTAATAGGATTGCTCATTTTGTGTTTGCCTTGTCCTATTGTGTGTGTGTGTTTGTGGGTAGGTATACACATTCAAACCGAGGACCTATAACAAAAGGGACAATAGGTCCACGGTTGCTATCACAAAGGAAAACACTGTGGTCCACGATTGCTATCACAAAGAGTTGAACAAAGGAGGGTCCACGATTGCCGGTGTTTACACACGTGTGTGTGTGTGGGTAGGTATACACATTGTTTTTGAACCCCCTGTGTTTGATGTCAAGATCATTATGGATGGCCAAAACAGAAGAAATATTGTCTGAACAATAACTCGATAAAGGTGTGGCATATCAACTCCCAACTTGGTGTGTGCATGGATGTGTCTTGGGATCCCTAGAAGCTGATTGTTTTGGACCCCCTATGTAAAATGGCATTAAATGCCAAGGTCCTTATCATGAAAACAAAATAATATCCAAGCAATAACTTGAGAAAAGCTTGGCATAGCAACTCCAACTCCAATTTACATTCTTTTCTCAAGCAATAACTTGAGAAAAGCTTGGCATAGCAACTCCAATTTACATTCTTTTCTCAAGCAATAACTTGAGAAAAGCTTGGCATAGCAACTCCAATTTACATTCTTTATTTTTACTTGTCTGTTTTGTTTTTCTTGCTCGGAACAAAGTTTATAAAAAATAAGTTTAATATCATTTGTGGTTTTTCAGCATATCCTGCTTTTGGTATTGTATGTAAATTTGTTAAAGTGTTGTCCATCTGAAAATACATTGTTTAAAATACATTTATAAATATGAAATTGCAAAAACTTCATGCATTTATTAAAAAGTGTGCAATGTATCGACCAAGTTCTTAGACTATTGGGTAGTCAGTGTTCTCCACAGACTTTTTTGGGGGGAGGGCGGCATGACGTCATCAAAATGGCGCCCATTGATATGATGTCATCAAAATGGCGCCTGTTGGAATATGACATCATTGGACGTGAAAGCAAAAAACATTTGAGATATTCCTTTTCGTAAAAATAATGTTATTAACCCCCGGGCCCCGACACTATCTAAGGAGAATGATTGATATCCATTTCAGTCCAAACAACCTTATTGTAAAACTACTACAACTAGATCAAACCTACCATCTGTTATACAATTATGGTTATGTGCATCATGTTTTAACGTTTGTATACTGAAATGAACGATCGCTTCATTGACATTTTAAAATATATCAAAGATACTGCACCATAGTCCATGACACATTTACTATAATACCTATGTGTAGCAAGTGTTTGGTCTGGAGTTTGTGTACATCAGTCTGATTCTGAACTACCTGTGTACATGTACCAGTCAGAATGTACGTCAATTTTGCCCCTTATAATTGCCTGATTCTAGGATTCATAAATGTGTGTTTAATAAGAATCTAGTACTAGTATTGATATGATACTTATCATTCCTACTTTGATGTGTTACATTAGGTTACAAGAAGACAGGTTCCATAGCAGTGGCTCAAACCAAGGATCGAATGATAGATATCAAACGAAATGCAGCAATAGCTAAGTAGGTATCAATTAAGGAATAACAATGGGAATGCTGGGTTTTCACTACGTAATAATGACTGGGTGAGTAGCTGGCTGCTGTTACCAACAAAGGTCATTACTACACAGAGAAGACCAGGTTTTTTACTGTTATTCCTATGAACCCTTTTGGAGGTAAAGTGACATAATTGCTGCTTGCCAAATTAGAAGTTGAACGACATTCATGTCACTTTACAAAACTTGCTCATGAATGGGCGCATCCAGTTGTTTGAAGAAGTACATGTAGTTCACTGTGTATGTTGTGTGTGATCCATTAGTCAATGAAACACTTGCTATTATACAATGTAAGTATTGATGATGATATAACAAGACAAAATGAACAAATTGGCCGAGTGGAAGCAGTGGAATTGGCAATGGAGATGGTGTTCAGAATCTGCAAAGAAGTTCTACCAACTTTGATCTTGGCCTCTTCCAGTTTTGTAACCCCCCCCAAAAAAAACCCCCAAAAACCACAAAAAATGTGATAAATTTACAGACATTTTGGCTGTCTTTTGAGTTTTGGAACTCTTGCGAGCATTATAGTGTTAACCTTATAAATATACAGAACATAAAGAAAATAAAAGTCAATGAAAGACAATGTGGAGTAAACACTAAAAGCTCAAGTGTGTTGTTCACACACTGATTAGAACAGGACAAAACCTGTTTCTTAGGCTAATTAACAATTTAAAAGAGATTACAGTTTGTTGTTTTGTCACTATTGTAATTTGTTTATCTTTTTCTTATACTAAGAATTATTATATGGTGAATTTAATGCTATTGTATATTAAACAGATCAACTCTTAACTATTTAACTATTTCGTGTAGAACAAGAAACCTAGAGTTCGCTTTGTTGACACCATCAGAAATCTCCTCAATTGTGCCATGGATAAGAACAGATGATCTTGAAGGAGGGTTATATGTACCTGAAGATGGAGTGACTGATCCCACCAATACTGCCTTGTCACTTGCTAGGGGTGCCAAGAATAGAGGTACATGCCTCAATTTAAAATCTGCTTAGATACTTGACTGATGCAAGCTCAAGTAATTACAGACAAATTGGGGTTTAATGTGAGACACATTGAATCAACTCAATTGCTTCAGAGGGAATACATCATTGTTGTTAAGAAGAGATAATTCCTTGACTTCCTTTAGATTCAATAGGCACACCATACATTCAACCTATGGAAGCTTGATTCAATAGATCCCTATCTGGCATCACAAGTTTAAACAGTGCCCCACTGAGGTCAAAGGAAGACTTTTCTATTCTGTGGGTTGTATGAAGTGATTCTGTTGTTTGAGTCTGTGATGGTGGCTTGTGTAAGGGGTCTTATTTGGTGGACCAATCTGAATGAAACAACAATAAACAGCTATGACTTGTCAGTGTTTCATTTATGTTGCAATTGGGCTTATTTCAATTGCAGACAGTTTTGTTGTGTAAGTCTTATTGTCTTTTATTTGACAGTATTTCAGACAGAAACACTTCTCTGAAGAAATATTTTCTTGAAGGATTGATGCTTTTATGAACTTTGTAATCAGATTGAAACTGATTCTGCTCTTTGCAATACAAGGTTATGACAGATATTAATATTTTAATCATCTGTTCTATAAGAGTGTGGTGTTTTTTATCTGATTTGTATTTAGGTGTAAAGCTTGTAGAGGGAGTGAAAGTGAAGGAAGTTAAGTCAGAGAATGGTAGGGTGTCTAGAGTTGAGACATCCTTGGGTTCTATCAAATGCCAGTATTTTGTCAACGCTGCTGGACAGGTAAGAAACAGTGCAACACGTACATGTATCAGTGTTCTCCATCATCGTGGCGTCCGCCATTATGATGTCATCAGAACGCCGTCAGTCTGAATGCAGACAATCACGATAATTGCGAGGGGGGTCAGTGGAACTCCCAACTGAAAAGACGCTCGGTTGAATGGGTATGGCTAGCACATAATGAGCTGAGACATTCCATTTTGAAGAATAATTTAAAGTATCAAGATGACTTTTAAGAATAGTATATTTAGATGAAAACAGAAAGTAAGAGTAAATTTTAAAATAACTCATTAAATGATTTTTTCTCAGACTGATTTGAGTGATTTTTTAACAAAAACGAAGACCTTGATGTGATAAAAGAAATATTGGTCACTGAGTTGTTGAACTGCCAGAATTCTCTGGCGGAAACAACTTTACAAATGATTTACGCAGCTAAAATTTTCCACTTGTTCTTGAAAAGTGATGATACATCTTGACACTTGACACTTTCGGTAGAATTCAAAAACATTACAATCTGCTAAAAATTTATCAGAGTGGGCACCTCATTGGTCTTGGCTTATTGTTAGCAAATCCATGACCAATCACCTTTCACGTACAGTTAAGCTCGGGCAAATGGAGCACGTATGGTACGTGTTGTACTTCCATGTAACTCAACTACACTCGAAGCAGGATTCTTGTTGCCAGACTATTTATCGGATCAGTTCGTCCGACTTATGCAAGCTGCGAGTATCATGAGTATAACCTTTGGTGGAAGCGGACCAATTACATGCATTGATTTAGGCCCTGTTGATGTGACACATGTCCTGTGATACACAGTGTACTTGTGTAGACACATTACTACTACTGGTGCACTGTAGTAATGAATGTGCTAAGCCATACCATTGGCTAGCTGTGTTCACTGTCATGGGTCACCACATTGCTACAGGTTGGCAGTTAGTGGACAGCTACTCGTTTGAGTGAGTGCCTGGTGGAAAATAGTCTGTGTAGTAGGAAGCTTATAACCAGTTTTGTGCGCTGGGATTGAAGTTGCTTTCATCCATGATATGCTAATTCTTTGGCAGGGTGGTCAATCACTTTGGCAGGGTGGTCAATCACTTTGGCAGGGTGGTCAATCACTTTGGCAGGGTGGTCAATCACTTTGGCAGGGTGGTCAATCACTTTGGCAGGGTGGTCAATCACTTTGGCAGGGCAGCCAATTTGTTGGCAGGGCCGCCTTACCTTTTAGGATAGTGGCCCGCCCTCCAAAACCCACATTTGGAGAACACTGAATATACATTCCAGAAGGTTTCTCATGTAAAATTGCTCAACTTGTTTTTGTAGTGGCAGTTTTGAAGAAAAGTTTGATTGTAATTAATGTACTGTATGGCTTCAATTTTGTGACGCGATGTTTCCCCTACTAACTCAACTGTGAGGCAGACCATCTCTCTAGTTTTTGCAGCTACCTTGCCTTTGTTTAATCATCATTGATGTAGTTTCACTAGGCCATGTTTAGTGGGAATATAAAGGCAGTGTGGTCACCACAGATTGCAAGGACACACACTTAGAGGTCAAGTGAACAGTGATGATCCATGACGCCATACACTGTACTCTCTACTGAAGAATTAAAACATATTGCTGTGTAACTTTGGTAAAAACAATGCAAAAGAAAGATGTGTGAGAGGCGGGAAACTAGAATATATTTGATTTAACATTTTCTTCATTTTTATTTCTTACAGTGGGGCAGAGATATTGGACTATGCAGTAAACCTGTTGTCAATGTACCTATGCACACCACTGCACACATGTACCTATTAACCAAAGAGCTAGCTGAATTGGATGTCAATACCCCATGTATGTATTAATAGTAATTGATTGGTTGTTCATTCTGGCTGAAGATATATACACTCATCCTGCAAAGTATTTTCAGATGTAATGCCATTTTAACAAAACAAGAGATTTCACTTTCACTGAAGTTACACCTTTATGTAGATATGCACTATAAAACATTCAAAATATTGAATTGACCAGTGCTCGCATTTATGTGTGAGACTTGGTGATGCAGTTTTATGCACATTTGATCTTAAGAAATCATTTGAGAATACTTGCCACTTTTTCTTACATGGACACTATGTGCCAGAAACCATGAGGCTTCTCACATGAAGGATTAGCACTAAGCAATCAGGAAGGTGGATTTATTATTGCCAACATTAAGAACAGGATTGATTACTTATTGCAGACGTACGAGACTTTGACAGTGGTAACTATTTCCGTGAGTGGAGTGGAGGTTTGATGTGTGGTGCCTTTGCTCCAAAAGCAAAACCCATCTTCCATGATGGAATTCCAGAGCATTCTGAATTCCTCTCCCTTCCTGAAGATTGGGACCACTTCCGTAAGTTAAATGCTTTTTGCTGCTGTGAGGGTAACTCTTCTGTTATTTAACAATCTTAAACATGTTGCACAATTGGACAGTTGTCATACAGGATATGTTGAGCTTTTAGCAAATGGTCTCTTAGTACATGGCTTTGTTGAAACCAGTGGCAGGATTGAAGTCATAGGTGGTACAATATAAGCCTCAAACTGACACTTGATAATTGATAGTGATACTCTCAAAGTCAACGACATTCTAAATTGAGACATAAAGCTGTTTACATTTGTATGCTTACTTTAGCAGATTTCTGCACTTACAGTGCCATGTACAGGATGTCATTCTATGGCCATTCTGTGGTAAGAAGCAGCATGAAATTTGGTCTGGGTCTGAGTGAATGTAGAAAACAATGAGAGAAAAAACAAAAATATAACACAGTACTTCTCTTTTTATGCAATGTAGGAAATTTCCTTTTTATTGACTAATAAATGAAATATGAATATGAATAAAGCTATCAGAAATAACGCACTGCTATATTAATCCCTCACAGTCAGTGTGGCATTTGCCCAAGTGTTTGTCTATCCATTTATGAGGACTACTAGTAGCAAATCATTTAGTTAAGGACTTTAAGAAATGAGTTTTAGAGCGTTATTCTCTATTCAAAATAGTTTGGGGAAACATTATTATCTATCTCTTGATGAAGTCTCTTATGTTTCATATAATTATAAGGATTTTGTTAAAATAGTTTCTGACAACATATAATATGTATAAAGTCATCCAATCACTCTTTGTTTTGGAATTGTTGTTTATATGTTACCATAGAGTACCATTTGGATGGCTTCTTACATCGAGTACCATCAGCTTATAAGATGGAAGTACGCCAATTGTTTACTGGTCCAGAATGTTTCACTCCAGATGGACAGTTCATCTTTGGTGAAGCCCCAGAGGTATAAAAACGATAGAAAATGCATCCATCTCTTACATTATTGTGTGGTAAGCACTGGACACGCTGAGTCCATCAGACAGTAATCCACACAGGCTAATTGGATGGATTTGAACATGACATTTTAACCAGCAGACCATCTGAGTGTGTTCAATGATGAGAAGTCAGTTTGTATGCTGTTATTAGGAATGGGTATGGTGATTAGTTAAAAAGATGTTATTAAAGGATTCAAAGTTGTCTCTCATCACTAGGCGGTTAAGGCATCGGTTCTAGAATGTGTGGGTTGTGGGTTCAAATCCCACTTGATTATCCTGTGGTTTCCTGTCTGTAAGAAAGCGCAGAGTAACAGTGATTATCATACAAAGGTGTAAAGGTAAAAACCCCAACATATATTTTGTATCCCTGATGCAATTATTACATCAATGAAATGAGAAGGAGTTTTCTCCGAGTTGCAATAAGGTCTGTGTGTTCATTAAAGTGCGTGCTCACTGGGGTCTGTGCTTACTGTTTGCTAATTGATTAGCGTTTACTGATTTGTGAGGTCACTAGTCTGTGAGGTCACTAATCTGTGAGGTCACTTATCTGTGAGGTCACTGATCTGTGAGATCACAGATCTGTGAGGTCACTTATTTGTGAGGTCACAGATAGTGAGGTCAGTAATCTGTGTGGTCGTTAATCTCTGAGGTCACTTATCTGTGTTGTCGCTGATCTGTGAGGTCACTGATCTGTGAGGTCACTGATCTGTGAGATCACAGATCTGTGAGGTCACTTATCTGTGAGGTCACAGATAGTGAGGTCAGTAATCTGTGTGGTCGTTAATCTCTGAGATCACTGATCTGTGAGATCACTGATCTGTGAGATCACTGATCTCTGAGATCACTGATCTGTGAGATCACTGATCTGTGAGGTCACAGATAGTGAGGTCAGTAATCTGTGTGGTCGTTAATCTCTGAGATCACTGATCTGTGAGATCACTGATCTGTGAGATCACTGATCTGTGAGATCACTGATCTGTGTAGCTTATGTAGCTTATGTAGCTTATGTAGCTGTGTGCTTGCAGAAGTGTGTCTTTTGTTTACAGTTATAGAATATTGGGAAGTTTAGTAATGATGGATTCTTAACTGTGTGTCTTATTGGCCCAAATCTTTTAGATGAAGAACTACATCCTGATGACTGGATTCAGTTCTCTTGGTATAACAATGTGTGGTGGTCTAGGGGAGATATTGGCTGAGTTGATTGTGTACGGTGAATGTTCATTAGGATACTGGCTTGTTGACCCTCAGCGCTTCTCACCACAGCAAAATAACAAGATGTACCTGCGAGATAGAGTCACAGAAGTAGAAGGTTAGTCAATACTGTGTGCTATAATAGAATATTCTACTTGAGAATATCTCCTTGAAGGTCATTAGTGACTGGTAGGTATTCATGCTGTTTACTGTGACTATCTCCTTGAAGGTAATTAGTGACTGGTAGGTATTCATGCTGTTTTAATACTGTGACTATCTCCTTGAAGGTCATTAGTGCTCATTACTACAATAGCATGACCTTCCTGCCATCCCCCAACCATCAAACAATCCCTTCAGTTTTCAGGTTGTCATTTGTGTCTGTGTCTCTTCTTCTTTTTCAGTCAACAACTTTTTATAAACTAAACAATTGGATGTGCATCTTTATGTATGTATACCCTGTGTATGGTTTATCCACTAGCATTGACAACCCAACTGATGTATGACATTGAGCTGTGCATGTTGTATTTGGGACATGTATACGTACAACCTATATACCTTGACATTTATGAATTTAAAAACACTTATACATGACACAGGTATTGAGATGTTCCCCATTACCAAAGATGTTGGCATGAAAGGACACCCTCTTATTTCAAAGCTCATTTGAAATGTTTTAATGAGGATTGACCGTTGAATTGTTTAGAGTGAAACAGCTGATTAATGCAAAGCTTGTTCTTTGTACTCAGGGAGTGTCTACAAACTACAATACCCTCACAAGGAATTCACAACAGGAAGAAAGCTGCGTTGCTGCACACTGTACACCCGCTTAGCCCAAGAGGGGGCAGTATTTGGTCAGACTATGGGCCTAGAGAGACCGATGTGGTATATGGATCAGGATAATGAAGGTAAGTTCTATTGTGACTCACTGTCATTTAGCCCAAGAGAGGGCAGTATTTGGTCCGACTATGAGCCTAGAGAGACCATTATGGTATAGATGGCTGTCAAGCGTTCTAACTTTTCTGCCCAAGTGTTTCACCGACCAGTTATACGAGAATTTGAACTCCTGCATGTTGCCTGCAGTATTTATGCATAATGCACATATGCATTCAAACACTGATAATTGGCACATAACGAAGGCCAACATTACACTGTCTGATGTCGGGTGAGAACTATCTACAGTCGACTCTCGTTAATACGAGCTCGGAAGATACGAGACGCCGGTTAATGTGAGGTATTTCACCGGTCCCGAACGGTCCCATGCGTGTTTCTATGTCTTAAAAAACGGAAGATTCGAGCATGATCATAACGAGAACAAGATAATATAGGGTATTTTTGCGGCCCCATGATGACAAAATGTATTGTTTTTCATACTTTTGTAGCGAGATCTGAAATTAAATGTTCCGTAAAAGCTTACCGTTCAGATAACATTCTTGATGCCAAACTATTTATCAGATCGGACCGGCTACACAGTTCTGTCCGATCCGAAAACCAGAAACATTTCGCTGATAAATTATGCTTGATATGCTACTTTGCTTACACGCTGACGGCTACCAGTGATAACAACGTTCAGCATAGGCGCTATGCAGTATCGAATCTGTCACATCATGGTCACATGAACGGCAAGTTTGACATGACTTTGCTATGATTTTTATCTTGAGTTATACAAAATATTAAATTTCTATGATCATAGTCAACAAAAATGCATTTATCATTGATATTTTTGTGAACAGGATGCTCGTAAGAACTGTACTAGGAAGCAAACCGCTCCGTTCTAGCCTAGACACGAGTCTAGTGCATGCACTATGACGACGTGTGTATACATGTACGTGTAAATAGTTCGCTGCGTTTAAGACGAGGTTCGGATAATACAAGGAAAACGGGCCAGTCCGGCGGACCTCGTATTAACGAGAGTCAACTGTATGGATCAAATGGTTTAGTGCCACACATCATCCACATAGCCACTGAAGTGGCATTATAATATACAAATAATGAATGTTTGTGTGTACAATGTGGAATAACCAACTTAACTATATTCATTTCATTGTCAGAGTTTGTTGAGAAAGTTAGAGGCGGAGTATTTAATAAGCCTGCTTGGTTTGATCTGGTGAAGGCAGAGTACTGGGCCTGCAGGGAGTCTATCTGTCTGATGGACATGTCGCCTTTCACTAAGTTGGAGTTACAGGTATTGAATTAGGACAGTGTCTTTTGCCCATTTCTATAAAACTCTTGAGCAGAAAATGTTGCTCAAGAAATTTGTATACTTAGAAAAAAAAAAACAGGGAACTGGTCACGGAAATGAAAGCTTATAAAATCAATTTCCTTGTGCGAGCTTTTGTGTTCAAAAGCCTCATGTAATTTTAACCATATTAGAATGAAAGACTAAAGACGTCAGAAACATGTACATGTATTTCTTAGTTTTGTCAGTTATGACAATTCAGGCATTTATTGGATTATTCTAGCTCTCTGGAATCCTAGTCATGGCAACTTGAGGCATACAACCGTGTAACCAAGGTGTAGTTTCAGCATAATGATAAAAGTTCAAGAGGAGCTCCAAGGTCACACTCAGTTTTGTCATTCACTCACCTTCCAAAAGATAGAGTCCTTATGGGAACAGGAAAACATTTACAAGTCTCTAATCTCAAGTTAACCTTTTATCTCAAGAATTTTTAGTTCATTCCTGAATATTGATGATAGTCCATCAGAATAGCCTAGAATTTGATCTTTTGACTGATGCAAAAATTTATTTGTGGAATTTACAGAGCTGTTTGTTTGTTTTGCTGTTTGATGATGTCATGTTCCAAATTTCTCTCTGAAAGAGCGTCAAATAAAATGAGGTTAGAGACTAATTCTTTCCTCAATTCAGGAGAGTTCCCAATGGACGCCATCTTTATGGGCGATTTGCATTTTGGCTTGCAGGCGCGTCAAGCGCTCAAATTATTAACGCAGCCGCACTGTTAACTAACCAATTGTGCAATGAGTTTTGTGAAATGTGCGCGTGCTGCATGCCGTTCTTACGCGAAATGCATGAATAAGTGTTCCAAATTGCCCCTAATCGGCCATCTTTACGTCATATTGCAACCTATCTATAGGAAAATGGGTGTATCACCAAACTAGATTTGACCTTGGAGCCCCTATTTAATAGATGTATTTCCTTGATGCATATTGAGTTCTTCACTACAGAATGAATATATGGGGATGTTGTACATTTGCATTTCAGGTGTAGTGACATCAAAGACTGATTAGAAAGAAGTAAGAATTTAGGCTCTGGTCAGCTCAAACCATACAGCACTGTAATGTCACTTGCCATTTCACCATACTTTTCATGCAAATGCATACAGTTTATATATCTGTTGGTCTTTACAATCTGAAAAATTAATCTTGCCGGTGAGGGTCATACAGTTGACTTAGTCTTTTAGTGTTTGTAGTTTTTCCCAATGGGGAACTAAGTTTCCATTTTTGTCAAACCAGGCAAAGTTCATGGCTGTGCTTGTCAGAATTGTTTGCTTTATTAGCTTTCAAAATCCTGTGCTTTACAAGGTGCTTCTGGTGCAGAATTTGATGGTGAGCAGCTGGATGAAATTTGACCCAGTTGTGTTGAAGACGGTGGTACAACTTTTAAATGTCTTAAGATAAATACCACTGCCCCTGGTTACAATAACAAATGTCCAACAAATCCAATACAATTCAATTGGTTGGGTGTACATGTATAGTGTACAAACAAACCAAACCAAAAACTAATGAAGGAATGAATGACACTACAAGAAAATGAAAACCATAAAGATCTTACAGAACGTTATCTTTGGGTTGATGTTCAATACTGTATCATAATGTATAGACCAGGTAACACTTGTTCTCAAAAGGACTGACCTTGTACATTCCAATGCCCTTCTGGCAGGCAAGGTACTACACTGTTCTTTCGGGAAATTTTACATATTGTGTCATAATTTCCACATAATATTGAGAGTTATACAAATTTACAGCTGAAAAGGTTTTGAAAAGTGTTTTTCCATTGGGCTGTGTACAAATTGTGCCTGCAGGAAGTCCGGCTCAGTGGTTCTTTTGCAAGCATGTAATGTTACGGGTCACATGGTTTATACTGAAGATAATCAATGTTTTATCTCAAAACAATGCCTGCTTAGTACACTGTCTTTGCTCATCCAGTGAGGCATGCCTTTATGGCATCAGTTTTTACAACACATTGTTTAAGGTGTCATAATCTTATCATGCTTAAACTTGACCACTATTGCTTGCTGACAATAACGGAATCAATCAACACTTGTGGTAAAATTGCTGATGGTTTTCAATGCTGTAGTTTTATTTCTTACAACTATTGATGACAAAATATTTATAAAGGGAGGTTGATGTATTCACTAACAAACCTGACAAACCACATAGGAATAACTCACCAATAGACAAACTGATGCTTATTTTATAATTTTGAAAATCATTAATTTCAGGGTTTGCTATGCCATTATGGCATTACATATAGATTGGTTGCTGTCGTATCTGGAGAATCATGACAAATGAATTGCCTTCAATGGCGTACTTACACTCTGAAGCTCATTCCCTTCCATGTGATGTGCCTCAGGGGTCTGTTATAGGACCTCTTGAGTTCATTCGCTTGACTGGTCCTCTGAGCAAGGTCACTGGTTCTCACGCTGATGTTCAACATGTTATGTACACTGATAATACACAACTCTATATGGTTTTGAAATCCCTGGCACAGAATGAAGCCATCAGTTCTTTGTAGGATTGCATCATAGGCTCAAGTTGAGCTCCATAAAACCAGCTTTTACACATCATTTACAGTGCTGCAAGTTGGACATCAAACAATCAACAATGCTATGAATGCCTGTAGGAAGTGCTGTATAAATGTTAATTCTTATAGTTAACAGTTTAATTAAGACTAAAAACCTCATTGTATCAATTGACTTTATTGAGCCAATTCATCTGATGTCATCATCACAAGAATTATGGGTCACCATTTTGGGAGGCAATATCTCTGTATGTTCATCAGTGTAGTGCGCATTTAACAAGACACGGCATTTACACACTTTCCGCACATTGTATGAATATTTTGACTGCCAAAATGGAAAGTAAGGCAGACAGTAGCCGTGTGTAACATTGGCGCAAGAAGTCAATAGAAGCTGATTTACCTCATTGGACAAATCAATAATGTGTACAACTAACTGATTAAGCTGTGAGATTGAACTGTTGAATTTCACAGACTGCTAACAAATTGTAAACAGTTTCTCTCTGTGACTGTTGTATCCAACAGGGTAGTGAAGCAAGCTCACTCTTGCAGAGATTGTGCCCAAATAACATGGACTTTGCCATTGGTGGTGTAGTACACTCTGGCATGCTGAATGAACATGGTTGTTATGAGAATGATTGTAGTGTGGCTCGGATGGATCATGATAGGTGAGTTATTTATATGTAGGTGTGGTGTTTACTTCAATCAGGGTGTATATTCACACTCTATCAATGCATTGATTGCACTATGGAGCAAAGTCTGCAGCGTGTCTGGAGATTGCATTTCCAGTATACCAAGTGGTTTCAGTTATGCTGCTGAGGTACTCATGAGGTACTCATGAGGTACTCATGAGGTACTTATGGGGTACTCATGAGGTACTTATGGGGTACTCATGAGGTACTCATGAGGTATTCATGAGGTACTTATGGGGTACTCATGAGGTACTCATCAGGTACTCATCAGGTACTCATGAGGTACTCATGAGGTACTCATGGGGTACTCATGAGGTACTTATGGGGTACTCATGGGGTACTCATTAGGTACTCATGGGGTACTCATGAGGTACTCATGGGGTACTCATGAGGTACTCATGGGATACTCATGAGGTACTCATGGGGTACTCATGAGGTACTCATGAGGTACTCATAGGTTCAGTCACTCGTGTTTTAAGAACACGATTTGCTCTCAGGCAATCTTCATTGTTACTTTTTGCAAAACCGATGTTTTTTTTGTAAACCAATTTTTGTTGAGCCTTTGGCTTGGTCCATTAACAGCGGCCCGCTACCAACCTGGTCATTACCACGCAGTGAAGACAGGCTCCGCACACTGTTATTCCCTAATTAATGTTTTATAAATGTTTTACTGTTTTTCTGTGTGACAATCGTCACAGTTCCTGCATTTTAATTATTTTGTTGTGGTGTTCTTTTCTTTTTCTTTTTTTCGATGAGCGTACTTCTAATGTTTTACTATAAACTTCATTTTTCTAGTTTCCTGGATTAAATCTCGGGTTTTTTTAGTCTTCAATTTTTTGTTTGTTTTTGAAGTTGTGAATGTAATTTCTATTTTTAGGAATGCTAATAGAGTTTTAGTCCTGTTACTTTTATGAGATTCTACTGAGCAGTTTGAAGTGAGATTGGAACGAGGGTGCAGAGAGGTGAAATGCAGGGAATAAAACCACTGAGCCAACCTGATCGCCTAGGGACCTACCATGTACATGCATTTAATCCAGCTAGTCAGGCTAATTGTGACTTAAGTGGGAATAGTTTACAAATAGTGATTTTTGGTGGTTTAACTTATGGAGTTTTATTTGGTGTTCACTTGATTTTCCAATGCAGGTATTTCATCATCTGCCCCACCATCCAGCGTATTAAAGGGTTCAACTGGATTACAAAACATCTACCCAAGGATAGTTCAGTATCAGTGTGTGATGTCAGTGGTCAGTATACTAGTCTGAATGTACTGGGACCTAAAGCCAGGGAAGTCTTGCAGAAACTTACAACTACATCCTTGAGTACAGCTAGTTTCAAACCGTTTTCTTTTAAGGTAAATATCTGTTGCGGTTGTTGCTGTTGTTGTTGTTGCTGTTGCTGTCGATGTCGATGTCGCTGCTGCCGCCGCTGTTGCCAATGCTGTTGCTGTTATTGTGTGTGTTGTGTGCAGTACCACTTGATAAAACCAAAGTATTATGCAGGAAAGACTGATGTTGATTTTGTTACAATTATCTTGGATCTTTTACTTTGAAGACAAAATCAGCCATGCATGATGCCCCAGTGATTAGGACTTAAGCAGTAATTGAGGGCCATTGTAGATACAATGGTTATCCCCTATTTATTTGCTTAGTCCAATAGCAAGCCGAACCAATCAAAACACATTTTCCTGTTGGGGCCCCGCCGGCTTTATGAAATAAAAAATAACATTTAAAATGTACACAATGTTCTTATAATTGATCGACAATGATAAACTATAATCAGTCAGAACAAAAAACCCATTACTGTATAAACAAGTTAGTTCAGAAAAAATATTACTGTGCACAATTCAAAGATGACTACCAATAAAGAGTGTATTGTATTCTATATTATACATGTACATGTACTGGACACGTTTAAGTGCATTGTTACAAAATATATGGACAATTACATTTCATCAACAGTCTGAGTGAACATCCGAGTGAAATGGAAAAGCTATATTTCACTTAGTGAGCGTATTCTGCAACAATGCTCAAATGAAATGCATTCAATATTTGCTTTATATAACTCAAACATAAATATTTGTCACTTGAATTGTTTCCACAACAAAAACCAAATAGACACCTTAGAACCCTTCTAACAGCATGGATGACTCCATGTAGACACCAACCTTATCTGCCATGATGACACAACCTGTTCTTAGTTGGATGATTGGGCAGAGAATGATTATTTTGGCAACAATGCTGTGAAATGTCCACTTTACCAATATTGGACAGGCACTTTCCTGTGTTAAATTTTGGAGTGTCGCAGAAATAAATACATGGCAAAATAATGGATGGCACGTGACACATGTTCCTCCAATCAAATGACAAGGATCTGTGTATGTGTTCTATCTTTTGATGTTTGAGTTGAAGTGTTGTTATGCTTTCAGGAGTTAAGTATTGGCTATGCTAGAGATGTACGAGCTATGAGTGTGACACACGCTGGGGAAGATGGCATGGTTTTACATATCCCTAATGAGGTAAGCTCGTCAACGTGATTTATTCTTTGAACTGTTTTTATATACAGGCTGTGTGTGTGTAACTTGATGAAGGTTACTCATGCAGATAGCTATCTGCTATCAAGTCATACAGCTCACAGAATGTAACATTGAGCTGCATTCAAGACAGTAACTGGAAAGGAATCCTACATTGAACAAAAAGGGTTAAAAAAACACCACAAAAGGTTTACAAGAAAACAGACAGATTGTTACTTCTTGTAACACTCAAAGACAAAGTACAAGAATTTGTCATTATTCAAAAATAAAATCATTAGTTTTATCTGCAATCTTACTTATGAGAAAGTTCATACCACTGCACTACTCTTCCAAAGAAACAGCTGCATCTGAAATAATGCACAAGTCAAGAAAATATCAAAGAAATAAAAAACAATAAAAATATCCTATCCCCTTAAGGTGATCCCTCTGCTGCCGCTTCCCAGGTTGTATCGTCAACTTGGGTGTGATCCCTGGCTACATGGCAGCTAATGGTTGTATGACCTCTGACTGGCACCCCCAAACAAAGATATTGAGAATTAGGGAGACCGCCAACATAGGGATAGATAACTAAGTTGGTAGAGCGCCGGCACGTTAAACTGGTTTCCATTTAATTTGTTTACCCAGGGTATGCCCAAACAGTTTAAACTGGTGTCCATTTGTTTACCCAGGGTATGCCCAAACAGTTTAAACTGGTGTCCATTTGTTTACCCAGGGTATGCCCAAACAGTTTAAACTGGTGTCCATTTGTTTACCCAGCGTATGCCCAAACAGGTTAAACTGGTGTCCAATTGTAACCAGGGTATGCCCAAACAGTTTAAACTGGTGTCCATTTGTTTACCCAGGGTATGCCCAAACAGTTTAAACTGGTGTCCATTTGTTTACCCAGCGTATGCCCAAACAGTTTAAACTGGTGTCCATTTGTTTACCCAGCGTATTCCCAAACAGTTTAAACTGGTGTCAATTTGTTTACCAAGGGTATGCCCAAACAGTTTAAACTGGTGTCCATTTGTTTACCAAGGGTATGCCCAAACAGTTTAAACTGGTGTCCATTTGGGTCACTGCATACATTTGTACACATTTGTAATTGAGTCTAGTCGTAATGAAATGGAGCTTTCTTAGGATGTAATTCATGAGTATCTACCCCTTGCACAACCTGCAGTGCATTTATACATGACTATCCTGTCGGCCATTTTGGGATTCATAACATACACAGAGGAATTGTCTCCTTAATGGTGGAATTGCAGAGGTGTATTCCATGTCTGCAAGGGATCATTAATGAGGAGTGAAGATATTGACTTGGTGGACCAACTGATTGAATCTTTCTATTTCTACAGTATGCTGTGCATGTTTATGATCTAGTAATGAAGGCAGGTAGTGACTATGGTATCAGAGCTGCTGGGTACCATGCGTTACGCTGGTTACGAGTTGAGAAATTCTACACGTACTGGGGGGTCGATTTCAACAACGAACACACACCATTTGAAATTGGAAGAGAGATGAGAGTTCAATTTGATAAGGTCAGTCTAGGGTCAATTTCTGATTAGTATCAAAACAAAAAAATGTTTGCCAACTATTCAATGAAATCTGCGCATATATTACCATAGCTGGAATGCAAGATGAATCATACATATTCATAATTTAGAGCCAAGTTCTTACTAGTCCATTCACCATCTTGCATTGGATTCTTGTTTTTGTTTACCAAGTGCTTGCGTGAGTAGCCATGCACAAGGTGAATATACATACATTTCCATGATTCATGAAGCGCATGTGTAGTAGACTGTCACATTGGATGCACATGCAATAGGCTACCCACATGCACTTTACAAAGCCATTGTGGAACTGTCACAGGGGTGTAGTACACATGTGCGAAGATTGCCCTAGCCACACGTACACATGAAAAGATGCATAGCAGCACATGTAAATGTCAATCCATGTTTTCTTGAGCTCAATGTTGCTGAACTAGAGAGAGTATTGTGGACAGTATTGGTAAAACTGAATATGCATGAGGTATAATAAAACAAATACAACGTGATATATTTTGGGTGAACAGTCGATATTAGCTCCCGAGGTATTGGAATTTGAGAAACTAGTTCCCCTGACTTTGCCTTAGGAACTAGTTTTTCAACTTCCAATAATAAAAATACTGGGTTTTTATACAGTGCTTTATTACACCTCTAGGGGCGTATCAAAGCTCTCAGTATTTTTTCTTGCAAGGTATGTGGAGCTGCGCTTAAACTTTTTTTTTTTTTTAGCACCAATACCAAGGGAGCTATGCGCCTCAAGAACTAGTTTGTCAACTTCCAATAGCGAGGGGGCGCTAATATGAACTTTCCACCCCTAATGAACCTTGTCATAATTGTATACTATATGAAGACTTTTGATATCTATCTGATTTGACTTTGAATCATAGGGAGTGGAGTTCATAGGTCAAGAAGCATTGCTAAAGCAGCAACGGGAAGGTGTGAAACGTCGACTGGTTTCCTTCATCTTAGAGAATCATAATGTGGATAGAAATCTATGGTGCTGGGGTGGGGAACCAATTTATCGTAATGGTCAACCAATGGGATTGACCACTTCCAGTGGGTATAGCCCTTCATTGGGCTCAATGGTGTGTCTAGGCTGGCTTCATAATACTGACCTTCATTCTGGCCAATCTCAGGTGGTCACCCATGATTATGTAACCAAAGCTAAGTACGAGATTGATATATGTGGACAGATGTTTCCTGCCAAGGCCAATCTGTATCCACCTAAATTAATGTCTAAGCAACCACTACATGGTTAGAACTAAGACGTCTGGCTGGATACCAGCCACTACATGGTTAGAACTAAGAAGCCTGGCTGGATACCAGCCACTACATGGTTAGAACTAAGGCGTCTGGCTGGATACCAGTCACTACATGGTTAGAACTAAGAAGCCTGGCTGGATACCAGTCACTACATGGTTAGAACTAAGACAGATGTTTCCTGCCAAGGCCAATCTGTATCCACCTAAATTAATGTCTAAGCAACCACTACATGGTTAGAACTAAGACGTCTGGCTGGATACCAGCCACTACATGGTTAGAACTAAGAAGCCTGGCTGGATACCAGCCACTACATGGTTAGAACTAAGGCGTCTGGCTGGATACCAGTCACTACATAGTTAGAACTAAGACGTCTGGCTGGATACCAGTCACTACATAGTTAGAACTAAGAAGCCTGGCTGGATACCAGTCACTACATGGTTAGAACTAAGGCGTCTGGCTGGATACCAGTCACTACATGGTTAGAACTAAGAAGCCTGGCTGGATACCAGTCACTACATGGTTAGAACTAAGGCGTCTGGCTGGATACCAGTCACTACATAGTTAGAACTAAGAAGCCTGGCTGGATACCAGCCACTACATGAAGCCTGGCTGGAAAGCAGCCATATTTTTCAAAGGTAATTATCAGGGAAATAGTTATTTATTTTAATCTAAAAGCTCACAGATTATACCAGTACCAGTTCTTCATAAAAGTATTTCCTTCTGAATTCCTGTCAAATTGGAGAAAATACTATTCTGCACATCTCCCTTGCTTTATTTGACAGTAACAATAACTGCAATCACTACAACAAGACCACTTCAGTTGAAAAACGTTTCTTAGGTTGGTTGTATAATGTGTTAATTGGAAGCTAGAGGTAAAAATAAATCAACTCTTCCAAAATCAATGATGAAATATACCTTGAATTGGAAACAAAAAGATATGTTTATAATTAATAGATTCATGAATGCATTGGATGGAAGAGACGTGTGTGCAGCTTTTATCATTCATTTCATCTGCTCATTCAAACCATTGTAAAGGGTTATCGCCTTTTTTACAACATAAAACGTTTTTATACTTTTTATCATTGTGCATATTTTTAAAAAGATACAATCAATATCACATGGTTTCTGTCTATTATTGTCTTGAATAGTAGTGGATACATGTGCATGAATTGGAACGTCTCCCAAAACGTTAGTAAGAATATTATTTTAGCTTTTGATATTTATTTAAATGGTGTAATATTGAATCAGGGATAAAGAACTTTTTTTCTGGATGAGTCGTCTAGCCCACCATACTTAAGTTCTGGTGTGCTAAGTGTGGGTTGACATCCCTGCTCCTGGTGCGTTGGTCTTGAGCTGGGTATTGAACCATTATTAGTTTGTTCGTTCATGCTGTAGGTTCAGTAAGTTGTGTAGTGCAAGTTAAAAACCCAGTTGACTTTAAGAGGAATAGTTTGCCCTTGTGTTTCTGGACAGGTTTGGCTGCAGATTGAGCTAATGTTATTTATTAATATGCGTATGCTCAGCCGATCGTTAGCATGTCCCTAATAAGCGATCCTGTGTTCCCAGCAAATTATTCCTGCAGGAACAGTCTCAATCAGCAATTGCAGTATGATCTACACCAAGTGTGAATTAATATATTGAATTCGGTTATGATATGTAGGTGGAGGTGTGTTTCAGTTTTCTTGCTATTTTGTTTTATTGTTTTGCTAAGCTGAGTATAATGCAATGTAATTTAGGATGCTTGAGCATAGTTTATAATCTATCACTACTAGAATGTACTGAAACCACAGTGCATTATAGATGCAGAAAATCATCACTTGGCTCATCAGTGGTGACTAACTGACTATACTCATCAATGGTACTCAGTCTATCAAGAATTTAGCCAGAATGCTGTAGCTGCCTGTTGTTATTGATTAAGGTCATGAGGAAACTCATTGGTCAAAGGTCGCATAACACTAGAACTCATTGGTTTGAAGGAGATATGCATACTGCAGCAGTATGCATGAACTTTACATTCCTCCCAACTTTGAATACAATGTAGCATGTAAGAACAAGGAATTAAAGAGCACAGAACTGGTAAAATAAGGTAATCCAGCATGGCATACTTTCCAAAAGCAGTAATGTCAAGTGCAGCCAAGTTTGAGTGAGGTTATTTTTCTCTCTCTCTCTGTAATCAAACATCACCTAAAAAACTTCTGTAGCACTAAAAGGTTTGAGAGGAGAAGTTACTTGCACTCTCTATTTTGATCTTTACAAAATCTCTCAAGTGGGCAGGCACATAGCAATTTTCCTCGGGAGCTCTCCTTCTCACTGGTTCAGCGTTTACTTCTGGGTTTGGGATTTGTTGTTTTGAGTAATGCGGATCATAGCCAGGGGCTGGAGCTGCATGTCTGAGGGTAGTGTTGGATTCGTTTACAGAATGATGCATTTCTGTGATGGTAGCATCATCATCTTGGGTGGCTGTAATCATGGATTCTGTAACCAGTGACTCTTAATGGTTGAAGTTGATATGGAGTCATTGAGTTGGAGACGATTCCATTTGATTTTACAAGCACTTTGGGGTTAGAGTGATAGTTTAGGTGGTAGTTCCACAATTAATCTCAGTTTCAATCCATTTGGTCTTATTTACATTTCCTTATTAAGAAACTGGGACCTCTGAGAGAGTGTTAGTAAAAACTGTCTACACTTGGAGCTGGACTAAAACTCAGGAGTCTTCTATCATTTCATGATCTGTTTAGGGTATTGTTTAGACAGAACCAATCTTATATTTTGTTTTATTTTCAACTGTAAACATGGAATGGTTTAACATAAATTCAATACTACCAATAATAATTGCTGGTTGGTGTGCTGAAAAACAACCCTTTAGTCCAATCATGCAGGTATCTAAACTCCAGTAAATCATGGATAACAAAAACAAAACACAAAGGTATCATTTTAAATGTACACATGTTCCTTTATTTCATCACAGCTTCTAGGCTTACAGTGTGCATTCAAATTTATCAGTAAATTTAAATAATTTGACAGTAACACAAATGTAACTCAAATATTTAACAATAGCAATTTCAAAACCAAATTAAAAAGAACTATTTGGCATATGTTTTTTCAAATGAAAAGTCTACCTTTTGCAACTTGTTGGTTTGTTGCATTCATATAGAATGATCATTGCTGGAGCTTTACTACATGCCCCATGTACAAACTCACTATTGGTGCCTCTTGATTGCCCAGTTAAAAAATCAGAACAAAATGAACTACTTAATTGTTAATGCAGACTTACCTTTGGCCCAATGTGTATCATGTTGTGATAGAAAACACACTGTGTCATCAATTGATTCCGGTTGCAAAAGTAGATTTAAAGATTTGAATTTTTTTTCAGTGTTAATGTATTTGTTTATATGCAAAGGATCAAATTATTGTATCTGGTTCTTTTTTGACAGCATTTTTTTTTTTGATTTAGTAATTCTTTTTGTCAAATCAAGGATGAGCTTAGAAATAAATAATACTCTTTATATGTTGTATCAGGGATACTTTATTTTATTTGAGAAACAGCAGTTTTCAGCAGAGAAAAAAAATAAAGCACAGGGATATAAATAGCAACTGAGCTTTGAAAACAACCCTTTCTACTTCCAACAAGCTTGACAAAAGTTGCCTGACCGTACATGTACATCTACTTGGCAATTTTGTTTTACCAATCAAACCTTTTAAAAGTATTTAAGCTGTATTTTGATCAAATTGATGTTTGAACACATTTAAAACAGGTTCATATTAACATTTCAATCAAGGTTGTGTGTAATTTGTCACTATCAGTGTGGTCACAAAGGAATTGTATTTTGAATTCATTCTATCATTGCTATACCATTGCAGCCCTAGTGGATGAAAGCCTGGACTCCTCTTAAATATAAACACAAAATATAACAATTAACAATCCTGAACATCCAAATAACACTAATTCTCAAATTCTCAAATAGTTCTCAAATACCTCAATAACGCTTGGAATTAATATTGTTCAAAAAGCAAAATCATAGCAATCAGTCAGCCATAACAAAACAAACAATGAGTTTATCTTTTACAAATGGAATGTGTAAAACACACTTGATTTGCTCTTATTTATCAAGAAAATGGTTAGCAGTATCAGCATTTCTCATAAGTCCATGGAATCACAGTACAAGCAAGGCACAATTGACCCAAGCCCAATTTTCATATTTTTGTACAAATTGTAGCTATGAATAGTAATAAAATGTAGCTGAGAAGTGGGTGGATTTCACCCTTGGTTTCCTTGTTGTATGAGGAAATCCTCATCAATCTCAATAAGTCAATACATTCCTTGACATGTCTGAATGATAGATTTTGAATGTGAGTGTACCAGTGAGTGAGCTTGCTTTATCTATTTAATGTCACAGAGTAAAGCCACACCTCTTAGGATCCAGTGATCTGGGCTCTGTGTAGTCTTTAGCCATACAGGTGTAATGTACGTCAAGTCTGTACGTTGAGGTTTCTTGTACACTGGACACTGATACAAACGAGGATCTTTAGGAGCAGTTGAATTGATAGCAAACATGTGAATAACAGGAAGATTGTTGAATAACACCTTTGGTGTAGGATCAACCAGTCTACATCCTCTCCGATCCCAGCTAGCTCCATCCAAGTACAACCCTTGGATGTATACTCCCTCCTGCATCACAACCAGTAGATTATTAGTCATCATGAAATACTTACAATCAAATGTGAATCTGTTCTATATAACAACCAAATGATGAATAGGTACAAACCTTAAACATGGAGTTCAATGATAGCAGTAGTAGCTTGATACTAAAGACATTAATGTGTACTATATAATGCCAAACACAGCATTGAATGAGAACATGAACAGATCACTTGGTAATAATGCTATCAAAGCCAATCTTACAGGATTGGTTGAGCTGACAAAATAGCCAACAGACAGTGTTCGTGTTTTGTGTGATCAAGCATATACATCAAATAAACCTGTGAACATTTGGGCTTAATCTGCTGTGTGAGTCGGGGGAAATTAGTAAAAACCATGCACAATTTTTAGCATGTAAACACATTGTCCTTATTTTGGGTTGTTCCACCTGACATAATCAGTAAGCTTTCAGGCTAAAATAATACAATGATGTATTTGTATCCATAGCAATCCTGTATAAAACCTTTAATATTGTGGCATTTGATACAGATTACAATGGGACTTACCGAGGGAGAAGAGGAGATTTCTTCTTTGAATACTTTGAGGACCTCATTATGGAGAGTGACTGAATCCAAAGCCCAACCCTTATGGGCTCTTGTCACTTCTTGACGCATAGCTGTCAAAAAGCCTTTAAAAAAAACATTCAAGCACGCACTGTTTAGTATCACATTGCCATGTGCTAGATTCAATGGAGGGCACTATTTCTACCGATGACTTTTAGAAACAGTGTTACATCGGGACCAACTTTGTATTGAACATTTTTAAATTACAAATACTGCACCACAGATCAATTCATTGATTCATAGATTCATTTTCAGCCTTCGAGAAAGAGCCAAGGTCAAAATGTCAGGCCACTAACAATTTTTTGCACCAATTAATTGAATGGAAGGAAAATGAGAGTACCTTGAGGATTGAAGAATCCTGTCATCCAGAAGACAGTTGGTCTACCTTCAAAGCACCATGCTGAGAACTGTGCATTCCTTTCTAGTAACTCAGTAAACCAGAATCCTAATGTAGAAGATTCCCACGACACCTTCCTCCATAGGCCAGGAACTCTTGCATCATACATATTGTCTAAAGCATCTCGTAGATTCTACAGAGAATCAAAATACGGCTGTTACAGGTCATCTGCCTCTATGATATAAGGGGTTTTATTTCTATTTTTTGGAAATAGGACATATTTTGTGGATGGTGAACACTGTAAATCAATAACAAGACAAACAGAAGTAGTGGTTTGATAACTTACCTCACTCATGATAATAGTGCCCTCTATAGCTAGCTTGAGGTCAGTCAAGGTAGTACGCACTAGACTAATCACACGCTGCATACGATCTATCTCTTGTCTTAGGAAGATATTCATGGATGACAACGCTCCCATCTTAATGAGGCGTGCTCTTACCTGGAAATATCAACCATGATCATATCATGACTCATGAATGATGAAATGACCTTGGGTGTTTCTATACTGTCAACCCAAGATCAATTCTAAAGACAGACTGAGACCAGTATTTACCATTATACAAATTCTAGATGACTGCTGTACAAAGATTCCTTGAGGTAGTGGATTGTGTACACTTGCACAGATTACCAGGTTTGAACATTCTTTTCCAGTGTTTTCATGGGATACATGTAGACGCATCAATACAGTCGACTCTCCTTAATATGAGCACGGAAGATACGAGACACCGGTTTGTACAAGGTTTTTCACCGGTCCCAAACTGTTCCATGCGTGTTTCTATGTCTTAAAAAAACGGAAGATACAAGCACGGTTATAACGAGAACACAGATAATACCAGGTATTTTTGCGGCCCCATACTTTTGTAGCGAGATCTAAAAAATATTGTTCTGTAACAAAAGCTTACCGTTCAGTCAAGGTTTGGACAATATTTTCTTGTTGCCAAACTATTTATCGGATCGGACCGGCCATGCGGTTCTGTCCAATCCGAAAACCAGAAACATGTCGTTGGTAACGTACGCTTGAAATGCTACTTCCCTAACACACTTGGCTGACTACCAACGAAAACAACGGCGCTTCGAAGTATAGAATCGGTCACGTGAACGGCAAGTTTGACATAACTTTGATATGATTTTTATCTTGAATTATACAAAATATTAAATTTCTATGATCAGAGTCAAGAAAAATGCATTAATCATTGATATTTTGTGTACAGGATGCTCGTTAGAACTGTACTAGATAGCAAACCGCTCCGTTCTAGCCTATACACGTGTGTAGTGCATGGATATGACGACATGTGTATACATGTATATGTAAAACAGTGTGCTGCGTTTAAGTACGAGGTTCAGATAATACAAGGAAAACGGGCCAGTTCGGCGGACCTCGTACTAGCAAGAGTCGACTGTACTGGGAATATTGTACTACATGAACAGCAAGCACCAAACTGTCTGCATGTATTCCTATATATCCGGGATCTATTTGTTTATGTTCAATGAAGATCAGACAGATCAGATTTTTAAGATGTTTTGCTCATGTTGGTCCAACCCTCCATCTCATGTTCACGTCATTGTTGTACATCTCAATTTAACAATAAACAATTTTAATCTGTGCACTGTATATTTTTGATAAATCCTAGCATTTAAATAATTATTAACATGTAGAAATACAATCTATTTCTTGGCTTCGGAAGATATTCATTGATGAAAACGCTCCAATCTTAACAAGGCGTGCTCTTAACATTAAAAAAACAAACCAAAACACATCTATTAGAAATAACTCCTTCATCATTACAGGGAGTACTTCTCCTTTGAGGCAGTGATGATAATGAATTCATCAGGCATCTACCACATCAATCACTTTGGTTCAAGGTAAAGAAAAAGTAAAATGACAAAGTAAATTTAAATCCACAGACTTTGCAAGATGAAGTCAGAGGTTGGAAAGCAATTTGAAGATGGGATTACCTCATGAGATTTGTAGTCTGGAGGTAGTTTACTCAGCATATCCTCAGCCATCTTATACACCACAGTTTCTCTGGTCTCACCACCTCCTCCTCCTACATCTTTAGGTTGGATGTTGAGAATGGTGTTCAGTACTTCAGTACCAGTGTTGCTCTGATACCTGGTACAGAAAAAATGTCATCAGCTTAAACACAGGCATACAAGTCATGTGTTTAAAGGAAAGGTGGTACATCACCAAAATGATCTCGTACAATTATGTTATTTCAAAGTTAACTTTGTTATGCACAAGAATGAATCCTACAATTCTTGATGAAACAACAAGTATTTATTCTGTTTGCAGTGAGGTGCTTTTGTGCATTTTATTTCTTAGACCAAAAAGTGTGTCCAAATGTTGAAACTATTTTAACACACATTTCTGGTTTTTGTTTATTTGAATGTGCACTTTCACTTAAAAGGTAGAAACCTGAAAATTCTGATTTTAAAACTAAATTAGATCATAACATATCAAGCTTTTTCCTGTCTCTGTTTTCATGCACAACGTTTTTGTCACTTTTGTCTCCAGAGTTTCACACATGTATGTTCACCAACAAATCATTCATTTCAACTTATAAAAGCATTTCTTATGAAAGAAACTGACAATTTTGAGAGAACCTCAAGTAAAAAAAAGAAGGTGAAACTAAAGTTTAAACAGTTGGCTATTCTAACAAAGAAAACTAAATGAAAAAATTGCCGAGTGCATCTGCAATGGTTCTCTGGTAACATTGGAGCCAGTTTGTGTTAAGTGGGTGTGGCTTACATATAGATATCAAAGATAGAACCAAATAACCTACGTGATATCAGCATTGGGATGAAGACCAAATACTTCTGGTGTATCCGTCAGTGGCAGTTTGGCAATGAAGTCATGATACTCTTGCAGTGTTTTACATCTAGGGATTGAATACCCACTGTAGAAACTGAAGTTTTCTAAAAACATATGCTCTCCAAACCACACCTAAACAAAAACAAAATAAGAATGTGTCTTCCAACACTGTAGTTTTCACTAAAACACAAAGCAACCATCCTGTGAACATTTCAGGTCACATTTGAGTGAAAACACATAACAATGGTGCCCACGCCACTAGGGGTAGTAGTAGTTGGATGTCCAAACATACACGATCAAAATAGAACTTGTTTTCATGAGAAACTACGGCTTTTAATACTGCAAACAGGTCAAGTATAATCACTAACAAAACAGAGTAATGTAAACAGGAAGTGAAGTACGAGCAGCCCCAAGAGGGCACTAGACTGAACTGGCGTGGTTTATCCACATTTGACATTATTTCAGACAGAAACATTTCTATGAGGATTTGTGCAGGTATGAAATTAATAATCAGTGTGCTTTCAGATTGAAGCTATTGCTCTCTGTTTGGTAATTACCAATGCTGTACACTTGCCTTTACACTACATCTCTTAGATTCTTAAAAATCTATGCACAGACAACTTGGTTCCATACAATTGGAGTATAAACTTGATGCAACTAAATTAACAACATAATTTACAGATCTAAACTATGGACCTTATGCACTGACATCATCATGCCGCCATCTTTGAGGTTAAACAGTGATGAAACAATGGAAAACCCACACCTATGTATGCGTGATGCATAGGACCAGCCAACGAGGTACCATCTTTTGACCTCTAGATGTGCATAAGGTCTAAAGAATAAAGAATATTAATTTTGGTTTTTACCCTACAAGTTCTGTGAAAAAAACATCACAGGCATATTACTCGGGTGGGATTCGAACCCATGACCTTTGCAATTCTAGAGCAGTGTCTTACCAACTAGACCACCGAGATTGCCCGGTAGCTAGAGGCAGTTCGAATCCTTTATTTTAGCAGCGGGTTCCGCAACAATTTAGTAGATGTTAATTTTGCATTGGGGAACTGCCTCTAGCTACCGGGCAATCTCGGTGGTCTAGTTGGTAAGACACTGCTCTAGAATTGCAAAGGTCGTGGGTTCGAATTCCACCCGAGTAATATGCTTGTGATGGGTTTTTTTTCTTCACAGAACTCGGCAAGTACTGAGTATACAGTGATAACACACATTGGTGTAAGGGTAAAACCAAAATAAATATAAGATGCTTGAGGTGTGACAATGTTGTTTGTTAACAAACCATGTCGTCAGTACTTTCAGAATGGATGATACAGCATTAGAAAGTTTAAATAAGTATGTTTGTCATGAAAACCATAAAAAAAAACTCATTGTTGAAGCAATTGACAAATGGTGATCACCTTAGCAAAGGTATTAAGGAGCCTCTTATCATAGTCATCAGTCACTCTGCCTCCATACTGCACTTCACCAAGCATGTAACGTACAGTGTTCCAAGATACACCCTGAAACAAAACAAGCATTCATTCAAACATTTACCTATATAGTACTCAAACAATACAAAGATGGCAAAACAGTCAAGTAACAAACATCAAGGCTACTGCCAAGCAGAATCAAACTGAAATCCTACAATGGGCAGTGCCAACTGAAAATGCAAAATGTAGCTGTACAGCTATGTCTGCAGACAGGTCATGCACAAGTCTAGCGATATCTGCTATTCAGAACCAACACAATGTCTGCAGACAGTTCCTGGCACCTATAGCGATATCTGCTACTCTTGACCGCTACAGACAGTTCATGGCCCAACTCTGCCGCGGTTACACAATTTAAACTGCACTCTTTGCCTCTTTGATATCAAATATTAGCCTCAAGCAAACTTGAATCCTCATTACTGATTGGTTAACAGTAGTACAACATTAAGCACATGCAAGCACTTACTACAAGTTCAATATGACATAGTTAAACTTAACTGCATTTGATAGTAGTCAAATCAATACATTGAACTGATTGTTCAACAGCACAGCTGTCCCTGATGAGACAATGAAACCTTTCAAGAATAACTCCTTTCTGCTTGAATCACATTATTACTTTGACAGCAGAAGTGACAAACGCATGGCTAGTTATTATTTAGTTTATTTGCATGAGTTTGTTGAGTTAAAGCACCTTCTTTGGATCCATATCATCCAGATGATTCTGTATAAACTGCACACTAGCAGTCTGATCTGCAGAGTTGAACTCATAGGGGATGTTCCATCCTAGAGGTCCAAACTTACGACGTTCCTAGTAACAGTCAAGGTTTCAATCAACAATCCCAAGTTACACAACATTAATGAGTACCCATGAAAGTTCAGATAACGGAAGACAGAGACTTTGATTGTGGGAACTTTAAAAAAAGGAGAACTTGCGTTACTATAATGCACATAAAAGCTCTTGACAGTGTAGCTTGTGCAAGTTTGTGCCATGTATTTTTCTTTGTTTAAGAGAGAAATTGAAAACCTTTGATGATTATGAGGTTTTGATGACTATATACTTAAATTTTCATTTGAGGATTGTGATCTCATTCAGTTATAATTGATCAGTAAATAACCATGCAGTCTAAATGCCCTACAACTCAGCTTAACAAGTCAGTAACCAACATTTGATGTTTCTATTTTTTTATTAAACAGGTTTCACAGGTCAACCTGAAACTACAAAGTTCTTGAACATAATAAATGAAATGAAAGTACAATCCCAAAGACCTTAGTGGTCCACTTGTATTTGAATGTATGCTGATATATTGATACTTATTTAGAGTTTCTTGCTAAGATATGAGCTATGGTTACCTACCTGTACAGTAGTATGAAGGAATGCAACAGCATACAGCATTGGTTTCCACTGTGCTTGGCTACTGATATCCAGTTGATCTTGTGTAATAGCAGCAAAGGTTCGTTTCAATCCTGCCTTGACTCCCTGAGGTGGCTCATTAGTGAACTTGATAGAGGACTGAAAATATTAAGCATATGGCAATTCAATCAGACATCAAAACAACTGGTACAAAATGCTGGTTTAATTGCAGATGTCAGCCAGGTATATAAGCTAACCATCATGAATGCATGATTTACCTGTAGTAGACTAATAGGGAACTGTGGATGTTCCTCTGTAGTAATCCATACCCGGAATGCTTCATGTACTGGTTCATGTGTAGTTACTGTGTCTAACAGTTCATCCATAAAGTCTAGACCAAGATGACAGTTTTGAAGCAAAACCCAGCCTCCCTGTAAGTAAATAATAGTGTCATTAAGTCCAATCAAATGCTCTCTGAAACTCCATGTATACAGACAAGGTCATACACCAAGATCTCATCATAGTTTTGGTGACTGCAAAGTCCAATCCTAGTGGTGAGTTTGATGTAATTCCACCACAACATGTGATAATTAAACCACATATACTTCACAAAGACTGGCTACGGTTATCAGAAGGCCGTAGGAAAACATTGAGCTAGTTCATCTTTGTGGACAATGGCGTCTGCCTGTTGGATATTTTAAAGAAGTATCAATTCTGTCATCAGACATTGAATTGAAAGTAAAATCTCAAAGCAACATATGCCAGCTTAGTGACAGGATAAAATATATTATTTGTAAACTCTTTGCTTGTTATTGTACTAGTAACTTTAATTGCTTGTCCAATGATTCTGCCTTTTGTTATTGTGAGTCTGAAAATAAATGTATTACTATTGTATTATTATTATTATTGAATTGAATAATGCATATACATACCCCAGCCATTGACTGTGCTACAAGTCTCCTTGCATGTACCTCCTGTCCTTGTCCCATGGAAATAGCTCTACATTCTACATAACATAACTCAAAGTTCAGTTTTCACTTTCCTTAATTAACAAAATGAAATACTCAAAAGCAAACAAACTATGTCAAAAATACCACAGAAAAAAAATGCTAGAGTAATTATGATAACATATGCAAGTCCAGATTAAAGGATAAACTAGAAGATTAAAAGCAACACATATAATTGGAACTTGAGAAAACTTCTGTTGTTCCCCTTGTTTTAAATTCAAGTTCTCCTTTCTTTAAGTATCTTATTTTTTTAGCTAAACGAATTCTTTTATTGGAACCCAGATATTTTCTGGTAACAGTGATTAATCCCCAGTAGCTTTTTATGAACAGTCTTAAGAAGTCTTTAATTGTTTTTATTTTATTAACTTTTGCTTTTTCCTGAGATAATTTTAGAATAACTTGTTTGTTTTGAACTACAAATTTTTGGTTCTTGGACTTTTCATTTGCTGAAGTAGCACAAGAAGTACTGCAAGTACAAGACTGTAGTGTCATGAATGAATGAAACGAATTGAGTGAAATACTTACCCACTTTAAGTTTCTTAGCAAGTCCTTCTATCTGGTTAGTAGGATCACTACCCATGGACAAGAAACAGATGAGTGGTGTTCGGATGTCCCCTTCTTCCCATGTCTTCTCTAAATCTAAGATGACTGGGTCTGCATATCTAGCACCCATAGAGTTAGCGATGTATTTACGAGCTTGGGGAATAACTCTGTCTGTACACCAGCTCCTGTAGTGTAATACAACTTCTCCATCATAATGTCATACAAAATGCCAATCAGAAAATGGCAAACATGGACTGGGAGTAAGTTTACTCTATTTCAACTGTTGGTTTTTGACAGGGCATGAGTTGTGAATGTATTTACAATTGAATTTAAACTTTTAATGATTTCGTACAAAATTGTACATAGTCTAGCCGCACAGTATCTAAGTCAGCTTTACTCAATATAAGGTTTACTCAATATAAATATCAGCATGTCATTATAGCCTCTAATAAAATAACCTCAATTCAGCCAACTTAAGGTTGTGAAGGTTTGATTTCTGAACTAAACCAAGCAATAAAGACTCAGTGAATGATATCAGCCACTGACTATTAGTCATGAAGGTTTTTGAATGCTCTTCTACTGAATGTATTATTGTGTCGTACCTAACCAATAGGAGTTTCTTGAATGTTTCTAGTGCGTTGTATCCATCAGGAATCACTTCCTCCTCAGGAGCATCTTTATCAAACCACACCTTCCAGGGTTTCTCACTACGTTGGATCTACACATCAAATACACAAACACATCAATATACTGATAGACTTATAGATACATACAATGATTAAAAAGTCTGAAACTCTGATCTAAATTTAAGGTGTATTGAAAGGAGGTGTATTGAAATAATGGCATTGCATCTGTTGGTAACCCCTGGCGTTATAGATATCTCAAGGAGCTTCGGGAACAGTATCCTCAGCGCTAGAGAAGTAGATCAAAAAGCAGGATTTCTTTATACCGGAAGAAAATATCAGCTTCTTTTTTCTCCAAGCAGACATAAACAAGTCTGAATTCAGATAGAAGTCTGACATTTCTTATCCCTGCATAATGTGATTACTGTATGTAACTAAAGTTAACCATTAGTTATTAGCCTATTAGTTAACAGAGCATAGCAGAGTTGATTCTTTGAGTTACATCAAGTTTACCTACATATCTTGATTGTGGTAATGTTTGTGGTAATGATGTTCCTACCTGGTTGAGGACTTCTTGAAACTGTGAGAGTTTGCTGAGATGAACCAGGTTTAACCATGTCATATCTGATATCCATTTATATGGCTTTGGTTGTACAGCTTTCAAGTCTAATGCAGCACCACCTAGCACATCAAACAACATATCAGCAATGCAAATCATCAATGCTGTCATATCGCATCGTTTCCATGAAGTGACAAAATGAAGAATCTGCCTCAAAACCCCAAATTCAAGTGTTTGGTGAAAATTGCACCTAAAGTTTAACTATCTTTCAAACTGCTGTTTTGGAGACTGTTAACTTTGTTTCCTTTGAAATTAAACTTGCACAATAAAGCTGATCATACAGAACTGTCAATATGTTTTCAATCTTGCAACTGTTTTATTCATTTACTAATTTCTGAACTTATTTCTACTTTGTGAAACCCCCCCACCTTTCCTTAGCGCGCTGTGTACAAAACACTGTGTACTTGGATTTGTCATACATGGTTTGGCACCGTGCCAGCGCTATAATTGCATACAAAAACAGGGGAATCAGGATTCACCACAAAACGCAACATGGTCAATCTAGTGAATCAGCAATTATACTAATTAGTAACATTCTAAAACTTACATGTTAGGTCCTGAAACTTACTGTCATGTTAACAGTAATGAATGTATCCACAAATTTGTACAAGATCAGATTAACAAATCTTCTTGAATTTGGACAGGAGAGTTGCCACTTTATGAAAATGATGTCAATTATGTCTGTAACAGCTTACTTGTAAAGATATGCCATGCATGACCACATACAATAATGTGACAAATCGTGTTATAGAGCTGTGATCTGCATCCCTACCTGATGTTCAGTAACTCTCTCTTTTTACTAATTAAGGTACAATAAATATCCAATTAGTTCTTGATAAAGTTTCATCAATTTAAGTGTTCATGTCTTTTGAGAAAACACTTGACTAGGGGTGAGAGTTGACAATGTATAACAATTCCCGAAAATGGCATGCTAGCCAGGGTACCCCTTATTCTAGACCCAGAACCTGCCAGATGTTACAAGTTATGAGTTTACAGACTCTGTGCATCACCAGAACTACAAAACTACAGGTTTGGACACAATGTGGACTATGTCTTTCTCCCTTTGGTGACTGCTTTACTTCTTTCAAGGAATCTGAATGCTCAAGGGGATATTGAGAAAATCCTAAAATCAGGAACAAACCTGATAAATCACATGCCTGACTTGATAATAGTTTAGGTTTTGTCAGAGATTATTGTACACATTCATACATCTGCTTAACTACTTGATTTGTTTTAATAATGAAATAATAAACTGAATAGTGGAGGCAAATTGTCTTACACATGATAGTAATTCAGAAGAAAATATTGAACAAGAGCACTGCTATCAGAACAAAAAGAAAAAAAACCCCAACCCATTTTCAGCTGGAAGTTTGGTTCAATATGAACAGACAGGATCTTACCTTTGATGAGTGTCTGGAACTCATTGTGGCTGACATTTCCCATTTGTTGATCAATCTTCAGAGCCAATAGTAAGGTGAAGAGGAACTTATGGTTCTCATATAACCCACGACAGGAATACTTGAACACTTCAAATGTCAGATACTCGATGATGTTAGAGATTCTCTTGGCTGGAATAGGAGACTTTTCAGATCTGTTTCAAGTCAAGAAGGATGTTTAAACCACTAAATACCGGAGGTCATGTTACGAAGCAGAATTTCAAGGGGGGTACCATTTGAGAGCACAAAAAGTTTCTTGTGCTTAGGTAGTTGACATAGTAACCCGCCCGGAACGTTCTGTGTAGGATAAGTGTAACAGCAGATGAGGTGTTGACTAGCTCAGAAGACTTATTGTGTAGCGTGTACCATGCACGCACTCAGGATGTAACGCTTTGTTGGCCTGGTACAGACACTGGATTCAAGAGTCAATATCTAGGATACTTGTGAAACTCCCCATTCAATACCTTCATTCTTGTGTCTGACAAACCAGGACTACGATAGACTGTAATTTCCTCAGAAAGTCAGGATAATTGTATTACATGATCCTCAAGAAAAACACCTTGTGGTAATCTGACACTCTCATCATATCAGTAATGACTGAAGATGCCTCAAGACACCCAAATCATAATCATGCGACATCAAATAGATTTGTATTGATTGATGATCTTCTGATCATTGGGACTCATTAAAATGCATAATTTTGTTTCAAGTAACGCATGATGTGGCACTAAACATTCTCCCAAAATGTGAGACTTGCCTGGTTTATAAATAGCTAAAACATTATTCTACCTTGCCATTGACAAATCAAAGACACCAAGAAACTGCTTGAGAGATGTCTGGTACATGATGTTCACCATACTCATCTCAGTGATCAAGAAATACAGGATGCTGCCTCTTGATGCCACTACACAGTACATAACAAGGGTGAAATTATGAAAAACAATCTGTAAATTAGAACTGATAACATCATTATCTTCAAATAAACACATTTATAATTGAAAACCAACTGAACGGTTGGTTAGTATTTTTCTAACTTAGAAACCAATGTAAAGGTTGTGACTTTTGTGAGCATACCTGGTCTGAATTCTTCTCTTGCATCATTAATCTTGATCTCAGTATCAGCAGCAACTACTAGCTTCTCAGACACCTCTTCAGCAGTCTCCTTGGTGGTAGCTAGTACTAAGATCAATGACTCATCCTCTACTAGAGAACCCTATACACATGTATGTCAAAATGATAGCATGTACTTGATGATCAAATGGCAAAATTTATGTCTACTTGACACAACCACTTGTTGAAAAGTTTTTAGCCACACAACTTTGTTTTAACTGCCAAATTACCATTCATAGAACATAAACAAACCCTAAACAGTAAAATGAAGCAGAAATTTCAACATTGTAAACAAATCACATTTGTTGAAATCTATTTGACCCCAAGTGGACCCTGACACTATCTTGAGGGCACGGAAAGGTATGCTGTAAAAAAGAAATTCTTAAAATGAGAATAAGTTATCCTATATAGATGCATTGGGAATGCAACATGTACAGCACTTCTGCATCTATTACAATAAGGCCAAAGAATCTGTTCTACAGAAAACTTGCATGAGGGGGAAAAATGGCACAAAATACACTCTGTTCTAAAGATTTCTTAAGGTTTCAACCTCATACTGGTATTTCTGAAGGTTTCCAAAAAAGCAACAATTAAAAGTGATTTAAAGCAACATGGATTTCAGAATATTCATTTGTTTTAAAGGTTGAACTTAAAGTGAAACCATTAAGAACACTGCAGTAAGTGCCTACCAACAATGAGTTTAATACACAGAATATAATATGTGACCCGCTCTGCAAAAAAGGCCCGTAAGTCGCGCTATGCCTTTTCACGTGATGGGCTCGTCAATGTTGAAAGGGTGATAAATTTTTCGTTGGTGTGATTTTTTTATTATCCCTTTTTTGACATCGTTGATATCCACACTTTCATAATTTGTAAGATTGAATGTTTATTTTGACCAATAAAGATGAACAAAAACGTGTTTTGTGTACGTTTTGTTGGTGGTTTGCGCGATCGGTGTCCGCGGTTTTGGTGGAAAGTTGCATCATTTTACACATCTGGCATCACATTATTTGGAACCCCCCTATTATAATTTTGGTATCATCTGAAAGCTGAGGACGTTGCCTTTCTGTATGTGGACATAGAAAAGGTTAAAGGTCAAATGCAAAACCAAGGCAGGTTAATTTCTGACACGTATACAAAGGGCGCTTGTTACTAGGAGCATGGATCTTTTCGGTTACGTGTATACAGTGTAGTGTAACGATTGGACAATGGGCGCACGGTCGAGCGCGCGCATGCGCCGTGAATGGGGTTGGTTGTTTATTGTCAGGTGACTGCCATGTGACTGTTTATAGAGTGCGTGCCACGCGAAAACACAGCGCAATACCTGTCAATTCTGTCCAACTCAACTGACTTCTCTTGCTCCGAGCGTAAATATTTTCATAATTATTTACTATTTTAGCCAACATATCTTGTTTTAAGCAACAGGTTTTCTATACTGTTTCGTTAATTATTTGCTTAAGTATGGGTTTGAAGGATCAGTGTCTGGCTGAAGCTTTGAATGATCTCTGTGAGAGAGACACGATTGGTTTCGTGGAACGGAAGATTACTTTGTTAACTTCCGATGTGAAAATGACGACGTTGAATCAGAAAACGATTTGGAATCTGATTCCACATCGCCATTTTCAGCAGGAGATAACGAAAAGATCGACCCTGACAGCAAAATGTTAACCCAAAGATTATTTCAAAATTTATTAATTAACTTTAGTTCGATCTTAGAAGGCAAACCATGTTGACTAGTGCTAGATTAATAGAAGGAAATATTAAATTTGTTAACTTTTTTTTTTTTTACAAAAACTTTAAATTTTTAGCCCAAAAATAGTTTTAATCCTGAAAAGCGAGCTTTTTAAAGAGTTTTATTAAACAACTCAAGCTGATAGTTTAAAATTACAAAAAAAATGTGAAATAATTTTAAAATATTTTTTCCCCAAAAAGCTCTTGTTTTCACACAAAAAATACATAATTTTAATTCATAGGGTTTATACAGCCAGTGTTCATTTGTTTAACTTTAAGAAAAAGCAAAATTCACCGAAAAAGGTCTTAACTCTTCAAAATAATTCTCAAGTGTGTGTTTGCTATTTTAAAATTTGCAAAAAAATGATAAGAAATAAATTAATTTTAATAGTGCATTAAATGAAATGCAAAATATGTTGTACTTTAAAAGACATAACAAACACTTGGTGAAAATTTCAGACGAATAGTCCAACGGGAACGTACTCGTTGCTAGGGACTTTCACAAGAACTTGGTATTGAAATACTTTAAAATACATCGTAAAGTTTAAAAGGCTGTTTCTCCATAACCTATTTTGACAAAAATGGCAAGTATTTGATTGCAAATTAGAGTATAACTCTGGATTGCAAAATGCTACAGACTTCTAAAATACACCAAATTAAAGCTGAGAGAGAGACCTTTCCATCCATGTATCTAACTCCAAAATTATTTTTTGCGACATAAGGGCCATTTTTGCAGAGCCGGTCACATATAGGATGTCTGACTAGAATATGGGTGCATATGGATGTTAAAAAAACAAAATATTATGAGGATTCTTGTTTAATTACCTGTGTGCTGGTGAGTCTGAAGAGCAGGTTATCTTCTAATTCTTTCATCTTTCTCTTGTTAGCTGTCACATCTTCCATCAGCTTAGTACGTTCTGCTTCAAGTTCCTATAATATCAAATAGGACAACTCTAGACAAACAGATTCTCAATAGTTTAATCATATGGGTTGCAATGTACATTTGGAAGAAATTGTGGCTTGTCCCAGCTGAGCAGTTCAGAGCACCAGACCAAAGTTTCGGTGTTTCTGATCAACACAGTGTGGGTTCAAGTCCCGGTCCTAGCACTTGTGTCCTTGAGCAAGATACTTTACCATTGCTTTGTCCTTCCGATGGGACATTAAGCCATAGGTCCCGTGTACTAGGATTGAAAGTGCACATAGAGGGACCCAGGGCTCGATTTCACAAGCACTAAGATTCATCTTTAGATGAGTTGTCAGTATTATCATAAAGATTTGTATTGTGACATCACACTTCACGTAGCAACTATGATTGATTTGCAGTTAATATCAATCTTAGCTCTTTAGCCCTTTTCACACGACGGAAAAAACGAACATTCTTTGCGAAATTTTACAATTTTGTGTAAAAAATTACAATTTGGGCTTCGTGTGAAAGGACAGTAATATTTTACATCGCCTACATTCCTTGCGAAATTTTCGCAAACCTTGCGAAATTTTGTAGTAGGTCCCGACCTCCGACAAAATATTATGCTAGCGTAATTTTTCGCAAGGAATCTGGTCAAACCTTCGTGTGAAACCATCCGTTGTTTATTGACCGACAATCCTCGCGAAAGCAGTATTAACACGCATGCGTGAAGAACCTTCGGGAGCCGACCTTTGTGTGTTTACACACCGTTACCGGGCACTGGTCACCGTTGCGACCATTTGCCACCTCGTCCGCGATTTCCCGCCAAACATGGCCGTTTTGGGTCAAACCATCCATTTTAGATTGGGTGGTTTCTTTCTCTATAATGTTTATCAAGGCAATCGTTTCCTCGTAGCACCAAGATTTCTTGGCCTTCTTACTCTATCTTTGGTTGATGTCTTCATTTTTGGAGGATATTACGGGCATAGTATTATGAATGGACTCCCCAACGTCTTCGTGAGTGTCAGCCATTTTGAAGAATGTTTACATGGTTTATTTTTTACCGCGACACACTGTGCACACGCGACATACGTCATCATTTAACTGGTACTAGCGCTGTTTAAGAACAAAAACTCTATAGTTCAGTGGTAACCAGCTAAGTCTGTACTCTCGTCTCATGGAACGTGGTCACATTTTTACTTGGTGTCGTGTGAAAGCTTGCGAAAGCGGTCAGGCGTGGGATGACTTCAGCGCTCGTTAAATTCGTCGCAAGGAATGTTGGGGGTTTTTTTTCGTGTGAAAAGGGCTTTTGTGAAATGGCCTAAGGACACCAGTGTTTCTGGTTCACACAGCAAGCATCCATGTTACAGGTTTCCTCAGACTTGCGAGCTACTGATTAAGTTCAGTTATAAGGCATCTTTGGTTTCATTATCAGAAGTACATAATAAAATAATAACAATATCATAGTTTACTTAACATCTAATGCTTGAAATCTAAACATTTGACTTCAAGCAATGTGTTTTAGTTTATGAATGTCAGCAGTGTATTTACAAATTCCAGTTCAATTTACTTTTAATACTTTTAAGTAACTTTTAAAGCCACTAAAAGGTAAATCTAAACAAATCTAATCTGTTCTGACAGTAAGGTAAGTAAAAATATTAAGTGTATTATGTACATTGAATGTTTTGGTTTGGAGCATTGAGTTGATGTCAATACCTGTTTTTCTATTAGGATGACACGACCCAAGAGTTGATCTTCCAATCCCTTCATTGTTACAGTGAAATCAATGATGGATGTACGAGCCGACACCTACAGATAGGACAAAATAATACATCATCAAAGGCACATTCTAACACCTAATAGTTTGGAGCATATCTGTACTACTATCCAATGGCCAACCAGAAAGTACATGTAAGCCCAAGTCATTTTGGTAAATCTTAAATGCATCATGAAAAGTCAAATTAACTTTAGGCCTACAAGGTTAATTTCCAACTCGGTAAATACCACTTCTTTGAACCAAAAAGTAATTTTAGCATTTACAGCTGGACCAGTATTTATCCATTTAAGGAATGACTCACCTAAATAAAGTAGATCCAACTGGGGCATTCCCAATTGTTATGAATGTTACATCACATTCTTTATTGGCAGTCTTTTCCCAGCATTTATCTCGCTATGTTCATTGCCTTTTTATTAATTGTTTTTGTTAATAGTTTAAAATGTGTGTAAATAAACTGTAATCACTGAAGTGGTGTGCCTATATTTTATATTAGGGTGAGCAAACCAACCTCTGGTGTGTACGTTGGGTTTGCTAACTTGGTTGTCATGTACAGAGTGAAACCTTTCATCACATCTACTTCCTTGTCACCAACCTTCACCTGAAAATAGCATTCATAAAAACATATTTATCTCAACAAATATAGTATATATTAAGCTTGCGCCGTTAATCTAAAGTTACCTTTGTGATACATCGCCACAAAAATATTGTAACATTTGATACTAACATCACTATTGCAACATATTTTTTCAGAACTAATATAGCTGCCTTGACAGCCAGTACCTGTGTTGGGTAGTCATTGTATTTGTACTATGTTTGCTGAGGGCAAAAACCAGACTCAAAAGTCAGAAAGGTGTTATTTTTGGAGGGCTGATCTCTGATGAGGATTAGGTAAGTTTCTGCTGGTGTGACTTACCATACTTAATTTGATGAAACAATGTGTACAGCAAGTTTATACAGCAGGGTGCCCAAATTTAATGAAGAGTACATTCCTATTTGCAGTCTAATTCCTACAAGAAGCACGTAACAAATATTCTTATTGGCAGAGTTCTTGCAAGGATATCCTGCAGCTCTCTTTTTGTTGTTTTATTTAGGCCGCTAGTTTTGCAGACTTTTAGGGGCAAGGACCCTTGTGCTTACTAAATGCCACCAAATAGTTTCATGCATAGAAATATCGCTAATAAGAGTTAATGTATCAAGTGTTGCAACATTTGTTGTTCTCAAATCACAGATGATATTCTAATTGGCTGAAAAAAATATCGGCACAAGCTTAGTAAATAGATCCCTCATGTATATTCTACAGATATTGAAACCTAGGTGATTAGTCATGTTTTTTCAGCTAGCAGAATATAACTTAAATATTGAAAGACATCACCACTTTCAGCATTTTCAGTTCTCAGTACCAAATTATACTATCAGAATCAAAACTGCACTCAAATTAACAAGAGGCAACACAAGCCAGCTTACATGAATTAAGTCAATCAAGCTAATTGAAATATGGAATAACAGAACAAGTGATTTGACATTTGAATTAGCAGTCTTTAATATTTTGAAAGCTTTCAGTGGTTTTTGTTTAACTGATGAAATGTTTCTTTTCAAGATTGCCTGTTTTGGATAATAAAAATGCTGGCCAATATTTGGCAGCTGAGAACGATGACTTTCAAATGTGTACATTTTTAGATAAAACAGAAGGAAAACTAGAAGGAAAACTAAGAGGGAAGAATAAAATGACAAGTGTTTCTCACCTTGAATGTAGAGCCAGATTTAATGAAGTTTTTCTCCAGTACATTATCTAATGCTGGGTCCAGATCTTCTCCAATATCCTCAATAAGCAACGGACGGCCAAGAGACAAACTGTCTTCAAGATGAGTCCTGAAATACTTGTGGTTCAGTGATGTTGCCTTCACAAAAGATCAACAAACAACACTCACTCACATTGAAATGCTAGAATTGTACATACTTTATGTGAATCAGGTAATTTTTTTAGTTTTTGTCGTATTGTGTAAGGTGATGATTAAAGGTTAATGTATATAATCATTTTTTGTTATTCTACATGCATTTAATGTCCTATAAAACTACAGCGTGTTATGAGAACTTCTACATACAGACTTAGTACGTGATGAATCTTAAATCATTCAATTAAAAGAAATCATTGGTAGTTTGTATAACCACTATTGGTGTGCACAACCCTCAAGTAACTTACTTCATGCAGTTAAATACCGGACGAAGATCAAGTTTTCAATCTCATGTGTTTAGCTAACCATGTCAAAGTGTTGTTTACATGACACATGTTTACTATTATCTTGAAAAATGTCAGTCTTACTGTTGCTTATATTTATTAAAGTGATCCTTGACAGATCGATTCACCATTGAGACCTACACAAGGACCCCACCTCTGCAGTCTGATAGAAAACTCAAGTCATTTTCACCTGTAAACCGTTTTCTTTTTCTCTATTCTTAATCCATGTTTTGCCTTGTCCCTGAGGGTCAATGAGTAGTGGGTAGCGAGTAGCTTTAGTTACAATGATTCCATTCTGTACGGAGAGATCATCATTGGGAAGCCCTTGAAGATTCCACTCTCCAATCTAAAAAGAACAAACACATCATACATGCTCAGTTCAATCTACTTCAGTTCACATATCACATCAATATTCATAAACAACTAGACATTTATGTCAAGATACTCTTTTTAGGTTCCATCACACACATGCAGCTAACCTTCACTCACAGCTGAAATGGTTAACAAAAACAATGCTTTCCTGGATATTTCACTAGCCTTCGAGAAAAACTCTGCTAGGATCAAAACGTCAGATGATTAACCATTTTTTGCATATATAAAAAAAAGATCAGTTATTGTAAAGAAACAAAAAATGTAAATAAAGAAGGATATATATGTGTAAAAAAACCAACAACATCTAACCTAATATCCAATAAAATATTGTCAAAATTGTGCTGTCATATTTGTTGATATAAATAATACTAAACTTACTGTGGTTGTATCCACCAGCATGTTGGTGACATTGAGATTCTTAGTGAAGGGAATCTTTCTTGAAGTTAGTTGATTCATCCAATCACCATTCATATTAAAACGAAATACTTGATTGAATGGACCTGAGTAGGACAAGAAACCTGTAGCTAGAAGGACGTCACCTACAAGCCTGAAACCAACCAGTTATTAAAAACATGTATATCAAGTACGTAGTCAAGATATTTCCCGGTTAAGTCATAACAAACAGTGCATTTGACTGGGTTCCCACAGAAGTCTAAAAATGCAAGTCCATAACCAATTCTTATGCTATTTTTCTATTTCTATTTGACAGCTTAGGAGTCTATTTACACTATACTGATCACAACAGTGAAATAAAGTTACAATCCCTTGCAGCCTTCTAGTTTGACACAATAACACTGAGCACCAAAAAATAATCATACTGTCACTAGGATATACAGGCATAATAGCAAACTGGAAACTGCCACAGCCAAATATGGTGTATCATCATGTGTTGGTTATGCAATATGCCATGCCTTATTACTTGAATGTAAAAGTGAAATGAATCCTTGTACAAGAACAACATTCCAGGACATGTGCATGACTTCACATGATAGCTTGAATTCCAGGATTTGTCTTGACTGTGGGAGCTCTTGAGTTGGTGGTGTTAGTTCATTGGTACATACGTGGTAGGGCAGAGAATACAATGATTTGCTTTGGAACATGAGCAGAACTGATCATGTACTAATGACACATCCTCAGAGACACCAGCATTCCAAGCTTCTACTGTTTTGCATTGTACATATATACCTGTTGATCTGTTCCTTGAACTCTTTGCTTTGTTCAGTCCATCTGACCTTCTCTCCTCCAAGTCCATTGATCAATGCAGATGCTGCTAACATCTTCTTTTTACAAGACTCAGCATCATCCAATAGGTCCTACAAACCAAATACACAAAAACTGATGTTGAATTGATCTTAACCAACCAACCATTCTAGACTTGTGTATATCATGTGATATCTAAATGCTATTGCACTAAAGTACTGACCACTTGCATCAACATCATGTGCGCCAAGTGTCAGCTCTGCTTGCCATGTTGGGAGTCAAATTGCACTCTGCATTGCCGAAAATGCCCACTTTCACACTGTTTAATATACAGGGGCATTGACTCCCAAAATGGTGCAACCAAGATTTGTAATGATACCCTCATGTGAGTTGGGTCTATTGGCTACAATGATTTGTAATGATACCCTCATGTGAGTTGGGTCTATTGGCTACAATGATTTGTAATGATACCCTCATGTGAGTTGGGTCTATTGGCTACAATGATTTGTAATGATACCCTCATGTGAGTTGGGTCTATTGGCTACAATGATTTGTAATGATACCCTCATGTGAGTTGGGTCTATTGGCTACAATGATTTGTAATGATACCCTCATGTGAGTTGGGTCTATTGGCTACAATGATTTGTAATGATACCCTCATGTGAGTTGGGTCTATTGGCTACAATGATTTGTAATGATACCCTCATGTGAGTTGGGTCTATTGGCTACAATGATTTGTAATGATACCCTCATGTGAGTTGGGTCTATTGGCTACAATGATTTGTAATGATACCCTCATGTGAGTTGGGTCTATTGGCTACAATGATTTGTAATGATACCCTCATGTGAGTTGGGTCTATTGGCTACAATGATTTGTAATGATACCCTCATGTGAGTTGGGTCTATTGGCTATAATGATTTGTAATGATACCCTCATGTGAGTTGGGTCTATTGGCTACAATGATTTGTAATGATACCCTCATGCGAGTTGGGTCTATTGGCTACAATGATTTGTAATGATACCCTCATGTGAGTTGGGTCTATTGGCTACAATGATTTGTAATGATACCCTCATGTGAGTTGGGTCTATTGGCTACAATGATTTGTAATGATACCCTCATGTGAGTTGGGTCTATTGGCTACAATGATTTGTAATGATACCCTCATGTGAGTTGGGCCTATTGGCTACAATGATTTGTAATGATACCCTCATGTGAGTTGGGTCTATTGGCTACAATGATTTGTAATGATACCCTCATGTGAGTTGGGTCTATTGGCTACAATGATTTGTAATGATACCCTCATGTGAGTTGGGTCTATTGGCTACAATGATTTGTAATGATACCCTCATGTGAGTTGGGTCTATTGGCTACAATGATGCTTTAGATATGAACTCATTAAAAACTGGCTTTTTTATCAACACACACAATTACAAATGACTAAGTTTGACAAAAGATGTAACTGATGAATGTAGCCAAATATAATGAAATCAAACATTATTTGACATGATTTTAAAAAGGCCAATGTGTTGAAGACTAACAAAAGGAAAGAAACAAAACTTGGTTACAAGGTTTGTATTTGTGTGATGAAAATTGAGGACTATCAAAAAGTTCTATATGAATATATATTTAAATATGTCCAGTCTCAGTCCTTGTTGATTACAAAATGTTTCTTCACATCATGTTTAAAAAAGAAACCGTTTTTTTAAGAATAAGGTGAGAATCCAATTAGCCCACTTACTAATTTCCAGTAATTAATGATACAGGAAAGATGAGGGGATTCTTCAGTGCTGATAGGTATTGATTTTACCACTTCTTTAGTTTTCAATGATAGGTTACCTTATTTAATACACTCACCTGTTTCTCTTTCATAGCAGCATCAAACTTTGCTTGTACTTCATCCAACTCTTTCTGCTTCTCATCGAGTATGGCTTGAGCTGTGGCTAATTCAGTGTTGGCAATATTTAGACGAGCTGCCTGTACGGTTAAGTTAGCCTGCAATACAAAATCCAAAATACATTTCAACATCAAGTATCTAGTATTACTATAGTGCAAGAGCAATACTGTATTCAAACAACTATTGCATAGGCTTAGCTCATTGGTTATTGCGTTCATAATGAGAGATTTCTAAACTGAATAGATGTTAATAAGAGGTGATGGTTTAATGAACGACACATTTAACTGATGTGGTTTCTTTTTTGAAATGTATATAAGTACACTGGTACCATGACTGGGATGTAGAGTGTAGTGGGTTTATTTATTAGGCCAATTGCATAAGTAGACTTTTTTTAATGACAAGTCACAGTTCTGGAGACACAATTCTACAACTTGACGTGTTACCTTGAATAAGCTTGACCTACCTTGAGGGGCAATACTTCTTTATTGATGCCAAAGAAGCTTGCCATAGCCTGTGTCCATGAGCACAGACCAGCCACATCACCACACACCTTCTTAGCAGATGCTAGATTATAGTCCTCCATATCAAGGTAAGGTGCAAGAAGTTCCACAGTTTCCTCTGTGATAGAATCTTTAGGAAACGATTGAAGATTGGACAGAAATCCTGAAGCACTCATTACCTGAAACAAAGCCATCAATTATACAGAGTCAAGATTTGTTCAAAACTGATTGTTGGGTAAGTAAATTCATTCTTATTATCAAGTTTTCAATACACATAACATCACGCAACTTACCTGTACAGAGTATCTGTGCATTTATACTGGAGACTGCCTTTACTATTATAAAATTCACTCAACTATTTTGATTGTTTGTAACTTTGAGTTTTGAATACAAATGGACACGTTTTTGTAAAATGTTCAAATTATGTTCTCACCTTGAGGGACTCTCCCCAGGATGGCTTAGGAGAAGGTCTCTCTGGATCCAAAGACAAGGAATCTAATCTTTTTTGAAAGAGAAGCAATACACAATCCATAATGCGCATGATAAGATGAGGTGGTTTAGCTAGCTTCCTAACAGTGGATATGTGAGCTGGTTTAATGGTGTTCAATGCATTCTCAGCCTCTTCCAATGCTGGTTTAGCAGCCTCTAACTTAGTTTCTGCTATTGTCTTGTCTGCTTCTATCTCATCTACTATAGCCTGGGCTTTGTCTTTTACTTTCTGTACTCCACTCTTCACCTTCTCTGCAGCCTGGGCAGACACAGTCACCTCAGCTAATACCTGGATAATAGTAAAAATAATAATAATAACAACATACATATAGTGCTAAATGCAGGGATGTGATAGGCTGTTGAGAAAAAAACCTGAACTCTGAGCGCAAAGAGCGAAAGCATGCGAGCTCAAAAACTTGCGAGCATGAAGCCCAATATTAACATTTATCTTTGGTTTTAAAAGCCCTACTCTGCAATCTGGGCGTTATTATATGGTTTTATCTTCATTTTTTTATGAATTTGATCTTAAAAAAAAAATAATAATAATAATATATATATATATTTTTTTTTTTGGGGGGGGCAAAAAAACCCAGGAATTTCTTTTTTTTAAGGGCAAAAAAACCCCCCGTAATTCCGGTTAAAAACGGAGAAATCACATCCCTGTAAATGCATTAATACAAATGCTCTCAGACATTTTAGCCAAAAATGTAACTAAGAGGAAACCTAAAGGAGATAAAATATGTACCAGTGGAGGCAATAAATGTGAATGGATGCATTTATAATAATTAATACGTGTTACTAAAACAATCCTATGAAAAAAGGAACATCAATGTACACCTAGATAAGGCCTGACCAAGAAGTGATCAGAAGAGCACGGATATGCAAGAGCACTACAATATGAAAGCAGGGCCATCAGCCAGAAATGATAAAAACCCATAACTATAGTATACACTGATTGAGAAGAGCTGGAGAGAGTTTGGTAGTTGATTCAACAGAAATGATTCAGGCACATGTTGCCATTCATTGTGATGTAAGATCATGTTTTCTCCACTGTGGGATACCTCTGACATAATCTAAACATTGAAGAAGACAACACACACTAAACTGACCTTTTCTGCTTTAACTGATGCAACAGCCAGTTCCTTTTCTTTAATGACAAGATCCTTAGATAGTTGAGACACAGACTCGCTGGCTTCAATGAGTTTATCAAGACCCGTGTTCATTCTGCGTGCTAACTCTGAAATAGTGGAATACTTCTCCAGATAAATGGTCTTATAACCATCAATGAAGGACAGGTAAGACTTGGGAGTCACATGGGTCTGACGTCGGTATCTGATTAAAGAGAAGAGAATATATATGTAACTGTCATTGGTAACAGTCTACATGCACTCTAGCTTACTTAACAACAAATACTATATAATGTATTGAACAACAACTATAGTTAGGAGTTTGTCCAGTTAAATTTTAGGTGGCCTTAGTACTTGCAACACCTTTGCAACTATGTTCAAAGTCTTTGAAAAATTGAAGGTTTTTACATTGCAGAGGGTCAAAATGGTTTGCTTATCCTACAACATGTAGGATCAGTCACCAAATACAAGCATTCAATAAAACAACTGTATGAACAGAACTGTAATTACAATTGTATAGACCATAGAACTTAAGGAGTGTTAGGTAAATAAATACATTTCCCTGTAAATGGCAATGAACAATTTAATAGGTTTCCATCTTTGCATTTTAACAACATCAAAAACATAACCCTGAAATGTAAAGCACCCATGGGCTTTGAGCCATTAATTGTGTACATTAGAGGATGGCATCTTAATACAGAATTGGGATTGAATAGTTTGTTACCAACTGTCATTATGACATTACTCCAAGCATAAGTTGCATGACGGTGAATAGCTGTTACACACATTAATATGTAACAAAACATCACCTTTTCTTCTATATACGATTGCTGTTCATTTGGAACAATTCAAGGGAGCATTGAAAATTGAGGAACATAGAAACTCTTTCCTAACTTACTAAATGTACACGTGTACAGTACTGTCCTATCTCTTCTTCGCATAATGACTGAATGTTTAATGTGTGAATAGCAAAAAACAAACCTCTAAACAAATTGAGAGACAGATTTATGATCAAGTATTAATGCATCAATGGATCTGTACATTTACCTTTGGAAGTAGTCTGTACATATTTCCGCCACACCATCATGGAATTCTCCCATAGTGTGTACAAGCTGCTGCTTAGTCTCAGCTGGACACATAATCTCAAACTTAGACAAGAAATGATTAGATACAGCTACTAGAGCATCCTTTGGCCATCTTGTAAACCAATCCATGGTACAACCTGAGATTAAGCCAGGAAACTTTAATGATCGATTACGAAACTTCTCTCCCACCTACAAAGGACAGAGAATTAAGACAGTAATACAAAGAGAAATATCAGACAAGAATGGAAGCTGCAAAGCTGAGGAGTATTGTAATGTTAGGCCACATAGTCATACAGTACAGAGTAATCCAACAGAGTGGTACTGAATGAAATGTCCTAGTTGTTTTGCCAAAGTATTTGGAACTGTTGTAAAATAAAACTCAATTCATATAAATACAGCCTATTTCTGAATTTAATTTGTACATAATGAAACCAAAAGGTTTAGTGAAATTACACAAAATCATTGATTTGAAGCTGAGGGTAACACAAAATATGCACACGTATACAATCCATGGGCATTCTTGAATGGATAATTGATTGAAACTATTATCAATTAGATATTATACAAATAATTGGAATAATACGAGTGCATTGTCGCAGAATCTAATCATGAGTTGAAATCTGGACTATTCCATTTCATAAGGCAAAGCCAAGTGAAAGAGAAAAGCCAGATTTCACCAAGTAATTATATTCTGTGACAATGCATGAATGAAATGCATTCATTATTTGTTCTATGTAACTCACACGTGAATCCTTGTCATTTGAACAATTTTTCATGATAAATACAAACTAGACACAAAGTAATTATTGGTGACACCACCTCGCCTAGTTTGGACAAACAGGTGGGGAATGATTATTTGGGAAATTGTGAAGTACCCCAAGCATCCTATATTTATCAGTATAGGACTCCTTTCTGAAATTGTGCAGTGTCACGCATAGCGGCAGTAAATATATGGCAAAATAATGTATGATACGTGACATGTGTTCCATCAATCAAATGACATGTGTGGTATATACAAATAAATTGATCTACATTACATATCATTAGCAATGTATGGCTTATTTATTAACCCCAGAACTTACTAAAATGTGCCACTTTTTGCAACAACTACGTGACTTACAGGGGAGAAGCACAGGACCACGTGGAGATTATTACGAGCTCTTGAAATGAAGTATTCATAGAGATTATCATTGGTTGGTGGTCTGCGAGGAAACTCCTTCTTCATGACAGCAATCAACTCTTGAGTGATTTCATCTAACTCATCACGAGCAAACAGATTGGATACCTATCAATACAGAGAACATCTGTGAATTATGAATAATCACTTTATTTTCACATTGTTCAAAGTTCTGCTTTAATTCATATCTCACAAGTATCTTCATCCCATATGCAATGAAGATGGAAGATGACACAACACTGTAGGACCTAGTTGTATTCTACTTATAAAACAAACAAATAAGTCTAAAAAGAATGATGACCTAGGAAACAATTATTGACCAGATCTTGCCAGATGACTGCATGTTTCACATGTTGAAAGTTTGGGGTAAAATAAATCTGTCTTCGCCATGTTGCAAACTTTACAGGTAAATGTCAGGTGGTAATCAGTTGCTGAGGTCAAACAATGTGCCACACACAACTCTTAGCCAGTGACATCATACACAAAGACTCTATTGAAATGCTGACTGGATGTGAACTGACCTCTCCTGATGATAAGACATTGTTGAGATATTCCAAGAAGGCCTCATCTTTGATCTCATTATCAGTGAAGATGAATGTGATACCTTGGCCTTGACTACCTGCTACACGGTACAGATACTTCAAATCATCCATCAAGTTACTTGCGTTGTAGGACCTTCAACAAGAGTTATCACTTAATTATTGTACATGTGGAATTATTAAACTACTGTGCTAAATATTGAATAGAAATATAAAAGATAAGATTTCTAAATCTCCCATCCAGAGGGTTTCTCCTACACTTTAACCATGCTGACTACTGTACTAAATAATGTGCAGAAGTATAACAGATAAGATTGGATTCTACAAGGGACTATGGCCCTGTTCCCACTGGACCCCGCATTGATCGCGCAATTCGAGAAAAGGGCGATCAGACCCCGCAATTTCTCGAAAAGGGCGATCAAAGGGCGATCAAGCGTAAGTGGGAACGCGAGGGCGATCAGGATCAGACCCCGCAATTTTGATCCACCTCGGGAGTAGGATTAAAGCGGGATCTGATCGCCCTTGTGGATTAATGGGCGATCAAAAGTCTAGTGGGAACGCAAAGGGCGATCAGACCCCGCAATTTGAGGGCGAACATCCGGTACGGTAGGCCCGAATGGCGCGAAAATGGTGTTCTTTTTTCTTCTATTCCCAGCAAGCACCACGCATTTGGTGACATGAATTGCAAGTAAAGCATAAAGCAGTATTGACGTCACGTGACGATACCAACTACACGTTCTGTACAACGCATCCACACTAATCCCAAACCCACGCTTTAATTTTGGATGCATTGTATTCATACGTGCACGTTCTTTAAAGATGGCAGCGCCTAGCAATAAACGTCCCATAAATTCGTCAAAAAAAACCTCCCAAAAAGATGAGAAGCGTGGCAAACTATGGTCGGACGGGGAGCTGGGCAATTTTTAGGACATCTGGGCCAGTCAAGAAATTCAAAACACACTGTGTGGTCGCCATAGATACGTTGCGCCTGCGCACTGCCCACTTGGTCGACCTGCGTTGGTGAACTTTGAATCCACTTCCGTTCCCAAAAGGGAGATCAATGCGCGATCATACTCTAGTGGGAACGCGACCGCGATTCACGTCTGCGACTAATCCTTTTGCGGGGTCAGGATCTCATAATTGTGGATCCAGTGGGAACGCGGTCTAAGTACTTCAATTTGGAGTCATGGATCAATTAGAGCTTTCCAATAAATCATTCAAATCAAGAGTCATCTAACTGTACTCAAACATCAATTAAATCACAAGAAACTTATTAAATGCACAGAAAGTTTTGTAAAGAATGATTTATAAAAAAAGGATCCTAGATTATATATTGTAGACAAAACTTAGAATGTGTTAACTTTCAAATGCAAAAAGAAATTTGCTTACCAAAGACAGTAAGACTGAAAAATTGACTTGCTTCAACTGCTGTGAGGATTAAATGCAATGAGATTAACACAAAATAATAAAGCATTGAAACTGATGTTAAAAAGCAATTAATTGATCATTCAAATTGTAAACAAAAGTTTACATCATCAGTAACTCAATAGCAAAAATCGTATTATGTAACACAACATGTTAATTTAACAAGTAATGCAAACAGCTCAATTTTAGAATAACTATTGAGTAAATACATTTAACAAAGAAACAACAAAAAAAGACTTCAACTAAGTCCAATTGTTGTAAGTTTTAAATAAGCATAACCATTGTGAGTGTCGGTTAGAGTTTACATCCCCCCCCCAATTTGTGTGTTTCCTCTGTTGTTATCAACGTTTCTAAACACCTTCTGAAGTCCTGCATCCCTCTGACCCCATCCACGCCCCATACCGGGTTTCAAAATGTTGTAAACTTTGGACAGCCCCCAAGTCAAACATACTTTGTCTCATAAACTTGTTAATATAAATGCATGGTAAGTAGCCTTTGCCTAAGAATGTAGTAGTTGAGAAGATAGATGTGATAAGATGTGGTACCTGGTGAGTGTGATCTGAAAGATCTTGTATCCAGCTATGAATGTTGCCAGTCTAGTCAGACTCTGCTTACCAGAGCCTCCCACACCAACAAGCAATGTATTGCCTACTGGAGTACGAATCACACGAGATATCTAAACATGGAAATAGTAGTTAGAGTACATAGCAATCTTTAACACAATGTGGTCATTACAGCTTAAGCTCAGTTCATACTTCCTGCCAATGCTTCCTGTGAAGCAAACTTGACATCACAGCTGTTCTTGCTGCGAATGTTTCACAAGAGTTACCCACAGCTCAACAATTCCAAATTGTTCGTTGCAAATTTGTGGCGCAAAAATTTGCATCGCATTCCCATTCACAGGAAGTATGAACCGGGCTTAACAGGTATGAAGGCAGAAGTACAAGTTCATTACTAAAGATAGGCAAGCTGATAACAGCCTGTCCATATTGCTTCTTCTCATAGGTCCCTTACACAGACCGCCATTGCTTAGGCCAAACAATGGCAACGTGCATGTTAGTACGCACCATGCACAAGTCTCAGCCAATGTTAGGTATTCCTTTGGCTTAGTGATGGCGCTGTTTGAACTTGTGATGTCCGATGCAAGGGGTCTATACAATGAATTGAATAGTTAGAAGAATCTCATTATACTGTGAAGTTGCTCAGGGTCACTTTGTAGAATAACTTGAAAACCTATATGTTAAACAGGTACCTTGATAAGATGTGTCATAGCATCTTTGAAGAACACTAGGTCCATATGAGCTCCCCGTACTGTATCATTGTACATAGACATGTACTGTTGAAGCTTGTCAGCTAGAAAATCTAGGCCTGATACCTATGATGTAATTCAATCACATACATTATGTTATTGTGTGCATAATTACCAGCTTAGGAATTCAATTGCATATATTCACTCAGCACAAACATGGGTCACCAAAATAGCCTGATGTACACAACACATGTTTGAAGCTGCAACCACTTAGTATTTCACAATGTATTTTGCAGGGACTAACCTCTCAGAATACAACACATGGAAGTACACAGTTATTGCAATGATGTGTGATATTGTTAAGCCCATGTGTTATGCTGATGATAAGATATTTCGCTTTCTATTCAGCTATGACGCCATCTAAATTTTATTTGACACTCTAAAACTGGGTAACGTTATGTAAAAATGTGTGTTATATCAACTGCTTCTGTCATAGCTATCCTGTGACATAGTTTGAATGTAAAGTAAAATTTATATGTGCTGTTTGTCATTATCCAGCTACTTGAGCAAAATTTGTTTATTATGATCCTATTTCAACATCTTTATAATGTGTTTGTTTATCATTTAAATGTAACTTTGATATTTATACACTTCTGGACTTTTCGTAATTATCTACCAAACAATTAGGCCCCAACATCAAGGTTTTGAAAAACTAAAAACACTTCTGCCATTGACGATGTGCGCCAACATGACAAGACTTTGACATCATTTGTGGGATGTTGCTTTGATATACCTCCATGCTGCAACAACAATACAAACTAGACATTCAGTTTTTGTCTACTACAAAAACAAGGTGTTCGGATTGAGTGATTAGTAGGCAAATATTGAAAGTAAAAAAAAAAAGATATCCAAATATGGACAGAACCTATTTTAAATAAAGTTTGATATTATCTAATCTAATTTAAACTTCCGGTTTAAACAGGAAGGCAGGTCAAAAACGAACCCTTACACGTCAAACTTTCACAGGCATGCAAAGATTTAAATCACAAGAGCTGTGGTTCTCAATATATACTTTTAACAAGATTTGGTAAAACTGCCTCTTTAAGGTGACGTCATGTTACAACTGATGACGTAATTTTTCAAGGAAAATAAAATTTGTAACGTCTCAGCTTGAGGACGTCCAAAAGCTCAGCTCAAGTGAGAATGTGATTATGTAGATGAAGCCTTTAAAATTGACATTGAAGGTGACGTCATGTAAAACCTGATTTTGTCACCGTAACAGTACCTAAAATTTACCTGCCGCTAGAGGGCGCTCTTGTACTTTAATGACGCCATCGGTCTTATTTTTAAAATCAGACCTTTTCAGACTACAACTTCATACAAAACGACTAAAAAAAAGTTGCAACTTTTAAATAACAAGGCACTTCCGGTTTTAACCGGAAGTAGAGGTCACGTAATGTCACGCATACAATTAAAATCGAAGACCTATACTACCTTCGTATAATCCCGCAAAAAGCAACCCAGGGGCTTGTTGTGTACTTGATTTTATACGAAATTTCAAAGATTAAAATATTAAATGACGTATATCACAGAGCGAGCCAATATTAATGTCCCAGAGCGGGATAAAAGCATGAACAGTTATTTGATATTGCGCCATCATGCTTGCGGAATGTACATGTACTGCTTACGTTTCCGTTATGTGGGACTATGTGCACAGGCTTTGTGGACTTTGAACCTTATGAATAATGCAGCCGAACAGCCAGCTGCAGCGGTTTTCCTTACGTGGGTTAATACCAACGTTGTCTGTAACGCCCGTTTAGGAAAAGAAGTTATGGTCATAATGGTATCATATGTGTGCAAAAGTAATGAGTTTCCATTACGTGGGACTGTACACACAGGCTTCGTGTTGCACACACAGGCTTCGTGGACTTTGAACCTTATGATTCATGGTGCTGAACAGTTGGCTACATCGCTTTTCTATGTACAAAGATTAAATGCGCGTTAATACTAACGTTGGCTGTAATCACCCATTTAGGACCAGAAGTTAAGGTCATATTGGCGTCATTTCTGTGCAAAAGTTTCGGAAGGATCACAGAACTACAATCTGATGTAAATATTGTGATGAAAAGATCGGTAGTTTTTGAGATATAAATTTTTTAAAATATTCAACTTCCGGTTTGAACCGGAAGTCAGGGTCAAACGAGGTCAAACTCTGTGAATCGTTTTTAGAGTTATAACAGGTCTATCCGATGATGTATAGATTGTGAAAATCCATTGTGTAGTTTTGGAGTTATGATTTTTTCAAATATTAAACTTTGATTTAACGTAACTCAACACCTGATGACGTCATCATGACGTAACTGAAGCGGTTTCATCTCCCAATGAATATCTAACTATGTGTAAAGTTTCAAGTTCATACAAGCTTCGGAAGTATGCCTTTGTTTGCGGAAACTCGACAGGAAGAAGAAGAAGAAGAAGAAGAAGAAGAAGAAGAAGAAGAAGTAAAAAAAAAAAAAAAAAAAACGAACAAAAACAAGAGGTTTTCGGCTGTTGGCCGAACACATAAAAAAGAGCTCCCACATAAGACATATCATGAGTGATGACAAAACAGCTTTTTGCAAATTATTCTGAAAAACACTGGAGAAGGGTCTTCAAAATGATTGTTTTTTCGGAAATTAAAATCTGTTTCAAATCTCCTGCAAACTCAATTTCCTAATACTGATGAAAACTCATTTTAAATCACTTGTTGCCATTTTCATTCAAGTAGGTTTTTAACTTGAGACTCTACTGTGGCACAATTATGAAGCCACCAAAGTTGTCCAACTTGCCTGCATACACATTTCTAGTACTTTTGTTGTTCCAGCCAACCAGATTGTCTACTTTATTGTAATATGAAGGTTGTTCTTAATCCCTGATGCAAATTTAACATCTATAAAATATGAATATTCATTACCAATTCATATATCTTAGGAGCCTCGAGTACTGCATCATCAGGTTCATCTCCAGTAGGTTCTGGTGGATCCCGCAGGAAATCTACAAAGTAAGGCTCATTAGGAATGAGTTCAGCTGTAGCCTCATCAAGCTCTTCTTTTGCTACTCGTCGGATGGCCAACTCAAACCACTGCTTGTCTTCACCATTGGTGAATCTAAAACATTGATTGTCATCAAATGTCACAAGTTACTGAAATTCACTGGCCAAAAGTTTGCACTACAAACAAACAGTACAATGATTTGGCCACGAGGCTAAATATCAGAGCTGCCAGCATTTGCATCTTGCAATCAGGGAGATTTTGTACAACAATCAGAGAGATATTTAGAATTCCATTTGACATAAAAGGGAAATAGTTTCCATAATCAGGAAAATTTTCAAATTTGTTCAGCAGAATATGGAAAGATTGGTTTATTTTCAGGGAACTTTCTGCAGAATCAGGGGGAGTTGGCAACTCTGCTGTATGTATCTATCAGCTTGAAAACTCTACCCAAATTGAAGACTCAAAAGAGTCAAGAGACAAAAATCTTGGCTATCAGGATTCTTGATTTACAACTTCTGATACACTGTACCTGTCAGCAATGACTCTAGTGCACTCATGATGCCATAGAGCCAGTAACGTTGTCACATCTTGGCACTCATCTCCTGCTATATGTAACATGCCTTCCCATATACGAGACAAGTCACGTAGATTGAAGATATAATGAAACTTGGCTGGAGTGGGCAACATTTTCACCTAGAGGAATTCATAAAGATCTATCTCATCAAATTCATCAGGAATAATTGTGTCTAATCAATTACAATAAAATAGGGCAACCACACACAAACATGTATGAGTATGTCTGCATCAACTGTTAAGAATCCTTTTTTACCACAAAATAAATCTAACACCTCAATGCAGGTTAGTCTTGGTTGTCTGAATGGATCTAATGAACTGAAAATAGACACAAGTACATACCTTGGTAGCTTGCCAGACATTCCTGGTGATTGGTACTAGCTTCTTGACTATCTCAGTTACATCCTCATTGAAACGAGATGAGCAGAAATAACCACTGCCTATGATACCTGTTCAAGACATCAAACAAACCTGATCTCATCTGTGTTCATTATTACTACATGAGTGTACCACTTAAATGAAAGAACTAAAAACTCAGCCTTCCTGCAGAGGGTCCTCAAGCATTGTGAGAGTTACATTACCAGAAAGGTTAGGATCTTGAAAATAGTTGAAATTATATGGTCTCCATGATAAACAATTGTAATTAAACCATAAAAGAAAACACTTTTTGTTATTGATGTCTCATATTTCATATGGACCATTGCTTTCTCTGCCCACATCAAAAACCCACCTAAGAATTGTTAAATAGTGCTCTTTCAAAAGGAAAGTGACAATGCCAAAATGAGATTTAAGGGTTATTATTTTCTTATCAATTGTACATGAGTATAATCAAACAAACTTCTTGATTATTGTTAAAGAATCAAAGACAATAGATTTACCAAAGATCTTGTCAATAGATGCATTTGAAGGCAGTGTGCAATTGAAGATACAGAATTGTCTTTTGAGTCTCTCTGGGATGTCATTACGACCACCTCCTGGTTGGATCATAGCTGCTATGAACTGAACATCAACTATGTTAGTAAAGTCTCCTGGTTTCTCTAGACTGTACATTCCTCTCATCTCCATCATCTGCCGTACTATCTCATTGGTTACCTGTTAAGTGTACGATCACAAGGCTAATATCATACAGTTGTCATACAACGTTCTTCTCTCATATAGTTTCTTCTTTTAAGAAAACTTTTCATGCACACAAAACAAGGATGTTAAAATGCAAGTATGAAAACATGTTTTGATTTTTTCCTTCACAACGTATAAAATAAATGAATTGTACTGGAAGCTCATTCCATTGGTCAGTTTTTGGGAATGATACTATTTGAAAACTAATGGGTACATGCTACACTTGCAAAGCATGGTATGCAGTGAATCAACTGATCTTGGTAGTAACTGTGTTTACCTGGTCTCCCCATTCATTGATGATAGGCATATTGATATCATCTACAAAGACTGTCATCTTACGTCCTGCTGGAGGTCCAAATGTACTTCCCATTCGCTTGTCAACATAGCTTTCAATGGTTCGCTGTTAATCAGGTACACAACAGATGCTTGGTTATCATTACTATTTTAGTTATAAATGTCATAATTGCACCAGGTATAACAAATATTGCCTTGTTGTTGCTTTGCCATACAACGATGTGTGATAAGCACTATATACTTGGTGCTTTCCACCAATCCTTTAAATAGGAAATGTACAACCCAATGCTGACACAAGGCAAAATTAAAACCTTTTAATTTCAAGCATTCAGTTCATATCTGCACAGTTAAAGTATCAAACAACACATTTTAAAGTAATTGCAACAATTTGACATATTGAAGAATTAAAAAAGTGACCTGAAACATCATGGGAGTTGTAGCTGAAGAGAAGTTGAAGCTTTTACTCATATGAACATCTGGGTTGTACTTAGCCATGTAACCTTTAATCATGACAGTCTTAGCTGTGCCTTGTTCACCAATCAATAATACTGCCTGTAATAATCCAGAATTGCAACAACAAAAACATACTTTTATTTCATCATGTAAGTAGAATGCTTATGCATTCAAAATTGTATTTAAAATGGTATGGCACCTCTTGTTCCTTTACGCCTTTTTTTTCTTTGTGAGTTGAAGATTTAAAAGAATTACTATTTGCACTTTGGCTTATGCTTTTTTAAAAAGTTTTTCTGAATTATATTTGAAATTATGCATGCTTCTAATGCATGTAATGAGTTTGTGTTGCTATAAATCAATGTGCAGAAAGATAGAAAGATGAAGCTTCACGGTGGTTAATGAATGGAAAGTCAATTGGAATAGCTTCTTGCAATAACACGTTGATACAAATCACATATCAGGGAGTTTGAGACCTACAGCTGTATAATGTTTACCCCCCAGCAAACAACTTTAAAGGGAGAGTATTTTCACAGGTTAATTTTATGGAAGATATATTCAGTACTAATTTGAACAACTTTGTATGTAACCAATCAAACATTTTACTCTATATTGAAAATCAGACACAACATGACCTTGTAAAAAAAGTAAAATCAAAAACTTGCCTTGTTTTGTTTGCAGATGGTATCAATAAGGAAGTTACTTCTGACATTGTCCACATTAGGTACAAGGATAGATGTATAGACAGGAACAGAATCACTAGGGTAGATATACTCCTGAACCCTAACAGACCAATGCTCCCACTGGCCTACAACATCAACAAATCACACAAGGAACAGGATATGGAATTATCAATGATTAGTATCAATATGAGCTAATTCCAAAATAAATCAAGTAACAAACCACAAGGGAACTGACTGGGTAGATCTTAATTGGTTTGAATGAAGAACAGTTGACTGGAGCAGGACTTGAAGCCCACTTAATGAAGTTGACATCCCAAACGTACGAAGTGAGAAAACCTATAAACATGGTCACAGTCAATAAACAATAGAGATGTACATTGCATTACAAAATAGAACCAATCATGTTGCCTTACTATGCAATTGGTTAATAGTTAGCCTCTCATGACTGGGCAAAGTCTACATTCCTCATCATTTATTGGAAATTTTGTTTGATACTTCAAGTTTGTGCTGGTAGGCTGCAAACAACACAGCAAAACATTGGGCTGGCAAGCTATTTGTGCACAAGGAATAAAAGGACACCACGGTATACCTTGACTGTTGACTACAAATTCAAAGATAGTATGTCCACTTCCTTGCTCTATCTGAGGGTAGTTGAGGTGACTCTCATGACCCAACATAAACTCTTCCATCTTGACCCTATCATCTAACTCTAGTAGAGCACCAAGACTCCACATCAGAGCGAAGATGAAGAGTTTCTCCAGGTATGTAGCTGGTAAAACACTGTGATCATGTTCATCTTTGACAGGTATCAGCCCATCTAAGAGATCTACTGACTGTATTTGTAAATAAAAACCTAGTGAGAACAACACTTACTGTACTGTTAGTTTTCATCACAATGGATAGAGTATTAACCACTTTAGCCCTTTTCATACCAACAAACCAATTCCCAGGAAATTAAACCCCAGAGAATTTTCCAATGAATTTTACCCTCACTGCCACTTCATGTTCATTTATACTTGATGCAATTTTCCTGGGGGAAAATGAACACTCTGTATGCCAAACCCAGGGTTATCTCACTAAGCACTACTCACAATCACAGGTAGTAACTACTTCCCAGACAATGGCTTTTTTCTGAATAGTTTGTTAGGGTAAATGAGTGGATAGTCGTTACATTAACATTTTCCCAAGAACTTTCAGGAAATTTCTGTAGTGTGAAACAGGCTTTTGAAAGCATTCAAATGAACGCTGTCATTTTCAGAATGAACTGTTTAAATAAGCCTAACAACAATATGTTACCTATGTTACCATGTAATCTCAATTGTTAATGTTATTCATTGTTTGATAGACGAACCATCCATGATGGTCAAAGACCAAATTAAGGAAAAACATGGACACAAAAGCAAGAAAAAGACAGTACAGGTAAAAATGCACCTTTCCAACTAAATGAAATAAAAACAAACGTTTGCAATTTTTGTTACAATGATTTATTTTAAATGTAGCAGCAGACCAATGGGTTATTGTCAGCACATAGTGATATAACCTACCTGTCTGATGTAGTTACACTCTAGTATATCCATCTTAGTGCTGAGATTGAGTGATACATAGCGAAATAAATCATCAAATATCTTGGCATAAAGATCTCTGAGTACTGAAGCTTCAGCTGGTGGTTGAGTTCGCAGCCATCCCTGGGAATACACAATAACATTTTTCATAATATCAAACTATCTGAAACAATTCAACCTTAGGGTGGGAACTGATAAACCACTGGGTTATAAAGTACATCATTCTTTTTGTAATAATTGAATACAATTTCTTGAAACGTACTTCAAATTATCTTGGAATAACAACATGTCACGCAGAACACCTAGACAGAGTATGTAGTTCCTTCACCAAAAATATTGATTTTGAAACAAAATAGTACATTCATCCTTATTATCAATCCACATTTTAAGAATCCTGTGCTGTTCAAATTGTCAATGCTTTTGACATAATTTTGTAATATCTTTAATACCCCTGATTAACGTTGTACTTTTTTGTGAAGTTCCTTCATCTTTCAGGCAGATGTTTCTCTATATAAATGTTCATTAATATTAAAATCAAAATCAGTCTTGATAACTGACCTCTAAGATTGGTCTCCAGTCTAGCGCTGAGCTACTCATATACACCATACCATTCCTGGAGACTGTGGCTGGTGATGCATTGTCAATGTTATGTACTTCAAAGACAATCTTGCAGTTAGGTGACATTGGTATACGATCACCATTAGCTAGAGTCAATGTCTTGTTGTCATCTAGTACACTGTTGAGATTCTCAATCCAGATAGCATCAACAGGTCCATCCAGTACAATCCAGATATGCTCACCTACATGTCAAATAGCAAGTCATTATCCAAACCAGCAAGTAATTCAGTAGAAAGACTACTTGTACAATCAAACTGATCACGGTGGTATATTAACTGAAAGATGTCTTAAGATAAACATGAGAAATTTGTGGTGACATCATGTTGTTAAATCTCTTTTGAGTGCTTGGTGGTTTTGAGAAGCACCAATCGACTCGATGGACTCAGGAGTCCATTGGTTCTTCTCAGAATCACCAATCACTCAAATCAGATCACTACATGGTGTCACCACAAACTTCTTATGTTTCTCATCATTCCATCATGCAAACCTTCAAGTCTTATTTATGTTCTTAAAATGTTGAACATGTTGTATGTTGGGTGGCACAACTACACATCAGATCAGACAGCTCTGTTAGGCAGCCTATTAGCCTTGCCTAAACATGTAAAGCTTATGGTAATTTGGCAATAAAAGCCTGCGAGATCTAATCACTGTAATGTTAGCTTGCCTTTTGAATTGTTACATCTGTCATGGAGTAAATTTATCGACATATACTTATAAATACATTTTAGTGTTGTTTTCTCTTGGTGTTTGGAGCAAAGTAGATGTACTGACCTTTCTTTGCTTTGAGGGTCTTTCTCCAGAGTGTAGAGAAGATACCATCAGTCCAATCATTAGTAGAAACATCCAATCGTCCAAACATCTGAGGTGCAGTAATTGCTTTTGGATTCATTCTCATCTCCTTATGTGGTGCTCCACAATCTCCCATGGCTTTCATTAATACATGGATACAGATACTCTTACCTGCACCACTAGGTCCTAATGTCATCATGCCATGACGTACACGCTGAGTCTCAAATAACTACACATAAACAAATGGTAAAGTCACGTCAGCCTATCATCTCAAGTCAACATTAACAGTACAAAGCTGAAGTAGGATTTGGAACTTTACATGGTTTAAAAACAAGCTATAGAAACCAAGGGTTGTGTCACACCAGACAATTTACAAGCAACCAGTGCCAGGCAATCTTTAATAAGTAAAACACTCACACTTTTATCTTCATATAACTTTCTTGGGAATAAGTCAGTGTTAGGAAACTAACTCCTGTGCTACAGAAGTGTTCCTTTTGCATGCAGTGCAATTGGTTGCCTCTTAGTTGCCTGTAAAAAATGCCCTGTGTAACAAGGCCCCAAGGGTTTCAATAGCATTAAATCTGTCTAGTAAATCAGGGTGGTTCTGAATAGAAAAAAGTGGGAACATGAACAACCCTTCTTTTAGAAGTGTGTCTCCTAAAGATGATCAGAGCACTGATTGAAATCAATTTTTTTTTATTTTTTTTTTTATTATTTTTTTTTATGAGAACAAAAAAACCCCAAACACACCAGCACCCCAACACAACACTGGTGAAAAAATTACCAAAACCAGTTTATATTTTCATCTTAAATGTTTCAATGTTCTTCTTGTAGCCCTTACCAAGAGTGATTTTTAGCCTTGTTTGGATGAACTTGCATAAATAAAAATAAAAGTTATCATTTATCTTTACTATAAATCAAACAAACATTTAAACATGAAAAAGAGTGCTGTACTTGTCCATTTGTGCATTACATTTGGTACAAGTGAACAGCAGAGAAGACAATGTTGAGAATATTAACATTAAAAACAACCTTTTCCCCAAAGTTTGTTTCAGTTAAGATTATAAGAAGTTATGACCATCATACTACAGTCAGTATGGCAACAACAAACTGAGACTGAAGTAGAAAGCCTAATTAAAGGAACTACCTGGACTACTTTAAGATTCCATGCAGGGTGATTGATGACTCCTGATGCTTCTACTTGAGCAGCTACAGCAACTTGTAGTTCCTCATATGTAGCATTATCAAGCTGGATACCAGGGAACAAATCACTAATCAGACTCAGGAACAGAGGCTCATCTTCATCCACCTAAACATGGTCAATACAAATAAAGCATAATCAAGAATAGCACATTAAAAAGAAAACTGTCAATAATCCATCAAATTACAGCAGTCTAAACATTGTAAATTTCTCATAAGAATTTGTTCTTAATCTATTTGCCTAAAAGGAAATTAAAAATATTACAGAAATGACCACAAACTTAAACAATGAATCCATTTAAACATATTTGAACATTTCCAATGATAATTCATGTTTTTTACAACATGTTCCTCAAAACTAGAGATGAAATTTGAAATAAATATTATACAAATAATTAATGAGTGCAATGTGGAGAAATGTTAATGACTGAAATGACAGAAGACGAGGCAATGCTGAGTTGAATTGAACACTCCATCTTTCAATGAATAAAAACCAAATGTAAACGATAGTATTCTGATCTGGCAACCATTATTTTACTGGCATGCTATAGAGCAAATGGGATGGACTAAAAATCCACGGAAAATGGAACCAAAATGAAGGGTTTATAAAGTAGGTCATGTAACGGTTGGAATAATGAGAGCTGCTTGACCTAACATCCTCCAATCAAATATCAAGGTCTTACCAATTTAAAGTCCCACTACATGATTTTGTAAAATGTAGTCCTAAATAAGCTCTTATTCTAATTCAGGTATTACATGTTCTCTGCTTCGTAAATTAATTTTAACTCAATATTCTTAAAATGAATTTTCCTTCAGTGACACAATGCTGTATATTGTCAGATTGGGTAATCTTCAAGTAATCCAACTAGAAATAACTGACCAGTTTAGATAGGTTCATGTCTCTAAGCACTCTCATGACAATGGTTGATTCACTGTCTTCAGGTCTAGCTCTCTTATTGGCTCCTAGAGTACGAAGCACTGACAGGATGTTCCTCAAACCAAAGTCATAGTGAACCTAAAAAGTACAAATAAACACTTAGAACATTTTCAAGTTAGCATTTCTATAACTTATGAGTTAGTTTACTGATTCATTTCATCCATGAGCATTACAACAGTTAGATCCGTGATCATTCTTAAATTAAAATCCTTATTGGTCAAAGAAAAATATAGATTTGTTCATTCAAAAAGAAAGATTAAAAAAACAAGCTAAAATAAACACACAAATTTTAATGTTTATAGATTTCAATTTAAAAGCTCACAGAGTTGATTACATGTTTTTATTGAATACTAGAGGATTGAAATGAATTAATTTTTTCATATGACAGTATGTATTATGCACAACCTTTAGGGTTGAAATCAACATCAAATACTAATACCATAACTTGCCTGTTTTGTAAGTTGTTCCTCACACAGTTTATAGAGAGTGTAAAACTTTTGTGCAAGGAGAACATTTTCCTGGAATCCACAGCTAGCTAGCTTGACTCTCATGATAATCTGTCTATCTGGAACCATCATAGCTACACTACGGAACTGAATCTTCAAATTCTCAGGTAACTCCTGCCTCCCAGCATAGCCAGGGTTCTGTATGAGATCACAATCAGTACATCCATTAACAGTCTTTGCTCATTTCCTTTGTCAGTTTGTAGCACTGATTATACAAATTTGATGATATTTTTATAGCTTTTTGCTCTTTGATCCCAACATTAAAAACGTTTTCTCTGTTTAGCTAACAACCATTCCTAAATTTTGTATTTTTTAAATCTTTATTGCAAAACTACTATTAGTTCCTAAAATCAAGTGTAAATATATTTTTATACAAAATGATAAAAATAAAACCACATAAAAACAACATGAGAAAAGTGCTGCTTCTTTATCAAACTTTAGGTTAGGTGTTGTCATGCGTACCATTGTTAAGAAGAGACCAAACTCTGGATTGAGTGCCACAACATCCCCATCAGAGAAGATAAACTCTGTCTTCCGTTCTTTCTTAGCAATCAAAACTATAGCAATCTGTTGAGCAGCCACTGACAGTACTGGGAGCTCAATGCGATTGAATTCATCAAAACAACCCCAACTACCTGACTGGGCTAAACCTTCACATATAAAGAGATGTGAAAGAAGAAAGCTGGTAAATAAGACTACAAGGGTTAAATCAGAGCTGCCAACATTTGCATCTTGCAATCAGGGAAATATTTAGAATCACTTTCAACATACTAGGGAAAGTTTCCATAATCAGGGAGATTTTCAAACCTGTTCATTAGAATATAGAAAGATTGGTTTTTCAGGGAACTTTTTGCAGAATCAGAGAGAGTTGAGAGTACCAAAAAGAAAATACAAAAATATTGTAATAATTCCCAAAATGTACATTAAAAATAAATCAATCTGTAAAAACTGAAAACATTCTTTTTCTCAGTGTATTTTGGTGATCTTTGCCAACATCCACTGCAAAGACATTTATATAGCTCAAGATTAAACAGGGGTGTGACTGTACAAAAATACAAATCATGGACATTTGGTAACATTTATCGGCTTGTGCATATTGTTTAACTGTAGAGGTATCCTTTATCACCACATGTAGAAATCTAGAGTTCTAGCCAGAGTTTACATCTGTAGAGGATTCATTATAAACAAATCAATACATACAATTACTTGATGTATAAAAACGATTCAACCTTTTGGTTTTTTAAAGTCTAGCTTAGGTTCTGGGTCAAGAAGTCACAGGAGGTTTATTTTACCTTTGTAGATTCTACCGAGACCTCTGTAATCCATCTGATCAGAGCAGTTGAAAACCACTACATATTTGCCAAGTGCTTTACCCATGTCTTTGGTGGTCTCTGTTTTTCCAGTACCAGCAGGACCAGCTGGGGCACCTCCCATGCTCATTCCAAGAGCCTGGGCTAAAGTAATGTAACATCTACACACACACACACACACAAAACACACACAAAAATTTAATAACAGAGTTTTCTTAATTAATAAATGTTTTGTTCATCTTCTGCTTTGCTTCAGTGTTTCAAATCTTACTGGCATTAATAACTTGTCAAAACAGAAATAACAGCCTTTGAGAGAGCTTGTTTATCCCTTGTGATCTCATTGGTTAATTAATCTTAAACCCATCTCTCATTCATAATATTCAATTGACATGAAGTGCCCACATTGGCTGTCTGACATGGATAACATTTTTAAGTGGTGTACAACATTGCATCAGAGATAGACTAACATAATGTTTAACTCTTACGTTTTGACCATTTTACTGATTCTAAAAAGGCTCTTTACAAGTGTACAGTGTGCTGAGATAATTACATGTTGAGCATTATTGAGCTTTTCCTACACTCTTGGACTTACCTGTCAGTAAGGGGAGTGATAACCAATCTATCAGTACATCCCAGGAACTCATTCTGATAAATGAAGTCAACATCGGTGATTGACACAATACATTGATCCGTTTCTTCCTTGAAGTAGAATCTAGCTTGCTTCAACCACTCAAAGTCAGTAGGAGATCTGATGTGCATGATAGTCTACAGCCAAAAATAATAGCTTGACGATTAGACATGATAAAGAGATGAAGAACATAATTTTATATATTAATTTTGGTTTTACCCTTACACCGATGTGTGTTAGCACTGTATACTCAGTACTTTCCCGAGTTCTGTGAAAAAAATCACAGGAACCCGCTGCTAAAATATAGGATTTGAACTGCCTCTAGCTACCGGGCAATCTCGGTGGTCTAGTTGGTAAGACACTGCTCTAGAATTGCAAAGGTCGTGGGTTCAAATCCCACCCGAGAAATATACATGTACCTGTGATTTTTTTCACAGAACTCAGGAAAGTATCTGAGTGTACAGTGCTAACACACATCGGTGTAAGGGTAAAACCAAAATTAATATTCTTTATCCCCGATGCAAAATTAACATCTATTAAATAATTTAACATGTTAAAGATAAAGGGGCCAATTTCACATGCCAGCATGTGGCTTATAAGTCCCGCATAAGTTGTAGGTATTGACACACCTTCACACACGTTACTTGTAAGTTAATCATAAGTAGACATACGTCGAGATAATGTCTAGCGTACCCAAAACTTATTTTTAACCTATGAGTAACGTGCTTATCACATTAACAATAACAACACAAATTAAAGCAAGTTATTTCATGACAACCTGTCAGTAGACTTCGTTTGTGGTGGTTAATTTTAATCATTTTAAATCCTTAATTTTAGTATCATTGTTTGCAGAGAGACCTTCTTTGGACTAGGAGCAATGATGTCACAATGGGCAATTTGTATTGGAATGACACACAGTGCTTATTATTTGTAGACTTACCAGGTCGTTGAAGATGTCTCTCTGATGTACATGAATGGTAACCAGTGTCTCATATTTAATCCTCTCTATCTTAGTCAAGTCATGTGTAGTCTGTTCAATCAGTTTATTCAGGAGCTCCAGAAACTTGACATTAGTAGTTGGCATAATCTTCTTATCTGATTTTGCTATAGTCAATGCCTCCTCTGCATCTCGAGTCCATAGCATCTGAATACCCAACAGACCAACCTTAGACCAAAACAAGGTTACCATGTTATGAACCATTGCTATAATTAATTATCAAAGCTTGTTTACTGCAGGAAATGTAATGCCCCTTTCTAACAACCATTTCGTAAATTGTTTGTACCATTGTGAGCTATCACAAATCACAAACATTCTAATTTTTCAGTGATATAATTTTCTTATTCCTTTCATTTATTAGTGATAGTCCAAATCTTTGAGATAAAGATAAATGACTGGATAAGCTGCAACTTGAGCAGTTGAGTAGTTCACTGAAGAACAGAGAAAGGTGCAGTTCCTGACTCTATCTGGTTCTCTGTTTGAGAGTACAATACAGATTCAACATAATGCAAACTGTATAAGTCATTATGAAGGTTTTTCTAAATCTTTTGAATACTGAATTGAACCCACATTATAATCATTGGTAACTAACCTCAGTTGTTGTAAGGCATTGATAGAAACATGAAATATGTTTTACTTAATTTGTCTTGAGAAGTTAGAAAAATACAAAGTTGTTTTGAGAGTCATTTAATTTCCAGCCCCTAGTTTTCAACAAACACACCATCCGACAAATCGGTTCATGTTTTATTTCATCAACTCGGTATCATAATATAGGGAGACAAAATTAAAAGGTTATTGTTTATTGCAGCAATCAAATAGCTACCAGAATCTTACCTGTGCAATAAAGTTATTGAGGAACCCAAGCAGTTCAAATGAGGAGTCATTGATAACCCTGTTGGCATCCCTGATGACAGAGTGTAAAGACTTCTGCTGTAACACCAATAACTCTCCTAACCACATCTCTACATTGCCTTTAGCAATCACTGGCTGATCCAACTGTCAAATCAAGATGAACACCACATGTACATTACATTGAAGACAACACACAACATGAGTTGCAGTATGCTGTGGTTGTGTTTGTAACAGGTTGATGTAATAAGATACCTAGGAGGGGCCCACACAGGAAGGCTTACCAAGCATTATGGTTACAATAAAACACTTCTATATAGACAAGCACACAAGAAACAGTGTCCATGAGTCCCTCTGTACAGTGTACATAAAACAGTGTTACCTTGGGCACTGCTCAAGATATGCCTCCAAACATTAAGTGCTTTAAAAATGCCACTTTGGGCAAAATATCAAAGTGACTATTTAAATTGGACAGCCTGACTGCTACACTGGTTAAATCATAATCCCTTATTTGATGGCAAACAAGTTGTTGTGTTCTATGGTCAAGTCTACTTTCAGTTCGATACTGATATAAAAAATGTACTTGTTGTTTGTGCAATTACTCTCCCAAAGCTTATTGTTTGAGTCCTGTGATAGATAAAACATTTCCCCACCCCAACCTTTCTTGAGATGGCATAACAATAGCATTAAATTAACATTAGATACATGATGCTGTTCTTGAACCTTACTTGTTAATTTTATGAATAGACATGCAATTAAAATGAGTATTGTAAGATAAGAAATGGTTTGTACTCACAGCCACTGTCTCTCCTTCCCTTGAGATGCAAGAGATGATGCGATCATAATCTTTCTCATGAAACTCAACCTCATTCACATTCTCAAAGACACCCAGAAGGTGAGCCTGTTACAATCAACAGACCATTATTATTACATCTGACCAATGATACAGAATCAAACCACTTGTCTAGATTCTAACTCTTAAAAACCATAAAGCTTAAAAGCAAATTTTCTTGACCATGCACACTAATACTTTCTTTGTAGAGCTGGTAGAGCTGAAAATGTAAAATTCTTCATAAGTTCAGCAATGAAAAAGATTTTGAAATAAAGAAATTATTCTCCCATTCCAAGATTTGTTTTTTGGGGGTCTTTTTAAAGCATTGATGAAGTAACTCTTTGCAGACATATAATAATGATAATGATAATAATACTGGGTTCTTATAAAGTGCTTTATCACGCCCCTAGGGACCTATGGCTTAATGTCCAATCTGAAGGACAAAGCAATAATGGTAAAGTATCTTGCTCAAGGACACAAATGCCATGGCCATGACCAGGACTTGAACCCACACTCCGCTGATCAGAAACACCAGATTCTGGTGCTCTTAACCGTTCTGCCAAGACATGCCATATGCAAAGAAGATATTTTTGTTTCAGCCGGCAATATCTGGATTGAATAGTTGATCTTAGGAAGGTTGTAGTTTAAATAATATTACCTGGATGGTATGAGAGTCACTAGCTTGCCCAAGTATCTCAAGCAATGCTGGATCAGATACAAAGAAGAATCGAGGGAATACAAGGCGCTTCTTCTCTAGGTAACTGTAGACAGACACAAATATAGAAGGTGCTTAATCTTCATCATTACAGATTCAACAACATCAAAGACACTCAAGTATCATTTCAATCCAATGTAGATGCCATTATTCACCCATATTAGTGACCAATCAATTAAATCAATCAGAGTTGCCAAGAATGGATAAGAATTAGATGTATACAAATACAGAACAAATCTACTGAAACTCAATGCCCATTAGACTTGCTAAAGCACACACAAATTGGTATGTACACATGTACTATGGGAAAATGTGAAAGGCTGACTACCTTAAGCTGAATTCCCTATTTACCCTTTGAATACATGGAATGCACCTCTGCAAAATGCGCATCTACCATTTCCACCATTTTGGAGGTCAATTTCTTTGTTAACATTTCAACAAAATGGGAACAGGTATGAGTGCACTGCGCATCGTGCAATGGATCAATAGCCAGTTATTCATTCATTTTGAATATTTTAAAAAATTAAGATGATTATGAAAATTCAATAATTTGTACTGAGCTTAATTTTATACAGCATCATAGCAGAAATTATTTTAAAGTAAGTTTACTTGCTAAGCACAAATTTGCAGGGAACCAGCCCAAATAAATGGACAAACTATTGTGTCAAGTTGGCTGGTGACTTGTTCCTGCTTATAACCATTTGTGTATATAAGCAGCTCTGTTACATAGGCAGCTAGTCATCAGTAGAAAGATAAGTATGATTGGTTACCCAGTGAGTGACTTCTGACATATTTCCAGCTGTTCCAGTAAGTGAGGTAAGAGTTGTCCAAGAGTCTCATCACCAACACAGCATTGTACTACGTTATCATTCTCATGAGCACGTTGCATTATCTTCACCCAGGACTTGTCAATATTTCCAAATCTCTTGGCTTCCTAGAGGTTATAAAACAATGCAAGAAATACTGACATCATAAACAGCTCTTTGCATGACAACAATCAGGGCTATGACAAGTGCTTGATAGCATTAACTTTATGAGTTATTTCTCTTTCTGCAAATAATTTACAAATAAATCTAACCTTTATCATTTTTAACAAAGTTTTTTATTTATAACAATATCAAAGTACAGAAAAGTCACTATCAAAAGCAAACTCATATTTAGTTTCCTCAAAGCCTAATTTCTAAGAGTACTGAAACTTTTGTAGGCAATTTTTCTCAAATGTTAACTGACATCAACTTTGTTAAACACTGAAAGCCAAATACAACAAAGTCAATCTATATTACCTGTGGCAGCTGTTTAGCAATATCACCGCCTACAAAGACAGCTTCCAAGTAGACCCACAGGTTCTGCACTGTCAACCAATTCTCAATGATGTCAGATGAGTTAGATAATTTCTGAACCCACAACTGAATGTCTTTCTTGAATGGTGCGTTGTATCTGTCATGTATAAAAACAAAGTAAAGTGTTGGTATTTAAAAGCTTCATCCTGGTAATGATAATAAATTATGCTTATAAAGCGCATTACATCCATGGCGCTGTACAAATTAAAACAGTACCTAAACAAGAGAAGGAGTTAAACAAAGAGCATTAAAAGATAATTTAAAATATTAAACCATAAAATGGACCAGCCAGTAATTAAAACTTCCAGTAATTAAAACTTCCGACAAAAGTACCCCTCAGTTTAAAAATATACAGCTATTAAATTTCTAAAATGCAAGATGTTATAGAAAAGCGTATTAAATGTACACCATGTAATAATCTCTTAGGGAAGAGGTGGCTCTAATAATAAGAGCCAGTTGGTTTGTTTTCATTGCTGATATTGAGAACAAAACCAACCGGCTGTTTTTTTGAGCCAGCGACTCTTCCAAAAAGTTATAATTGGTGTTCCTGTGAATATTTAGTAGGCGTCTAACTTCTAACTTCTAGCCTTAAATCCTACATACAGAATAATTATGGTTACATGTCACCAAACTCGTGTTGCATTTATGTTCACTGTTATGTAGTCAGTACAATTTGATATGAACCCAGTTCCTGTAATACATGTAATAGGTTCCAAACTGAATCTACCTGTTACTGAGTAGAGATCCAAGCACCATAAGACTGTCCTCCATCAGGGCAACTGTTTCCATTGTCTCAGCACCCTTTAGAAGGAGTTCTCCACGAGTCTTGAAGTTCACAAAGAATAGCTGCTGAGAGTTCCATTCAATCACAACCTGAGCTAGCTTAGCCTCAATGTCCTTCTCTTTTACGGCTGAGATACAGATGTCCTATACAAGTTATACAAATTTACACATTTTCAAAAGCCTTTTCAAATTTAAATTAATCACCTATTGGTTGACTTCACACTTTTAGGGTACGTTCTGTAGGATTTGTACAAAGCAGTAAAACAACAGCCGTTTTTAATGCAAAGCAATTGTTGAATAAAACAAAAAATGGAAGTTGAAGATCAGCCCTTTGTGTAATGTGCTCAGCCTGCACTCCATGATTGTTCCTGACCAATATTTCTCACACCATGTATTCTCAGTTGATATAGTATTCACAGTTCATAAGAACTCTTAATGTTGTAAAGTCAGCAGTTTGAGTGAATTAAGAGAGTTGTTGATTCCACTAATTGCTCACCTCTATGTCTTCTTTATGTGGTAGTAGGGGAGCCTCCATGATATTACGTAGGCTGAATGTATCCGATTCAATGTCAAATTGATGACCAGTTACATTAGCAATACGTTCCCAATGTCGCTCTTTCATAGCTTTATTAGCCATGAGTTCTAGAAGAGGACAAGTCTCATTGAAGTCATCAATCTTCTGCTTTAGATCAAGGAAGGCTTGCCATTCCTTCAACCCTTTTGGCAATTTACGACATCTGTATTCAACAAAATCAAATACAAGTTACTGCCCTTCAGCTTATGCTTTTTCTCACTTAAATACGTCATTTATTATCCCCCAAAAAGTTAAGATTTTATTTTCAATTAAAATTGAAATTCACAAAAAGCTTGGTGTAGAACAATCGTTTTGTAAAGTTTTTGTCAGGTTGAAGAAAAATTCACTGAACTGTCTTTATCTATTAATGTGAGCTATTCAATAGCTCTTAGTATTGTATAGAGTCATACTTAACTCAACTTTAATCAGGAGTGTAATTTGACAAAAGCAAACAAAGCTTGCAAACAGTAAGCATGCAGGAGTCTTCTTTGGTCACCTTCTGGGTATGAGAAAAGTCAGAGCATTCCTGCTCTGCAGCATACACCCCTCATATTTCAGTTGACCAACTCTAATAATAACCCCGACATCCACATCAAAGCACTTCACAATAATAATAATAAATAAAAACAATAATAAAACTAACAACTAATAAAAAACAAGGCCAATACAAAAATACAAAAAATCACACCAGAAATATCCTAAATATGAGTAGACACACATTGAATTAAAAACACAGTCATAAAAGAAATAAATACTACTATAAGTTTGACAATAATTGGGGATTAACAAAAATAGATTCACACTAAAGCAATCTAAAAGGAAGCTAAGTACACTTCACAACTATGTGTGAAATGGAAATAAGTGATAAACGTTTGTGTTAAATAAACAATCCCAAGGAGTAACATTTTTGTTTCATTAATGACCACTAGGTTTGACAATAATAAAAAAAAACTAGTTTTTGAAACATTACTAGTGTTAAATGGTTGATTTGCAAATTTCCAGCTACCTGTTTTGGAAATCCAGAAGTTCATTATTGATCTTCTCAATATCAACATCACTCCATAGGATATCATAGTAGCCATTGACTCCATCAATGACTGAGTTATACAGGCCATATAGCTTCTGTAGTAGATTCAGTTCCTTCTTGGTCTTTGTCAGAGTTGGATAGTCTGTTACAGACAGCCCAAATAGCTGCTCTCCAGCTGAGTATGTAGTGTACTTCCGCCATAACTCATCAAAGCGAGTCTGTGTTTACAAACATATCTTATTGTTAAGGAATTTCTTCAGGGTATAATGTAACTAGTTCAATACAAATGCAAAATTCAAAAACCATGAAGAGTGAAATAGAATAACATACGCGTGTGTCCATTTCTACAGACACCAATGAACTAACTTCTGCAAGCTCTCTATGCAACAACACTCCCAATAAAGCTTCAGAGCATCCGTTGACTGATTTGTTTAAAGTCAATCCACACACTGCTTCTCTGCAACAATACTTCAGTTTCAAAATAAGTAGAGTTATATCTTCTTTTCCAAGACAGCATTCGTTTTCACACCAAAGAAAATTTAAATGTATGACTTACCCCAGGTTTTCAAAAAGAATGATTGCATATTATTACTTAAAATTATTCAAAATGTTGCCAATTACCTGGTAAACTTGGAGTCTATCACTTGCTTCTTGTGGTGAGATTCCATCTACCATTGGGCCACCCTAATATAATGAATTACAGCAAGTCATCATCAAGAAACTTCAATATACTTGCGTAATATTTGACTTTACCAGTTATTCTGGAGGATAGAAGCCTACAAATAAGACGCTATGAGTGTCCTTCAATAGAAGTTTATGTTATTGACTAAACACAGTCAAAACCACTCTACTACCTCATTAGGCCTGCTGATTTTGGTAAATGTCACAGCTCAATTTAAATGTTGTATAAATAAGTTTGCAAAAGAAATATGGAAGTTGTGGTTACAAACCTGGATTTTTACAAAACATTTAGTGACTTAACACTGCAATATCTCTTTGAAAATGACACATAACTGTTGGTCCCCTGCAGAACCACTGTAACTAAAAACATTATTTCTCTGATACTCTTGTAACCCTCAAACTCCAAGTCCACCATAAGGAGTTTCAAATCCGACTGAACTGTGTCTTGTCCTGGAGGCCAAGCTTTGATAAAGGCAGGTATAAAGCAGGGTTTAACAATGACGTTTTCTAGCTCCCTAATGTGAACTTTTAGAGATAGAGGATTGATAACAAAAATGAGTATTGTTTAGTGAATACATACTGTATCATAATCATCAAAGTAGGCTTGTGAAGTATGAGCAAAGACTTCCACAGACTCCATGAGGTCCGCTTTGAACTTGGGTTGAATCTTCACCAGAGTGGTCTGAGTCTTGCCCTGTCATTAAACAAACAATGCAATCATGCTTTCTATATATAGTTCAACAAATGGCATTAACAAAAACAATATTTATATTATTAGGTAAAATGATCACAGAATGGAATCAAGTCTTGATAGCTGCTCTAGAATGAGAGATCTTTGCTTTAGAATCCCACTACAGGTGCAATGTTTTTTGTTCAAATGACTTGGAAAAAAACGAGTGGTCATACAAGTCACATTGCTCTTTATCCCTGATGAAATCATTATCGAGTTCAAAAGCTTGTTATGTTAATACTTCCCTTGTTATGTCAGTAGTTTTAATACATATCTTGAAAATATATATCGCATGCGGGCAAAGATAAACAACTTCATAGGCTGGGTGTTAAAACACAAACGTCATAAACACAAATTCTTGATTGTGTCATACAGTAGAGTAATGAATACTTTGGCATACCACCAATGTAACTCAAACAGACTTACAGCTTGACGAGTGAGTTTCTGGTAGGAATATCGAAGTGTGTCTACTCTATCTGCTTCTTCTTTGGCAACTGTCACTTGAAACTTCTGCAGCATGTTGTATGCTTCCTAATATATTAAACCATTCAAAATGAGCAGGTTAAACTACCTCTCTAAGTATTACCACATATTTTGTTTCCTTTTCTAAATATAAAAAAGGTGATCATTTAATCAATTGCCCATACCTTCAATAAGTTATTGGATGTCAGAAAGACAACAATATTAAGATGTTCTTTGAATAACTGAAATAGACGCAAAGGAAATTGCATAACATTATGTGATGATCTTACCTCTATAGGACCGAGTATCATATCAATACGAATCTCATTTTGCCTGAGATCCTCTAAAGCACCCATTGCATTCCTGACATCATCAAGGTCTTTAATTGGCCGAGTTAAACGTTTGGCATACTCAGCTACAAAGTCTGACACACCATCCATCTTCTTGCGATATTCCTGGTTTAGACTCTTACCAAGTAGCATCTTCCAAGCTTGGGCCTCAATTGTCAAGGCCAACTTGATTGGATCTGATAAATAGTGACACATAAACTGTGAACAACACTTTAATTGTGTCTAGTCTTGTCCTTTGAAAATTAAGTCCAATAACAGACCTAACATTACATGAAAACCTGAGCAAAAAACACTTCCAAACATAGCTATGACAAAAAAGAAATCACTATAAAAATGCTCAAACAAAAGTGTCACTAAGGCTTCCATTCATAAATAAGAAAATGCCAAGAGACAAATAAATGAGTCATCTTTGAAAATATGACAAAACCAAGGTTTTCCAGAGGGCATTTGGGTCATTTTTTAAATGATGTAGTTAAATTTCTGAAACAGTTGTAGTTTATTGCATTGGTGTTTGTGCCGTTTCTTTTACTTTCAGAGTGAATGAAGACAAACTCACCAGTGAAGAGTTGAATGGCATCCACCTGCAGGGATGGTTCCAACTCCTCAATCTGTCTCTCTAGACTCTGATAACGAAGGATTTCTGCCTTCCACTCAGACAGAATTGGATGTGTCTCAATAAATGCCTGCAATTACATATGAAGGATCCTACCACTCAATCCAAGTCATGAACCATGTTATGGTACAAAGCATTCATCTAAGTTTATTAACATACTTTAACTAAGGCAACCAAGGACTAACCAGCAATGGTTTGGTACGTGGAAAATTCACTTCTTAGAATACATTCAATGAAAACAGTTGGAATATCCTGTTGAAAAATAATGCTTCAATGAGCCATTCATAACAAACTTCAAGAAGGGAGAAGTGAATAGTAGCACTACGATGATCGTAGCCTTCTTACAATAAACATTGAGTTTTGGTCTAAGAGTTTACCTTGACAACTTCACTTCTGTCTTCCTCCCATAGATACTGGAAATGTGAGAACATCTCAAGTGCCTCATGAATCTTTGGCCTAGTGTGGCTAATGGCATTGCTCAACATCATTTGTAGTTTCAGGATGTCCTTGTGCTCAGCAATACTTTTGAAGTAATTCTTAAGTTGTTGTGGCGGTACTTGCTCTATCTTAACCACTGTTACATTAAAACAAGAAGAAGAAAAACAGAAACATAAGAATTTCAAGATGAGTATTTTTTCTTTCCTTAAATTCAAGGTGTTCGAGAGGATAACGGGCAAACAAAGTGATGTGGTTTACAAACATGTCTTACTATACTTTTAAAATCCAACTGAAACTGTTTTATTCAATTAAATTTTAGGTGGGAGAGGTCTCATCATCTACAAACCAGCAACTGTTCATTACCTGACCCTGCATATTTTCCTTTGCATACATCAATATGGGATGGCTGGAAATGACCTGCTGGTAGAGCCTCTACAATGTGGAAACGCTTCTGTCCCCATTGGGCTACACCACGACTGACTTCTAAAACACATCCAGTAGCTTTGTTCAATGCTTGTTGTATGTCATCTAAACTAGGCTTGATCACCTACAAGACAGAAAGTCAAAAATCACTTTTTAAATATGTATGATATACTATATTAATATGATAGAATAGATACCTAAAAAGACACTGACAAACATGCAGTTCAATATGTACTATTTTGTTTAATAAAAAGTTTCATTAAAACTGGGCAACACTTTTTTTCACATTATGGACAGTAAATGCATACAATGAGTTGCAAAAAGGTTGTTTTTGTAAATATTTTAAACAAACAAATGGTTTAAAATTTTATGTAATTGGTATTGTGTAGCAAAAACATATTTCCATTAAGTGCATGGTGGAAATGTAGGTATGCAGAGTGTTGAAGACAGAAAAAACTGTTACAAACTAAAAATATATACAGTTGAACTTTGTGCATTAATGCCAGTAGAATTATAAATACCAATGTTCCTTGCAGGTTTTACTATACATACCACATTAGGAATTTCAAGGGCAACATCGACTTGAAAGAATGGTGGTCTTTTTCCTGCACGTTTGGATCCACTTCCATAACTGAGTCGACCTCCACCAATGGGACTAAAAGCAAATCATAGTGAGATCACTCATTTTAATCTAGCCACTTATTCAAAACTATCACATAAATTCCAAACATTATTAGTGTACAATTATAAGATAGACCTTTACAGAAAAACAGTTCACTAGATTTAATGAAGTTGCAAGTATCTAAATGCCTGTGCAAAAACACACTTGCACTTAATAAGTGTACACTTATGAAAATCTAACATTGCAACCTTATTTATTTATTTTGTTTGCTGACTTGAAAAATGGCTGCTGCCAACTGTTTGAACACTAGGGCTTACCATGTCATTTTTATATCATTCCCTTGACAAAATAAACAGCTGAGAAAGGTAACAGAAAAGAAAAAGAAATAGATATTTTGAATGATCTGTAGGTGACTTACGTAGAGAAGAAGACTCTACGCTTGATGTTATCCAGAGATTGTCTGGTTGCTTTTAGTAATGCTTCCAGTAAGCGTTGACTGAAATGCATGATGAGTTCTTGACATTCTTCCTGTAGCTGAACTTCTTCCTCTAAGCTCTCAGTGCTAGCAAGACTGAACTCAGACTCTTTTTGGTCATCTTCAGTCTTCTTCTGATGCTCAGACTCTATTGTGTGTACAGTCAGATACACACACAAATATTACAAAAATACATAAAATAAGTGCATTTCAAGCAAAGCAAAATGAGGCAGTGTAAAGTGGCCATGAGTTATGACCTTGATTCATAGGTATATTATTCACACATTGTAGCCCTAAAGTTTAATTACCACTTCTCTTTGTTGTCAAACCTTTCCTACTTTGATTACACAGAACTAAAAAGTTTGTACCGAACTAAAGGGGTTTCTGTTTCAAATTTTTTCAAAATGATATACAAAGATATGATACTTGTTCCTGCACCTATATGGTTCACATTAACAAATGGACCCAACTAGTCTTGCCTTTATTTACTTCTGGCTTCATACAAGTTTCATTAATATGGCATTTTCTACAATTTCCTTCAGTAAAGGTTTCACAAGTTTTCCATTATAAGTAAGCACTGGTGTGCCCTTTCTTCCTTTTTAAGTATCGGACAGTACAACTTGATAAAAATTCACAGGAAGGAAACAGCCTTGGACATACACATTTTTACAGGGTTTTCAAAGTTTTCTGTCACAAAAATGAAAAGAAAAAGAAAAAGAGGAAATCAGCTGATTAGCTGAAAAGTTAAATGTACTATGCCTGTTACATACTGCACAAAGTGGGTTCATAACTTCTGAACAAGGAAGTTCTGGATGGGCTATAGTTTCAACATCTTGAGTTTAGTTGATCAAGCTGGCTGCATCATGTTTTGACCAAACTCACCTGACATCACTACAATCAATCTTGGTTGTGCCATTTGGGAGTCAGATTCCCTGTGTTACCATGAAGTACCAAATTTAGGTGAATTTACAAGCTCACTATATCCTAAACATGCAATTTGACTCCCAAAATGGCAGGCCATGTGCAGACATCTTTGAGAGCGACATTGTGGGCTTTCCCCAGGTGTTGTTTATGATCCCTTTTCTTTAATCTTTCCTGTTAAAAACATTGTGGGCTTCACCCCACAATGTCTTTCTCGTCCGCCCAGCCCGACCGACAGACAGACAGACAAACAGTAACTGCGTGTGACTTCAGTACAAGGGTTCAATAGGCCTTATCAACAGATGTCATCCCATCATCAACTCAGAGGAAAAACCACAGGTTATGACCACCTGGTACCCAGGATAGGCCTGTGAGCAACCTGACTTAAATCTCACCTTCTGAGTCAGGCTGGTGTTGTGTGCCACCCTCTCCAGGTCGTTGGTAACCAGTCACTTTATGAGCTTTCTCAACAAACAGACCAACCAGGTCAAGAACTGCATCCTCAATCTTACTGCTCAATTTATCTAGAAGCTTTGTCTCATCTTCACATTGTTTCTAGAATTAAATTGAGGAAACTGCAGTTAATAAGTGCATATGATATGAAAAAAGGTCACACCTGATTGGAACCATACATGTAGCTAATGAAAACAAATGAAATCCGTTGGCATTATAAACATCCACACATTAACACAACATGGTGAGTTTTCACTTAAATGAACCATATTCTTCCATAACCAATATTGTGAACTTCTCATGCAACCTGAGAGACCATTAGCACGACCATGTACATACTACTACTACTACTACTACTAACAATAACATCTATTTTTATAGGGCTTCATACTTGCATTTCTAAGCGCATTAACCTTAAACTACAAAGTGATGAGTCTTTAATAGAGATTTGAATGAGTCAGTAGAGGTAGCTTGATGGATATTGAGAGGGAGATTGTTCCATAGTAAAGGTGCAGCTGAGGCGAAAGCTCGCTGACCATAGCAAGTATAGGTATGTGGACCATTTGCTAGTTGATGTTGTGAGTTGTATGATGACTGTAAATTGAAGGAATACATAGGAACTTTTTGAGAAATTAGAATTTGAAGATATATGAAGGAACATGGCCACTAACCGTCAGGTAAGTGAGCAGAAGCACCTTGTATTTGATGCGTTGAGTAACTGGGAACCAGTGTAGTGGATGGAGAAACAAAGTGATGTGTTCCCGACGTTTGACTGGACATACCAGACGAGCTGCCGCATTATTGAAATTATTATTGGAGTGAAAAGTTGAGCCAGTCTCTTTGTCAAAACTCTACTTTTATCTCCGCTATCATATAATAATAGGAAACCCCCAAAAGTAGGTACTAGTTTCAGTGCAATGTTATGGTTTGTTTGAATACTGCTACTTTTCAATGATTCATATGTTTGTGAATAAGGTCATTTGTTTCCTTTCCATCAACAAACAAGTCTTGAAATTGTTCACAAATAATAAAGAACTCCTAATTGGTTTTCCACCAATAACTTTTCAATTGACCACTCGCTCTACTTACATTATTAGTTCAAAGTAAGTGCACAAAGTGCAGGTAACGGTTCTTATGTTTCAACCATAGCAGACTCTTTTTTTAAAGGCTAGTATTTTTAATGGTTTAAAGATCAGCGATGCTGTTGAAACCCTTCAGCCCTTAAGAATTCGTTATCCAATAGATATCCTAACCATGTATCTATACGTGGTCACTGTAACTTCCCATTTAAAACAATCTCAAGTAGCCTTATCTCTATGAAGATGCAGAAAACATGTACCTTGGTAAAAATAATAGTCCTCAGGAAAACAAACACAAAAACCCCAGCCATTTGCCCATTCCCACAGTCAACATTATACATAATGGGGAAGAAAAAAACAAACTTGACAATCATTTGGGTGTAATAACCATTGTAACTGTTCAACATTAACAGTCCTCTTCTTCACGAACAGCTTGCGAAGAAGTTATATTAAAGTTATAAAACAACCTCCCTGTAGAAAGCCTTTGCTTTGATTGTCACCATGATTGATAACCCTTTTTACAGAATAAAACTCAGCCGATGGGTAGGAGGGAACCTCAAAGGAAACTAATTAACTTGACTCCCACGATAACAAGATAATTGACAATGATAATCATTGATTGACTGGTTGTTTATATCTCAAATTAACGATGCAGAGTAAACAAAATGATCTATTCCAGCTCCAAGCCATCACAAAGCCATTCTGTTGCAACTAATAATAACAATAATAATAATAATAATAAACCATTCTTATATAGTGCATATCACCGTGAAGTCCCTATGCGCTGCCAGTATTTTTTTTACAAGGTATGTGGAGCTACGTGTTGTAATATGAGACCTATTCCTTTACATACCACCATGTAATGGTTTACAAGGTGCTGTGGTGCAGCATGCTGCCAATCAAACCAGGCACACTCGGGCGAACCCCTTCTCTTTTCAATAAGTGCACTGGGTTCTTTTACATGCATTCACAACACACGGGACCTACGGCTTTATGTCCCATCCGAAGGACGAAGCAATAATGGTTAAGTGTCTTGCTTAAGGACACAAGTGCCACGACCGGGACTCGAACCCACACTCTGCTGATCAGAAACACCAGCGCTTAAGTTTGATGCTCTTATCCATTCGGCCACGACATGCCACGCAGACTCTACAACAATGCAGACTCGCTGCTCAAGGAAACCACTGCAAGTTGATAATCAACCTTTGATGGATAAACCCTCGTGTTGAATTATACTTTTCTACTGAACAGTTGAGTTTTAGACAAAATTGAATTGCTTGGATGCCAAGGTGGGACAGACCATCACATGATACTTGATATTACTGGTATCCACCCAAATCAGATTGTGATTGTAGTTAAGACATTCTGACTGCACTGATCACCAATTCTATCCCTCATTCTAAAAGGAATCACTTAGCAAAGAGGCATCGGTGTGATTGGACATTGGAATACAACTTGATTTATATGAAGTCTTGAGGCAAGGCATTGCAATTGATTTTGGAAAATAGAATTTGGAGTGCAGCATTAGATTGTGTCTTACCCTACTCACGATGAACAACACAGAAAGTGCAGGGGATATGGTGTTGAATGTAATCAATGCCAGTATTTGGACAATTACAACATTACTTGTACTGGTTCTAAATGCTGTTTGTCTTGTTATACTTCCGAAAGTCAAGAGCATTCACGAGTCAACCAAGGTGTTCTTAACATGTATGACCATTGGTGATTTTAACTTGGGAGTCTTTTACTATCTCCCGATGATTGGCGTCTCTATTGCTGGTGATACCTGGCCATTTGGAGCATTTTGTTACGTCCAAGCATTGGTTATCAGACAAGGTTTACTTATGAATATGATGTCAGCTGTTCTGGTAACAATTGATCGTTACATGGCTGTAGTGCATCCATTAAGATATGTTTCTTGGGTGACAGGACGGAGAGCCAAGATTGTCACATTCAGTATAGCAGCACTGACTAGTCTTTATGCATTAAGCCTTTTACTACTGAACCTCAACCAAACTAAATTCAATCAAATCCTCCAAATATGTCTGATTGGGGAAAACAATTTAACTACATATCTTTTGACTTTTATGAGTGGACTTCTTATGTTATTGATCGTTATAACTATGTACATTAAAATTCTTAAAATAGCGAGCAAGCATGCTGTCCGCATTGCAGCACAACACAATCCCATAGCAGAGAAACCATTGACACCTAACAGACGCTCCTTCACAACAATTTTCATCATTACTTCAATACTATTAATTGGTTATATTCCATTTAGTATTATCAGCATCATGGCTTCAGCAAGTATTCAACCACCTCGGATCATTGTCAATGTGACAAAAGTTCTCCTGGCATCTGTCAGCTGGCTTAATGTGATTATTTATTATGTAAGAAACAAGGAAGTTAGAAAAACAACACAACGCTTCCTTCAAAGCGTTAGGCAATACTGTTCATGCCACGAGTAGCGCAAGATAACAACAATGACAAATGAAATACCAACCCGTTTTAAAATAGTTCTTAAGGCAATTTCAGGTTTTGCATACAATGCACACAACATTGCTAACAACCAAGGGCAGGGCTCAAATTTAGGGGGTAACACAAGAACGTAGGGCTTGTAGCTCAAAACCTTTACTGGACTAGAATTTTTTTTAAGAAACAGAATCAAATGAGATTTTTTTTGTGCACAGTTTAACAAATGAACTATTTTTATTGGGCAGTAGAGAAGATTGATCTCATTCTTGTGGGTTAGTATTATACTTGATACTCCATAAAATTGGAAACCATTTATCCGACTCAAAGTCAACATTATTCAATTGAAGACATGAGACCGCCAGACTGACCTGACCCTGAAATCACTGGCCTCGGGCCTGCCATTCAATGTAAATTCAAGCCCATCAGAATTGTGAGGTTGGTGTTACATGTTTTTTAAGAACTATTGTCCCCTTGCATGATGTGGAACGCACCTCCGCACAATGCGCATCCACCGTTTCCGCACAATGTGTGTTTACGCTTTCCCCTGTTTTGGAAGTTCAATCCATATTGCTTACATTTTGACTCCCATCACAGCAAACAGGATAGGTGCCTTTAAGTGCACTTGTTTTTTAGTATCTACTATTTTGTTTTTGAGTACGTGCTTGTGCATTGATAACTATTATTATATTTTGTTCCTTATAGTGGCTTGCAACTCGACCATGGACCTCCGATCCTTAGGTTCACTTAATTGTTATTCTCTGTCTCAATGCAAATGCATGTTTTTAGGGACCATTGCCTACAAGCTCTGCTTCTAAAACGGATCCCTCTGCAGTGTCATATTTGTTTTCATCTAGTTCTTTATATCTATACTGTAAAGTTGTATTCTTTGTACTGATCTCTTTTGAGTAATAATGTATTTTTCTTTTGATACTGTGGAAAATCAATGAACCTTGATCCTTGTCACAAAAAATGCAGTATTTAAATTTAGTATGAATATTCATTTTCCTTAATTGCATGTATTTGCATATCTCCTTTTTAATCCATTTCAAATATACCCCACGTGGCCTAGTTCTAGAACCAGTGGCCATTATTGAATAGTCAATGTCTTTTGTACTCTAATCCAGTAGTAGCCTCGCCCAGGTTTGTATGGTCTCAGGCTTGAAGTCCAGTAGCTTAATTTGCATATTCCAAGGGTAAGTTTGAATAAGAAAAAGATTTGGTCTGGTGTGCGGTGTGAAGGAACTAAGTGTATGCAAAAGAGATGGAAATAGGGGGTGAGAGCAATTGAGTTTTGTTGGGAATTGATCATATTCCTTCTTAGAGCTTGGATGTACACACTCTGTTTTGCTGTACTGCTACATTTTAAAATTGAAAATTTGACTGATATTGCAAATCCAACCTGGAAATTGCTGCACCAAGTGTGCTAGCTTTAAGATTTGATTAGCTGCTGTAGGCTCTGAGCCTAACGTTACCAGCTTTAGAAGGGAGACAGGCTGGACGACAGATCTTCATTTGTAAGTAATTTCTTTCAAATCAATTCATTATTTAAAGAAGTCTCTCATGATAAAACCCATGTAGTTTTCATTTAAATATCTTGGAAAAATTGTGCAAATTAAGAGATTCATTCAAGTCAATACTTGGTAATGTTGTAGGATTTTTTGGCATTGATCAAAAGAAAAAGTTGTCTCATTGTGAAGTTTAATGTAATTTAAAAGATATTTGATTAATTGTACGTTGAAGTGTATCATGTGTTTTGTGGCCTAAAATATGGCATAAGTTTGGCTAATGAAATTTTCAGATGGCCTGTAGTGAAGTGTGAATTTGTGACGTTGGATGGTGTACAGGAAACCGCTGATACAGCGGGGGCCTGCAGTCATTTGAAGTGTATAGAAATCGTCACACAGGATGACATCATAGTATTGCTTGTAGTAGGAAAGGCTCAATGTTGGAATTGAAGAGTTTAAGTAAGATAAATCCTCAATGTGAGACGCATCTGGCTCACTGAACTGAACTGACCAAGGTAGGAAAACCTATGGTAGTGTAAAAGCCAAATCTGGAAAATGAGGTGGATTCTCTGGAGTTAAGTAGTAGCGTGAGAAAGTTTGTGTTCAATTAAAATAATAGTACAGTGTCTTTCATAAACTAGTTTTTAAATGGAGTAAATTTTGTTTATGATCTGAGGTACAAAACCAAGTGAAACTGAAAGACAAAGAAATACACAGGACCGATTGTCACTATTCGTCAAAAAGTGGTTAGGTTTTCAAACCCATTGCTGAATCACTAGTTTGATTTGACCGCACAGAGTGGAGTTCAACAGATACTAGTAAATATTCTCAGCCTAGCCTTACATTTTGACAAACAGTTAAAATCGAAATTCTGATTGTGAATTAGCTATTCTTGTCATATTAACCTCAAGCTTGAGACCTAATTAATTGTGGGAATTAATTGATGTAAATTGCTGGATGTTTTTAAACAATAAATTTATAGTGTCAAGTGAGAAATTCTCTCTGAGTTTTATTCAGTGTATTGTGGAACACTAGAAGTGGACTAGGTTTGTTCTGACAATCCTTGAAGTGTGCTGTGTATTATGACATGGGTAAATATTATAGCATCAATAATGATATAAAAGGGAAGCACGATTTGAGAAGACAATGTGTAAAGTCAATGGTTGTGCTAATAGCTGCAAAAAATGAGTAAAAATGCACCTTAGAATAGAGAAGCACTGAAAAAAACTGTTATGCAGATCAAAGAGGTGCTGTACAATAAAACAAATTACATTGATGAAATCATGCAAACTAAAACTATTGCATCTTGGATATGTCACACTTTTAGCTTTTATGAATCATAATCTTATGTCAACATGATAACATGCCAAGAAAACTCACTGTGTACCATGCATGCACTAATGGTGTCAAGGCTTTATTGGCTCAGTACAGACAAGGACAAACTACACAGAGACAAGGGTCAACATCACTCTTTCCCAGGGATGAGTCTAATCATCAACTCCAAACTGATCATCCTTCTGTCTGACAAAGGATTTGGTATGGGCTATCCAAATTTTTATCATAAAACAAACCATGCTAAATGAACTCCTTTGGTGAAATTGTAATTCGAAATGTTCAGCTTTATTCTTCAAGCATTTTAAAAAGGAATATTGTGAGACTCTTTTCCCCCTGTCATAGTTTGTATTATTTGTGTTATTATATATTTCTGGTGATGAAACCAAGGATGCCTCAACAGTAACCTTAATCACTGTAGCTTGCAAGCCTGAGGAAACCTGTACACAAGGGTGCTTGGTATGTAAACCAGAAACACAGGGGTTAACCCTCTACTCTTCAACGATAAGTCTTCTGGGTTCTTTTAAGTGCACTACCTATTCTAGTTTACGGGACCTACAGCTTATGTCCCATCCAAAGGATAAAGCAATGTGGTAAAGTACACAAGGAAACAAGTGCCATGACGGGGATTCGAACCCCCACTCTGCTGATCAGAAACACAAGAGTTTAGAGTCTGGCATTCTTAACCACTCGACCGTGAAATGCCACAATCAAGACTTACCTCAAATTATGAACAAAAATGAATGAAAGTTATTTCTTTTAAGTTTGTGGCTATCTGATCAACAAGCCATAACAAATCATAAAGTAAATGAACATCAGAAGACAAGTTGTCTTCATTCAATTACTTCTACCTTGTCAGTTAGTGTTTCAGCTTAATGAAAACAATTTTGTACTTAAAGGAAGTGAATTGTTCTCATTTATTAAAGTGATGCATTTTGTATAATTACCTGCGTTTTAGTTGTAAACTGCTCTACATTCCATGGTTTATCACTAGGTAGATCACAGAGCATTGTATCACCTATCTCTTCTAAAAGAGACTCAATCCTGGCCTCTCGGATGTCATTCACCTGTATATAATCACCAAGGAAACTAATTGTGGTCTGTCTAAAAAATGGCAAAGCTAAACTGTTTAAAAGTAGCTGCATTTGTGTTTTTTATTAACTTCACTTGAACTTAGGATTTAACTTTAATTAATAACACCTCGGGGAGATTCTACACTCTGACTTTCATGTGAGGATGTACTAACATGTGATATAAAGACTAGCTCTGAACTAGCAAATGAAAGCCTCCCTAAACAAGGATTATTATTGACTAAAAGTTCTGTATGCACACACTGTGTGCATATTGGGCAGGGAACTGTCATATTTATTGGGGTTTTTTCTTCGTATTTTTGATTATTCATTTGGGCAAGAGATGGTCGGTACTGCGTGACTGTGCAGGCAGTGTATCTATAAAAGGTAGCTTGTTAATTTTCAAAGCTCATGGTCTGGTTTCTAAAAAATATGCATAAATAGTTAGTTATGTTAAATTATAGGTGCCATGCAAAAACAGAACAGCCTAAAGAACGGCCCTTGAACATGAATAGAACAATTCTAAAAAATATTGGCAAAAGATTGGTTGGTGGCTGGCTGCTGCTAATAGACCTCGACTTTGGCTAGGTCCATTAATAGCGGCCAGCCATTAATCCGGTCACTAAAAATGAAGACTAGTAGTATCAATCCTCTGTTAAATGTTTCAAGTGTTTTCCTCTTGGAATAAAAAGTTAAACATTTTGGAAATAACACAAAATTTACTATAAAAAAATCATACGAACATGATTAAAACATGTTTTTATGATCAATAACAAATAGTTTGGGAGAATCTGAAAGATTACCCCTCCTCATACCTCCTTGATTATGAGGTCAAGATCTCCAAGGGCAGATCTAATACTCCTGAAGTAATTCTGTAGGTTGAGTGATGTCCAACAAAGCATAGTCAGACCTGGCATAATAGCTAGGTCTACCTTCCTGGTATGGGCCATCATCAATGGCTGGAAAATGACTGGGATCTTATCTCTTACTGCAGCATTCTCATCAAGCAATAACTAAAACATTTTAACAATTGTTAAATTATACGTTAGAATATCACCAAATTTTACTACTCATTTTATGAACAATTCAAATCTAAATTCAAGATGTGCTTTAAAATTGTCATTGACTTTACTTCAATTAAATTTCTAAAATGTGTTAGTGCATAATATGAACAATAAAACATTTCCATAAAAACATGACAGTAATTTTTTGCAATTTCTTGTAAGATGGGGATCCTTAACACTTTAAACCCAAGTGAAATATGAAATCACCTGCAGTATGAAAAAACATTAAAATCTAGGGTTTTTTATGAAAACTGTAAATTTCCTCGATAGGTTGGTAAATTCGAGCTGGTGTACAAGTTATAAACGCTTCAACATTTCTTATAGTATTCTAAAGAGGATACAAGTAACTACAATAATGGTAGTTAGTAGACGACATGTAGTTTACCTTGAGAGTATTATAGTTTTCCTTGAGTTGCTCCTGGCCCAGGCATATAATATGAGCAGCCTCTGGAATCTCTAAGTCATGCTTACGCATGCACTCAGATTCACGCATAACCTGGTACAGCAAAGGGTCAAAGTTGACAAGGAGTTGCTTCGTATCTGGGTGACGGATGAGCAGGGTTGCCTGTAGGCCTGATGACAAAAACAAAACAAATCAATAATACTAGCATAAACAGCTACCAAGGAACAGAATCTTCATTTTGTCAATATCCATGATTTATGATAGAAAATTACACAGAAGTCACTGTCGGGGTTCTGCCACTGCTGATACCCAACAATGAGTTTAAGGAAACTTTCATCAAACTATCCTATAAACATTTGGTTTACTTATGTGTACTGCATTAAAAAAAGGCTTAATTTATTGACTAAGTAGAATGCACATACATGTACAATACCCACAAATTTTAAACACAAGCTAACCACTCACAGTAATTATTCCTCATGCATTGGCTTCTTTCAAAGATTTACTAAAAAAAACCAGTTAAATATTTGAAGTATCTTAAAATAAAGTAAAATAATATAAAATACAGCTACAAGCTGGAGTTAAAAGTGACAAAATTAGAACAACTATCTCATAAAATAAAAACATGTGTTGCAAATGTTTACACATTTTGCACATTCAATAGAAAATGCCAAGTAATCCGTATACATGACAGTTGTAATAAAAACTGATCACTGAATCATTGGAGTATGACATATTAGTGTGTAATCAGCACTCAATCCAATTGTTTTGTATACTCTCATTTCAGAAGTCTTTGTAATGATGATGATATTACAATATTATTTTAATACTTTTTCTTATTTATTATACAAATTTCTCACACATATTTCTTATTTAATAGGTTTGTGATTTTATTTTACAGGATAAAACTCCAGGTACAAGATAAAATGGGCATGCACATTTGTTAACATGCATGAAGCATAGTTGTTTTAGCGCTGATGAAACCCCTATTTAATGCAAGTTTATTTTTACTGCAAACAACCTGGACTATATATACAGTACTGATGACTAGGTAAAGTCATCAGATTAGAGTGCATGTCATTATGGAACTGCCTTGTTTTACCTGACTTGACTGCATCAACCTGTTTCATCCATGCTCTGTGGTACAGTATCTCAAACTCAATTAGGACAGCAGCCATACGATTGTAGTTACGTATTACCTTGCGTGCATCTTGAGTTTTCAGCAAGCCATGGACATTCTTAAAAAAAAAAAAAATGTTACCCATTGTTTATATGCCGAGTACTGAAAAAATGCCATCAAAGAGTGTAAGGATTAGTTTCACAATTACAAAGGTAATTGAACACTTTAGTCAACCACAGATGTAGTAATGTTTTTCGTTTGATCTTAAATTTGAATGGTGGTACATGTACCTTGAATACTTCCATTGGTTCTTGTATACGTCTGAAAAGCTGTCTTGCCCAAGAGATCTTGCCAGCCACAGGAGGCATGTCTCTAGGGATTGGTGGATCATCCTTATGCTTCATGTACAGCTGTAACATATCAAGACACATAATATGCTATCATTAACATTGAAAGTCAGTCATCTCAACCCCTTGCAAAGTCAATGACAAAAAAGTCTCCCCCAGCAAGCTTGCCCACTGTTTGAACAATACTCTTGCCCCCTTTTATTGTCAAGATGTTTTGAGTACATTCTTAATTACCTTCTTGATACCTTCTAGTTCTGAGCCATAATGCTGTAGAATAGCTGTGTACTTATCTTCAATGTTCAGTTGAGGGATGTTAAGACGCTCAAATCTGTATTGAAAAGATATCAATCTGATTACAGTGACAAGGGTTTTACTTATACCATTGTATTCAAGTGTGACATCAATAGACCTTATGCATTGACGTCATCCAGCCGCCATCTTAGAGGTTAAACGGTGACGAAACAATCGAAATGCACAGATCTGTACGCGCGGCACACCTGATTGGCCAATGAACAACCTCCTTTTGACCTCTAGGTGAGGGCGCCCTACTGAAATGACGTCATGTGCATAAGGTCTATAAGCCATTTGCAAATTAGGTTTGAATAATGCCTAGTACAATGACTTGCTTGTCACAAGCTAATGCATAATTTGAATGTCTTAGACTACATTGCCAGTTGTGACGCTGTTTGATCATGGCAAGATTTTGTATAACAACCTCCAGATGCGCAAACCATTGTGCTGTACACACTCACTCAGAATTGTGTATAGGTGTTCGCAGTGTCTTATGTAGCTATGAAAAAGCTTGCCCTGGACAATGTAACATAGCAGCCATCGATACAATCTGAGGAATTCAAATTCGCCGTATTTTTGACCACGTGAGGGCGTATGTGGATAAATTTCACATGATGAAAAACAAGTGAACAAACACTTTTCACTTTTTGTATCGCTATTTTTTATGTATTTCTTCATTGGCGCAAGAAAACTACAAACAGACAATTATGATAAGCTAAAACTGCTATTGTGATGCAAGACATTCCCTGATGACAGAGCCCTCATGCGGTCAAAAATATGGTCAATTGAAGTGGTAACTTGTGACAAAGTAAGTCATTTTACCAGACAGTATTCAAATCTAACTTGCAAATGACTTATTAACATGGGAGTATTTGACTGTTGCAAACTGATATATCACCTTTCATTTATATGTTGTGTTCTTGTTACAAAGCACCAAGAGTGCTGCTTTTAATCTAGGTTTTCATTGAAAATTATTTAACCTCAAACACACTTTAAACATTACTGTTAATTCATTTTATCGCATAAACGATAAAATACATTATTCGCCGCAGAAGACCCCTGCAGTGTACCAGGCCGTGCTGCAATACACAGTGCTGACAGTTTGGATATTGGCGTCCTCTGCTGCATGGTTGTTGGGTAATAATTTTGTTAGGCTTGCCTTGGTGACGTTCCTTGTAGTGGTTTGGACGTAAGCCATAAAGGTAACCTAACTTTCCCGGGGTAGCAAGGCTGACCTTTATGCAAAGTGTGTGTGGTCAAATGGAACTTTATTTTAGATTGCGTAACAAAAGCATGGTACTTCTGAGTAGCGGGAAAGCTAATCACTTCGGCTCAGCTTTCACTGAGAGTAACATTTACTTCGACAACTTTAAATTTTCAATCGTAAGGATTTGTTGAATTTTTCGCAATCATTTGCGGGCCAGTTTCGGTGGAGCGGTATTCCATTGTTGGAGATTTTGGTCTAACACTACAGAGACAGAGGTTTTCTGCGGCACTTTCGATCTTCTTATACAAGTTATCTACGGCAGAACCTTGCAAACTTTTTAACTCGCGGGTTTTTCTGGAGGAGGAATGCCTCGTCCAGTAAGGAAGAAGACGCGTCCGGGGAGAATGGACTCGCCGATGCTGCCAATGCGGGGCCGTGGCCGTGGCCGGGGCCGTGGATCAAAGGGTCGGCCGCGGATGAACCAGCAGCCGCCCATAGGCCAGCAGACGTCGGCGGAGGTTCCGGTGGATGAGAGCACCTCCTCGGCCATTGCTGCTGACGACAGCAGCTCAGGACAGCCATCTGTGGGCATCATTGAGAGGACATCCGCACCGTCGTCAGCGTCTTCAGCCGGACCTTTGCTGGCTGGACCATTGCCGATAGGACATCCGTCAGCAGGAGGACCAACAGTAGCCGGACCGTCAGTAGCGGGACCATCGCCACTCTATCCAGTTGGGCTTGCCGGTACGTTAACCGATATTGGGTTTAATAACCAACAGGGTGCAGGGGTTTTACCTGCCTTATCTGGGGTTGTCGTTCCTCCTTTTTCTAATTTACTAGAGGGGTATGGGAGACCCACCCCTATTCCATCTGTACAAGATAGTTGTGGGCTAGGGTTCCATGTCACTCAAGCCTTGAAGGAAAACATTTGGAATTCCCAGTATGTTGACATGGCTTTGTTGTTCCGTGACAACGCAGTGTTTTCGTTGGCTTCGGCCGACAGTGGCACTGGGTGTCGATGATAGTGGATGAGCAAGGTCGGGTGGTCTTTTGCAGACCATCGATCATTGGACAAGTGCATTTCATACATTTATGGCTGTTTACTCTGTACGCCATCCCATGCGTTTTGTGTGAGTTATTAAAGTATGCGGAGACCATTCGCCTAGCTGCTGCGCAGTTCCCCGGGTTGGGCTGGCGTAGCTATGACGAGCAATTTCGCTTGCGTCAGGAAGCGCAGCCCTCCCGCTCTTGGGAAATGCTTGACACCGAGCTTTGGGTAACTGTTGCTGCTGCTACCGCTACTGGTTATATGCCAGTCGCTGCGGCTACTTACACGGGCAAACAATTTTCCTCGCCCATGTCAAAGGGTGGCACCTTGGCCTGTGATGCGTTTAATGCAGGGGGTTGTAGGTGGAACCCTTGCAAGTATCCCCATCGTTGCTCTGGTTGCTCCCGCTTTACTGTTAAAACTAATAATTTTTAACAACTGGGAAAGAGGTGTCATACAAAAATGCGTTTTACATTTTTCCTACAAGGATTGTTGAAGAAAGATGTAGTGATTACTATACAATGATGTTAAATGGCAAACATGTTTATAAATGATTGCGTCATCTGTATAATATACATCTAGTTCTGAGAACATTTTAGCTTTTTGCACAGGGATTGAAACAAGAACAGTTGGGCTAGGCAGTTTGTTTGTGTGACATCATTGCTCTTATTAGTTAATAATTAAATGTATCATCATTGACACAAAGTGTTTGGAATCGTTAATCATTAATTTTGATTATACATAGAAGGAATAATGTACAGGGTGTGGCCACTTGAACAGTTGAGTTACAGTGAAAAAATCAGTTTCATGACATTGAGTGAGCAAATAATGTACTGCTAGCAGATGCCTCAATTGGCCCCAATCAGCTCCGACATGTATGAAAGTTTCCTCATTTACAAAATGTTTTTACAGGGCGCTCTCAATTAACACTACTGCACATTAAAAGCAATCTGATTTAGTATCAAAGGCAACAACAAGACAGCAACACTCAATTCCACAATCTTTGCTTTCTAGACAAAATGTTATTATGTGAGCCAAAAGTGTATGTTATCCTAAAAAATTAAAGATTAGTTTAGCTATTTGGAAACATTCTGTGATTTACAATGTATAACGAGAAAATATCCTTACATTTATCTGCATCAGATGCTGAATATTGTGTTTGATATGGTGATAATGCAAGTATCATACTCCTATAGTAAGGCTAGATGTGCATTTACCTTCAATGTGATCACAAGGTCTGAACAAACTTACCTTGAAAGCAGGGCCAAGGATTGAGCAGTTGCAGTTATTCTGTCAAAACTGTTGTCCACAAATTCCAGGAATGCACACTAATGCCAAAAACAAAGTATTTTAATGTTGTAAAAATGAAGGGCCTGTACCTGGTGTTTTTAGTAAGCTTTAAAATGGATTTTATGAATGACAGACTCATTCAAATTTCACTCTTCCAGTTCTCAGGCACCATGAGCTTGAAACTGATATGGGCACTATGTAAAGTAGCTGTATAGTATAAAGTTGTGATATTAGGACACTCAATGAAAACATTACTAAATAAAAAAGATGATTAAAACAAAATCTAGGATCCTTGCTTAACCGATTCCAAAGCGGGAAACCAGGGCTCCAATTAGAGATAAAATTCCACAAGATCACAGAAATTGCAGCTCATTTTTTTTCACCAAACCAGAATTAATGTTACAGGACCAGAATCAGGGGTGGATCCAGGATTTTTTAAACCGGGCGGTCACAACGGGGCACCCAGGATTTTGTATTAGGGGGGATCCAACCCCCCCCCCAAATACAAAACGTGTGGGGGTCCAGAGGGCGAAGCCCCCTAAAGCTCTGAGCATAATGCGTTTTGAGGGGTGAAAAATCAAGCCTCTGTGTGCCTAAAACAGAGAAATAGACACACATTTTACGCACTTTATATCCATATCAATCTTCAGCACACACACCACACACACTTGTGGCTAATTGTTAAGCAGGCAGAAGCAACAAAAACAAAAAAACAAAAACTTTAATTTGTTATGTTTTACCTGGGGAGGGGGGAACAGGCCCCCTGAGCACCTACCTCTACCTCCATACATTCATTAGAGTTCCTTGTAAGGCTCACCATTGCATATCACCCTGCATGGATTGTTACCGCTCTACAATAAAAAAATACTTGATTTCTGCCATTTATGTACTCTGACCCAAGGTTACTGACCCTCCCTCTGCATATTTCTGACCTGCAAATCAAAGATGTTCTTCTTGAAGTCTTCAAAGTCATTGTCAAAGTCAACCTTGCGGTGATCCAGTACATCATAAGGCTTCTTCTTGACACCACTGTAGATATTCTGAAACTTATTTGCCATTGGTTCAATGCCTTCGATCTGAGAAGTCGTCAACACACTATAAGTATCAATAGTGCACAGCATTTCCACAATCTGCAGAATAAAAACACATCAGTCAATTGGCCTGTTGTCATAAAATGAGGAATTCACACGACATGGATAGATTGGTTGGCTTACATTCTCCTCCAATAATTTCAATTGCATTTGTGTTTATAATTGTAAATTTTAACTTTACTGTATGATGTCCATGCAATGTGCACTAGAACCAAGAATAGAACATGAAGTAGTTTCTTACCTTATCTATGCGCTTACAGAAAGCATCAAACTTTCCAAAGATATACATCTCTGAGAAGTCAAATGATCTGGCTCCTGGTATCTCATCAATCTTTTTCTTGGTTTTATGGAAGCATTTCTGATATTCCTTGTACAGTCTGGTTGCAGCATGGAGCTTACTGAGTAGCTCATCATAGGGTTGATCCCATATGCGACACATGCCATCATTAGTGATGTAGTTCTTACAAGCTGTTACCATCTGATTGGTCACCTATGAATATTGAACATGAAAGGTGACAGTGTTCTTGAGAATGAACCAAACTTAAATGGTTGAGATGAAGACTGAGAGTAAGACATTGACAATAAGACTCTACTGTTCATTACATCATTGAAAATTACTTGTGTTTAAATACAGTTATCCTAGGTCTTAGATGAACCTTTCATGTTCAAAACAGGAGCCCCATTCTGCTATGCAATTCTAATAACTTCAATAAATAATATGTCTCAATGATAAACAAACGCAATCCATGTTTCTGATTCTAGATCAACGTAATGTTATTAACCATTGAAATGTTTAGTGGGTTAATATAATGATTGGTTCAACTGGAACTCAACTGAATTGTCACTTTATTGATGACATTCAGTTTGTTTAATACGTAACAAGAATATAGTTACCTTAATGAACAATGAAGTCATTCTTTCTGAGGTGTTGTAATAGCGAGAGATACTATGGATCATACGGATGGCATTGATCAAGCTAGGTATGCAGTCTACCATACCAACCTGTAACAATCAACCATGAGAGTTAGGGTCTAGTCTACACAATTCACTTTTATTGAAGGAAGCACATTGTGGCTTATAACAACCAAATGAAAGCTTACAATTTTCCAGCGTTTTTTTTACAGCAAGTTATAAATGAAGCTACAATCTTTCATTACTTAACTTTTGGGGTGGCTGTGTTCATTCTTATGGTAACTCAATTTATATCTTCCTTGAACTGTATCTTACTGAAAGATGACATTTCTTAAATAAACTTGGCACATAAAGAGCGGTTGGGCAGATTCACAATATGTATTTTTTGGACTGTTTTTGTTTACATTTAAATAATCCTGGGGTCGATTTCACAAAACCCATCCTAACTTAGGACTAGTCCTAGGCAATGCTAGGAGGTAGGACTAGTCCTAAGTTAAGACCAGTTGCTGGTCTTAACTTCAGATAAGACTAGTCTTATCTCTTTGTGAAATCGACCCCTGTTTTAATAACACTGTGTTAGCTAGATAGGCCTCCATCCGTGTCAAAAGACGATGGACTTATAAAAAGGGGGTCGCTGATTAGCTTGGATAGTTAGTGACTTGGGGCTGTGACAGTCACGATGGCAGCTCCAATAGATGAACACTGAAGCACCACCTTGTAGCTGCTTCCTCCGACAGCGATTCTCATTGTGGTCATCCTCAAAGTCCAAATTAATGTTTTTCAAATTTGAATTTTTGTCACCAGCCTGAACATTTTTTCACACTGTAAAATCTGAAAAACATCTTACAACAGATAGGTATGCCGTGCAAACAACAGTTAATGTAATAACCATAACTTTTAAATGGAAAAAAGAAATGACCAAAAATATGTAATATATTTATGAGATTTATTCTTAGTATTTTAATCAACTAGGTTTAATAACTGTATTGCCCTCTAAGCAAGTTCATAGACAAAAAATAATATATAAGAAATAATTAAAAATACAAGAGTATACAAATAAAGTATGTTTTAATTTGTAAACACACTTGCAATAAAATCCTAAAAGTCACTTACTGGGTCTGAATGATAGAGAGGTTCACAGAATTTCTCCAGTGTGTACAGGTATTTGACATTGTCTCTGGCTTCATTAGCAGCATCAGTGATGCGACAATCCAACTCTTTCCAGATCTACAGCAAGACAGAAAATCATACATGTATGCATCTCAAAAGGTAGGGATAAACACTCGTACTAATTCTCATTGGTTACAAATCTGTATGTTTGTTTTCTGGTTCAAATGAAAATGTGAACACTGGTTAAAATCATTCTTATGGTATTTTTTACTTTTCCCTCTTCTTTATTTAATTGTTTTAGTATATTGTATTGATTTTCAAAATCAATTTTGCCAGTTTGACCTCAGGATAGAGATCAGCATATGACCTATGGAGACAACCGTCACACTTTATTGTATTTTAGAAAAAAACAGTTCTCTGAAATTATGTTCCCATAAAAAAGACTGAATTTGTTGGGTATTGTTATGCTTAATAAGGCTTAAAACTAAAAGTGTAAATTAGTGAATATTAATTCCAAGTGGCGATGTTCAGTTACACTACTGAGATTCTGAAATAGTGAAGTTTTAATTCGAGAGAGATTTGAATGCATACCTTGAGAACCTTACTCTTGGCAACATTTAGAACATTGATAACCATCTTGCATTTCTTGCTCTTGATTTGATCTACAATAGAATTAAACCGAGCAGTCAACAGTCTCCAATGTTCCAATTCAGCCAATGGTCCTGTATCATCAGCTTCCTTTCTCATCTGCTCACTCTCAGCTAACACCTGAATGGGCAACAACAAATTTAACCAGTTTATGCAAAGATGTTTTGACTTACAAAGCATATTGATCATAATGAAGGCATTTTGCTCAGTATGTTTTCTTACTACTTCATGGTATCCGGTGTTAAGTGATGACTATTTTTCCATTTTGAGAAAACCTAACAAACAGTTACTGATTTTGGATGCAGCTCATTTCTGTGCAAGCTATGCAAGGTTCAAGTAAGGTACACTGTTTTGTTTGTCCCATTGTTTGTAGATTTTATTTAGTCTTTCGATTAGTTTCATTTAGTGTACCTATGTACTTTTATTTAACTTACTTTCAAAGGCAAGCCACTAACAAGTCTTTGCTTATCCTGGACCTTCAATTCATTATTGCTTATCTGTTAGCATCTAACTTTGTAAATTGTGTATGGAAATAAATGTACAATGGAACTGAAAAATAATACTACTTGTAAGTGAAACACAAACTCACTTCAGTTTCTAGGTATTTTGTGTACTTAATATCTATGGATTTTGTAGCAATGCATGTGTTGCACATTATACATATATGCCATTTATGTATTGTAAATTCTAAAAGCTGTAATGGTTGTAATAGTGCACCACTGAAATACTAAGATTTCCCTTTGACCTTGAGTTCAATCCACTCAAAAAACATAGTCTGAACTGAAGAAAATAAGAAATGTGATTAAGATATATATATTATAAAATAAGTGCCACATGGGGGGGGAAATTATGATTGTGAATCTCTACAAATGGAACAACACAAACATTTTCAATGAAGAGAGTGACAGTGACATTGGCTAAAAAAAATAATAATAATAATATTTATTATTATTATTAATAACTGGATACTGTGGTTTGATGCCTAACAGACAAGTTAATTACCTGCTCAATATCTTTACACCAAAAAGTAACAAGCTCATCAAAGGCATCCACAATATCTGGGTTTGCTGCAGCTAAGATACAATCTGATGCAGTGTCCAGTCCATCAATGTCAACAGTCTCACAGTCACGTAGCTGGATTGCACCCGAAACATTGGTCTGTGCACCTAAAATACAAGTTTATCCAAGGTAAAAGCACCTTTCACCCTACCTACACTGTCCTGTTTATAATAGACCTTTGCATTGGCCACCATCGTTGATGTCAGGCCACTAACTACTATCGTTTGCATTTATATACCATAGGCCCTTTTGATTGGTAAGAAGTTTGCAAAAGCTTATACTAATTTTCACAATGGAAACATGTGTACGTATGTACGCACTGCGCACAACTCTCAGCCAATGAAAGCTCTTCGTTGAAATCAGTGAGGAGACTGTTTTAATTTGGGCGTTTAACGCCATATGCAAGGAGTCTATTGCAGCATTTAAAAGTAAAGATGGATTAAACCTACTTCCAACATACTGCATAAAACCATCAAAAGAATCTAGAAAATTCTTCCGTGATTTCTTTCCATGTGGTGTATCTCCTAGTGCTCCCCAGTCCTCCATAGAATGAACAGCAGGCTTATAGATCTTACTGAGTACCTTATGGACACCAGGTAAGACAGTCAGTTTACCAGCACCTGTGGTATCTAGAAAACCATAGCTGATCTCCTGGAAAATATGAAAACCACTTTTATGTAATTCACATTGTTATTCAAAAATGATAAAATTGTACACTAGAATCTGCATTAAAAGAATAAACAAAAAGTAATAGGCCAAAAACAAACATTCTGTAGAATGTGGTTTCCAGGCAGTCACCCCAAGGGCTAATTTTATCAACAGCTGAAGAAACTACATGAAGTATATCTACCAGATCTAACATACCACCACTGAGATGCAATCTACTGACCTCATGTATATTACGTTGACTTAGTACCACATCTGTTTTACATCTCAAGAAGAAGATGCATTGTCCTGTCAGACCCTCCTCCATACCATTAGTTACAAAGAGACGCTGCATTTTGGTTCCTTTAGGTAGTGTAACAATACGACCAGAATCTAAATAAAAATAAGACAAGTTTTAATGATATGGCCAAGCAATATAATAGCAAATTTGAATTTCCATGGCATGGAAAGTTTGTGGTGTTTTTGTTACATCCTAACCTAGTCCCATTTGGCCACAGGACATGGCCACAGGATTTACACCATTTTCTCTTGTTAAATTGTTAAAACAAAAGTTACTAGAACTCAACTTACTTGAGAATTCTTATTAATCTTGTTTTCTCATTTTCTAACAATATGGAATACACACAATGTTGTTTCCTTTACGATCTACATAGGTCCCATGGATCAAAAAAATGTATGAATATGCTCAAGATTTACACGTTCTGTCTGGGGATGAAATCTACTTAGATTGAGAAGGGGATACAAAGTAGTGTACAACTCAAGTAAAAGAAATAACGGCACAGTAAAATAATTTGGACTATCTCACCATGATTAGGAGCATCACCATCTTGCAAGAACAACATCAAGCACTTGGAGCCATCCTTCTCAAAGAATTTATCAAACAAGTCCATCTGCTGTGTAATGTTATGCAATAATAAACAGTCATTTGAATGTCAGCTACAAAATTGGTTAGAAAATAGCTCTGCTACAGTTTCAACTTGGTATTGTGCCTAATGGAATATCTGCCATAAGCCATGTCCAATAATCGGCCATGGTTTTCACAGAGGGCTCTTCCACTTCCATTGGAAAATCTTAAAGTCTATGGGAAACTTTGGAAGGGGCACCGAGGCCAAGACCAGGGCAACAGAGGCCATGGCCTCTGTGTAATTCTAAGCCTGAGCAATTATAGTCTAGTGTCCTGCAATACCAAACATGTACTATGAAGTCTTGTTTATATAAGGATATCTAGAAAGCAGTATTAGATTAAGGTTAGTCATGTAAGTACCTCTGCTGAATCGAGGAGATGATCTTCAATAGCAGGTATCTCTAGTCCAGTATGTAGCTGCACTATTCCCATGATGTGCTTGTGGAGAGGTGAAATCCGTACACGACGCATTTCACGAGCATCTTTAGCTCTTGCCTGAATATATCAATCAACAAGATCCACTTTTATCTGGATACTGACACCTTTTTAGCAAACACTTTTCAATGTCATTTATTTAATGAATAGTCTGAATTTTTTATTTCTTAAGGAAATGTTCTCAAGAAATCAAGAATGCATAAGTGATTGCTTGTATTACTGCAACACAGTTTGGTTTCTGACCAATTTTTTTGTTTCAACAACAACTGCACAATAAGTCAGATTTTTGTCAATTCTTTCACAACTTTAGAAGAAGTGAAGCTGAGCTGAGATTTACCTGTCTCTCCTTCAGTGTTTCAGCCTGCAATGCCCCTACAAGACTCTTTCTCTGTATTCGTATCCTTGGATGAATACTAAGCCTCCGTTTATCTGTTGAATGGTCACCATCTACATGAGCATGTGACCCTCCACTGGCATTCAAATCCTCATGAGACATCGTGTTGTTACATGTATATCATGTCATATCTGAATAAGTCAATAAACACAGTACAAATCAACTTTGTTCAGTAGGAAATCTTTCAAATCAGATTCGTTCAGTAGGAAATCTTTGTCAGCTTCAAGAAGCTGAGACGTACAAGGGACAACAGAAAACTCACCCAAATCACTTAAATTCATAACCATGGTTAGTTGTTATGGCAATGTAAATGCAAATTAACTGTTGTTAATGACAGTTCTGAAAAGTAAAGTAATTTGTTCAATATCCGTTACTAAACAGTCTGCTTTCTGTCATTACAATAAAATTGTTGGAAATCATTTAATTAATTTCACAATTTTCAGTGCGATAACTTTGGTTTATGTTAAACTTATCAGAGGTTATAATGTGCGCCATGTATTGTATTTAAACAATAGACAAAAGAAAACGACTCGTAAAGAAAGCACTCGAAATTGGAAAAAAATGCTAGAGATTCTAGAACGCTGTGGTTTCCAGAGCTAGGTAGGAGTTGTATAGCCCCATAAATAATGCAAATACACTCTTTGACTCCCTCTAATTCTTTTGAATTTTCAAAATGAGGGTTTGAAAAAGAGACCATAGACTGCCAAAAGGATGTATGACAAAAATTTGACTCAAGGCAAGTTTTACCTAGCCCCATAAATAGTGCCAATCCACTTTGTATCCAAGGATACAAAGTGTAACGGCACTGTTTATGGGTTTTAGGTTCACCGTTGCAAAAAAAAAAAACCAAAAATGTTTTGTTTTTTTATCACATGCACAGAAGATGTTCATTTCCTCGGACATGTGTGACCTCTCTCAGCAAATCTGAGTGGCTTTTGCTAAACAGGCTTTTGCGGCACCAAATTCTGATAACAGAGGGCGCCCTCCGGATGAAAATTCGACCGGGCAGTATAGTTATTTCACAGTTTATGCTGGTTTGTGTGTTAATTGAGTCAGGGACCTACTATTTAGATTGTTTATTGATTTAACCCCTTCTTTCCTTTCACATTTTATTTTCTCACCTGTTTCACAAAAAAGCACCTTGATTCTACTCTTTTGTTTTGTAGCATTCAATTCATGTGTGTACAGTGTTTATTGATTTAACCCCTTCTTCCCTTTCACATTTTATTTTCTCACCTGTTTCACAAAAAAGCACCTTGATTCTACTCTTTTGTTTTGTAGCATTCAATTCATGTGTGTACAGTACTGTTTATTGATTTAACCCCTTCTTCCCTTTCACATTTTATTTTCTCACCCGTTTCACAAAAAAGCACCTTGATTCTACTCTTTTGTTTTGTAGCATTCAATTCATGTGTGTACATTGATATATTGCAATGCCATACACAAATGCAGGCAATTGAATTCTGACACAGCTGGTCGAAAACTATGCACTTCCAACATGAGGTCAGTGGTCACTTTTTCTGGGGCTTTGACTAATGGATTGTCCATTACATGAGATAAAGAGATATCCAAGTTAGTGACGTAAGACTACTGTTCACAAGTGTTCGATTCAATTTTTACCTACATTTAACCTAATTAGTGATGAATAACCTTTTGTGTGTTTTTATTAACTATTTGGTCTCACTAAAAAAATATTTTAAAAAAATCAAGGTGTGGACAAAAACCCATTTTTGAAACATTATGCACACCATACTTCGTACTTATCTAAAGTTGATAGAAACCGCTGCTCAATGAACCAGTTGAATACGTGTGACAGTGCATGTTTGTATCATTGCAAATGCATCAGTAGGTACCGCTGTGAGTGGCCGGTGACTGCAACTTTAAGGGTTTCAACAGATTATGAACTGAAAGTTTCTTGTTACAAGGTGGGTCAGATGGTTTTGCAAAAATTCATTTAACATTAGTTTCTGTTTATGAACAATTTTCCTGTCATAGGGTCAGTAACTGGTTAGTGCATTAACGCTAATTGTTGTGTACCCCAGTGGACCCTTCCAGTGCGATTGAACCCGTTGCATACAATGCAATGGAGTCCAGGCCCAGGATATAAAGGTCCCATGCCATTGCGAACAAATTTTAAACAAAATATTTTGGTATTTATACCTGATGGGGAAAGCTGAAGTTTTACTCTCATATTGCTTACATAGATGTAGAATAGCACTCCACACTGATGACGTCACTTTTGCTCAAAATACCAGGTTGTCAGACAAACACATTCCACCAAATCATCAACTCGCAAAACAGCACTATATAGTAGCATAGTCAGTATACACGCGAGTAAACAAATTAGAAGTGTGCATGAAGTATGAAATATTTTCTTTGAAAAACTTGGAATATATTCACGATAGTAGTGAATTTTCACAAGTTTGTCTGAGGTATGGACACAGTTTACAATAATTACTTAGCTTCTATTTTCTACGTTAGTGCGGAGTGTATTCCAAGGCTACTGTTTACTGGGTTCATAATTGTTCCTTGGATGACATAATTATTTATTTAATAAAATGAAAACTGACGTCTCTGTTGCAACTTTTTATATGTTTTTACTGACTCCGTGTGCGAAATCTTGCACACACAAGTATCAACAATATTCTTAGGAATCACAAGAGAGGCCTAATATTCGTCATGCTTGCTGTGGTATTGAGTTTTACGTCTTTACCATCATTAAAATAATAACGCCAAGTACATTATCGACACTTTTTTATAATGATTACGAAATAATGTAGTAATGTCAAATGTTTTGCTTCAGCAGACATGATTAAAAGTCAATCGGAGTTGTTATGCATTTCGCGCATGCCCTGCCCCATTGGCTCACATGCCAGCATGCCAATCGGTACAATTAATGATTAATGATATGTTAACAATTTCCATGACGACATTCAACAGAAACGTGGATCTGCAACTTATTTTCTGGAACAATAAGTTTTTCCACAGGCTATCATGCCTATTAACGGACAATGATGGATATATTGTTGACCCATCAAGAGGTGTGGTTAAATACTACTTTAAATTACTAGTTAATTAAGGTATGATCATGATTATTGATAATATCTACGAACGAAATTTAAACTTCAACAACTCTGGTATAAAGAAAAATATGAACAGATATTCAAGAAGTTGAAATCTTACTCGCATTGTAATGTCATTTTGTAAAGAATCTTTATAGTCTCTGCAGTGCAACAGAAACTGGCATCCTACCATCATAGCAATATCAACAAGAACTAAGTAGTAAGTTAAGTAGTCATGTTCCGCCCCAACTTGACAATTGTCCCAACTATAGTTGGGACTGGTCCCAACATGAGTGTTAAAGTTGGGGCATCCTAACTTTAGTTGGGATCGTACATAGCTCAACAGGATACGTGATTGATCATGCGTGGATTGCTGTGCAAGACTACTGCAGTCGCACAAGCTGATGCGATCGGCGTGAAGGATTTATTAATTAACAAGATTCTCTATTTCAAACCCGAGTCTCAGCTCTGTACAAACTCATATCAAAACTGATGATGAAGCTAGAACCAGTCGGGAGCCGGTGCCCAAGAACAGGTTTGGAAAATGTCCTTTGGTTGAATGATACTGATACTGTATCGCTCATAAGTGGACCGCTATCTCGGCTTATTAGTCTTTTTAGAGGGTTCCGACAGTGACACTGACACAAGTGACAGCGGCTGCAGTTTGAAATTTTCAGTCTCGGCCTAGGCTAGGGCGTTTAATTTCCTTTCTCTCGGAAAACCAAAAATTATAATTAATCTCAAATATTCTCAAGTACTACTAGTATAAAGTGGTCTTAATAATATTTTCATACTTGCTATTATATTATTATTAATTATTAATTTAGTTTATTCATGATGGAGAAGGGGGAGGGTGCTCTGTGTTTACTGTGATCCCAAATAAATTAGTTGGGGCGCCCCAACTTTACACTCAAGTTGGGACCAGTCCCAACTACAGTTGTGAGTTGGCAAACTGGTTGGGACGATTGTCAAGTTGGGCAGAACAGCAGAGTAGTACGTAGTAGTAGTGTGGATATCGCCCCTTCTGATCACGTCACGGTATAAAACGGAAATCAAGATTGACGATCGAAAATACATTGATGATTGGTACAGTCATTTGACCAGTTCGGGGTCACTTTTTGAATTCACATTGTTTTTGGTTGCAATCTCTTTGACATTTTAAACAAAAAAGTTTATCAGTTTACCTAAACATGTTATAAAACTCACCAAGTATCCACTGACAAAAAAAGATTAGTACTTTTGAAGAGGCTTGAGAAAAGTATTGTCACCTGTTTGACCAGTTCAGGGTCAGTTGATTCTATTCTGAATCAGTAGCTTGCCCTCTATTGCAAACCAATACTCCCATTCATAAAACTGTCTCTCAAGGACACAAACTTCACAAGTGTGTTGGCATGGACATGGACTTCCTTTCTCCAGAGAATTTCATGCAAGTGTATTCAACAGCAGCGCAAAAATCCAGCAACAAAAACACAAAATAACAGCAAAGGCAAATGAAAAGGTGAAGCACGCCTAAAAGCAACATTGACCCAAATATCTATTCTTACAGTCGCAATTTCCTCCTCCAAGTTTCATTTTCTCACAAAAAAACAATATTGCTACAAGAATTTGTTGAAGAAATCTATCTAAAAGCAAAAAATAAACTTTCGACTGCAGCAGTAAGATTTTACCTCACTGAGTGCGGCACCATTTGACGCAATGAGAGATGCTGAGTAGTGAGTGATCCCGAACTGGTCAACGGTACGATGCCCCCCAAAAGACGATTTCGGTAATTTCGTCTCCTCAAAAAAACAACACGACTGCTCAGTATTTACCTGAAATATTTTTTACACATTCTAAGCATTTAACATAAATGTTATTCGCCCTGGCGTTCAAATTTTAAAGGTGAGAAGTTTTAACAGCGTTTTTCAACCAACATTTTTTTTTAAATAATGATCAAAATCGCAGACAAACTTCAAGAAAATGGCCATAATTTATTTGTTGATGAAGTTTGGAACCTTATTTTGGGCTTGTTGGTTTATTGCATGTTATTCTTCACATGTATCAACAGAAATTGGTAATGTGAGAAGTAACTTAATTATGGGGTTGTTGCAAAGTTGAAGTGATCCCGAACTGGTCAAATGACTGTAGTGTACACTGTAACAATGTAGGCATAGAGGTGTACGCATCGATCGACAACGGGTGAGCACGACATAAAATTAAAAACAAAGCAAGCACAATAACCAAAGAAAACAACCTACAATTGACCTTAAGTTATCTTTTGGCAACCTACCACAAGACGTAAGGCCACCGCCACGTATGAATGTCCGTTGCAAAACGTAGAACACCAAATCGTTTGTTGGTCGCAAATCACTGTTTAACCACACGTTTAGAACAAATTCCGAAGTTTTGCGAACGTGCATCACAAGATGGCCGCCGCGGCGATTTACCCATCACTATCAGTATAACAAAAAATCATCCGCCAAATTAGTAATAGGCCATCTCAATGTTACTACTAATAAAAATTGCAATGAGTCAGAAAAAGTTGTCATTATTTATAAAGAGATAAAAGAAACCCTTTTGCCTTTGTTTTTTCATTTTTACATCTGTGATTGGAAACTAAAATGGACTAATTTAATATCCGTGTAGGTATACACAAGACATTGTAGTTCTGCGATTGTAAAAACTTCTAGCCAATCAGAACGTGCCATTAAAATTGTAATTAACTTGGTTGGCGCGAGCGCTACTGTCGTCTGCTAGCTGCTGCTGTATCTATAAAATCGAGTGTAGCAGGCTTGCTGCTAGCCTTCAGTTATATTATCATCATAATCGGCTATTTCTTTTTTTTGCAGTGCTCTCCTATAAACTAGCTACTAATGAAATAGCCACTGATCACAGATATCAGCCCGCCGTTATTACTTTTTATATGATTGAAGTTAATGTAACTTCTAATTTTCTAATAATTGTCAAGAAATGGAAATTGTGGTATACCCCAAGGGATCGAATTTGGAGCAATTGGTTTTTTTTTAAATTTATGTCAAAGGTAGGGTCAACAATTCACAATGAAAATTATTAATGAAATTGAATGAATGTGTCAAGAGTCGTGGTGATCACAGAAAACTAATAGTTACTAAAATTGCAGCAGCAATAGACCTTTTTAAGTCTTAACTCTTCTTTACCCAATCCTCCCATTGAAAGTGGCAGCGAAAACAAACAAAAATGGAAAGGATACATACAGCACCTCAATGGCTAACATCATCCTCTGTAGTTTGAATGTCCATGTGTTTTGACGACAGTGAGCAACAGCAAAACAAAATCATACAATGGCCAATGATTAATCTTAACACTAGGAAGGCTGGTGTCCAATCCATTTTGGGATAAACATGGCTTAATGGGAGTTTTCTACAAAAAGCAAGTAGAGCAATGTAGATATAAAACAAGGAACTTAAAATACAAATGAAATTAATTGACAATAAGCTAGTTTTTAAGGCAACATCAGTGGTCTTTTCCACAACTACATTAAAAGAATAAAGGAGATTCAGTATTTAAACATGTATCTTTTCCTTTTTTTCTTCTTTTATTCAATCATTTTGTAAAACTGATAATTACAAACTGTATCTTTTCCTAGCAACCCAAACATTACAGTGACTAACTACAAATAGTTACAAGAGGCTTACATGTGTGATAACTATTTTACCAGTTCCCAATTAGTTGGTCTTGGATTAACTAGCTTATAACATTGCAGCTTGGTCAATTTCAGGCTACTATCAATAGTAGTGATGTGTTAGTAAAATCATCGATTAACTTGATTTATGGTTAAATGAAACAAATACTCAAACTTATTGTGGCAGCTAAGAAACTTTAGGTTCTATGAATGATCAGGCTGCACTGTACTGTAACCCATCTTATTAAAGTAAGCCCCAGCTTATTTAACACTTTCTGTATTACAATATTTTCCAGAGAGCCCTAAAGATAATACAAAAATTATGTTATTTAACTCAATATGAAATATTTCTGAAGTTTCTGTCATTTTCATATAAAAGTGTTTTTTGATAAGATGGGGATATGCTGTTCTGATTTAATTTTGCTTTAATTGATACTTTAACAAGACTGTTCCATGCATTCAGTGAATTATTTGAACTGTGATATTGGACAGATAATAAACCAACGTTTGTGACATGGGTATAAGAATAGAGAGCTGGAACCAGTCAGAAAGCACAACAGACTGTATCCAGCTCACTACACTACCCTGGTCAAGTGTCACTGTGGTCAAGTGGTTAGACTGCCGGACTTGCAATCACTATCCGACTATTTCACCACAACTAGAATAAGTATCATCGTCTCATTACTGAATCACTCTTTATTTATGAGCAAATCTTAATCATAAACGATAAAACAATGTTTGTATGGGAGAGATTTGCCGTAGCCAGTGGAAGCTTTGCCATGTTCCCTTGTTGGGAAGATCATCTAAAAAACAAACAAACAAACAAACAAACAAACACTGTAGGCCTGAGCTAACTCAACTCTCGGTACTTATGAGCATCTGCATAAGGAGCACAAAATGCGAACATCTAATGTGCGGCCAAGCATCCTATAAGAAAACCCAGGAATATGCAGTCACTTTGAGGACCATACTAAGGCCGTGTCCGAAACGGTGACTTCGGCTACAGCTACGGCTAGATCGCACGCGTCTGCCTATTCTTCAACACTGGCAGACGCGCTGATCTAGCTGTAGCTGTAGCCGAAGTTACCATTTCGGACACGGCCTAAGTCTGCCTCACATTTACATTTCAGCTTCACATTGCAATGGTCATTTTCAAATCCACAGCTCTTCACATTGCAATGGGCATTCCCAAATCCACAGCTCTTCACATTGCAATGGTCATTCTCAAATCCACAGCTCTTCACATTGCAATGGTCATTCTCAAATCCACAGCTGAAGCTGTAGACAGATCATGCAGTATGTAAAAGTGGACCACAGCTCTATAAATTATCAACGATTTAACCCAACCTAGTAATGATCAAGCTTCATAAAACACTTTTCTTGATCTAAACCAGAAATAGAGTAACAATTAAGTGAAGAAAGATAATTCAAGACTCAAAGCATGTTATCCAACAAATCCAGAGATAATGATTTGGCAAGTGTACAATTTTACAGTGAGTTATTTTCATTGGGTAACTTGTTACAGAAATGACATGTATTATGGTTTGGTAAGCACAAGTTGTTGAAAATAACACTGACATACATGTGCAAGGGCAGTTTAGAACCATGTCTCTTTAAGCTGAATGCCTTGAGGTTAACAAAAACCTTCAAACTAGATTCTGCACAATTTATATGAATTGAAACAAGAAGTTTATTTTGGTGTGTAGACTTTTTCTACACAGTAGATGCAATTATCTAACCATTATCTAGCATGTAAAATTCCTTCATATTCACAATGGGACTCATGCTTTCATTTGATACACTCTTGATTAAAACTCAGTTTTAAAGCATGCAAGAATAGACCCCTGTACTGATGACATCATGGTTTGTTTACAACATTTTTTAGGTGCTTTAACTGGGTACTGCATTTCCGACAGTTGAGCAGAGACACAATGGTTTCCCAAAAAGGTTAACAAACTGTGACGTCATCAGTACTAAGGCCTGTGGGGTATGTACCTTATTCATAATTCACAAATGCATCATTCAGCACTTTTTCTATTTTGTATCATTATGCATATCAAATGTCTCCACATTTCAATATCTTTTGTAGCCATTCCAAGCCAATCACCTTCACAGGTTGTGTATGGTATTCCCAGTAATGTAAACAGAACTATCTGTGCACTGTGTGTAGCATTCACTACATGATACCATACAGCAGGCTGGCATAATACATATTATTCTAAACCATGTGGATATTGAATGACCAGACAGTAGGAGGGTTAACTAATACTCAAACTAAACTCAAGTGGGTTATGTGATACTTGAAACTACGACACCATAAAAACAAAGTAAATTATTATTAGTTAAAAATATGTTATTGTGCCATCACAATTTAAAAGCTTGAGCTATTCTTGAAAACAAACACTAACTTGTCTAATCAAAACGTAAATTTCTGTACATCATTAAAACACTTTCCAGATTTCAAACACATGTTGTACAAGTCGTCTCATCTCTGCACTTATATACACACCAGGTAATTATAAAAAACAAACACTTTCCTATTAGAGCGCTTTACTTACAAAGTAAACTTTGTCACTGAGGCCTCTGACCACCGAACTTTGATTTCCTTTCAATTACCACCTGCCAGACTTTTCTACATAATTTATCAACCTATATCTGGTCTGTTTTCAAGATTCAAACTTTAATTCATGGAAACTGTTGATGCTTTTTTCCCCTCAAATTTATTAGGATATGAAAGAGACAATTTCCCAAATATTCTAGATATTTTTCTCAGCTGTCACTGAGACCATGACCTTTACCTTGTTTGATTCTTTTTAATAAGTTCCTTCCAAGGATTTTCTACTTATTTTCTCAACCTTTATCTGGTCCGTTTTTATCATTCATGAACACTTTTGATGCCTTTTTTCCAATTCATTAGGATGTGAACATGATAATTTGTCCAAGAATTGTGAATACTTTTCTCAGTAGATTTGTAGGCAAAGGGTAGTTGACTGTCTGGTAACACTTCAACCCATAATCTGCCTGCAAGCTGTTGCAATAGAAATTGGTATTTGGAAATCCAAGTTACTAACCTGTATTGATAATGGGAAATTCATGTCATGTAACTTAACATTGTTCTGATAATTTTCAATTGAAGATCATCATAAACATACTCATTCACCAAGCACCTGGATGTGTGTTATTGGTGCGTAGCTTTGCCTTGGTACACTGCTGTGTTTCAGTCTCATATGGCGACGATATGAATTAAATGCAGTGAAGTTAGTGCCACAACATTCACACTGGCATGCCTCCTCACCCTGGTGGACTTTCCTGATGTGATTCTCCAAGAAATGCTCCGTGGAGAATTTCTTTTGGCAAGACGGACAAGAATGTTCATACACTTTGTGGACAAGCATGTGGCGACGAAGGTTCTCTGCTCGCTTGAACTCTTTGTTGCAGACATTACAACTTACAGGTTTCTATAAAATAAATATAAACTAACTGACTGAACAGGGAAAAACATGTATAACTCATCACAGTTGGTCATCATTGAGTGGTATTTATGAAGAGGTTAGGTCCTGGAAATATGCAGGAATTGTAATTCTTTACTTTAACAGGATAAAGAGAGTCTAACCAAATGTTCCATATCTATGTAAATTAATACTTTTGATAACTTTTTGTGATCCAAATGGTCAAAACACAGTCATAATGTAGGATTCAAGTTTTAGTTTTGGAAAAATGGCGCCCTCTTGTGGTGTAATGGTATTGCTTGCTTGCTCTCCTTTTCAAGACCTCACCAGCACCACAAACAAAGCCTTTTTATTTGATTGGCAGAGAGTGATGATTAAGAATCTGTAAGCAACTGTACAAGATCCTTGCTACATGGTTATATGTCATAGACGGGAGTTTCTTCAAATTGGATTTCAGGAAAAAGTGACCAAGTGAATATTAACAGTCAAGAAGGCAAGTGTCATCCTCCTCTACGTCAATAGGGTAAACATTCGTAGGGAATCTACACCAGAGTCTGCAATTGCAGCCCTCTATAATAACAAATACACAAATTGATTGCACCGATACTTCATGATTTTCTGCTTTCTTTGTTTTCTTAGTTTTTGGTACTTAAATTAAAAATTTTTGTTATCTATCTTTGTTTACTTTAAAACCTTTCGTTACCAAATTGTTTGGACTTAAACAACTGCTGGTGACCGCATTGTTTGACCACTCAAAAGTGAAGCACACATTCTTAAGCACACATTGTTACACAACAGAAAGCTTTCATTCAAAGGCCATTTTTACAAATTCCATTATCTCCTTGAAGATATTGTTTTACAGCAAAATAAGTGATAAAATAGTTCTTCCTTATTGAATTCCCTATCATATCAAACATTCATTGAGATTGGTAAATAAAAGTTCTTTGTCTTTCTTTCCTGAGTGTAATCTGTAATCTCAAACACTTTTTTGCACACAACCATATAGCGCTACGTAGGTGTTTGGCATTTCAGATCTTCCAACTCCAATTTGAAGAGATTGCATAATAGCAACCTTGTTTTATTTTACCATCATTGGAAAGATCCGATCTTTCTCTTTCCAGTGATGGTAAGCTAGGGTTTGGAGGGTGAACATGGACAAAACTACAGCTTTATTACAAATAGCCTTTGTGCTCAGGCTTGAGTGCTTTTTTGTGTGTAAGTTTGGTCAACTAAAGTCGCCTATGGTAAGGAAAGGGTTAAATATATAACTAAAGTACCTAGTATGTTTTTTGTTTTATTTTTTATGATGAAGGGACCAACAATGGAAAGCAATTCATACTGATTTGGCTCGCCCTGTGTAAATTAATAAGGGACATAAATAAACAATAACTTGCAATTGATTAATTGAACTTTGATTTGCTAGGAAACTTGCATATGGAAATAATTTTTTTTTAACAAAGACCAATGATGCAATATCCCTTTAAGAGCACTGTACTGTCAAATACAAAAACTTTCTTTTCATTTAACTTACCTCAACTCCATGGCCCATGACATGTCTATTGAAGTTACCTCGTTGGATGAAGCTGTATTCACAGTGTGGACATTGGTAATGACGCTGATTGGTGTGTAACAGGAGGTGATGTCGTAGGCTGGATGCTACCTTGAAATATTTACTGCATATCTGTACAACCAATATCATTTAGTTAATTTATTTAAATTCTTTCTGGTAATAATAATACAGTCGACTCTCGTTAATATGAGCACGGAAGATACCAGACGCCGGTTTATACAAGGTTTTTCACTGGTCCCGAACTGTCCCATGCGTGTTTCTATGTCTGAAAAAAACGGAAGATACGAGCACGGTCGTAACAAGAACACGGATAACACTAGGTATTTTTGCGGCCCCATGATGACAAAATGTATTGTTTTTCATACTTTTGTAGCGAGATCTTAAAAATATTGTTGCGTAAAAGCTTACCGTTCAGTCAAAGTTTGGAAATAATTTTTTTGCTAAACTATTTTCGGATTGGACTGGCCTTGCGGTTCTGTCCGATCCGAAAACCAGAAACATTTTGCTGGTAACCTACGCTTGAATTGCTACTTCGTTTACACGCTGACGGCTACCAGCGAAAACAAATTTCAGCATAGGCGCTACGCAGTCCGAATCTGTCACATCATGGTCACAGAACGGCAAGTTTTACATCACTTTGCTTTGATTTTTATCATAAGTTATAAAAATATTAAATTTCTATGATCATAGTCAACAAAAATGCATTTATCAGTGATATTTGTGTGTACATGATGCTCGTAAGAACTGTACTAAGAAGCAAACCGCTCCGTTCTAGCCTAGACACGTGTGTAGTGCATGCACTATTGACGACGTGTGTATACATGTACGTGTAAATAGTGCGCTGCGTTTAAGACGAGGTTCGGATAATACGAGAAAAACGGGCCAGTCCGGCGGACCTCGTATTAACGAGAGTCGGCTGTACCAACAAATCCTCAAAAGTGACTATTGCTGTAACCCAAAGGGCTGGAGATACACATGAGTGAAGAAAAGATGATGAGGATAAGAAAACTCCAAATAAAGACCCGCTTAATCGGGTACAGATTGCAACACTAATCCTGATGCTAGGCTCTAATACATGATTTGAATTATCATCCACAGAAGTTGAAAGCAGGCCAAAATAGAAAAATTTATCCCACAAACAATGTGGACGATATTGAATGTTCAGAAAATAAGAGGTTCGTAAACTAAACCAGAGGCTTTTACTGGTAACATCAGGATAGTCTCGAGACTTTCACAAGATTCATGAATTGCACATCTTTGACTAACATCCAATGGAATACTTACTAAACATACAGACCCTTTTTGCCCAGAATTCTGTTCTGCATGGTGGGTTCTAATGTGCTGCTTCAGACCGTCTGCTCGGCGAAATCTACTTCCACAAAACTCACATACATGATTCTTTTGCTCATCATGTACTCCTTTATGGGATTGAAGATTGCTATCTGATATAAACACCTTACAACATGTGGGGCAGCTATGGAAGTTGTCAAGAGTAAGATCATCTGGCAAAGGGATGCGTGTATGTTGAGCTTCATGACTAGCCAGATCCTCTTGGCTTGGGAAGAATCTTTGACATGGTATGCAAATCAGTCCATTGGATGTCAGGCTGTGGTATTTCTGGGGGGAAAAAGCAGAGCCAAATTCAGAGCTGCCGTACCTTACTCACTCTGTGAACTCCTTTTTATAAATGCCAAAGAAAAATCTAAGACAACTACAAATGGTCTAAAGGTGATCTAGTAAATCAGCCAATCATTCAAAATGACGGTGGTTTGAGTGGACTTGATGGCTTGAACACATATCAAACAAAGCAGTTTTTGCTGAGCAAATACCACGGCAACAATGCTCATGTAGGCCTATCAGTTTTCTCGCATTATGAATGTCGTTCCTCGGGCATAAGTGGCAATTGTTGTTAAACAGCAAAGGCTTTTCCAAACAGCAATTGTTCATTAAAGAACGATTCCTGAGTAGACACTGTGTCTTCTAATTCTGCATTCGCATTGGATTAATATTTAACCAAGACCACAGTTATCATTTCATGGGTAAATCTTACTGGTGTTCGCACTTGGATTAATTAATGGAGGTAATCTAACTAAGAGGGCGGTGAAACAAACCAAGGCCCAATTTCAGATAGCTGCTAACGGCTGATTTTGTGATTACTGCGCAAGTTTCCATTTCGTAGTACTGCTTACCGCAAGCACACGAATAGGCATGATAAACTTTCAGTGCTTACTGTATAAAAATGAATGACGTAACAATGCAAATCCACGGTAAACAGACAAGCTGGCTGCCTAATTTTCTTGCTAACCCATGAATTACGCTAACACTTAAGCCAATTTTTCTGCTATAGTTAGCACAAAAATGTGCTTTATACCGTTAATCAGTGCTATGAAACTGGCCCCGACTGATTAAATATAAACACATAAGGACGCTACATCAGTGACCTTGAACCTGATGTGACAAAAATACATGACCAAGCTTGTAAAAAAGGGTTGAAGAGATACATACATGTACATGTAGTAAATAACAAAACAACGCAAGCAAAGGGATGCAATTTCAGAGTTCTGTATTATGTCTAACAATAACACAAGTGTGAACATCACTAGTACATGCATGTCGTGGTTCACTTCTATGTGTCATGTGATCGTGGAGGTGAAGCAAACCAGGCGTGGCATTTTACTGGCCGGTTTTAATGGGATGATGCATCCGCACTGGGAATTTTGGCTCCGCTATTTTGTTCAGGTTGGTTTACCTGGGCAGAAGTTGGCAAGTTAAACTACCCATTGAACAAAGTTAAGCTACCCAAGTGAAATTTTCTTGTCCACACTGGACTTAAAATGATAAAGTTTCCCATTTGCTTAGTTGGTTAACCCCCAAAAAGTCCACTGCGAACACGTCTTTAGAAAGGTATCTAGGGCTAATTGTGCTGCCTTACCTGTAGGTGATTCAGCAGAGGTTGCATCTTAGTAAACTGACAAGGACAAAGATGGCAGGAATGAATCTCATCAGATCTATCATCAACTTGAATCAACTCCTTAACTCCCTCAGTATCTGTAGCCACTCTTAGATGCTGAAACTTATGACTATCAAAACTGAAGCGCTTGTGGAACTCTTTATTGCAAATGTTACAAGTGTAGAGCTTGTCACTGTGAGTTTGAGTATGGTACCTCATGCTCGATCTATTGGAATACATTTGCAAGCATACTTGGCATTCATAGACATTAGCTGTTTTACAAACATGATCAGTCATAGTATCAACTGATACAGTGCGACTCCGTGATGTCAGGCAATTGTGCTTTTTCAGGCTGTCTTTTCGGCGATAAACTTTGTCACATTTTTCGCATTTGAATTCCACCTTTTTGTGATTGAGTTGATGCCTGTGTAGTGTCCCACGACGCAAGAAGACTCCATTACACTTATCACAATACAGCTTTTGTGATTCTGGTATGCCTAGATCATTTTCAGGGTGGTTACTTAAAATGTGTTCATGTAGTGTCAACTGTGTCAGTGCACTGTACTCACAATATGAACAAGAAAATATTTTGTCCATATGAACAGAAGATTCGTGAATTCTCAATCCTGTTGAAGATGTGAATTCCTTGCTACACTTACTGCATGTAAATGACGTATCTAACTCCATCTTCATACTTTGTACTTTGTGATCTTTGACATGTAAAAGGTATTTGGTCTGATTCCAAAATGTTACCTTACACAAAGAGCACCTAAAATTCTCTTTATGGAGAAGTTGATGGTGAAGACGAAGTGCAAGAGTTGTAGACAAATACCTATCACATAATGGACAGCCAAGGTTGTCATCTTCAGTACCATCAGTGTTTTTATTCTCCTTGTGAATACTCTCTATATGTTGTGATAAGTGTAGTGTTGTCAGACAGATCTTAACACAATGTGGACATTGCACTGGGTCTTGCTGGTGTTCTGTCTTGATATGATGCTTGAGTTGATCTGTATTACCTAAAATCAATGAGCATTCATGGCAAGATCTCACACTTTCGCTCAAGATTCGTTCTTGTAATAACTTATACTCTGCATCAGTAAGCGTCTCCACTTTCCCAGAGATGCTAACTTTCTCAGGGCTTGTTCGTTTCCGAGCTATCTTGCCAGGCTTAGCCTGTTTCCTTCGATCAGATCTGCTCTTATGTTTTGTTTTAACTTGCTGACTTTTTTGCGCTTTCTTTGATGGAGTTTCAACTGGAGTGCAATGTTTTTTAGTAGATGTGTTTGGTACTTGTTCATCACAGCCTGAGATGTCTTCAGGCTTCTCTGGAGATCTGGGAAAGTCTAATACTTCATTCTCTGACGTCTCTGTAAAAACAACAAATTTCAGATAAATGGAAGGTAATGATTGAATATTTATCTTACAGCCAGAGACTATACTCACAAACATGAACACATTGATAAAAGAAAGTTAATTACCTTTCAGAAGGGGTTGATCTATTTGGAGTGCATAATGAGGCGCATACCACACCTTTAATGCCTCTCCAGCAACAATGTCTCTAATGACGGTAAAATAAAGACCACCTTTGTACTGATAGACGATCAGATTCTGATTAGCTTCGTTGGTTGCCTTGGTAACGAGAGACATCCAGTTACACTTCATCTCATCCGATGTGTCCAGAAGTACAGATTCTCCATCTTTCTTAAAGATCTACACAAAACCAGAAACTTTATAATAAATTTTAATAAAGGGGCGAGGCCCACCAAAATCCCCCCCCAAAAGATCTGCCAAAATTTTTTAAAAAGAATATCTCTGCCCAAAATATACAAATTTGAAAAAAAAAGGAAGGGCCAAATGGCTTGAATCGAGCCTTCATTTTTAACAAAATCCAACTCTTGTTGTGTCACTGCATGACAGGCAGCACTAACATGCTGATGTATATTTTTGTTCCTATTCGCCCCCCACCCCCGAAAATTTTTTAAAAAAAATAATAATAATAAATAAATAAACAAATATAATCCTGGTTACGGGCCTGCCTGTATGCCTTGCCATTATGTGCTTGAAAATGACTGTCTGGGTGCCATATATAAATAATTCTTATCAGTGCACAGTAAATGTACAGGGTTATATTTCACAAGGTGGGGAACCAAGTGAAGTGAAACATTCCAGATGTCTCTTCTGGATACATTTATACTTGTCCTATTCAATTCAAACACACTAAAATGTGCACATGTAGGGCAGTCATCTTAGAGTGGATCCAAGAATGTCAAATCAAATGTTCTCACCTTCAGGAGAAGTCTACTATGTGAACCTTTTTCATATTTTGTACTCTCAGTCGCTTCAAGAGGACCAAACAGAGTTCTTCTTGCTATGTCCTCTTTAGCAACTACCTGCTTGTGTCCTTCAATGGTTTGAAGCCAGAGGCTAGTTGGTAATGAGGCTACAGCACGGGATAAAGTTGGTGTATCTTTAATGAAGATTACTTCACCATGTTGAGGGCATTCTGGACCATGACATCTCATGCAATCTATACACCCTGAAAACCAACAGTGAAAATAAGACCTTCATGTGATGTAGTATTTCACACCTAAATTACATGAAAATATTGGACTTACAGAAATTGAACTCCCTGGTCATTTTAACATCACATAGACTTGAGGAAAATAACTAGTTTTCGACACTTGTCAGTTTATGGGTGAACCCCAATATCTAGTAATTTTTGTATCTGTTCTACATTTTGATTTTGTGTCAATGTGCTTTCTTGTTTCCATACTTGTTGTTTTAATTTGTTAGTCTGTATGTAGCTTAGTATGTGTTTAACTTTTATATTTGCTAAGAATATTTCAAAATGCTTTCAAGGTGTATGTCTGTTCTAGAAGTTAAAGCTAAAATTACAAGTACTCACAAAGTAACTCCTGATCATCCACTTCCATTTTACAATTAAATATGCTCCGCTTACTTACAGCAGTCTGAGAACAGTGTCTGTAAAAAAAGAGAAAGTCATTAGTTTTAATAGAGCTAAAAATTGTCCGCATTCATTCCATTTGGATTTACACCTTAAGTTACAAATATACATGTACATGTAAAACCTAAGCTAAATTGTGCCTATGCCTTTGTCCATAATTCTGTCAAAAAAAAGTATGTTGCCAGGGAACGAGTTTGTCCAGCAATTTGCATGGCTAAATATTTGGACTGATCATGTCCTGTGCACACTGAATGCAAATACTGAGTAGCAAATGATGTTTTTTTGAGTAGCAGTTGATACATTTTGTATAGCATTTTGCAATGCTATACAAGGGAAATAGTTCACTCATTGCTATAATGCTCTCTGTGCTCTGATCTTTATAAATATTTACTGAGCTGCAAATTGGCAATGGCTTGCATTGTTAGTGACAGTAATTAATACAGATGCTTGTACATGTATTGACGTTTCTAGCTCCACTTTTAGCTATTATAAAGGGACAACAATTATGAGTTCTGCTGACTTTGGTGTAACGTTTATAGTTGCGATAATCGAAACCCTTTATCCCATGTAACTTTAGCATGATCAATTTGATCATTCAATTTTATTCCTAAATGATGAAGAAGGTACCCAGGTCAATTTGTTGTACCCAGGTTAACTCATACCCAGGTCAACTCATACCCAGGTCAACTCGTACCCAAATCAACTCGTACCTAGGTCAACTCGTACCCATGTCAACTCGTACCCACGCATGCCGGGTCAACTCGTACCCAAGTCAACTCGAACCCAAGTAAATTTTTACCCAAGTCAACTCGTACCACCTTATACAAAGTCATTCATTTATATAAACTAGTTGTAATAATTTTGTTCTCTTTTTTGTATGTTTTAGGTAACGAACACGACTAAGCGAATTACACAATAAATGTCTTCGTTTTTTGTGGAAAAAAGTATCATGGAATCGTTTGTTTGAACTAATTTTCTCTTTCTTTCGGGAATGCTCAGAACTTACTGTAAATGTTTTTGGTTTTTAAAAATAAAGTAACAAAGAACATGTTTATTTTAATAATATATTTAAAAACAATCAGAACTTACTCAAAAGGGTTTTGGAGAGGTGGAAGTTATGAAGAAAATGTTTGAAATAATTTTCTTTCATTCGGAAAAATAATCAGATCTCAAGTACGCAATTTTTAAATATTTTTTAAAGGAAAATTATCAGAACCCATGTACTCAATCTGAACCAAAAATGCGTCATTTTGTATTGCGTGGTGGTGCTGCTCAGTTCAAATGGAGCAGTCATGAGCTATGATGATGTTACTCCTTATAAGAAGAATGACGGGCAGAGGATTGCAGGCAGGGAGACTGACGCGCAGAAAGATTGTGCATGTTTATCTAGACACAAAAGGGATGCCTTAACCCCCTAATTCACAAAAACACCATTAGGCCTATGCAGGAATATTCAGAGGCCATAAACCCATACAGTTATAGGGGGGCCTAATGTGGCGTTTTCCTGGCAAATTTCCATACAGTCTGTGCTTATTTTTAATAGGCTATATATATTTTTTTATTTGAACATGGGGTGAACTTAAAAATGAGAAAAGAAACTTTGGGAAAAAAGGGATGCCTTCCCTTCCCTGGAAATGAGTCATAACAAATTTCTTTGAGGAACCCTTTAAGCAGAAATATCACCAAAGAAACATGGATATTTGCGTTTTATACATCATATATAATTATTGGAAATGGTTTATTACAATAAAAATGTATTCGCTGCCACAGGCTGAACTAAATAAAACATCAGAATAATGTTACAATAAAACATTTAAAGAAATAAACCCTAGTTTAGTGGTTGATGTTCTTAATCCAGTCTGTTTTTAAGCAGAAAAAGATTTCATAAATTAGAAGTTATTAGAAGTATGCAAACATCTATTAAAACTGGATGAACGTTGCAGCGTTTTCCCCATGCACCGATCTTCGATGCCTTCAAATTTTTTCAATAGCTTTTCATTTTTTAGGAATATTCTTGTTTTCAAGACACACTGGAAAGTACGGTGTCCTGGTGAAGCCACACGTGGAACAAATGTCTGCAGTGACTACAACTTGTCTTGTGTTATGTGAGACTCTGTGTGGCCCTACAGCCGGCAGTTGTCTCTATATTATTAATATTATAATATTATTTTTGCTAAATGTTCTGCCGGGATAAACAAAAATTTCCAATTTCCACACGAGAATACATCTGCATCTGTACGTTAATTTCATTAACCACTTGACCCTTCTTGCGAACAGTGATTGCTTGGTGCCGAGTTTGTTAATAAAAAATAGGCCGGTGCCGAGTTTGTATGGTGCCGACATTGGAAAAATTTCCGTATCCTGCCACCACTTTTTCACTCATTTTTACCCAAAGGAATATCTCATTTGAGTAAATTAGATACCATTTTATTTCATAATGAATGAAAAAGTGGCTGGATACGGAAATTTGTCCCCAACATTTTTTGTGCCGAGTGGGTGCCGAGTTTTTGCAAGGTGCCGAGTTTGTGATTGTGTGATTGTGGGAATGTGGGTGCCGAGTTTGCGAGGTGCCGAAGTGTCCGGTAGTCCAACCTTTTGTCACTTAAGTTTATTTTCCCCATTCCCGTATTGATAATCATCTTGATAAGCCAAAACAATAAAACATACCTTCAATTCAAATTTCTGTCAGTGACACAAGTTATTTTACAGTATCGTCTTGTCTCGTGCGGTAGGTAGTTAAATAAAGGTCTCAACACAGTCACAATCGACCTTGAACGTCGGCCATAAGGTTTATCTCATAGCTTTTCACCAACAGAGGGCGCCTTCTTACAAAGCACGATGGGATACAAAGGGAGCATTGCTTTTGCGTCCTTTCTGTTTTATGTTATTGGTCGGATAAGCGGGAAAGCGCGCGTTTCAAGATGGAAACATTTCTTCAATTAAAAGTCGAATAATTACAGGCATATTTAAGAGACAGTGGAGTCCCTGTTGGCGAAGACATTTTTGTGGAACTGTTGTGTACTTTCTACACTTTCTTTACCTTCTCAGGGTGCCAACGGATGTTCCATATGATTCCATTATGAGCCTTGGCATGGCCCCCCTTGGGAGCGGGATGTCTTGACGGCAGCCGAGACGGGAAGTTGAAAGACAAGGGTCTTTTCAATCTCAAACCCTTCGGAACAATTCCCAGGTTTTGCTTGATTTTGAGAAATCAGTGTATAGCCTAACCATGGAGGTCTATGGCCTAACCGACCATGCTTAGAAATAGAATGTCATAATGTTATCCATGTCCAATGGAATGTTGAGTTTTCACCCTCTCCGTACCAAGGCAACTTTAGTGAACTGCACTCATCATACCTCATCCTCGCCATAGGTGACTTTGGTCAACCAAGAACACAACTGCCAAACAATCACAAAAACAACTGACAATTACTGTGGTAGAATTATGATTGTCTGACCTGACAAACAAAAGAAAGAAGAAGAATGTAAACATATAACATCTTTTTACCCTGACACCGATGTGTATTAAGCACTACACACTTAGTAATTTCCTGAGTTCTGTAAAAAAATCCACAGGCAAATCACTCGGGTGGGATTCGAACCTATGACCTTTGCATTGCTTGAGCAGATGTCTTACCACCAAGCTATCCTGGCGGCTAGAGGCGGTTCGAATCCTATGTTTTAGCAACGAGTACTGCAATGATTTGATAGATGCAAAATTAACATCTATTAAAGAATGAAACCAATTATTGTACCAAATTGGTCAAGGTGAAGCTACATGTGTTTATTCCATTCAAATCAATCCAAACCAAGGCTGGAAGGTTAATTATTGGAGCCGCCAAGCATCTCTCCCAGTGCATCAAAGCAGTGTACAAAAGGGTCTCATCAAACATAGCTCGTCATTGTTTTAAAAAAAGAGCACTTTGAGAAGCCAATTCTAAGGCACCTATGAAAGAACAATGTGTTATTATTACTGTTTTGTTTATCTCTAAATCACATCGTTTTTATGAAGACCCTGAAAGTTCTCTCCATTGTTTTCAAGTTCATAAATTCTTGTCCTTTTTACTGTGATGCACTCAGGCCTTCTTTTATTTATAACAAAAATAATAAAAGATAACATTTATCATTTACAATTTATCTCAATATCTGTGTGAAACCGATAGTGCAGTGGTAATTACACTGACTGTAATGTTGGGGGACCTTGGTTCAATTCCTGAACAGCTTGTTAACTTTGTTATATTTTAACTTAAAAAAATAATAATATTATTCATTTATCAATAACAAGTTACCTCCATATCTGTGTGAAGCAGATGGGGGTAGTGGTAAGGAGACTGACTTTAATGTTAGGGGAACATGGTTCAATTCCTGAACAGGTTCATAACTTTACTTTATTTTTAATTTGTAAAACTAATAAAAGATAACATTTATCATTAACAAACTACCTCAATATCTTTTTGAAGCTGATAGTGCAGTGGTAATGAGACTGTCTTTGGTGTTGGGGGACCTGGGTTCGTTTCCTGATTAGGTTCAAACTTTCTTTTCTTTTTAATTAAAACAAAATAAGTAAAGATTTCATTTAATTTCATTCAATTCTCTGAACAGCTTTAAAACTTTGTTTTGTTTTTTCATTTTTTAAATAATAAAAGATAACATTTATCATTTACAATTTATCGTATCTGTGTGGAACTGATAGTGCAGTAGTAATGAGACTGACTTTGGTATTGGGGGACCCTGGTTCGATTCCTGAATAGGTTTGTTACTTTCTTTTACTTTATTTAAAATAAATGATAAAAGATATCATTTATAATTGACACATTACCTCAATATCTGTGTGAAATTGATAGCGCAGTGTTAATAGGACTTGCTTTGGTGTTGGGGGAACTTGGTTCAATTTCTGAACAGCTTTTTCAATTTCTTTTCTTTTTATAAAAAAAACCCCCAAAACATTTAAATTATCAATAAAAAATTACTTGTGAAGCTGATAGTGCAGTGGTAATGAGACTGGCTTTAGTCTTGGGGACCTGGGTTCAATTCTGGATTGGGGTTCCTAACTTTCTTTTCTTTTCTTTTTAAGTAAAAAAAATAATAAAAGGTTTCATTCATCATTTACAAATTACCTCAATATCAATATGAAGTAGATAGTGAGTGGTAATGAGACCAACTTTGGTGTTTGGGGACCCTGGTTCAATTCCTGAACATTTTTAAAATCTTTTTTTATTCTTCATTTAAAAAAATTATAAAAGGTAACATTTATTATCAAAAAATTACCTCAGTACTAATATGAAGCAGTTAGTGCAGTGGTAATGAGAGTGGCTTGGGTGTTGGGTGACCCTGGTTCTATTCCTGAACAGCTTTAAATCTTTGGTGGTTTTTTTTCTTCATTTTTTAAATAATAAAAGTTAACATTTATCATTTACAATTTATCTCAATATCTGTGTGGAACTGATAGTGCAGTGGTAATGAGACTGACTTTGGTATTGGGGGACCCTGGTTCGATTCCTGAATAGGTTTGTTACTTTCTTTTACTTTATTTAAAATAAATGATAAAAGATATCATTTATAATTTACACATTGCCTCAATATCTGTATGAAATTGATAGCGCATAGGACTTGCTTTGGTGTTGGGGGAGCTTGGTTCAATTCCTGAACAGCTTTTTCAATTTCTTTTTTTTTATTAAAAAAAACCCCAAAACATTTCATTTTATCAATAAAAAATTACTTGTGAAGCTGATAGTGCAGTGGTAATGAGACTGGCTTTAGTCAGTGGCGTAACTAGACATTTTCATTTGGGGGGCAAGTGGGGCAAAGATTAATTTTTTTTTTGGGGGGGGGGGCAAAAGAAGTGCAAGATTATATGTTAACTGATAGTCGATACACACCAATGCAGTTCTAAAACAGTCTGTAGTTTGCAGGTAACAAAAGATTGCAAAAACAACCAAAACTTAGAGAACTTTTCATTTTTATATGATAAAACTTTTCGACTATGTATACAAGGATATGGAGAAGAAATGGTCTAAGCTACTATTTTCGCTGGCCATTTTGCTGTTTAAATCTCTCTGTTGTGCATCTGACTACGTTGTGTTAACGGAGCTGTTGGTCTGCGTTCAGACCACCACGTATTAAACTGAACTTTGTGACTTCCTGCACTCTCTGTAACCGCAAAACCACAACATACATTTACCGCCAATACGATCGCGTGCGCATTTCCATGCATTTGTCATGAGTGTGTTATAGTCCAAATACTGATATGAATAAAAGTTTTCCTTTTTACGGTAGCATTTTATGCAGCCTTAAACGATTTATATATTAGAAGAATATACTTTTCTGTGATTTCATATGGGGGGGGGCAAGAGGAGGGGCAAGGGTTCTGAGCGGGGGGGGGGGGGGGGTTCTGACTTTTTAATCTTTTTAAAGCATTTCTTCGCAGTTTTATTTGTGTGATTGAATTCCAAGCATGCCCAGTCTGTGCCAACATCTGAGAAAGCTAGCTTTACTTTTGAGGGACTCAGAGTGAGGTTGACAGAAAAACATTCAGATTATCTTGAGGAGCTCACCTGTTAGTGATGAAGCTGTGAGATGAGGCAGAAGTTGATCAAGAGTGGAGACACCTCAGAAAAGATTAACCAGTTGATAAAGACACCCCAGAGGTGGGTGACAACAAAGTGTGCACCGTGATTTACAGAAAAATCATTTCCTTTTCTCTCTTTAAAACTTTTGATCAAAATGTGTACATGCTTTATTTGTTTTGGTTTTTATTAAAAACCATGAACATTTTAAAAAACAAATCATTAACAGTTAATTTTGGAGAAAGAACTCCTTCCTTGACAATCAGTAAGTAGCAAACACTTTCATGGTGGTTTTTTTGTTGTTATTTTGGTTTTGGTTTGTTTGTGTTTTTTTTTTTGGGGGGGGGAGTTTCCTCTTTTTTTTTCTTGGGGGCAATCATGAGGTTACAGAATTGCACCACATTATAAGGATGTTTGTAAAGACAATCAGTTTGCTGTTCCCGTTTTAAAATCTTTACTTGAAAATGAATTAATGTTGTAATCAATATTAAATGTTCTTGTGTGTACATGAATGGTCCCTATTGGTCTCACAGGTAGCTTTGGAATGTCAACAAGAAAGGAAAGCCCCTCTGCATCAATCTGTAGAATGCAACAACAAGCCTTGCATAACTGATATTCTGTAGTAGCGAATGGTCATGAAAGCAGATCCTCTGCAGAATAGATACCATGAGCAATGTAGAAGTCACATTGATGATATAGATACCATGAGCAATGTAGAAGTCATATTGATGATATAGATACCATGAGCAATGTAGAAGTCACATTGATGAAATAGATACCATGAGCAATGTAGAAGTCACATTGATGATATAGATACCATGAGCAATGTAGAAGTCACATTGATGATATAGATACATGAGCAATGTAGAAGTCATATTGATGATATAGATACCATGAGCAATGTAGAAGTCATATTGATGATATAGATACCATGGGCAATGTAGCAGTCATATTGATGATATAGATACCATGAGCAATGTAGCAGTCACATTGATGATATAGATACCATGAGCAATGTAGCAGTCACATTGATGATATAGATACCATGAGCAATGTAGAAGTCACATTGATGATATAGATACCATGAGCAATGTAGAAGTCACATTGATGATATAGATACCATGAGCAATGTAGAAGTCATATTGATGATATAGATACCATGAGCAATGTAGCAGTCATATTGATGATATAGATACCATGAGCAATGTAGCAGTCACATTGATGATATAGATACCATGAGCAATGTAGCAGTCACATTGATGATAAAGATACCATGAGCAATGTAGAAGTCACATTGATGATAAAGATACCATAAGCAATGTAGCAGTCACATTGATGATATAGATACCATGAGCAATGTAGCAGTCACATTGATGATATAGATACCATGAGCAATGTAGAAGTCACATTGATGATATAGATACCATGAGCAATGTAGAAGTCATATTGATGATATAGATACCATGAGCAATGTAGAAGTCACATTGATGATATAGATACCATGAGCAATGTAGAAGTCACATTGATGATATAGATACCATGAGCAATGTAGAAGTCATATTGATGATATAGATACCATGAGCAATGTAGAAGTCATATTGATGATATAGATACCATGAGCAATGTAGAAGTCATATTGATGATATAGATACCATGAGCAATGTAGCAGTCACATTGATGATATAGATACCATGAGCAATGTAGAAGTCATATTGATGATATAGATACCATGAGCAATGTAGAAGTCACATTGATGATATAGATACCATGAGCAATGTAGAAGTCATATTGATGATATACATGTAGATACCATGAGCAATGTAGAAGTCACATTGATGGTATAGATACCATGAGCAATGTAGAAGTCATATTGATGATATAGATACCATGAGCAATGTAGCAGTCATATTGATGATATAGATACCATGAGCAACGTAGCAGTCATATTGATGATAACACAGCTGGAACACTTGACATTCTGCATCAGATGGTTCCAAGGATACATACTTGTGCTCTGTAGAACTTTGGGTGCTTTGAATTACAGCTCTAGAGCGTAATATATCAAGACATTCAGTCTGGACTCCAGTTGACATTAGATATGTGGTTCTGGATGTAAAGGACCCAGGTTGTGGGATTTTGTATCATTTGATTATTTATTACAAATAATAAAGTAATTGATCTTAAATATCCAAACAAAATTGGTAAGTACATGTAAATCAATCTAGAAAATATCGAGAAATACAACAGTTACAGAGGATGACCAGTCTTTATGTTTTAAAAATGCATTTATTATAATGTTCTGGACGATTTTTTGACAATTCATAACTTCTCATTTATGTGGAGACATCTGTTGGAAAATGTTTACTCAATTGTTCATTTATTTAAGCTTTTGATTAAAAGATGAAAACAATGCAAAGGCTTTGAGATTAATTATAGAAATGTATGTTATTTTCCACCAAATGTTTACACAAAAACTTCTGAATGGAAACATCTGGTGAAAAATGTTTATACAAAAAAGGTTCATTTGAAGCTTTTTATATTTTAATTAAAAAAGAAAACAATGAAAATGCTTTAAAATTAATTAAAGAAAAAACAAAGCAAATGCTTTGATATTATTTAAAAACAATGCATGCTAATTTTAAAAATATAAACAATGATTTAAATAAATAGGTACATTTTCAGCATCTAAACTTTCACGATTGGTTTAAATTAATTTAATATCTGTCTAATAATGTTTTTTTAAGTAGAATAGAGATCAATGTTCATACGTCTGTTCAGTTATTATCTTCAGAGCCGTACGGCTCTCTACTCACCATTTGGGGACAGCGCCCTCTATAGCCAGTTGTTCTTCTAAATAAAGATGGCAGCCCCCACGAGAGAAAAGGTGCAAGAGTTGATAGCTGAAAAAGACTCAATTGAAAGGGAAATTAAGGAGTTGTATGATGTTTTAGAAACAGTAAGTATTTATGATTGAGAAGCCACATATCGAATTAAAGCAGATGATTACTAAAAACTAATTTGAGCTCATCTAAAGCAAAGTCTTCCGAAAATAATTTTTTGTAGACCCACTTCACTTACAGTTACAGTTACACTGGGTCACTGTCACTCTGTCATTGACACTGGACTGACTGATGACAGACAGAGACAGTGTCGCACAGTGGGCCAGAATGAGATCAAAGTGCGCCATAATAGTAATTCGGGTTATATGTGACCGTTCAACTTTAAACAATGTTTTCTTGAAAGATTAGACCCCCACGAACATTTTTTGAAAATATTTCTCTTTGGAAAAATTCTTAAGTATTTTTCCTCATTTTATGAACACAAACAAGTTCCTAAATTACGCTAAAAAGTGAAAAGTGGGTACATCTGTTTAACACAAAATAACAATATTTTAGAAAACAATTATTTACCTAAAAAATTGTTTAATCTACTTTCCACAAGTTATAAATGTACATTAACAATATCGCCTTTTCAAACTGTTATAATTTGAATCTGACTACAAGGGAGGTTAGAAATTGTCAAAAAAAATTTAAAAACATGGTTTTTTTTATAAAGTAAGAGAAGAAGGTTACATTCCCGTGGATTCCCGCCTTAATTTTTATACTGGCTTGATCCCCATAGTCTCCTCTTCACTTTGGTACCAAAATTAGCTGCCCGTTTGTGCCCGATTGTAAGATATATTCTGATTTATGAGTGCCTATAGGCTATACCGGCTTACACCGGCTTAATATTTGTCAACACGCGCCTTGAAACCCAATACGCAAGTTATCTTTAATCCTTCATGTGACTGCCATTAGTTTCAAGCTACCGTTTTGGGGTCAACGGCAGTGCTTCCTCGATCAGTAGTAAGTTCTAGAAATCTTTTCAGCAAGCATCAGAATGGCATCCTCAAATATATCCCAAAGGCAGTTCCAGTTGTTTGAACTTGTACAATCTTCTGGTTTGATCTCTAATATAAAAGCGTCTTGCAATAAATGCCTCGATTTTATTTGTCAATCTAATGGTATTGATGCGTCGGATGTTTCTGATGACCTCAAACAGCAGATTATCGGAAATGTTAGGGTATTTCTCTATCGAGTGAAAGAAAGGCGGAACAGAAGTCAGCGTACTGTAACAAACTTTTTGAGCCAAAATTCAGAGTGGTTGGAGCAAACCTTATCACTCCCTGATGACTTTGAGCATTTGTTGATGCAGAGTCCTACAATTGACGATCCTTGTGCCCAATTAGTCCCAGGTACATCGCAACAGCAATTTATTGCAGGACGTCCCCCAAAAGACTGGCAATCCCTTTCGAACAGATCACGACAAAGAAAAGCACGTGAACTTCTTACTCAGAAAGAGCCAGGTGAACTTCTTTATGCAGCATCACAGGGTGCATTCGGAAAGAACTGCGACCTTAAGTATGTTCTGCAATTTGCAATGATGTCTCCGTCAAAACCAGCCGAGATGAGAAAGCTCATTTCTCAGCCACCCAAGAAGCAAGAGAATTTCTCAATGGATGAGGCCTTATCATTGATGGTAGAAACTGGAATGACCAAACAATCTTACCAAACGGTACGGTCTGCAGCCAAACGAAAAAATTTGAACATATATCCACCCTACAATGAAGTCAGAGAAGCCAAAAAGAAGTGCTACCCAAATGATATTTCCATCACGGAGGATTCAGCACAAGTGCCTTTGCAGAGTCTCCTTGATCACACCGCACTCAGAATCATCCAGGAACAAAAAGAGGCAATTACTGAAGTTGTCGAGGGTCTTGAGAAAGGTACAAAATTATCATGTGATTTGGTGTGCAAGTGGGGCTTTGACGGAGCATCAGGACACAGCGAGTATAAACAACAATTTTCCTCTGTTGATAAATCAGATGCCAGTATGTTTTGTACTACCCTTGTGCCACTACAATTAAAAACCAAGGATCAGATTTTATGGCAGAACCCTGTTCCTTCTTCCACCCGATTTTGCCGGCCCATCCACCTACAGTTTAAAAAGGAAACTACTGAGTTGAGCCAGGAGGAATGTCGTTGTATAAATGAGGAAATAAAGAAGCTCCAACCTATTAGTGTAACTCTAGAAATAGGGTACGAGCTGGAAGAGGATCAAAACAGACAAACGGACATGCAAGTAAAGTATGATTTGCACCTCACCATGGTGGACCAAAAGGTAATAAATGCTTTGACTTCAACCCAATCCTCTATGATATGTTATATTTGTGGGGCAACGCCTAAACAATTTAATAACCTAACAGAGCTACCTTGCCCAGTTAAAGAGAGATACGAGTACGGACTCTCACCACTCCATAAATGGATTAGATGTTTCGAGATGCTTATTCATATTGCATATCGACTTCCCATTCTAAAGTGGCGTGTGCAGTCTGAATCTGATAAGGCATTGCTTGCAAGCAGAAAGAAGGAAATTCATGATGGTTTCAAATCTGAACTTGGACTTAAAGTCGATGAGCCAAAGCAAGGAGCTGGCAACACAAATGATGGAAACACTGCCAAAGAAGCATTTCAGGCAGAGAACACATTTGCGGTAATTTGTGGACTCAATGCAAACCTCATCCACAGGCTGCACATGATCCTTGTCGCCCTCTCATGCAAACTTCCCTTGGACCCCGTCAAATTTGGTGCATATTGCACAGAGACAGCTAAGCTACAAATTGAACTATACCCTTGGTATAAAATGCCAGTAAGTGTTCACGTTCTGCTCATTCATGGGGCTGGCATATTGTCATCTTCTGTGCTTCCTATCGGAATGATGAGTGAGGAAGCTCAAGAAGCCAGAAATAAAGATAACAAGTTATTCAGGCTGAGGCATGCACAAAAAACATCCAGAGTGGACACTATGAGCGATGTATTTCATCGCCTCATGGTGACAGGTGACATTGTCATCAGCAGCAGATCAATGACGACACGACAATCAAGACCTCTTCCATGTGAAGTCAAAGATATGCTTAAAGGCTCGGACCATGACACCCCCGACAGTGACACAGAGCACAGTGATACTTCAGACATAGATTAATCATAAGCAGTAAGTAGATTGACCGTCAATTCTGTTTTGCTTCATGAAAACACACTTTGCATCTCAAAAATTTGTTCACAGAATTTTTCTAGGTTAGACAAAAAAATTGAAAAAAAATTGCATGCACTTGACCTACGCATATTAGTGGTTATAATAAAACTACCGCCGACCAATCACGACTTAGGCCTATGATGACATCATAGACGTTTAAAAACATGACCATTGAATTCTACGGATCCGAAAACCCGTAACAGTAAAATTTTCATCACAAATATGTGGAAATATAATTTTGGCGCACTTTGATTCCATTCTGGCCCACTGTGTGTCGGGGCGCGCGCGGGCACAGGTAGAATGAGAGATAGGGAGTTCAGCGAAAAATGTAAACACGGCAATCCTGTCTGGAAGCGTGTAAAAACTGGCTGCAAACTTCACATTATTTCTAATATAGTTTTCTTTGCTCAAAGTCCACACAGTTGATTTTTGAAGTGTCTTCTAAGAAAACTATTTTAATACTAACTTTTTCCTTAAAACAGGAATTTGAAAAAAAGCTTCATATTTCGAATCTCTTAGTCTTACTTAGTACTTAGTATTAGTAACTTAGTTAGTCTTAATTTGGCATGTACGTCAGAGCTCGTAGAGACTAGAGTTGTAATGATGAACTGCTGATGAGCTCGCCCTCTTCACTATGCTGATGGAAGTTGCTGCTCTAAATTGCCTTGACTGCAATATTGATAGGGAGTTCAGCGCAAAACATAAACACGGCGATCCTATCTGGAAGCTTGCAGAAACTGGTTGCAAACTTCACATTATTTTCAATAGATCCCTTTGCTCAAATTTTACACTGAGTTGTTTTTTGAAGAGATAAAAGTTGTATTATTCAATGTAAACTCTTAAAAAAAGAAAAAAAGAAGCTTCATATTGCAAAATATACCGTTGAATTTGGCACATATCTCAGAGCTCGTAATGATGAACTACTGATGGAGCCCGCCCTCCTCACTATGCCAATGGAAGTTGCTGCTTTAAATTGCCTCTACTGCGAGAACCCATTGACAATATGAGACATAAATGCTTTTTTCGATAAATTGAAGAAAGTCACATTCTCTATACCAGGGTTGATATAGGTGGAATATGCTGTACCATCGGTAGACCTTATCAAATTTGCATCTGAAAATCTGCACATCGATCTCAAGACATTAGTATTATGAAGATTGTGAGTGTTCAATCATAGTGCAAGAGAACAATATTTTTGCTACAATGCAGTATTCTTTAAAATAAAAATAATAAATACAAGAGAGATCTGATGTAGGTTGAAATTATTAAGTTGGTGAGCCATGGGTGGGTGATTGAGTATGTTGGGGTAGGGATGGGTGGAGGATCAGGTGGCTGTTTGGGCAATTTGCTGTGGGTTCGAAGGTCAGTTGGTGCTTGGCTTATTTGTATGTGTACACCCAGATATACTCATACATGCTACACTACATGATTATGAACCTGGTGACTTGTTTAATACAGGCAATCTCTAACGGAATCTGACCTAACTGTAATTTACAGACACAAAAGGGTCATCCTTTCATCTTTAAAATGGCACAACTTTGTTGTATTTTAAGCTATGAAGCACCAATGATCTTCTCTTAAAACAAGCTTTCCATTGTACTAAATTTGTAGAGGTGTGATGAAAAAATGCAAAAATCACTGAACTCCCGAACTGAACTGGTAGGGGCACAGCACAGTTTACAGTAATTGGGGCGCTGTTCTCCTTTGAATTTTTAACAACATCTTCGATTGTACTAGTGCCCCAGATAATTTTTCATTTTTACAACGTAATCGTCAATTTGCAATGTTTTTCCAAACACCCAGTCATGAAAAAAAGACCAAAAAAAATAGCTTGAAAATCGCCTACTATTTATTAAAGAATCCAGTTGGCAATTTTCCAGCTATTTTGTTAAGTGGCCTTTTTGTCATTTGGGGGCATTTTTCTTGGCTGGGTGTTTGGAAAATTATAGCAAATTGATGAATAGGTTGTAAAAATGAGAAATTATCTGGTGCGCTAGTTTGACCGAAGATGTTAAAAAAGTTTTTAAAGGAGTATAGCACCCCAGTTACTGGGTCTAGATTTCTTGTTTCTCTTCGTCCTTCTGTTCCTAGATCATTTTGATCTCTGTCTTACACTGTTTTTTTCTATTGTCATGTGAAAAATGCTGAATAAATAATAATAAATAATTCTTATTATTTGACCTGTTTGGATGAGTAGCTTGAGTTGAGATGAGTGAGAGTTAATGAGTCCAGCGGTAGGTTCATATTACTCCTAGAACTATGAGGGTTCATTCCGCTATTGTCTCCATGGAGACGATTGCAGAAGGAACCTCATAGTTCTAGGAGTGTCATATAATATACATGTACAACTAATGTACACGTAGTTACCACACTAAAACTGTCTTTTTCACTTTCAGTCTTTGATTTCGAACGCAAATACTTGCCAAATGTAAAGTAATTCATCGAAATGTAGAGGAAAACATGCTTGTTTGATCGGTGGTCATGGTGGTACTGTTCATTTTTAAACTCACATGGAACTTGAAAGTTGAATACTCCTAGTATGAGGGTCATTCCGCTGCTATTGCCTGCATGAACATGGAGTTGATAGCAGAATCAACCTCATAGTTCTAAGAGTTAGTATTTGAAAGACAACTTGCTTTAAATGCTTTGTCAAATTCTACTTAGTGAGAGCGACTTTTTATGTATGGCGGACAATTTTGGTTTTTGCACGCTTGATTTGTATTTTCGCTTTTATTCTTTTTCACGTGAAAGTTTAGTGTACGTGGGTTTTCAATGCAAGATTTAGACAGACAATTAATGTATAGCTTTTTCTTAATGCAAACTTTGGCGATTTTTGTGCATTTTAAGGTGAGAAAATAAACTTTTAATGACAAATTTTCATTAAAAAATTGAGAACAAAATTGGTTAAAAACTTGAACTTTTCTTTAGAAAAATACATGTATGTTTAATGGAGTTTACCCAGCTGGTAAGATAAACTTTAGGGAACTTCAAAGTCTTTCAAAGCCAATGGAACTTTAAAAATTAAAAAGTTGCTCTTATGCTGCAAAGAGCTTTTAGGAAAGGAATAAAAAATAATGCTTACTACAAACTGTGTTTTTGGCTATGGGCAACTACTGCAACCCATCATCAAGCCATCCCAGAAAAGGTTCAAAATTGTATAGAAAAAGTAAAGGAGACAATTTCAATAAGATGCAAGTCACTGGGTGGGCATACATTTACACAAACTCTGTAATCGCATCACATCACATGACAGCAGATTAGGTAATCAAAAGGTATGTTGTTGTTAAGTGGTTTACTGTAAATATGCGTTGGAAATATTTTTACATATTTGTTTAGATAACTTTTGGTTTTGTTAGGATATGGTATACTTTACCTTGGAAACAGATATGGGGTTAATTTAATCCCATCCGGGTAGTTTGTCCTGAGCTGTTTGTTGGTAAACAATTTAGTGCATACTTCTATTCATATGCACAACTTGTTGCTTTATAAACAATTGGGAGTCAATGTAAATAGTGAGGACAGAAAACTACACCCACAAAATTGTCATTAAAATAATTGTAACTCCTCACCAAAAAAAGCCATAGAATTATCACCGTTGTGACCCTGTCTGTGGTTGTGAGCTTTCCAATGATACTAAATTTGTCCATGAAATCTAAAAAATGCAAAAAGTGCCAGCCTCCTTATTCATGTGAGTTAGACCCAGAAACTGGGGTGCTGTATTCGACCGCAGATGGCAAAATTGTGAACACTTGGAGTACAGCACCCCAACTTCTGGGTCTTATTGAGAGTAAATAATTGCAGCGTTTATTTCTCTGTTTGTTTACAGCAAGGTAATGTTGGAATGGACGGACCTCTGATTGATTCAGAAGGATATCCACGCAGTGACATTGATGTCTACAGTGCTAGGACAGCTAGACATAGAATCATATGTAGGTAGATATACGTGAACTCTACTCCTAGAACTATGACTATGAGGTTTGTGGAGGCGACAGGGAACCAACTTCTCATATGAGAGGTTGGATCTTTCCGTTATCGTCTCCATGAACCTCATGTGAAAAATCCTATTCAAAACTTGTTTGCCCTTCACATTTGTACGCCTACAGTTCTTTTACCAGTTTGGTCTCTCCAACATGCAAGTCATATGCTGGTAATCAATTGTATGCTGCACACATTGCTCGTTCACGATAACCAACGGTTAATTTTTTTATACACGTAAGCAGCTAAGCCCAGTAACTGGGGTGCTGTACTCCGTTTTAAATTTGTTTGCCAGAGCCATTGTATTTCCAGCACTGTATGTCATTTATTCTGTTTGCTTTAAATTGTACTTTTGGGGTGGTCAGAGTCTGCCTCAGGCAAAGCAGGATTAATTTGATTTTACTTTTGCAGTCAAACCTACATTGAGTTTGGATTTTGGAAGCAATCCTGTCCTTCAAGAGTGACCTTCCACTGTAGTATAAGCCACGCCCACTTCACACAAACTGGCTCCACTGATTACCACAAGCCCAGAGTTGCATGGAGCTAGTTTTTCTTTAATCTTTTATGCAAGAACACTTTAATAGTGGACTATGTTTTTCAAAGCCTAACATCTTCTTAGAGTTAAAAGTATTTGACCACCTTTAAATGATGAACTGGGTGAATTTGCAAAACAGTTGTGCAGCAGATACACTCATTGTCACCTTGCTAACCATGCTAACTAACACACTGAGTAAGTGCATTCCATGGGCATATTCTACTACACTGCTGATATGACAAGTTATATGTTAAGCTTTACTATTATTGTGTTTTCAATATTCAAGTATTGTGTAAAGAACAGTTTAGCCAGGTTTCTTTACATCAAAAACTGTATACAGATTGTACATGCAGGCTCTGTCTGTTGCTCTTTGGTAAATGGTTTAATGAGTAGCATAGCCTGTACATTTATGATAATGGTTTATCTAAAAATCACTTTTTGTCCTAGAGAATAATCTCCTCTGAAATACTGTGGGAGAAAATCAATTTATTGTTTTGAACACATACAAATGCATACAATCCCAAACAACATGCTAACCTTTTCCTTTTTCTTGAAAGTTGGACAACTTATGTGGATTGCATTTTCACAGGTTGTGTGATAATAAATAAGTAAATCCATCAAGTCAATTCACAAACTCAGCATACAGTAAGTATTCATAATGCAATTAGTATTTAATGAATCAAAAACTAAATATCATCAAATGTGGACGTTTTTCCCAGGGGGCTTATGTTTGAGAAAACAGATTGTTTTCCTTCAAGTACATGTATTTCAGGTAATTGTCAAGGATGTTAACCCTCCCACTTTAATCAGGTCTGCAAAATGACCACAAGGCACTGATGGTAGACATTGAGAACAGTCTTCATGATCTTCATGCCTTTGAAAGACAGCAGAGAGCACAAGGAGAGTCTTTACCAACAAACGGGGCAAGCACAGCGGCCATTGCTCTCATCCCATTTGCCCGTATTGATCTGGTCTCTGAAGGGTCACCTGCTGCCAATGCTGTAAGTCCTATTCTAAAGCAATTTGTTGTTTTATATTTTGAAAATATGCTTTGCTTGACAAGAAATACAACTGATAAATTTAAAACTGAGGATGCTTTTAGAATTGATTAGTTTAAAATAAATCACAAACTTGTCTTTGAAATGGTTTTTCTCCCATTCATCTTGAAATTGTTAATCAGGGTTTGCTAGTTGGTGATGAGATCGTTGAGTTTGGCTCTGTCTGTACGTCCAATTTCAAGTCACTACAGGACATAGGAACAGTTGTACATCACAGCCAGGGGGTAAGAAGCTACAAACTTTAACCACTATACCATCAGGAAGTCTGCAATTTTCCTTAAATTTGTCAAAATTAATTTTTGATTTATTTTCAAACTTGCAGGAGTAGTTGTTATTTTGAGTATCCTTGTCACAATAAAACCATGACAAAACAAATTTAAGACCACAAACAGTCTCATCAAATGGTCTGGAATTTCTTATTCTCTTTTAAGCCCACACTAACTATGTCAGAATTACTGATACAGCCTCAGCCGAAGTCAAGTCATGGTTTTGATAAGGGCCTAGCAGCAACTAAGCTACTGTGGGTTGTTGTGAACGTTGCAGCCTCATTCATAAATGAGATAAAACAGTGCCCAGATAAGCTGTCTGTCATTGCTAGAGAGTTTAAACCCTAAGGACCATATATGTTTTTTTTCTTATTTTCAGCGTTCAGTAAGAGTAGTCACCCTGCGTGATGGTAAGGAAGTTCCTCTGTCACTAAAACCTCAGACATGGAGTGGGCGTGGTCTCCTAGGGTAAGAGCACGATGAGTGAACATGACTTTTGTATTGACTTGACTCACTAAATGACTGACAACCTTCTTTTCTCTCTCTAGGTTTTATTGTGGGGGGGGGGGGTTGCTCCTTTTTGTGTTCTCTTTTGGCGGCAGTATCAGGGCTTGGGGGTTGTTACTTTGTTCCCAAATACAAACATAAGATTTGCTCAATTTATTTTTACAGAGAAAACCATACTTTCTTGATTGTTTTCTGTTGGCAGGTGCAATGTAGTTCCCTTGCAGAAGTGAAAACTCTGTGCAGTCCTTGATGTCATTGATTCCAACCCTTACAGGTTTGTCTTCAATCAATGAAGATCATCTACACCAATCAGGAAACCCTGCTAGTTATGCATCACTACAGCCAGTCTGAATACATGTACATTGTTATGATGTGTCTTCTGATAATGAAGCCAAGGATGTAGAAGCAAACTTGTAGCTCAGACACCTGAGGAAACCTGTGAACAAGGGCGCTTGCTGTGAACCAGAAACACTGTGGTAAACTCCTATACTTCCATTATAAGAGTTCTGAGTTGTTTGCAGCACCTATCCTGGTACACAGGACCTAGGATTTGATATTCAATTTTAATTACAAACTAATTATGGAAAAAGTACCTTGTTCAGTCAATCAACAAACAAATGTTAAGACACTGATGATAATGATGGTTTGACAATGCAGAAAACATTCAATTAATTTGAGAATTCCTGTTAGATTGTTGAGTGTCTGAAATTTTTTATTGTGATGCTTTTTTGCTTTTGTGGTGTAGACCTTTTAGACCGTTTAATTTCAGTGTAATGACTTTTACACTATAAATACACTCCCAAGATGTAGAAATATATATGTAAATAAAACTGCATAAGAGTTGTTCATTGAAAACCCTAATTTTGTTTGAGGGAAGTCATGACATTTCAGCTCAAAAATTCTTTGGGAACCTCATGTTTAGCTGGACATGCCGTCACAAAGAGAATGTTTGGTGAAAGAAACCAGTCCACAGCAACTTTGTGGCATTTTTATTGTTTACATCTTTCTTTTACAAATCATTTTGTTTGTTATCTACATGAGTTTTATCATGGTTTTATAGACTTTAACATGCTGCACCAATAAAACAAAAGAATAAGACTGTTCTCTTTTTAGCCTTGGTTGTACACTGTTATGAATTTTAAAAGGAAAAGAGTTGATTAAAAATGTTGGACGGTTTAGATGTTCTTTTGTTGCTACGTATTGTGAATTTTTGTATAATTTGTAACAAAACAATTTGTTGAAAAGAAAATACAGAGGAAATCAGAAAACTTGATATGGGGTAATGATTTGTAATTCTTTATTGACGTTATTAAGGCTACAATAAAATAGTAGCTACAACTTGTGTGACAAGTTTGTAAAATTAGATGGAAAGAAATTCCATCAAAAATTACATAAAATAGATATAAACAATCTGTTAAAATCCAGTCTTAAATTTGTACAGTTTTCAGTATTGTAATGGTATCTGAAACGTGAAGCCAAATTTTATGAGATATTAAAATACCATATTAAACGCATGTTTCTTCACGGAAAATCATCAGTACGTCTCCACTGTATTTACTAGGGAAAACTATAGCCTAATTATGTACTTCCTCCATGTTGAAACAATCCATCCATTTCCATAATATAGGTATCAAGCTACTCCTGGGTGAAGAGAAGCAATTATGTTGAGCACGGTCTGTTTGACCACTCCCTCATGACAATCCATGATAAAATAATTGACATAATCAAAGCATCAAAAGATCTACTGTGCATTAAACAGTCAAATTTATTTCTAACATAATTATATTTTAAGAAAACAAATTAAATGTGGCATTATTAAAAGTGGCTCTTCCTGCCATGGCAACCTTTCCTAAAAAAATCTGCTTTATGGCCAAATTGGACCTGAAGTGACAACAATCCCAATATATATATATAAAGTATCCTTAAAAATCTATGGTTCAGTTTCCCTCTACAGAAATACCAGATTTTTACTTAGTAAAATTTTAAAAACTAAATAAAAAATAATGTAAATTAAAATGAGCATAATCAGGTAAAATATATTTTTAAAAATCAATACAAAGTACAGTGTGATTTATAACTACATAAAAGATGAGGAGCAAATATAACATTAACTGACACACATTGAGAGTACAGTGTAGATGGTTTCTAAATCCTTTTTAACTGCAATGAGTTTGGGTCTGCCTTGAAGACATTGTTATCTTCACCAGTGTTTAGTTGGAAGAAAAAATACAGCAAATAACCTTTAAAAATTGAAAACAAAAAATCAAGAGGTGTTTTTGCTTATGAAAAAAAAAAAAAGTCTTTACAGTGTTAATTTTAATCAAGCTGAATCTTTTTGGTCAGTATGAGTTAGTTCCATGGTAAACTACTCATACTTCACATAGACTGGCTCCAACACTTATAAGTTTGTGTGGAGACATTGATAATTTTTTCCGGATCTATGCAAGAAGCATACAGCTTTTAACTTGCATTGTTACATACGTCTTAGAAAGACTACATCCCTCACTAAAGACTTCAATTTTCTGTCAACATAAAGTATACACCACTTTTGAAGACGGAAATAGCAAGAGCCTGTGTGTGTGCAGCTGGTGTGCGTGCAGCTGGTGTGCGTGCAGCTGGTGTGCGTGCAGCTGGTGTGCGTGCAGCTGGTGTGCGTGCAGCTGGTGTGCGTGCAGCTGGTGTGCGTGCAGCTGGTGTGCGTGCAGCTGGTGTGCTTGCACCTTTCTGATACCTTGGACTGTAGTCCATGACTGAGACCAGGGCCCAATTTCATAGAGCTATTAAAGCACAAAAACTACATACATGCACAACATAATTATGCATACAAGAATAAGGTTACCAGCCAAAATAGCATCTGACATGACCATCTAAGACTAGTTTTTTTCTTCCTTTCTAGCAATGTTGTAAGCAATACTTTCTGTCTAAGCAGCTTTATGAGTGAGCCCTGAGTGAGCCATGAACCTGAAGGTCAACAGTCTAAGACTGAGACCACAGAGGATCCAAATCACACAAAAAACATCAAGTGCAGGAAAAAGAGCTACAAAAGCTGAATTACTACGATTACAAATCAATTTAAAGGGTAAAACAATTTCAAGATGTATCTCCCATGTTTTTTTTCTGGAAAGAGAGAAGTGCAAATTGCAAAACTGCAGAGTGGGCATTTAAAATAACAACAACCTTTACAGCAAATGGTGTTTTTTGTAGGAATATGTCTATACAACAAATATTGAATGAATCCTCTTAAACTATACAGTTTTACTCAAAGTAGTTCCAGTTCAGAAAAATAAGATATATCTGGTTTACAAGAACCTATTCCAAGGTGAAGCACAAAACACATAAGCAACAAAAGAGAAGTACAACATACAAAGATACATTATGTACATAATTATACCTTTATACAGTGGACAAATAAAAACATCCGATGCCATAAAAACTATAACATGACATGCTACTTATATGCAGAGTTATACAAATAAGTCTTCAGTAAGTTCCTGAACAACTGAAGAGAACTACAGCTTCTTATATTGACAGGTACAGTGTTCTAAAGTTTGGGTGACTTTAGTTAGTATTATTTCAGTAACCTTCCACTTAGTAAGGTTAGAATTTCAGACTTTTAGGTTTAGTCCCTTCTGGACTACCTAATAAATCTCAGTTTACTTTTTCTGGTATGTTGTAGTTGTCGTCTGCTGCACGTACACCGGCTGAGGGTAAGGCGAAGACTGTTCAAACAAAATAAAAAAGTAGTTGATAGTTATTGAAATTCAACTCTACATGATACGATGAGGGGTTGTTTCCAATCCAAAGCTCCAGTTGTTGCTCCAACTTGACCTCCGTTTGCAATTTTTAAACTGAATGCTTCCAACACAAGGATTCACCAGTTGTTGCTCCAACTTGACCTCCGTTTGCAATTTCAAAACTGAATGCTTCCAACACAAGGATTCACCAGTTATTGCTCCAACTTGACCTCTGTTTGCAATTTCAAAACTGAATGCTTCCAACACAAGGATTCACCAGTTGTTGCTCCAACTTGACCTCTGTTTGCAATTTCAAAACTGAAAGCTTCCAACACAAGGATTCACCAGTTGTTGCTCCAACTTGACCTCTGTTTGCAATTTCAAAACTGAAAGCTTCCAACACAAGGATTCACACCTTGCCAGAGTCACAAATAAAACTTAATACAAACAATAAAAGCACCTTCTTCTTTTTTATCAGTTCAAATCAATGCAAAAAACTGAAGCTGGCATCATTCTGGTATAATGGCTAGTGCACAAAGGTGTGTTTTGTTCCATGTTGTGCCTAAGCAGTCAAGCAATTATCTGATTGAGTTTTGAATCCCGACTAAGACATTAATACACTTAGACACAATACTTGATTATAACTGATTCTCGTTGCCAATGAAGAAATGGGTACCAGTGAGGATAGAGCTTGCTGATGAGAATCTTTAGCAACCTGCACATCCATTTGGTTTTGCATGCTCCTAGAGGAGTTGACCTGATTTCAGGAATACTAAAGGCACGAGGGATAGGGGTACAATGTAATAAGGTGTTACGATACCAACTTGGTTTAAAACAGCCAAATAAATGCCTAAAACACAAATGGTGGAAACATGAAGTTCTTTGCTATGGAATCTTAATATGACTATTTGATTTAATCTTGATGTATGTTGTATGCATCATATTTACTTTTTTGGCTAAGTTTGTTATGATGATTTTTTTTCAGACAAGCATAATAAACAAGTATATAAAAATAAATGACTACAAAAGTGACTTATAAACCACAATTTTTTTCAACAATTGCTATCCTCCACGAAAAATGTATAAGTTGACTTACCACCAAGCTTGGGGCAAACATAGCCGAGTTATCCTTGCGTACAAGGTTAGCAGGTTTGATACTCCCATCTGCGTTTACTCCAATGTGCTGGTCTACAGGATTCACTGATTCAAATGTGATGAAACCTTGCATGGTCTCATGCAGACGGAACTTACAGGAGTGATCACCATTACCCTGAGGTTTAGGAAACAAACAAGTAAAGAGCTAGATGTATCCGAGTCTAAAGCCTTCAAAGTTTCCAGTCAGTTCAAATCTGAGTAAAAGTTCTCCCTCTAGATTGTCCCCATTTCGGTCAACAGGAAAGATACTGCTTTAAAAATAAACTAAGAAATATAACCCCTTCTTCTGGTAATGCACCATTACTGTGGTGTTTGTTTACACACTCAGGGCTGGTTTGATCTAGTTAGAAAAGACAATAAACTTAATTACCCATTATATAAACAAATACCTCTTTATTGGGGAAAGGGCACAGCATGAAATGTGCCCCTGCCCCTCCCCCTCCCCATGTCACATCCAGGCACTTCTCTGACCGAAACACCAGGCATCAACTAATGTAGTTATCTTTCACCCCTAGATGTTCACAAGTACCCAGAGCAAACGAGTAACGAGTGTTTGAGTCGTTGCCTGCCAGTCATCTGAGGTTAGTACTAGTGCAGTAAAGGCAGACACCAGAGGACTTGGAAAAGTCCATTAGCAAATTACATCCTGATTTGTAATGTGGGGTCTTCTTACAAATATCCACCATATTCCTCAATGATTATACTACACAAGACCCTGTGATGATTAACATGTACCTTTCACATTGCACCCAAATTGTATAGAGGCAAATGATGGTGAGGGTTAGTAAATTAATGTGTCCCCTGCAATTTCCAAAAGTGTTTTCTTTCTTTGCATTTTTTATATTGTTATAAATACACAAAACACATTTGGCAAGCCATTTGGTTAAATTATCAAAAGTGATGACAAATAATAATTGCAGCTACACAATAATGAGGTGACAGCTCTCTTTCTATTACTAAAAACGAATAAGCTTACATTTCCCACAACGTGGCCCCCATGGTTGGCAATATGACATGTAGGATATACAGCACTCTTGAGGATGATCTGGTTGTAACCAAGGTTTACCACCACAAAGTGAGCTAGAATGGAGAGAGCATCAGAACATGAAAGCAATTATCTTGTGTGAGTACAAATTGTGGTTTTACTCCATAATCCTTCTAATCTTAACACAATATCTTCTCACTTTTAACAGTGTTTCACATGAAATATTTCTCTAGCGGATCAGGAACTAGGATGAACTTTATCATCAGTGAGCTTTCAGACTGAAAAAGAATCACTACGAACCCTGTAGTCTTCAGGTTTGGTGTAATTTCACCATCAATGCTCACTTTATTCTTATCAACATGTGCAGTAGCTTTTTGTTCCAGGCATCCAATCTTCTTCACAGAATCAAGCATAAGATGATGCTCTTTTACAAAAAGACCTCCTAGGCTGGATTTCACAAAGCACTAAGATTCATCTTAAGATGAGTTGTCAGTATCACCATAGTGATTTATATTGTGACATCACACTTTGCTAAGCATTTACGATTACTACACAGTTAAGATCAATCTTTGTGAAATCAGCCACTGGGCTGACAATCATGCTTAACAAATTCATCCATGAAGTCAAAAGTAATGGGAACCAGTCAGTCACACAGTAAAGATTGCATGACATTTTGGCTGGTGACCTAATTCTGATGAGTAACACTTTTTTACTGGAAGTAAATTTGAGTGCTTTGAGGAGTACCAGCTACATGCAAAAATTAAAAAATACTTGAAAAATCTCAAAGCCTCTTAAAATATATTTTTTTAAATGTGACACCTAAACTTTCTTTTACCGATCATTGTATGGGATTGTCTATTGGCCCCTCGGCAAACTCTAGCTATTCCCACCACAAATAGCAACATTGCACATGTGCTAATATCCAAACAGAAAATGACCATCTTGGGAAGGGAGGGAACCTATGCCTGTGTTCCACAAATACCCAAATTGAGTCATCATCAAGGAACACAACTTGACTCTACTTCAATGCCCATTAAAAGCAAAGACCCTCAAACTTGTGATTTAAAGCCAATTTAGAGTCCCAAACTTTCAGTGTAAGCAGAAAGTAAGGCCAGGGACCCTACTGTATTTCACGGAGATGATTCATACTTAGCTAAGCAATATGAAACTTTGCTTAGCAGAAACTCACTAGCAGCCGATGTAATGAATGCTGCATATCACTACTTTCCTTGAAAACCTTTGCCTTAAGCATAATCAGTTCTGTACCAATATGCTCTGGACATTCATTTTAAAAAGCTGTTTATTAGCAGAAAATATTGCACGTTAATAATATTATTAGCAGATAAAATTAGTTTTTAATCAAAAATTAAAAGGGAACCAATCAGGAGCAGTTCAATTACATGTTTTCTTGCCTGGTAACCTACTTTTGCTAAGCGAGACTATTATTTGCTCAGCACATTTTTGTGCTTATTTATTAGCTTTAACAAATTTGGCCGTGATCTTGTAGCTCTATAAAGATGAGATCAACTTTCACATTGTTACCTGCCAAGTCATTTGGAGAGCCTTTTGTATCCAATGCCCCAGAAGGAAGGACTTGAAGATATCCTCCATTTGACCTGGCTTGAAGTCTCACAATGTTACCATTGCAAAATAAATTCTACAAGAAACAATAACTAGTATGAACAGAATATCTAGCTTTGAGAGTTGTTGCGGCAATGTATTAACATTTTTTACAAGTAATGAATAATGTCAGTTGAGTAAACCTGAAATTAAAAAGAATATCTGTTCCAAACAGCAGAACATCTTACAAACCAAACTGATAGAGAAGTTATGTTGCCTATAATAGTGTCACTAAAGGAATGTTGATATATGAAAAGTTTTGAAACAGGTTGGTATAGACTGGTCCCCTGTTTTGAAACAGGTTGTATAGACTGGTCCCCTGTTTTGAAACAGGTTGTATAGATTGGTCCCCTGTTTTGAAACAGGTTGTATAGATTGGTCCCCTGTTTTGAAACAGGTTGGTATAGACTGGTCCCCTGTTTTGAAACAGGTTGTATAGACTGGTCCCCTGTTTTGAAACAGGTTGTATAGACTGGTCCCCTGTTTTAATTTTGTCAGGACAAGGCCGTATCTGAATTGGCAGCTAGTGGCTACAGCTACGACTGTTGCCAAAGGTACTGCTAAGTTCGTCCTGTACTTCAATGCAGGATGATGCAGTGATCCAGCGGTAGCCAAGGCTGTAGCCACCAATTTGGACATGGCAAAAGAACAGGTACCAGCAACAGAATGATGGTTTCTGTCAGATGTACAGGGGTACCGGTTGATACTGCTACCAATCCTGCACAAGTTAGAAATCCTTTACTCACCAGTGTTGGGGAGTTAGCGTAGCGGTCTGTTCCACGAACAATCGTGTTGCTGGCATCATTTACAACCTTTTCAGCAGATTTGAATAAACTCCCCAAAGATCTCTGACACAAGGAAACAAAATAATATAATTCTTCTATTACAGCTAATTCTACTATACGTCATGTATACCCATGTTACAAAGTTTGGCTACAGCTCTCATATACAAGATGCATTTATTTTGTTTACTTGAGAAATTGCCAAATTCTAGATTTTCCATAGCATGTTTTATTTAAACATGACAAGGTGTCATAAAAAAACCCACTTTTTTCTTTAGCATTGTTTTTAAATGGTAAAAAAGATAACAGGATTTAGATTTCATTGATAAAACCTCAGACTGTGATGAGTTAATTTGACTGACTATCGCCAAAGGATTCCAAAATCAACTTACCTCCAGCTGACTTGATCTATTTGGTTGAACAACCACATTCTGTAAAAAATAGAAAATAGTTCATAATAATAAGACAATATTTGAATAATCAACTTGAAATTCCAGAACCCCCAAATAAATGTTGCTAGAGTGGTTAATAAGAAATAACCAAACTGCAATTCTTCTTCTTTGTTCATGTCTTTGGAGTGATGGTCAGGACCCAATTTCATAGAGCTGCTTAACGACCGATTCTGTGCTTACTGTGCAATTTCCATTTCATAGCGCTGCTAACCGTAAGCACACGAAAAGGCATGCTAACCTTCCGGTGCTTACTGTATGAAAATGTATGGACGTAACAATGCAAATCCATGGTCAACGCGCAAGATGGCTGCCTAGTTTTCTTGCTAACCTGTGAAATGCGCTTATGCTTAAGCAAATTTTTCTGCTATAGTTAGCACAAAAATTTGCCTACCGTTAAACAGCGCTATGAAATTGGGCCCAGGTAGTAGCTCTCCATCTGTCTACATGGTGCTTTTCTTCAAGACTACAGAGGTAGTAATTATCTGAAAACTCATTGACAATGTTCACACCAGCAACAATCCTCCACAGAATTATTGGTCTGAAATACTGTTAAAATTGAGGACATAGCCTTTGAATACCCTAAAATTCACATCGCTTGGATTGATTAATACATAACTCTATTGACATCTACATGTACATCTTCATCCAATTTCATACCTTCATGCGGTATCTCTATTGGTCTTACAAGCAGATAGTGTACAAATATTGACTGCTTCAAGTGCTATGGTTAATATTATGACTCCCGAGGTGATCCCAAGGAGCGTTGTACATGTATGTTCCACAGGCAAAGCTAAGGGAAAAGGGGACACTCGGCCCTTGAAATAACCCACGGCACCCACAGCAATTGCTGTGGTGCCCTTCGCAAAGTTCTAATACAATTTTACATTTTTCTCATAGAGTGTCCCTTACCAGAGGAAAATTGGCGTGCCCCTTCAAGAGCGAAGTTCAAGGCCTGGACACTCCAGATACCACTGAGGAAGTCGTTGTTTTTAAACCAAAACATGAGTAACAGCAGTCAATATTGGTTTTATAACACCCTTATGAGTATTAACTGTTTGCTACAGGTTTAGTACATTGGTTTGCTAATGCTATGGGTATAGTTTATTGCTTGCGTGCGGCTCTCTATTAGTTATAAAACATCATTTGACGTGCTCTAAACTAATCACAAGGCAGAGTCTATAAAACGAGATATCATTGGTCATATCAAGAGAAAAGAATGAGATGTGCAGAGTCTGCTTAGTGTACTGGATTTACATGTTCAGTGGATTTGTTTGACATGTCAAAGGTTAACCATAGCATAGTTGCATCACACAGGCAGTTTATGACCAATCAGCACCAAATTTCCATATGATTCAGATATAATTTGTGCACCTACTCAGGCATTGGTGTGGCTTACACATGGTTTGAAAGTCTAATGCTCAACTGCTTATTGGTCATGTTGGTTCAAACACTGACAATACATACTTACTGTGTGGTGAACATTTGTCACTTGTGGCTGATGGCCATAAACTGGGGGTGGGTAGCCAGCTTGCTGGGGTGGGTTGCCAGCTTGCTGGGGTGGGTAGCCAGCTTGCTGGGGTGGGCACCCCTGTGCATTGTAAGGAGGAGGCTGAGCCATCTGAAAAACATAAAACCTGTATAATGAAATCGGTGATTGTTAGTAGCATTCTCCCTCAACAACTTCACCTCAATATTAAAAAAAATTATTTTAAGTGATTGAAATGCTTTCTGAATAGAGCTTGACGATGGGTTTACCTTAAGTTTTGGACTTAACAATTCTCTACATTATGCTGAAATTGCTTACATTTTGTTTATAATAATTACTTAACTTAGTCCTTGTTTGTTGAAGGTTTCATGAACAGTGAAGAAATGATTAATGAGGATTTATTTGAGGCTTTAAATGTAAAATGGAGTTTATGGGAGTTAAACAATGACTTATTTGTTGAACAGTACATACGTATGTCGTCCGTACAGATGTCTACACTATGTACACTACATGTATGTATAATCACTTTTAGTCGCACGCACTGCACATGCTATGAAATTGCAAGTCGCAAACATCAACATCATGGGCTGTACTCAAAAAGGTGACAACACCCCAGTTACTGGGTCTACATCATGACAATAACTTAAAGTTAAATAAACTATTATTAGTATTACAAAAAAAAAAGTAAAGAAGTATGCATCGGGGATAAAGAATATTATTTAGTTTTACCCATTGATGGGCCATATAATATCTGAGTGATTTCAATTGAATTACTGAATACTTTGTTCACATTTTGTAAGGCAACACTTACCGATCTCTCTCTGAAGGAAGTACGTTTGCAAGTAGCAAGAAGAACGACCCTTTTCTGGAGCTGATGGAGTGATGACTTGTGTTGTAGACTGTCTTGTCTATAGTGTGCTGGTGTATGACTTCTCCACTCACTCTTTATATATTTAGCATGAACGTGTATAGCGCCCGCGCGCTATACACACAAACATTTGCTCGCAAGCTCTGGCTGGCCGTCCGTGTGGGGCGGCGGCTGAACGAAATCAAAACAATGAGTGACTGGTTAAAGTTTATGGACGCATGCCCATGCTGCAACTGTACTTCCGGGTTATGGACACACTGAGGTCAACCCGCGGGAAATACGTGGTGTTGTGGTTGGCGTGAATTTTTGTTCGTAAAAATCACATTTTCATGCTTTTGATGATATTTTGATCTGAGCAAAATTAGGCATGAGTTCAGAAACAAACACGGCAGCAGTTCCGACAGCCCTTGTTGATGTTCAAGGTGACAAGCGATGGATAAATCTGGTAAGAAATTAAAATATGAACAAATTGGAAATGGATCTTTTTTTTATATTATTAAATAGTTTTACTTTGTTTTGTTTTTATTTAAATATAATTTCTCTCAAGTGTTCAGTTGTAATTCTAATGAATAGTTCAACAGTTGCTTATGCTTCTGCTTAATATGAAATGAAAGACAGTGACTGGGAAAATGACTTTTGCGAGTGTGACTTCGCTAGACCTACATGGTGTGACTGAATGTGAAACTCCATATTGTTTAATTTGTATTACAGTTTTTACACACACATGTACACCTGCTGTGGTGGTCTGGTGTGGTAGACTAGCCCAGGTTGGACTCCTCCATTGTGACAATGTGACGGAGTCCAGGGTTTAAAGGTTCGTACCATTGCGAAAAAATTATAACAAGCATTTTTAATATTTATACCTGATGCCATCAGGTATAAATATTAAAAATGCTTGTTATAATTTTTTTCGATGATGGAGGAAGCTGAAACTTTGTACACATATTCCTTTTGTCCAGAACTCTCGGCTTGCTTGGTTCAGAATTGTTAATTTTAGCCTCGGGTGACATTATTTGGAAAATAAAATGGAAACTGATATTATTCCAGAAAATAAATTGCAGGTCCACATTAACGTTTTAAACATCATGTATCGATTTACGAGTGAGCACGTGTGCGCATGTTCGAAATGCATAGCAACTCCATCGACTTCCTGGTCAATGCGCCTTGTAGCACGAACGAATGTAGTCTTGATGTAAGACTTCATTTTGATCTGTCACAATATTTCCCAGCGAGATGGCACTATCATTTGCAGGCGGTGTGTGGATGATAGCGCCCTCTCGTGGGAAAATTATGACAAATCAAAACGAGAGGAATCTTGCACCAGACCATCACAAGTGGGACGAACTTGCTATGGGCGCGCTTGCGTGCGAGTATTCATAAACGGAGTTAGAACAGAAAATTACAACAGAGATGTCAATTTCCATTTTATTTTTCAAATAATGTCACCCAAGGTTAAAACTAACAATTCTGAACCCATCAGGCTGGGAGTTCCGGTGCAAGGAATATGTGAACGAAGTTTCAGCTTCTTCATAAATATGAAAATTGCTTGTTATTTGTTTTGGTAATGGTACACTGGACTCCATCACGCTGTATGCAACGGAGGAGTCCAACCTGGGCTAGTGGTCAGGTAGACCTAGTACACTCCTAGAATAGACCCAGTAACTGGGGTGCTGTACTCCTTTTTTCAAAATGTTGACATCTTCGGTCGTACTAGCGCCCCAGCGAACCGTTGTATACCCGTTTTGAAACCCCAATTTGCTATGATTCTCTCCACACTAAGCCAGAAAAAATGCCCCAAAATGACAAAAAGACCCAAGGAAATAGCTGGAAAACAGCCTACTGGCTTCTTGATTATAGGACGCAACATCGGGCATGAAATTGTACTCACGATTGTGCTCCAAATTGATGATTTTCAAGTCACACTCGGTGAGACCATCCATCACAACACATCCATCTCTAATATGGCTGGCTAGTCTCTGATTTGGACGGGTGCCCTGCCTACCGCGTCGTCACGGTGCAAGCGGTAGAACATGCAAGCCGTGTGGTAATTAATGGTATGCTGCGTGCAAGGCTGGTCCACAATAATCAACGGCTTTTATTTTTATAGGTAAACCTATCTGCATTTGTGGCTTGTGGTTTTGTGACTGTGAGACTGGCTATAGTGTTTTGTTTTGAATCCTGGCCGATCCTGGAAAGTGTGTTGACATTTGCATCTTTCAGTGATCGTTCAAATTTAAATCGGTAGAAATGGTTTCAAAAAGGTTAACTGGAAGTCACAAGGTCCATTTTATGATTTAATTTTGGTTTTAACAAAGAAAAATTGACTGGATTTGAACTTGAACCAAAGACCTCTGGATTAACGTACCGGTGCTCTACCAACTGAGCTATCCAGCCCTATGTTGGCGGTCTCCCTATTAGTCAATATATTTTTTTGCGGATACCAGTTAGAAGCCATACAACCATTAGCTGCCGTGTAGCCAGGGATCACACCCAAGTTCACGGTACAACCTGGGAAGCGGCAGCAGAGGGATCACCTTAAAGGGAACCTATACCTTTGGCTTTTGGAACCGTTCAATTGTTTTAATCCTGTATAAATGTGGATATATACAATTAAACTAACATGTAAACATTTCTTTTCAAAATGTGGTAGCGTTTTTGAGGTATGTCCACACAGGAAGAAAAATCCGTAGTTGGAATGTACACAATCTGAAAAAAAGGTACTGACAGTAACGTTTCTCAGTGGGAGTGCAAATTGAAAAAAAGGGAGGGCAATTTTGTTCACCGAAAATCCACACAGAGGCAAACCACAAGCACAGCATGCAAATTCTTTCAAAACTACCTTGAAAATGTAACTTTCTTTATCTATTGTTTTAAGGCCTATCGGGAAGCTTCATTTACTGATTGTGTTTCCTAACATCCTTTGGTGTATTCTGTGCACTGAATTTCAGTTGCAATGTAGGCTCATATAAATACTTGATTTTTGTGGAGTTCATTCTAAAAAAATTAATTTGTTTGTCCTTAACCCCAAAATTAAAATTTACAAATTTTAAAGGATATATTAATGCCAAATGCATCTTTAAAACTTCACAATAAATTTTTTGGAGAAAATTTAAGATTACCTAAAAATGGTTGGCTGCCATTTGGAGTGTTTTGATTAAACAATTATTGTCAAACTGTTTGAATTTGCCCTTCTTGTTGGCCTGATGATCCCCAAAATGAACTGATGTCCAATGAGATTGTGTCATGGGGGCTGAAGAATTTAGAGGGGCTTCCCTAAACTTGTTTAGTTTTGTTTTTGCTAGACAGACTTAATCAAACTAGCCCGCAATTTGTTTTCCCCATGGGCATGTGGTGGGCACATTTTAAAAGTGTGGGGGAAAATAGAAAGCAGAGTTTGCAAAATTGCGCTTTGAACAATTTTTTTATAGCCTAACTTTTGCCCTTAATGGTGGTATTTTCATCAACAACCATATCAATGAATTCCTGATTTGAGGATGTATTGTAATTCAAACTTCTTTTGCATCGCCTACTCACAATTCAAATGACGCGGAGGCAACATTAAAAGAAGTTCCCCCAGCGGACATTCTCTGTGTTTTATTAGCCTTAGTACAAGGCTGTGTGTAGTACAGAAATCCGCAGCCTCCATTACATTATGCAACTATTTTTTACTCGACTTGTGAACATGTACCAAAGTGGAGTTTAGCCAAGCTTTCTTCATGAATATGGATATTATGTACAGCCAATCACAGCGTGCTGGTAAATGGACTTTGGACCCTGTGGATGCGCTGCATAAACATGTGGTTTTCTGTTGAGGTCTGTGCATGGATTCCTGTGTGTGGTAGTAAATGATGGCAAACAAGCATCAACTCTACAATGATTGCGGCCATGTCAAAAGTCACATGTTTTTAAAAAGAAACTTTGGACATTGCGTGAGCTGAAAACAATCTCTACATTGTAGTACAGTAGGAGATTTGACCACCGTAGGCCTTCTTACCACTAACCCTATGCTACATGTGTACATAGTATTAACTGTGACGAGGAACATAGTTTTTCTCACGACAGTGGCTTTTAATAAGATTTTGACTTGCCTGATGCTGTTTTTCAATCACATTTGACGACTGTTTAATTATGAAACAGAATGGGATAAATTGGAGTCAACCTTTACCTTTACAAGACAAACCTGTGACGGGGAATCTGCGTTTCTTTGATGTCATTTTCTCGCATTGTTTCATCCGTTCATGGTCCGTTGAAACAGCTTGGAAGTTTACAGATCCCACACAATTAAGCACCCATCCATGCAATTGCAAAGGGAGTGGTATGGTTTCTAGGGTTCATATTGCCTTATGGTGTTATGAATTTCACATGAAAACATTTACCAATACACAGGGTACCTGACTAACATATGCACTACGACTTGCGCCTTTTATGGGGATTGGAGTCAACAATGTTTTCTTGTCTTTCTCTAATTATTTAAATTTGTAAATTATTTTTGTCATGTTTTTTTTTAAGGGGAAAAACATCAAATTCAGCTCATATTTTGTACAAACGTGATGCACAGCTTGAATTTACAGTTCCAAGCCGTGCTTGAAAAAAATAGGCCAGTTTTGAGAAACCTGGCCATGCAAAACACGGCTGCACGGCTCGCTAGCTAAAACACTGATTCCCAACCCCAATCTTTTTGGTTTTGATGAAGTCTGTCCCAAAACAGGCCAGGGTCCACAAGAAAATGTTAATCAATTCAATTGGGAAGGTAGTGCACTCTATTCTATCAGCCAGGCTCCTAGTGGGGGATACCCATGTCTACCTCCTTACAGACTGTGAAGGGGTAACCCTGTTTAAGCCCTAGAAATAGGTGGCAACATTCCCCTGGTGACAGGTGATTTTGGTCGACAGCCCAAATCAGTTAAGTGTAGCCCTCACCTTGAAGTGGCTGTCCAGCCTTGTGATGTTAGCAATATCTCAAAAAAAAATTGTTTTACATTTATTTCAAAACATTTTTTTAAATAAAAAAGTTGTTAAAATATTGTTGATCCCTTGAAAGATCTGAACTATAAGATACATCTTCCCAAGACTACACATGTATGTGGCTATGTTTTTTAGTTCAGATTTTTCACAGACCGAAAATGCTTACTTTTTAAAAACTGTTTAACTTTTCAACTTTTTGAAGGATGTTTGGAAGTGTCAGCTTTTAAGTTATAAACATTGTAAAGAAGCCATTAGGAGTATGTGCTTGGGTAAAATCAGTGGACCATTGAACTTGCTCAGTTCTTAGTTTACTCAGGTCTAATTGCTGATGGCCAGTGATCTACATGTACATGTATGGGTAGTTCAATCCTTGCTCTGGCCAATTACACTAGGAAATGTATGACATTACATCTAGTGTCTGTGTAAGTGAATTCGTGCGAACTAAATAGTTTGTCACATGTAGGTTGCTTAATATTTGGCCAGGTCTGGCTACTGACTATAAAATAAACATACTGAAATGCCATATAGGTGTTAGACCTTACTGTAATTGCATCTAAAAACATTGGCTTAACCTTGTGTCATTGTGTGTTTTCTAAGAGAAATGTAAAGAACTGGCAAACTGTTGCTTTGTATAGAAATTTCATACAGCAGGGGACCAGGTTTTTAAAACTTAATTACGTGTTACATGTGTTTTGCCTTCATCCAGATGTAAATTGACTTATTGTTTGTTGTGTTGGAGGTTTTCATGAGAAATTGACCAACTACAAAAAACCAAGGTGTATCTCTAGAAACTGGGAATTGGGGTTCAGAAGTTGCTGAAAATTCAAAAACATTTCCAATAGACCTTCATTGTATTTGACGTCACTTGAGTAGGGTGCCCTCACATAGGAGGTCAGATGGAGGATTAACACTATGACAAAAACAAGTACATGTGATTTTTTTTTTTTAAAGAAAAATATGCTTTAAAATAATAACACACACAAAAAGTGATAATGAAAATTAATGTATAGGAATGAAGGACAAATTTAATGTACACGTAATTTATTCAAAACATGTGTTCATTATATTTTCATGAACACTTTATTTTTTATTTTACTCAGTTATTGTAATAGTACAGATTGTAGAATGCAACACCTATAGATGCCATGTTTTCAAGTAACTGTATTACTGAGCAACATAAAAAAAACTGACAAAAACTGTCATGACCTTCTGTCAGATGGTGAACTTTTGTACACTTATTACTGCATACATGTAGCAAAGTGCTGCTGTACAGAAAAACAACATAAATCTTAACCTGCAACCTGAGAGGTACATGTAGTACAAAACCATTGTACATTATCATGCATGGTGATCTACAAGCGTCATGTACTCATGTGATACATGTACATGGGCTGTTTCTGAATTGGTGGCTACTATGGCTACAGCTATGGCTACTGCTGGATCGCTGCGTCACCGTGCATTGTTGGTATAGGACGTCCTTAGCAATACCCTTGGCAACAGTTATAGCCATATTAATTCAGATAAGACCAAAGACCTTCTTAGATTTACCTAGGTGTAACTTTTGTGAAGCCTATAGACCGTGCAAGTCTCGCGCGTATTCGAACATTTTTGGGACCACTGTGGTCCCACGTACATTGCTTTAATGCGTTAAATAAATGCTTTAACGGATCCCAATGTTCGAATACGCGCGAGACTTGCACAGTATATTGCATCAGATTTTTGTTACATCTGGCTGACTAAAGAATGATTTGAGATCATTTTGCAGAGAGTGTTTTGTATTGAAGATGAGTTGTATATGAAAGATGTTTGATGAAGTGCCATTCCTAGTTGATGTGATTCTGTTGAGGTGTACGTACTTACTATCACATGAAGCCTACATTGGGACTTGATTGAAAGCTCTCATCCAGCCCCCAAGAAATCACAACTCCAGCTACACTGAACATTCTCACATTAATGAATGATTTGTTGTTGTTTCCATGACAGCATGAACATCATGTTTCTGAAGCCAATGAGAAAGAACCGGAGGTCCTCTTCGTTGGTGATTCCATCATTCAGCAAATGACACAATATGATGTAAGTGTGTCCTGCTATATTGTGTAGCTATTGACAATTGGAGCTCAGTCCCAAAAGCCTGTAAGCAGATCATTTCTGCTGATGGACCCACCCTTAATGGTGTTTATTGTTCATACTGTAATTGCTGCTAACCATGAAGGCAAGAGCAAGAATTTCAGAAGGTATTTAGAAAGTAGAACCCTCTGAAAAGCAGTTACGGTAGTCATTGATTTCAGTGATTTTTATTCTAATGTTGGACATTTGCGAGGAGTATACCCACAAGAAATTACAGGTCATTTGACCTTGGGGTGATGTTATGTAGTTGATTTTTAAATGGTATGTTTAAATGTATGGAATCACAAGGGGACCTTTTCTTGTGTGAAATCTATTTTGTATGTACCAATAACTTTGTTTCATTCTTACATAGGTATGGAATGAGCTCTTTGAGCCCCTCCACTCCCTCAATTTTGGAATAGGTGGGGACCAGACACAACATCTACTATGGCGCTTGCAGAATGGATCCTTAGACAACATCAAACCCAAGGTTAGTGCTGCTTCCCAAAACTACATATTAACCTACACAGATTGTTCAAGTCCAAGTATATATGAAAATGTTGAAGGAAACTTTAAGCTTTGGACAAATACAACAATAGCTAGCAGACTAGAGTAATGACAAGCCAACTGATCCTGTTGGCTAGTTACTGAAAGAATAAGGGCAAACACAGAAGGTAAGATTCACCAGAGTTAGGCATGGTTTATACCGACTAGAGTACCAATGTTTGTGTACCAGCCTACTACATGTTAAAAGCTTGACATTTTATATGGCTGTTGTAAGACTGTGTGTATCATTGGATCATTCCGTGTGAACTCATTCAGACATCCCATTATGATTGACTCGGATTTGGCTATTTAAACATTTTACAAGTACTTTTTTCTGTATTCAGAACACATGCAACATTTTAGTTGTCAACTGTTAAAGGTTCTTGTGCCCTCCAAAGATGCCACACCCACTTCAACAATGAAGGACATCAGAAAATAAAGACGGTGTACAATTTGATGAATTGTTGGTGTGTTGTTTTGGTAACTGCTCACATGGTGAACTTGCAAGCCAAAGATTTGCAAATTGATTAGTTACTTTCCAGGTGGAACCCTTTTCATCAGACCCTCTGTACTGATATAGATGCTTCAATGCAAACTTTATTCCTACAACAGACAGACTTGTCCATAATAAAAGGAATCCAGCGAGAGCATCTTTAAAAATTAATTTTTGATTTTTGCCTTTGAAAAGATTCATATTTGAGAGGCCAATAACACTAAAATGAGGAGAGAAACTCTCAGGATTTGACACCTAAAGTTTTGCACATGTTCAAAATACATAGAAAGGCACTGTCAGAAACAGTTTAGCCAAATCTGAGTCAATTGCTGTGGAAGATAATTCTAGACTTTGGTTGAGTTTATATGGAATGAATATTTTCTACCCAGGATGCTTCGCTGCCATCTTCTTGAAGTTTAAGATTTAATTTTGAGGTTTTTCCTGAATAATCACTCTACAATATATTGGATGACATGATCTATTGCAATAGGTCATGTCACCTTTGTTTACAAAAAAGTGACCTTGTTCTTGTCAAGGCATTTCCAAAGAATACCAAAGAATAGCATAGCAAAGGAACTATGAACACACACTTTCAATCTGTGGCTGTGCTCCTTGGTCATACATGGGTCGATGTGGCTGGCTTCTAAACGCGGCAAGGCACGCCTGTGGGTCGGACACTTCGCCGCGTCCTTCTCAATTCAGCTTCTCAGCTGCGAGTAAGGATGATTAGCCTCCCAAATAATGACTACTGTTATTATTATTACAATTTTACTGTTTTACATTTCTTCCAAGCCAGGCCCTTTGGCTTTTTTGGTATCAGGTGATGTCATTGGTAACATAGTCTTTGTGTATATTATGTCTCTCCAACAGGTGATTGTGTTGTTGGTAGGGACCAATAATCACGACCACACAGCAGAGGAGACATTTGGTGGGATTGAAGCCATCATCAAATACATCACAGATAAGATCCCAACAGCACGACTAATAGTCATGGTAAATAGCATGCTTAGTCTTAGCCTTCTTACTCTGTTGTCTTGGGCTAAAAGTTTTATTCTGAGCAGAGTCGGAAAAAAGAAAACTATCTTTTTTCAAATTGTTCCCAACCACTGCATCGCATTTCTTCACAAACCTTATAATGAACATTATTTTGCAAATCTTACTCAGAGACAGGTCTTATTTCAGGATTGGTTTTTGTTTGGTTCAGAAACCTTTAACTCTGAGATTTCATTCTGAATTGACTCTTTCAGGATTCTGAATTGACTCTTTCAGGATTCTGAATTGACTCTTTCAGGACTATAGAAGGCTCAAACATCTACTGGTTACTGAACTCAGAGCCTCAAGATTAGTAGATTTAAAAAGGAAAGTAAATTATTGGGGGTTCGGGTTTGTTGTTGGTTTAAAAAAATCAGAGTAAATTAATTCCCACCCTTTTCAAAGAATACACCATACAACCTGTCTGGGAAATTTCAGTGGTCATGTTTGGCACAACAAACATTTTTTTGGTGGTTTTTTTTGCACATTCATATTGGGCCAATTTTGATTGCAGTAATCAAAATGAGCAACAGTAATTTGGTAATTTTAAAATGCAATTTCCTAGACTCCAATGACAGTATTTCAGATGGGACTATTTCTCTAGAAGATTTGGTACTGGTATGAACAGATTGAAATTAATACAACTTTTTTTTGTGTAGTACTTTGTTTTCAAAATTAAGTACAGGTGCTCTTGATTCTAGGCTTCATCAGATAAACAAAATAAAGTCTTCAAACATTGATTAACACGCCTACTCTCTGACAAATCAATATGGTTACACACTTTGCCATGTATGCCATCTTGTGGTATGATATGTGGTGAGTGCATACACATTATATGGTTAATTCTGTACACAGTTGCCTCACCATAAACGTTTGGATGGTTTATAATTGGTTGGTTAGCTCTCTGGAAAATGTTATGGGTAGTAGGAGGTTTCCAACCAATTATCCCACTAACATGGTCTCAATATTACCTTTTTTTAAACTTCAATCGGACTTCATCAGGTGATTTTAAGGTTTATAGTTAATATGCAGTACTTTGTTTGTACTTGTCTTTTTTTTAATTACCAGCCATGGCTAATGGCTTTAGGAGACAGTTGAGTCACACAGGACAAAGAGGGCTTCTGTGCAAGTTTTTCTCGAAAGAGAACCGTAAATCCCAGTGCCAACTACCACAATGTTTGTTGTCTTTACTTCAGGGTTTGATTTCGACAACAATATTCCACACACAAAAGTTCCGGATTGAGATTCCAAAATAAGTACCATGGGTGGTATCAAAACCCGGGAGTTAACTTGTTTTAAAGGACTTTGAAAAACAAAATCCTGTCAGAAATCCAGAGGTTAGTGTAGAGGTGTAAAAGTAATATATTGTGTTTACCATTGCTTCCTCTTAGGCTGTTTTACCAAGAGGCAGATACCCCAACAGACTCCGAGACAAAATCAAGAGCATCAATGACTCCTTAGGCGCCCTCCTCAACACCAAGCCCAAGAAGTACCCTGTAGCAGAGCTGTTTGATGCCTTTGGTGATTTCATCCAAGAGGATGGTAGGATAAGCCACTTAGATATGTTTGATTACCTGCATCTGACCAAGGAAGGCTACCGAAAAATGTGCGAACCACTCAAAGACCGGATAGATGAGATATTACTAGAGAAGTAGGCGTTACGACCTCTCAACTTCCCATTAGCCATCTTTGTCTAGTGCCCTGACTGTTTGGCTTATAAAATGTACAATGCATGCTTCTTGGTTACCAGACTAGTCTATTACTTAGTGTCTAAGGCAGTTACTTAATCGGGGTCTTTTGGCTATAACTTTGTCAAGATTTCTGCTGTAGTTCAACCTTGATGCTGAAGCCTAGTAACCCTAGCTAAAGGCAGCCATGTAGCCTAATCTGAGATTGGAATAAGATGGCTGCGGGGGTCACAGGTCGGTTTGTTTGTTCTATATATATACTCTGTGGTACCATAACTCTGTTATAGTGTTCAGTTACTTCAAAAGCGCCAAATAAAAGTGCTAGTGTCTATGGCAAGTAAATTGTGATGTTGGAAGAAGTGTTATTTTACCCATTTGTAAGCTTACCACATTTCTTATTTATGGAATCAGGAGTTCTTTGTGAATGGTTGGCAGGGTCTTATATTTTTCAGGTATGATATTCTTCCCACTTTAGTCTGCTCTCCGACTTTTTGCCAACAGAAAAAAAACATCAACATTTTCATTCGATAGCCTGAATAATATATTAAAGTCTATACCATATGGACATGTAAGGTCGGCCCTCGTACTAAAAAAGATTGTCCTAAATTTTTCCAGGGGTCAAATATCCTGGCTGATTTATATGCCATGGGATGCATTGTTCAGGTTTAGAAGATGTTTCCAGCAGGGCTTAAGGAGACATGATATCCATGAATCTTTCTATGAGATTAGGCCTTGCAGCTTCTAAGCAGAAATGTGATTCACAAAGTTATTAGGGGTTGTCTAATGTTTCAACATTGTTAAGGTCACACAGAGAGAACTACTTTTTGACCCAGTTGTTCATTATCGATGCACATTAATATTTTCATAGCTCCCAACAGCTTAATCAACCCTAAGCCCTGGTGTTTTTTCATATCTGATTCCAGTGTTGATTCTACTGTAGACATATCAACATTATTAAACACCTTTTAAGTTGTACATGGTCTCTGAGCAAAGTGGGCTCAGCACATTTTGTGGTCTTTGTAGCTCCATGAAATTGCACTGTGGTAAGATCTGGGTCTGATCTTATGTAGCTGATAAACTGATGGTTAGCTCTGGCCTGATCTCATGTAGCTGATAAACTGATGGTTAGCTCTGGCCTGATCTCATGTAGCTGATAAACTGATGGTTAGATCTGGGCCTGATCTCATGTAGCTGATAAACTGACGGTTAGCTCTGGGCCTGATCTCATGTAGCTGATAAACTGATGGTTAGCTCTGGGCCTGATCTCATGTAGCTGATAAACTGATGGTTAGCTCTGGGCCTGATCTCATGTACCTGATAAACTGATGGTTAGCTCTGGGCCTGATCTCATGTAGCTGATAAACTGATGGTTAGCTCTGGGCCTGATCTCATGTAGCTGATAAACTGATGGTTAGCTCTGGGTCTGATCTTATGTAGCTGATAATCTAATGGTTAGATCTGGGTCTGATCTCATGTAGCTGATAAACTGATGGTTAGCTCTGGGCCTGATCTTATGTAGCTGATAAACTGATGGTTAGCTCTGGGCCTGATCTCATGTAGCTGATAAACTAATGGTTAGCTCTGGGCGTGTTCCACACTGCAAAGCAAACATTTTCCTGATTTTGAAAGTATATCAGCACCATCTAAGGGTTTTTTATCAGAGACGGTAGATGTCAGCAGACTTACCGTGTGAATTCACTGTTTTTTGGACATGTGCGCTTGCGCAGTAAACAACGGAGAATTACTCACTTCACCTTTTGCCACCTAGCAAGTGTATTGATGTGTAACTTTGGTCCCTTGTGTTCATTCAGTTCATGAAATGATTTATAATTATGACTGTAAATCTTGAAAGAAAAAGGAAGGTTCATGAATTCAGGTTTAAATGTATTATGTAAAATTCACCTTGCCAGAATAACAACATATGTAATAACTGCAGATGTTATGTAGATTGTGCTAGTTTATATTAGATTGCCTTGTAGCTTAAAATAACCAGAACTATAACCATGAATTAGTTCATCAAATGTTTATTCTGCTGGTAAGTCATTACAACACATGCAAGCCCATCTGCTGCACGCAATGTAATAGGAGTTACAATGGAACAGCCCCTTACATGTAGATGACAACATTCCCATGTGTAAAAATATGGTCATAGCACTATAGGCATATTTCACCTTGCCAACAGTGCAGTAAATGTACCCCTGTAATATTAGGGCACTCATGCCCAAGCTATCTCAATTTGGATATCTTGTTGTCTAATTGGAAGCCTGTGGGTATGAAGATGGTATGACTCTCCCTAGTTGGTGTTCCCACATGGCAACAACACATGACTTTGTGTTTTTCTAAATGCTCCAACAGTAGATTATAAATGGTTTATTGACTGATACCGGAGACAAGGTACAGTGACAACACCATCTGGTATAGTGGCTACATGGCTGCCCTATTCACAATATTGATGTCTTATTCCCTGACTACAGAGGTTGTTTAGTGTGCAATCCAGTTGGTGTTGTGGTGTAATTCAAAGTAGTGAAGAGTCTGTGCATGCAACTAATGGGTGCATGCAATCATTCAGGGAACCAGACTATTTTTGTCTGTTGACAGGGGCAATGTTTCTCATTGTTGATGTAGGAATGAAAAAAGTACTTGTTAATAATCAGACTGTTGGTAATGCATACATCATGTTAGCTATGGAGGAGGGTTATTTACCTGCCAGCTCACTTTCAATCTACTGTGATTAAGACAAATAGATGTATTAAATGTCATGAAATGGCCGCAAGTCAATAGAGAGGTTTCGCAAGTCTACTGAAACATATACGGCTACAGATACATCTACACTTCGTAAACGCGGCTTCTGTGTTTTACCATTTTGCTGGTTTTTGTTGCATTTTTGCCCCAGATTAAAAAAAATAATTCCCGATATTGCTTTTAAAGGTGTCATTCATGATATAGATATAAATGTGTAAGTCATCTGTAAGCAAAATTTTGGGAAAATGCAGTATAAAAAGTCGTCTCTATTTTGCCGTGCTTTCTGGAAACTTTTTTCACACGCGTTTAACATGTGGGTCCAAAAACGAACAGTTAAACAAAAATATTATTCAATAAAATTTTCCAACGTAACAAGAACATACACAAAATGTTTTTTTATTTGTTTTGCTCGCAAAACTTTCCAAAGTATATATACTTTGGCCTAGGCCTGACACATAATTGCGAAACAAAATCTGACACGCATCTAACATAAGTGGATACGGTTATCGTATCTGTATCTGTATCCATATCCGTATGCTTGCGAAACCTCTCTAATGTACTTCAAACGTGCAATAAATGCATCGTTGCAGAATCAGGGCAGTAATTGTGTGTAGTTTTGTAATCATAGTACAATGCTTGTCAACAAATCAGGAGTAGAATCAAAGTTTGCAAACCTGGCACATCCTATTTTTTACTATTATGCTGTATATCTTGTTATCTTGATTTAAACAGAGTAAGCTGGGCTGGGCAAGAATTTTGGCAGCACTGCCTAGCGTGCTTTAACTCTGACAAAAGCAGATCTGTCTACTGAGTCCATAGATCCATCTTCTAGGATGTCTGAAGTCATAACTATTCATTAGTTGTATTAAGTTATTGAAAACACAAGAAATATGGCAGTCTATTTAACTCTGTCCAGCATTAGTGACCTTAGCAACTGGACAGTCTGCAGGAATTTGGCAGTCTTTAATAAGGCTGCCCCTAATTTGACATATTGATATTCAGATAAGATTTCACTATTGCCATAGTAGTCTTGTATTCGAGTCTGCAATCCTGGAGTCGATTTCACAAAGAGCCAAGATTAATCTTAAGATGAGTTGTTAACATCACCATGGTGATTTGCATTGTGACATCACACTTTGCTTAGCAACTAAGATTGATACACAGTTAAGATGAATCTTACCTCTTTGTGAAATTGGCCCCACTGGAGTCCAAGTCGAGTCCTGAGTTTCAAGGCCGAGTGTAAGTCCTGGGTTAGTTGAGATGAGTCTCAAGTCACAAAGTTTGAACCCAACTTTCTCAAAAAGACTAAGAAAGCAACGATGTAATAGTGTTTAGGAACACAGCCATCTACTCTATGTGAATGGATACCAGTTGTCATGCGTGCATTGTTTGTAAGTGCGATGAATATTGAGAGACAAGTAAAGTAAGTCTGGTTCCCTTTTATTAATACAATGTTGCTACACTCTGAAGTAAGGATCACAGTCTAAAATTAGTTTCCGGAGTGGAAAAGCGCACTCAGTTCCAATACAGCAGCAATACAGCATTTTGGTGTTGTTTTCAATGTCACAATATCAAGTCTTGAGTCCCAAGTTGGAGTTGGGGTCAGAGTCATTAATCATCATGACTAGAGTCCGAGTTGAGTCAAAGTCTTTCAAATTGTGACATGAGTCAGACTACAGTCCGAGTCCAAGTCCGATTCACAAGTCATACAAGACTGCGCAGCGGTGATTTGTACCGTTGGCGTGGGCTTACTCATCTTAAAGAATAATCTAAGCATTCTGGACCTAGTTATTCACAGAATGAAACTACCAAAAAAGAAGTACTTTTGGAGACATTCCACCTTTTATTAAGGTATTTTTGTTATGATTTATGTTTCTTCCTATGGTTTTTCATCAGGATATTGCTTTTAATTCCTTAAAAACTTTTAAAAGGTTTAGAGTTATGTCAAATTATTATGCCAAACTTGTCAATTTGCCTTCTTTCGTTCTTGTACAGTATGTAAATATAGTATATTTTGTTCCTTTGTGCACAACCTTTGTGCATAACATTTTAGTTTATCTAAATTGTTCATGTATTAAATATAAACTATGTCAGGACCATTGCAACCACATTAATTATAGTTATTTGAAAGATGACAAATATTGTACTGATTTAGTTTGCCTAATAAACAGGGCTGTAATTTGGCTCAGTTTTAATATTGATTTCTGTCACCATAAGACAGTACAAGAAAACCAAAGTTGACAGCACTCCAACAGTGCTATGATTTAGAAGCCTGTTTCTACTGCATTCACATCTCTCTTTCTTTCTCTATGTGACAATGAACTTGATTCAAGTCTTAAATCAAGACTAACATCACAGTGGGTCATATGATTTAGAATCTGTGGCATAAATGCTAAAAACTATTGTCTATACTTACAGGTGCAATCAATGTCAAGTAATATAGTGACCAGTATTAAATGCACAAAGTGGTGGTGGAAAAATTACACTGTGTTTACGTCTAATTTATTTATAAAATGTATGAGACATTTCAATTTGAATTTCACCAATCAAAATAAACATTTATTATACTGTATGTGATTGTGCAAAAATTCTCTGGGAAAAAAACCTAGATTATTTGTCAGTTTACGAGACCACATGCATTGATTCTTGCCCAATGTGTCTACTGATATTTTCCGGGGAAGTACAGTGTTATGGAACCTTCTCACTGATGTCACGTTTCGGTAAACCCCTTGCATTGACTGCCATCCATGATGGCAAACAATGACTCTCAGCCAATGATAGCTCTTCATCGACTGTTTGGGGCATGTGACGTCATATACAAGGGGTGTGAGCTGGGCGCACTCTCGTTGGAAACACCGGTCGGAGTTGGTGGGATATAACAGCACTGAAGCATGCATGCTAGGCCCCCACCAACCCTTACCACTGGATCTACCAAGTTCTGAGGTCAGCATGGACAGTCCACTTTCCAGTAGGGGTTACCAAAACAATAGAGTGTGTGTAATAATGAGTGAAGGAGAACTGTGGATTGAATGGGGTTAACAAACAACAAAAAAAAGGATAGGGGTGGCGGAATTTGTTATAACTGAGGGAACCTCATTTACATATAGCAATGCAAGTATGCATTTCCAGGGATGTGATTTCTCCGTTTTTTAACCGGAAATCCAGTTTTATTTTACCCCCAATTTATTAAATTAAGACCATAAGATAAAACCAAATAGAATGCCCCAGAGTGCAGATTAGGGCTTTTAAAACAAAAGATAAATGCATGTACTTACATAGGCTTCGAGCTCGCAAATTTCGCCCTCACAAGCTTTCACACTTTGCACTCACAGTTCAGATTTTGTTTTCAACAGCCTGATTTCTTAACACATTCGTTCAGTTCTTGCAGTGTGTGTGCATAACGTGCACGTGTAAGTTTTCCAGCATAGTTGAATAGTGACGTCATTTGAGAAGGGTCTATGTTAAATTACAAGTCTCTACCAAAGAACACGATATCTACACTATACTCACCTGATCTTGAGATGTTTTATGAATCTGGATGTGTGCAAACAATGCTATGCAGAAAAGAAGTATTTTCTTATAAAATGGTTGTTCTAAAACACTTTTGTCAGGGAAAAACCTCTTTTTTATCCCTTGGATTAGAACACCCAAGAAAAAAGTCTTTTGTTGTATCCAGATATGAAACTTTCATCGTATTTTTTTCCTATACTTTCAAATAATCTAAAGTAACTTTGAATACCAAATTTCATCTTTATATCACCCATGGTGGCCGTTTTGTTTAACTGTTTTGTGGCTGCACTATTTTATTTCTTTTTGATATAAACTTAAAATGAAGCAGCCCGATCCTGTGATTCCATCATTTAAACAAAAGCATATTTTAAAAGAATTTTAACAGGTGGATATACATGTATATTTTTTTAAAGGTCATTATAAGGAACATGAGCATGTAATACAAGTGATAACATGCAGAAGTTATACAAAGAAGAGAAAATGCCAAACATTTGAACTTTTGTTTTTTAAGTTCAACTCTTTTTATTTTTCAACTAAAGATTTACAGTGCGCAAGAATTGTTGGCATCATATAACATACAATACATGTACATACCACATCCTGTCCAAACCGGTTTGTAAAATCTTTAAATGTGTCAAGCAAAACTCTTCTCCATTCAAACTGATTACATATTTTACAATCAAGAAAGGCAACACATTCTGGCAGCACATTCTGCATACAAGTAAGGATTGGCACACAAGTAAGTGAGGGGGAAACCAGCTGCAACTGGTCTACATGAATCGAGGTACTACTGGTCATTCCATTCCTCTAGTTTTAACAACCAACCATTTTTGGGGGATTTTTGTGCAGATTCATAACAATCAAAATAAGCCCAAGCAGCCATTTTGAGAAATGATGGTGGACACATTAATTTTAAACTCCTTAATCGGTTTAGGTTAATTTGTATACTTCCAAACCAATTGTCCACCATACCTCAAAAAGGCTAATAGTGATTTGGGAGATCTTCAAATGAAGTTTCCTGAAAAGCTGGTTCCAATCAAACTTTCAGTTTGAAAATAATTGTCTTCGCTTTTCCCCCTCGGTTTTTACTAGTCTTGCAAGACTTGGATAGAATGAATGCAAGATACCCGTACAGGAATGAACAATGACATATTGCACCAAGACTACATAAAGATAAATACCAATTCTGTACACCATTTAGTTCTCATGGTGTTTGGTACTAAGTCTACACTAAGCTAACTTTGAAACCTTATTTATGATCAATTCCAATTACAAATAAAGTACTTTTTAAATTTTTTTATACACATACGTCAATTCATCAAAAAACTAATTTTACAGTTTTAAAAATCAAACTAAAAAATCGGATAAAATCTTTAATTATATCCTGGTCCCACAAAATGAGTAAAGAGTTGTAACTATAATGTGAATTCAATGAGAAGTAAGCTTTAAATGGTAACAAACACATGGCCTTACATTAACTATCACTAAAGAGTTTAGAGCTTAGTTTGGATGTCTTAAACTTTGACCTTAGAGGTCAGATATGATATATTTGACCCCTTTTAAAAACAGACAAGACAATTTTGTTGAGTACATAATATGGCTTTGATGTAAATTTTTTAAGGCTCTCCTTCATTAATTATCTTTTTTTGTTTAAGGCCGGAATACTCTGGTTAGAATAGAAATATTATCGTGCTAGAGAAGGTCATATATCTGGCAATGATTATTCATGACTTCAAGTACTCTCATTTGGTAGGAATGGGGTACAAACTGTAATGTCACTGCAAAAACATTGCATGCTTGTTCTGAATATCATTGCATCCTGCATGTGTGACACTCTGTGCCAACCATTCCGATCTCAATGCTATAGGTCTTGTGTGAACATCCAGATAGTTAGCAAGATACAATGTTTGTACTCTACAAACTTGGGTGACACAGAAATGCTATATCTTTGGAGACACATTGTTTTTGTACTGACTCAATAAGTGGACTTCAACTTTATTTGTTTTCTGAGACCATTGAATTGTTGTTATGCTAGCCCTCATCTTCTGCCTTGTCCACTGGGTTTTCGTTACCTGTATAGGAGAAACACAATCATTTTAAGAGTTTCCAATCTCTGTGAATCTATAATGTGAAAAAGCCAGTTAAATGATATTGACCACCCACGACAAAAAGTGCTGGTTGATTAAATCATTTGGTATACATGTAGCTCTATTTGAGAGGTCAGAGATCCGATCCCAGTATCAGCCATTTCTTTTTTGCTGGCTGCCTTGTTAAAAAAACGAAATTCATAATATGGGTGAATTGACACTTTTTCTTATATTTTCTGACATTTAAATGAAGTTTCCACAAGGAAAGTAAAAGGTAGTGACCAAGGGCATGAAGGGAAGTCAATTCATTGAATATACACACATTATGTGCAAACAAATCTCCTTGATCATTTGTGAGATGCACTTGTGCTTCACATATTTTTCTGCTATAGAAACCACAACAATTAGCATGCTGGTAAACAGTGAGGATGCAGTTTTTTTTACATAAGATTTCAGCTTTGAATGAAATATCTACCATGATCTTCAACAATGTTGTCAGCTTCCTGCCCCGCCTCGTCTAATTCTGTCTCCTCCTTCTGAATGGTACCATAATCTTTTTCCTTTGCAGGTTCTGTCTCCAGTTGCTTGGAGGCAACTTCCTTTTGCCTAGCAATCTCATCTTGGTTACCTGTTCAAGTAAAGAACCCATGCACAGTAAGCATTTGTCATGTTGTATGAATGGCTCTAGGGCTGCTAATTCTAGTGCTTACACCCAGGGCCCAATTTCATAGAGCTGCTTAAGCAGAAATAATGCTTAACAATTTCCTGCTAAGCAGAAATGAGCAAGATACCAGTCACAATTTGTACGCGTGACATGGTAGTTTGGCTGGTAACCTTATTCTGGTAAGCAACATTTTATTGTGCTTAGATAATTTTTGTGCTTAAGCAGCTCTATGAAATTGAGCCCAGGGCTGCTAGGTCTAGTTCATCTTCCATGGCTTGGTTATCATTGGCTGTAACAGCTTGTTCAACAAGTTTCATCTTCAATTTCAAGATCTTGAGCAAGTCTGGGGGTCTGTTCCCCTCTGGCAAACAATGCACATGGTGGCCAACATAAGCCCAGCTCAAAAGCATTGCCAGATGAAAATATCTGTGACATGCGATTTCCCAATTAAATAAGAACCTGGGCCCAATTTCATAGAACTGCTTAAGCAGAAAATAATGCTTAACAATTTCCTGCTAAGCAGAAATTAGCAGGATACCAATCACAAATTGTACCCGTGACATGGTAGTTTGGCTGGTAACCTTATTCTGGTAAGCAACATTTTATTGTGCTTAGCAAATTTTTGTGCTTAACCCTTTCGTTACCGAATTGTTTGGACATAAACAACCGCTGGTGACCGCATTGTTTGACCACTCAAGCGTGAAGCACACATTCTTGCACAACAGAAAGCTTTCGTTCAAAGGCTACTTTTACAAACTCCATTATCTCCTTGAAGATATTGTTTTACAGCAAAATAAGTAATAAAAAAGTTCTTCCTTATTGAATTCCCTTTCATATAATCTAAAACTCATTGAGATTGGTCCAATAAATGTCAAAGTTCTTGGTCTTTCTTTCCTCAGTGCAATCTGTAATCCAAAACACTTTTTTGTACACAACCATATGGCGCTCCGTAGGTGTTTGGCATTTCAGATCTTCCAACTCCAATTTAAAGAGATTGCATAATAGCAACCTTATTTTATTTTACCACCATTGGAAAGATCCGATCTCTCTCTTTCCAATGATGGTACACTTGGGTATGGAGGGTGAACATGGACAAAACTACAACTTTATTACAAGTGGCCTTTGTGCTCAGGCTTGAGTGCTTTTTTGTGTGCAAGCTTGGTCGACTAAAGTCGCCAATGGTAAGGAAGAGGGGGTATGAGTGCAGTCGACTAAAGTCGCCTATGGTAACGAAAGGGTTAAGCAGCTCTATGAAATTGGGCCCAGGGCCCAATCGCATAGAGCTGCTTAAGCAGAATATATTGCTTAAGAATTTTCTGCTAAGCAGAAATGAGCAGGATACCAAGCATAAATTGTACTCGTGGTATGCTAGTTTGGCTGGTAACCTTACTCTGGTAAGCATATTTCTTTTTTTGCTTAGCTCTTTTTTGTGCTTAAGCAGCTCTATGAAATTGGGCCCTGATGAATGTTGGCCATTAATAGTACTCTTTCAATTTTATGCAGTTTAATGATAATTGCGTGATATCATACAGTCATTGACTTCTACTATCTGTTACATTAGATTTTGGTATCCAATCAAATTTGGGACTACTCATTTACTTACAATTGGTAAAATCCAGCCCCTCAACAATAATGGTCTATGCCAAAAACATATATTTGGTTGCAAAAACACCCCCTAAAAACACCCTTGCATCTAAAACTTGTAATTTGGTACACTTTTTTTTCACAGAGAATTTATGAAAAAATTGTCAAGTTAAAGTACCATTACAAAACTACAGTAGCCCAGGTAACCAAACCCCAAATCTGTCACTATGTTACTACCTGAGTTCCTAGTTCCTTCTCCCTGATGTTGATGCACGGCAAGTGTTACCAGAACATCTGCCTTTTCTGAGACTAGCTCCTCATCAATGTCACCAGCTTCACCTATTGTACATGTAATCAGGTCAGAAGACTCACACTCAAACTAGCTTACACCACAACAAGAATTACGGTCCAAATTTTCTTTAGCAGATTTATCATAACAACATAAAGACAAAGTGATTAATTTGTATCTAAAAGATCACTCATGATAAATTTCATACTAGTAAATAAAAATATTTGTGTGTGAAATGCTTAGAAAAAACCTTTAAAGACCGCCAAACTCATTGTTTCTTGTTTCTACAGCACTCTTTTATCTACAAGGTATGCAGGGCTATGTTCAAAATATCAGACCCATTTATTTACATAGCACCATGGTGCAGCCCACCATACTAGAAAACACCGGGGTGAACCTCTTCTCTTAACCATAAGTATACTGGGTTCTTTTACATGACACCCACAGCTTTACGTCCCATCTGAAGGACCAAGCCATGAGTTAAATAGTGTCTTGCTTATTAAGGACACAAGTGTCAAGACCGGGACTCGAACCCACACTCTGCTGATCAGAAACACCAGAGCTTGAGTCCAGTGTGCATGACCGCTTGGCCACGACACGTCACATCCAAGTACCAGTCCAAGGGAAGATTGGAAGATGGCATAAGGTGCTAACCCAACTTGTACAATACATGTAGTGGTTGTAAGATTGAATGTTAGAGATTACCATTGGGTTTAGACTGCTTGGGTCTCTTCACAGCCAATGCTACACTGCCATTCTTGCTGTTTTGTCTCTCACGTTGGACTTGCCAGTATTGTTCCTGTACCCTAGTCATCATATCTCCTTGAGTCACTGGATCATAACCAGATGCTGTCAAATATCAAAAACTGTTATCAGCTCATTTATTGATTTTAATATAAGATTTGTTTATATATCAATTTTAATTTAAGAAGATGTAATACATGTGGTTTTTGAAAGTGTGAATTGATTCCAATAAACACACCATATAAAGCAACTGATTGTGGTATTCAATTTTGGGGCGAACATAGCTATGACAAAATAGGGAGACCACCAACATAAGGCTAGATTGCTCAGTTGGTAGAGTGCTGACATGCTAATACGAAGGTTGCAGGTTCAAATGTACTCAAATGTTCAAATGTTGATTAGGTAATCAATTTCCCTTGTGGTTTATTAGTTCAAATTTAGTGATGTGACACTGTTGTTGTTTTTTTCTTCATATGTGTGTACATACATGTAGGCATCTTAACGTTCAATGTTTTGTTAGTTTTGCCAGTTCATATGCCTATTTTTATTGCAGCAATCAAATTAAGCATTTGTGGTTCTTGGGCCACTTCAAATGCTATTTTGAACATTGACAGTATCTTGCTAAGAATTAATAATCTCTGGAAGATTTGGGATCAAAAGTTGTGAAGATACATGTACTGGAACTTCAGCTGTTTTATTAAAATACAATAAAAAAATTAATTTTGCATTTTGAAAACAAAACAAAACAGAGCAAAGTATTCAATTACTCAATTTTAGGGTGAATCGCTTAAGAAATTACAGCCATCAATGTACAAACAGTTTTGCACTTAATCCAATAAATGTTAAGTCAAACAAATAACAATAATGTAATGTATGAAACAGATTTTATTTGCAAGATTGGTACTGCAAGACCTTCACCATGACGCAGCTTTCAGGTTGAAATTAAGAATTTCTTTTTGTATAAATACTGAAATAATAAAAAAGTCAAATAAATTGCAATGTGTGCTGTATGCAGCACTTTTCATTTGAAGTCATAAAATATTCATTGGGCGTTGTGTCTGAAAGCGGTCATTAAAAATTGACATCTTGTTGGCATGGTAACCGGATGCAGGCCTACATGTACATTGTTCATTTGACACACCTGTGTCAACAACTATTATAACAAGGGATTGCGACAAAAATTGATTAAAGAGTGTTGTTTAATACCAAGTTTTTTGGTAGATTTTCAGAGACTTTTCCCTATTTAAAATATTTAAAAGTACATTGTAATTTTCTGAAAGATTAGTCCTAGTTTTAATCAATGGTGATTTTTAGTGAGGATAAATGGTTTATGTTTTGTCAGTGATTTAGTGCCTGTTTATATCAGCTTGAAGCTTACCTCGATTGCAGTGGTGTTTTTTGTTTTAGGGTGTTTTTTTAAGGGGGGGGGGGGTGTCTGCAAAACAAAATTTCCCACCACTAACTTCTTTGTGTTTATTAGCACGGTTGCTCACTATTACAGAATACAGATAATTTGAAGTAATGCAAACATTTTTATCTGGTCTCATAAAATGTAACAAAAAACATTTTGAGAAAATAACCTCACACGAAAAAATGCTACATATTGTTTCAAATATATAAATGGCTTTGCCTATATCGTACGGAAACACAGGATACAATGCACATTTTACAACTCACATTGGAATTTCTCGTTATTGAGCAAATTTAACCATTAACCATTTCAAAGAAATCTTGGCCTTGGAGCTTATTTCATTAAAAAAATTAAGAACAGAATTATAAGGGAACTTTGAGTAGCTCTTGTAGTGTTGGCAAATAATGTTTATTTGTTCATCATAGTAGCTACCCAAACCATAATCAAATTACCGTTCTTTACAAGAAGTGACTGCTTTACATTAAGACTGTTTGTCACTGTCAACTGAACTCTTTGTGTAACTAGTGCAATTACACACACTAGCACAGACTTTTGTTCCCTGGGGTCTCGATAGAGGCAAGCAGCCTCTGGGCCCAAATTCATTACTCTGATACCATACATGAAATGCCTACTGGAGAAGATAAATCACCATTTAACGTTGGCGTATTTTACGGGTTATCAAACTTGTTTGCTAGTGTATTTCATATAACAAGCATTTTTTGCTTAATACAGCTAGCGTAGAAATTTTGCTCTGATCCTGTGAGGGAGAATGGAGATTCTGTAAGCACTGAAATCCCTGGTAAGCAGATTGACAGAGCCATCAAAATGGGTTCTGCATCCATAGATCTTTTACAGGTAGCAGCCCACAAGAACCATTCTCCATTCCAATCAATGAAACCACACTGATGCTGGATGGACTAAGGAGTCTGGCCCCATTGGTGAAAATCACAATTTGGTATTATTACTGCATGATCAGGGTCTTATATTGTTTCTAACAAAAATTTTACACTGGATCCAATTCCATATGAAATATGGGCCAATAACCATTATAAAAATTAATTAGCACATAAAGTTTCAAGCTCAAGTTACAGCCACAATGAAAATAGAATAAATTTGCATACTTCTGGCTAATATTCTGAATTGAAATCATTCTGAGAAGCAGAATTCTTCACAGTGCCATCTTACCTTCTCTGATAGCTAGAAGATCATCCATGAATCCAGCAATGAACTCAAAGGGTTTGTCTGGTTTGACCCGTAGAACCTCCTGAGACAGCAGCCACAAGATGTTCTGGAACCCAGGAGGGACACTGAGCTCAACTGAGCCATACCGCATAGACATGCTGGTTGTAATAGCTTATTGCAAACTTTAAAAGGAAACTCCCTGGCCTGAAAAAAGTAATAATATAAGACAGTATGTTGAAAGACATTTTAGATGATCGTCACCTGCATAGTTTCATAGCAAAATATGTTACTGTCATCTTTCATCACATCAGGTGATCCTATATTATAATAGGTGAAACAGCACGACTTGTTTATATGGGGTTTTGGGTCAAAAATTTGTCAACTTTCCAAGTGTTGCATAGAAATAATACCAACCTGGCAAAAAAGTCATAAACACTCTTGAATCAGGTGTTGTTTCCACCACTTTCCTTTAGTACCAGATATTACAAGAGATCTGCACGTGACCAGGCATAACAAGAAATTTTACTTTTTTTGGGGGGGGGGCAAGCTGGGGCAAATGTACTTTTTTAGGTGGGAGGGGGCTATTTGGTGTATCAAACCATTCATTTGTGTATTTTTCAATCTTTTTTTTTTTTTTTTTTTTTGGGGGGGGGGGGGAGTCCAAGGGTTCTGAGCTAGGGCCAGCAGCCCCCCTCCTTGTTACACCCTGGCAGCCATGGGCCACTAATAGCCTAATGACACTCCCCTTTTATAAAGCGCTTCTAACTCTATGACCAATAACAGAATCTAGTAACAAAGGATGATTGACTAGAGATTAAGAGGATTATCTTAATTTGTCTAGGGATAATCCAAGTACTTACATACCTAGCTACAATAGAACAATTAAGTGCTGCCTGTGGGGATATGTTCTGTGTTGAAGTAAAACACATAGCGCTGGCAGTTTCAAGACCACACGCTCACAAGTTTTAAAATTCCCATCATCTATATATGAATATGGGCGGGGAACTCAATGTTGCCAACATTTGTGAATTTCAGCAAGAATTGCATGGCTACATACCAGGCCTGGAATTACACAGAGGCCACTGTTGCCCCTAGTCTTGGGCCTTGGTGCCCCTTCAAAAGTTTCATATACACTTTAAGATTCTCCTGTGGAAGTGGTCTTTGCAAAATGGCCTTGCCCTCTCACAGTTGAAATTTCATTAACAAATTCATCTCTCATTTAGATAAAACTAGGATTGAGAATTATCTATACAAAACAGTTGACTGGAAATTCACAAACTACCGGCATCAATCCTTCATTGTTCAAAGATCTGAATGGTACAATAAACAAAATTTGTAGACGCCAAACATGACCATGGGGGTCCATGGTTTACAATACACTTTTAATTGCACCAATTAAAACATATTTTGAACGTCCTTGACATGCTGGTTTTCATTGTTTTCATGAAAACCTCTCGTTGAAAATGTCCCAATGGTTTGTGTGTTATTGGAGAAAGTAGGATGTTGCTTTTCAAAACCCGGTGATGCATTATCCTTTAGTTTAGATTTATGAAACGATACTTAGTCCATCCACTCCACCTTCAATCTTCAAAAAAAATGTATTTAAACACAAATAAATGTGTCCTTTTTTTTTCATTTTTTTTTTTCATGAGATGAGCCAATTTGAAATTGAAATTGAATCCATCAGACACAATACTTTAACTTTTACTTTTCAACAATTTCTTCCAAAATCCTCACAGAGATTTAAATTGAGTCAAAATAGTAGGCCTAACTTCCGAAAATTTGAAACTTACACTATACTAACAAAAAACTAGTGATTAGTGCTTGTCCTAATAAACTTCTATCTCTGAGTCTAACTAAGCACTACTTTTTCATGGTTTACAAAATCATAATCTCAAACCATAATTCAAACATATTTGCTGTGCTGTAGTCTGTCAGTGACGGTCAGTACAACTACCAATCTAACTAGATTACACGGGTGAAACTTCTCCTGGGTGTGTGGATATTTTGACTCGGAATCAAAATCTATTTTATGTGATGAAGAAGTGTTGTTCGATTGTTGGTTGCTGTCTAGTCCGAATTACTATAGAACCATCAACGCTTTTTTGCACAGACCAAAAGTTTTAAAATGGTTGTTGGTTTTAGTAAACTCGGACTAGTTACGATCAGTATGTAGTTAAATATGACAACTTCACCGATTTCGTGAACGATTTCGTATAGCATCTACAAAATATTTAGACTCAACTTGTTTTTGTGTAGCATTTTACCACGCTATACAAGGGAAATCGTTCACTGAGTACTGTTACTTTTTCGATAGTGGTACTGGTAGCCCTATTTTTACATCAAAAACCTACCTCTACGTGTACTGTTTACACCAACCGATGTTGATCGACAGCGCAGTCAACACTCTTCCTTTGAAACAAGCTTCAATGAGGCTCATCACTCTCGATCTCAGCTCTCAGTGTCAGTCCAGCCGGCCGCTCTCCCAGCTCTGCATCATGCAGAGAGATATGCAGCCGGCCTGCGGGCGGCGAGGGGCGGGGGGGGGGGGCGGGGCGACGCTACAGTGACGTCCGTCCACACGCACGAGTGTGATATGCGCGTGAAGTGCACGCGTCTGCTGCCAATCGTACGTGGCCGCTGTATTTTTTTCATTTTCTGTAATATCTCTGGAATAGCTTTGAGCCTTATATATAATTGTTTGCAGGAGGAACTGACAAAAACAACAATAAGCAAGTTATGCATTGAGTGTGGAAATGGTCTCGGCCAGACTACTAGAAGCCTAGTAGTACTATTCTTATTATTATTTCCTATACAAAATTATACGTCCGCCCACATCTCTCTCCGGGTCCGCCCTCCTCTGCTGCATGCTGCGTGCAACTAATGCGCGCGCGTGGCACAATGACTTTCCAGTGTGCTCAGATTGAAGCGCGCACTGCACTGGTTCGTCCGTTTGCAGCCTGGGCAAACCTCAGTCTCTTTAAAACGACACGTTTTGGGGAGAAAAAAAGGTAAAAAAAAGTTGTTTGTTTTTGGTTTTTATGTCAGCAATAGACTGAAACGTCTCGCGAGTATTCGAACATTGGGGCCCGTTAAAGTAAAGCGCATCACGGGCGTGTTTTATACATAGTAGAGTATGTATTATGACAAAATAAAGCATCATTTTGAAATATATTGCGCGGAGACCGACTTTTTGCTTAGCGATTATTACAGTTGTTGAGGCAATTTAAGTTCCATCTCTGAATTATAATGTCCTACCGATTCATAATGATTGTTTTCTTAACTTCAGCTGTTTGTCATAAAATCCATTGCTTTTCCCCTTTTATTAATAAACTGGATGTACTGTGCACACATTCCGGGTTGCATGCCGTGAATTTTGCGTCAGCGTGCGCAAACGCGCACGCTGACAAGCCGAAAACGCGCAAGCTACCGAATGAGTTTACAAGTTATTGGCTTACTATATCAAGGTTTAACCAATCAGTCCACTAATTCAGGCATTCTGGTGCAGCGCGCATTTGTTGTAGGATGGATAAAAAGCGTTGAAAAGGCTCAGGTTTCCATGCACAGACGAGTACGGCGTCGCATTGGACTTAAAATAACTTACCGCCGCAAATTGTTAACTTATCGATATTAAGTCCAAGTGCGAACAACCGGTAACTTACCGGGGTGGTAAATTACCGCCACAGCGCTGTTAACTTAACAGGCCGATTCGAGTCGCGGTAACTTAACAATGTTAACTTAACAGGGACAAGAAGTCCAATGCGAACGCACCAGCCGGTAACTTAACGGCCAGGGAGTGCGCCCTCTCAAAATCTAATTTGTCAACCTACGCGGCGTCCCTGGTAAGTTACCGGACACAAATTAATCCAAGTGCGAACAGCTGTTAACTTACCGGGCCGGTAAGTTAACTTACCGGCCGGTAAGTTACCAGACCCAAAAGTCCAATGCGAACGCGGCTTTAGACCTAAAGAAGAAAACACCTCAGATGTCAGCAATAAAGAAACACAAGACACTCATGACTACACTTTATTAGTAGACTGATTGGATTACAGTAGTAATGACCATGCGGAGTTCTTCTGTTAAATCAAGAGAGGGCGCTATGTACATTTGATGATTGACGAATAGACCGTGCAAGTCTCGCGCGTATTCGAACATTTTTGGGACCACTGTGGTCCCACGTACATTGCTTTAACGCGTTAGAGAAACAAACTCACGCGCTTTAACGGATCCCAATGTTCGAATACGCGCGAGACTTGCACAGTCTATAAAGTATTACCAAAGATCGTATAGCGCCGGGCGCCTACGGCGCTATACGATCTTTGAGTATTACACATAGAAATTGGAGCCTCCCACTGAACGAGATTATTATTTTTCATCACGTGTAATTGTTTGTCCATTATAATAGATTGGTAGACATCCTCCCCCGAAACTTCTTGGAAAACGACAAATAGGGTTCAAATTTAGTAATTGTACTTCATAGGGACCCGAATCGTTACCATATCTTGTTTCCATGAAGCCCAGCAGCCTTGTAGAGGGATGACCCCCCCATCCTCGTTCCCAGGGGTGATCGATCTCGCCGCGCCATTTTTCCCAGGATGCCTTGCTCGATCATAACCCCTGGAATTGGTTCATTAAAATGTGCTAGAATCTAGCACATTTTAATTAGGCCTGGGCCGATCCGTTCTACGCGCGCGCTCAAGTACGGTAACCCGTAAAAGAGGCTCCAAGTCAAAAAGCAACTGGTCCCCTGTCATTCTTCTTTGATTTTCGATATGTCTAACTGTATGCAGTTAAGGGTGACCGTGTAAAAAAATGATTCATTTGAAATGGAATCGCGTCAAAATACTTGCATTTTCACACGCGCGTCTAAGCGCCATGGTGCGCTCGAAAGTTTTTTTAACGAGCGTGCACGCAAAGTAGTCACCCTTGGGAGCCAATCAGCGTTGTTTCTCAGTACATCCCTACCAGGGGTTAGTGACGAGAGGTATCGATACGGCGCGCTGCCCATGGTAGCGAGGCTGCCCCCCCCCCCCCCGGCATTAACTTCGAAAGCACAGCGCGGTAAGGAAGGCGGCGTGTGCGCCCAATGACCACAACTGCGAGATAGCGAAAGTTAAAACATTGTGACGCCCCCATTGTGACGTCATTAAACTTTTCACCAATGAAAATGCATATCACAAAATGACGAACATTATTGTTACATCTCTATGGTTTGTTAAAAGGCAAAAACAAATACGCCTAAAGCATTTTAATCTTTCAAATATAAAGCTGAGTGTGTCAAAACTTCTGTGAGGCCAGGGGTAATAAGTAGTTAACCATCAAAGACCAGACGTGGGGTATGGACGTAGGCTACCTCAAACAAAAACCCACGCTGGTGAAGAAAACTTCAAATAATTACATTTGAGGCCTACCTATTTGCATTTTTTCCCCGTGGCGGAATGGAGGTTGTCAAATCCAAGCACCGGGGCACTAATTTTACCCTGGGTGATGACAAAACACCGTTGGTTTCATCTTACTACAAAGATTACATCGAGTCTAAAAAGTGGACAACAAGGGGCGCTGACTATGTCAAACCTGCCATTGCAAAACCACCTCAGTGCGCTACGGTGAGGTTTACACAGAGTTCACGGACCGATTTTTGCCGAAAGACATTTTGTAAAATATTCTTTTCTCTGAACGAATCTTGACAGATTATGCCGTTTTAAAACGAAAATCATACACAAACTTTCGTACATGCCATGGACAATGCACATAACACATGTAGGCCTATGACCTATTATGCAAATTGTTTGTACTGGTCTCAGGACGTGATAACTTAAAGAAATCAATACACCACATTTCCTAAATGGTCAAATGCACCATACTAAATTTACCTTCCATTAAAAAAAAAGAAAAAAAGATATCAACTTTTTCTTTAAAAATACGACTTCTTTCTGCCAGATTTTGTTATCTAAAGAGCAATTCCCAACCGCATCTGTAGCTACCACCACGAACCGCAGGGACTACCACCAAGGCCGTGGGGCGTCAACCACCGCCAAGGTGTACAGGGAAAGACTCCTGGATCTACAGACTATCAAGAATCTTCACCTGCAGAACTCCGTGGTGTTCGGTCCACCGGGAGGAGTGAGCGGGTCCAAGGGTGGGGAGCTCGCCGATAGATTCCTCTCTCTTGCCCACGAGCACTACAGAGACCCAACAGTCACAGCCAGACTCATCATGAAGTCGGGCCAATTGTAACCAACTTGGTCTTGATTTAATTAGCCTAAATACCTTGTAATTATCAATATAAAGTCATGATCTTAAGCAAGTTCAAATTATAACAAAGCAAAGATTTATAACATGTGATAAATCTAAAAAAGAAGACCCCCCCCCCCCCATAATTCACTGAAGTAAGTAAACAAATACATGTAGACAACTCGATTTCCGACAATGATGAGTAACTACACGAAATTAATGCCGGAGACGTTAATAAAAATCATCCCAACCCATAATATTACATTGTGCATGGCTGGATGCACGGTCCATTTGTATAACGTAACATCACTCTCAGTTGGAAAAGGAACGAGTTATTTATGATGAAGTTGTGCTCTATTTTGAACGGTTACATACAACACAAATCCCCAAGAGTTAAACAGCTAAAAACGGTTAGTATTTCCTGTTTGTTTTGTCCTGAACCAATGCAAGAATTTCGAACATTCTTCCAGCGTCCTGCCGGGACTTTATTATGGCAGGATGGACGTCAAAATACAGGATTGGTAATCACAACAAAACAACTGATTAGTTTATTAATCTGAAAGCTCACTTCAAGGCCAATTCTCCAGCTATTGTCCGTCTAGAATAACCGTCTTACCCGCCAAAAACATAAGCATGTGAAACCACGCCACATAATCAAACCTGATCATTTTAATTGCCGCCAACAAAAAAATCAGCAGGTATCTGAGCTTACAGAACACAAAATCACTTATCGTTGTTTGCACTTAAACCTCATAACCTGATTTAATTAAATTTGTACAGGTCAATTATTTAATGAAAACAATTTATTCTTCAAAACAAAACTAATGACATATTATCCCAGTAATAAATAAGGCTACATTGAAAGGAACGGAAGGATGAAAATATATTATTATTATTAAAATAAATTCGATGTATTCGGAGTCAGTTTTTCATGACTCACCCTGAACAGTATTTAATTTTGAATCTAATTTCTTCGGGAAATTATGATGGCTGTATTATGCTTAAACTGAAAACAAAAGTGCGGGCAGTACAACATTTCTCAGCCAATAAAGGCAAATCAAAACAGAACAAAACAAAATTGTGTAATCGAACCTGTTTTCTTAACACGTGAAGTTCGATTGCTGTTTGTATCATTAAGAAAAGAAAACAATGCATCAAACCAACGGGAGACTTTTGAGCACGGTACAACTATTACTTCCCGAAGTGCGCGAGTTTGAAAATCCTACTATCACGCTGCCACAATAGCATCCCACACAACATCCACATTTCAGGAAGATTTTAAAAGCTTGAAATTGATGTACATCTTCCAAAATAAACAACCGCGAAAGGAGTCAAAACTCAACAGAGGTCTTGAAAATATGCACTACTTTGTAATTGTTTGGAGCTCCGGAACAAAACCTAAAATTCTGCAAAACCAAGCAATTTCTTCACTTACTTTAACTAAACTAAAAAGGAAAATAATTTCAGTGTAGAATGCCCATCATAAAACTTTTAAAAGCAATAGAAATGCATTTAAGGCCCCAAAATAAAATGTGGAAGATCTCATAATTAGGTCTATGTAACTGTTTTGCATAAATTACATATCCCATCAAAAATTTCCATTAAAATCTTGGCAATTACTGACTTCAAAAACAACACCTTTTCAAAATCCTCTCATTCATTGGAATGTCAACATAAATGAAAAAATAAAATAAAATAAAAATAATAGTAATTTATAATTAATTACTTTTAAATGTTAATTTGTGATAAATATACATTACTTTAATCCCCTCAAATTTTGTAGATGCTCTAGATGTTATAATTTCCAAATTCAGCACATATTTACAATGTACATGATTCATTGCCATTAAATGTATACATATTTACACACTTACATTTAATGTAAAAATAAAAAATTGTTTTAATGAGTTTAGTTTGTAAATGTTTACTACACATTCAACAGCACACTTAGCCCCAATAACAGGACAACTAGGAAACAAGAAGAAATGTTCAGTTTTACATGTGGGAGGAAAAACCCCAATGGGGGAAAACCCACTCAATCAGGTAGGGACTGAAAACCCAATCCACATGTACGGCTCTGGTCTACTGAGGTGGGATTCAAACCGGGGTCCACAGAAATGAAAGTCAGGGAAAGAAACCACTGAGTCAACCTGATCCCCTGCTTAGCGTACAGTAAATTCAAATAAAAGAAACCACTGAGCCAACCTGATCCTGCTTAGCGTACAGTAAATTCGAATAAAAGAAACCACTGAGCCAACCTGATCCCCTGCTTAGCGTACAGTAAATTCAAATAAAAGAAACCACTGAGCCAACCTGATCCTGCTTAGCGTACAGTAAATTCAAATAAAAGAAACCACTGAGCCAACCTGATCCTGCTTAGCGTACAGTAAATTCAAATAAAAGAAACCACTGAGCCAACCTGATCCTGCTTAGCGTACAGTAAATTCAAATAAGAGAAACCACTAAGTCAACCTGATCCCCTGTTTAGCGTACAGTAAATTCAAATAAAAGAAAAAAAGCCAATAGACCTTATGCACATGACGTCATTTCAGTACGGCGCCCTCGCCCAGAGGTCAAAATGAGGTTGTTCATTGGCCAATCCTATGCGCCGCGCGTACAAATCTGTGGGTTTCGATTGTTTCGTCACCGTTTTACCTCTAAGATGGCGGCTGGATGACGTCAATGCATAAGGTCCATTAAAGGAAATGTTACACACGCTAGTTAAAATATAACGCCCTGTTTGCATTGAAGACTATTCTTAATTAAACAAAGATTAAAGATATTTACAACCTTTGATTAAAATAGAAAGTAGATGATTTGGTTGTGCACATAAATCAAATTGAAGACATAACAGAAGACGCTGTATGAGACATGGTTGTACACACACACACTACACACACCTGTATTCTGACCTCTGACACATGCTATGGAATGGCATTTTCCATTGGATTTGATTTAGTTTGATTTAGTCCGATTTAGTTTGATTGGTATACTGTGAGCTTTTTCTGCATGCTACTGTAGCCAGGTGTGATAACAGTGAGGGCAGTGTTATTAAGGCATAGGTGACTTGTGACTGCAACTTCTCTTGCTTTCACTTGACTATTGTTTTTTCAAACCATGAAATGGGACACTTATACCTGAAATTCCCATATGCTGGGTTTGCTAAACGAAGAACACAGAATACTTCTTGAGAAAGCCCAGGGGTGATCTTCGTAACTGCAGAGCTTCTGATCCAAGCAACAGCAACACTTAGGTTTCCTAAGATGATAAAGTTGCAATGAAGAACTGTTTGATCTTTCCATTTATTGGGAAATCTTCCTAGTCCATCTCATCTTTCTTGTAAAACTCGATCTTCTCCTCCATGATCTGAACAGTCTTAGGGTCCTCAACAACCACAATGTCTGCCTTTGTCGACCTGGTGTCTCCATCCTCCACATCTCGAATAGACTCAGGGAGAGGCTTGTCCAGGGTCTCTGGCATCCATAGATCTAAGATTCCGCTGATGAATGCTGTACCTCCAAAGAGGAGATAAGCTGTTGTATCCCCCTGGAGTCAAATAATAAATGACTTACAAATGATGACTCTCTTGAGAGACAAGAACATCTTTTGTGGAATAGGATAATTCTGTACACACGTATGCAGGAGAGGAAGCCTCTTTTAAATGTCAGAAGTGCATCAACAACATTCTATTGCAAGAATCAAACCAGTACAAGCCAACCTCAAAGTACAAGCTATGAATAATAGTTTTTGCAAAACTTCAACTTGGGAAAAGACATTTTTATCGTTTGGAGTATGAAGACATAACAACATGGAAAGGTTCAAGGGATGGATTGTCTTTACACAGAGCTTGGAATCATCATTTGGATTTCTTCATTTTAAAAGAAAAGACAAAGAGTTAAAAAAAAGCATTTTGATAAATCTTGCACAAAAAGATGCAATATTTTTGCATTTAGAGGGTGGCTTTTTTCATTGCATAAACCCTTCCACCCCACCCCCACCCCCACCCACTGGACAACAGGAAAACACAATCATCATGAATGTTAACAAAATTTTAAGTATTAAACAAATGATGACATTTTCGCTTACGGTAAGCAGCTCCATGAGATTGTACCTTGGTATATTTCTCTATGAGGTGATATCCCAAACATGATGGGGACTCATGATGTAGTTGCTTAAGGTCAACACTGTTGAACTTCTCTGACTTACAATGTCCAATTTGCAGCATCAATCAGAACAATGTATTCACATGTACAGTGGAAACAATTCAACAATTTATTGCATTAGGTTTTTCTCAGACCTTGTCCTTCTTACCAGTGGTATAATAGAGGGTGCTACAACTCCGCCCAGTCGAGCTGCCACAGAACAGATGCCCATACCGCTATTCCTGAAAAAATACAAGCACATTTTAAGATTAATTGCAAGCAAACGTTTGCCCTTATAAGAGCACAAACATATTTCATAAACAAACAGGAAGATTTAGTGCCAGGCAGGAGCAATCACATTGCATTGTTGCACCACTTATCTAATATTAAGAACACCATTACCTAATGGTAAACTGCCCAAGCTTACACAATGATCTGTAATACATTGATTTCATACCTGAGTACTGTTGGTAGAAGCTCTGATGTGTAGATATAAACAATATTAAAGGCTGCTGCCACTCCCATCTTACCAAAGAATGCAAGACCGGTACGTAGCGTTTCTGTCTCCACATCTGAGTCACAGATATCAATTTAATACATAATTATAATTTGCATCTCGGATCAAGATGAAAACTTTGGTTAAACCATTTCATTTCATTTAATTTATTCTGGTTGTGAAGCCAAGGACTCTCAGAAAAAGGAACTTAATCACTTATTCACTAGCCAAGAACGCAGTCAGGTAGGGACTGAAAACCCAATCCACATAGTGCCCATCGTTTGGTTTCTTTCTTTCTGATTTATAGGCAAAATTATCAAAAAAGATAAAATAAAAGTCACCTGTGAAAATTTCAGTTGAAAAAAGTTTTTACTTGTTGGGCAAACAGGAAAAAAACTGTCACTGTTTTTCATCAATAACATCAAATCTATCCACGGTTACCAGGTACCAACTGTACCAACTGGCCAGAATGAGAGCAGCATTCAAACGGACATAGAGCAAATTTTACAATGTAGCCTACAGTTCAGATGAAATAACTTCCCATTGGTGCCGTTGATAGACAGTTGCTATGGTGGACATTTCATGATGGATGTAACATAACAAAATGAAACAGGCACTAGAACACAGCAGTTTGTCTGGATATTTGTTATTTCAATTTCCTTTTATGCTTGAATGATTTTTGAATCATAAAAACAAAAGTAAAAAGTTACCAACCAACATGGTGTCAATCCTTTAAATGAATTTGGAAATGTTAAATGTTGCCTTCATCGTATGATACTTACGTATTGGGACAGTGACAAGAGCTAAGCATGTGATTCCAGCAGTTAGAATTGACCAAATCAGAAGTTTTCGCCTCCCCAGCCTATTGAATAAAACGAACAACAAAACAAAGTATTAGTTTTGGCTTCATCACTTCATGGAACAAATAATTTGTAGAAATGGCCTTTTATGAACCCCCCCCCCCCCAAAAAAAAAAATAAACCCACTTGAATGAGGTTGTTACAAACAATTTCCTCAAAAACAAGAACAAAACAGTATCATGTTTGGTTTGTATACATGATTGCTTGTTTGTATCTGATACACTTCCAGCAGATAACAAGCCTTTTTGGTGGAATTATTTCTCAGAATAGTTGGTACTGAAGTTTGACTCCTACAGTTAAGTCGCGGTAATTTTATTTGTCCTGTAATGACTCACACTAAAAAGACAGAAATCATGTGACAGCCTCCATGACTCATTTCATTCAGACTGAACTGCAAGAAAATACAGTCTGATCCCTGGTACTTTATTAGTGAGCAAGAAAGCTCTATTTTGTGGTGTTTATCTGGGAGGGATTATATCCTAGAGCTCTATGCTATGTGAGTATTGTTTTGTTTTAAAATCGTATTGTTATCAGAGAAATATTTTCATTTTTAGGGCTGATTGAATCATTGTAAACTTGTGATTGGCCAGCCTCGTGTAGTGTTGACCTTTCGCCCTTAATAATAAGTGACTGTGCACTGTGCATTGTGCATTGTGTATTGGACTTTGGAGGATTAAAATAAGTACAGGAGATTATTTCATAATTTTTGACGTCATATGGATTTTGCTTTTGGAGTATTTTGGTGAATGCTCGTCCTTTTTAAATAAAGGACCATCCTCCTTCCCGTGTCTCTACATTAGGAATAGAACAACTGTGTATACAGGGACTCAGACAAAGATCACCACACAATTTCATTTTCACAATTTCAGAGCCTTGAAATTGGGCCTAGGTGGCATGGGAAAAAAAACCACCACTCTCTGCTGCCCTCCAACAAAAAACAAAACAAAGAGTTCAGCTTCTGATGCTTTTTGAAGCTCTGTTGTTCAGGTCATGGTCATGACACTTATATCCCTAAACAACACTTGTAATCATAACTGATTTGTCTTTCAGATGGGACAAAATGCCATAGAAAAATCAAGACATAAACCACAAGGGAAACTGACTCTGATCCCTGGCTGTACAGCAGTTTCAAGTTGAATGGCTTCTGACTGGCACCTGAACAAAGATATTGACAGAATAAAGAGACTGCCAACCTTATGGCTTAGATGGCTCAGTTGATAGAGTGCCAGCACGTTAATCCAGGACATGAGGTTAAAATCCCCCAAATTATTGCACTTATAGTTCAGAAAGGGAACTCATCCTGCTGTTACTGGCTGGTATGACAGCAATATGCTTTACCTCACCTTGTATCCCTTACAAGGTGTTACAAACACAATGGATGTAATAATCGCATCATGGATAAAGAATAGTATTTTGTTTTACCCTGCATCTTGGTGTGATTTCCCCCCACACCCCGAGTCTGTACAAACAAATCCACAGACATACTACTTTGGTGGGATTTGAAACCAACCCCCGTCATCTTACCACTCCATTGGTTGCTTCATTTCAATACAATGAACGATATGACATTCACTTGGCAAATCAGTGCTGGGACTGCAACTTATAAATGTCTTAAATTGTAAGTGTACATTTATTAAGAAACAGGTGCCTGCATTGAGTACATGTGTCTACCAGTATTTAAGCCTCTTACCTATTAAGTAGATAGAAACACACTAAATATGCCGGTATTTCTGCAACCCCGGATAAGGCAAAGCTGGTGTACATATTACTTCCTTGATTGCTGGCATTCATGGTTAACCCATAATAAACCATACTGCAAGTAAACCTACAGGATTGAAAACAAGATGGAAAAAAAATCAAGATTAAACAAATTAGAGCAGATCTCAGCATGTTGTCAAATGTTCACAATTCTATACGAAGATGGTCCCCATTTACATTTTCCAAGACAGAACCCAATTTCAAAATCTAGTGTTAAAGTCAACCCTGATTGTAGGGTGGTCTAGTGTTAAGGTCAACCCTGATTGTAGGCTGAGCTAGTGTTAAGGTCAACCCCTGATTGTAGGGTGGTCTAGTGTTAAGGTCAACCCTGATTGTAGGCTGAGCTAGTGTTAAGGTCAACCCCTGATTGTAGGGTGGTCTAGTGTTAAGGTCAACCCTGATTGTAGGCTGGGCTAGTGTTAAGGTCAATCCTGATTGTAGGCTGGGCTAGTGTTAAGGTCAACCCTGATTGTAGGCTGGTCTAATGTTAAGGTCAACCCTGATTGTAGGCTGGTCCTGTGTTAAGGTCAACCCTGATTGTAGGCTGAGCTAGTGTTAAGGTCAATCCTGATTGTAGGGTGGTCTAGTGTTAAGGTCAACCCTGATTGTAGGCTGGTCCTGTGTTAAGGTCAATCCTGATTGTAGGCTGGGCTAGTGTTAAGGTCAACCCTGATTGTAGGCTGGTCTAGTGTTAAGGTCAACCCTGATTGTAGGCTGGGTTAGTGTTAAGGTCAACCCTGATTGTAGGCTGAGCTAGTGTTAAGGTCAACCCTGATTGTAGGCTGGTCCTGTGTTAAGGTCAAACCTGATTGTAGGGTGGGCTAGTGTTAAGGTCAATCCTGATTGTAGGGTGGTCTAGTGTTAAGGTCAACCCTGATTGTAGGCTGGTCTAGTGTTAAGGTCAACCCTGATTGTAGGGTCGGCTAGTGTTAAGGTCAATCCTGATTGTAGGGTGGTCTAGTGTTAAGGTCAATCCTGATTGTAGGCTGGTCTAGTGTTAAGGTCAACCCTGATTGTAGGGTGGTCTTGTGTTAAGGTCAACCCTGATTGTAGGCTGGTCTAGTGTTAAGGTCAACCCTGATTGTAGGCTGGTCTAGTGTTAAGGTCAACCCTGATTGTAGGCTGGGCTAGTGTAAAGGTCAATCCTGATTGTAGGGTGGTCTAGTGTTAAGGTCAACCCTGATTGTAGGGTGGTCTTGTGTTAAGGTCAACCCTGATTGTAGGCTGGTCTAGTGTTAAGGTCAACCCTGATTGTAGGCTGGTCTAGTGTTAAGGTCAACCCTGATTGTAGGCTGGTCCTGTGTTAAGGTCAATCCTGATTGTAGGCTGAGCTAGTGTTAAGGTCAACCCTGATTGTAGGGTGGTCTAGTGTTAAGGTCAACCCTGATTGTAGGCTGGTCTAGTGTTAAGGTCAACCCTGATTGTAGGCTGGTCCTGTGTTAAGGTCAACCCTGATTGTAGGCTGGTCTAGTGTTAAGGTCAACCCTGATTGTAGGCTGGTCCTGTGTTAAGGTCAACCCTGATTGTAGGCTGAGCTAGTGTTAAGGTCAACCCTGATTGTAGGGTGGTCTTGTGTTAAGGTCAACCCTGATTGTAGGCTGGTCTAGTGTTAAGGTCAACCCTGATTGTAGGCTGGGCTAGTGTTAAGGTCAATCCTGATTGTAGGGTGGTCTAGTGTTAAGGTCAACCCTGATTGTAGGCTGGGCTAGTGTTAAGGTCAATCCTGATTGTAGGCTGGGCTAGTGTTAAGGTCAACCCTGATTGTAGGCTGGGCTAGTGTTAAGGTCAATCCTGATTGTAGGGTGGTCTAGTGTTAAGGTCAACCCTGATTGTAGGCTGGTCTAGTGTTAAGGTCAACCCTGATTGTAGGCTGGTCTAGTGTTAAGGTCAACCCTGATTGTAGGCTGGGCTAGTGTTAAGGTCAACCCTGATTGTAGGCTGGTCTAGTGTTAAGGTCAACCCTGATTGTAGGCTGGTCTAGTGTTAAGGTCAATCCTGATTGTAGGGTGGTCTAGTGTTAAGGTCAACCCTGATTGTAGGGTGGTCTAGTGTTAAGGTCAACCCTGATTGTAGGCTGGTCCTGTGTTAAGGTCAAACCTGATTGTAGGCTGGTCTAGTGTTAAGGTCAACCCTGATTGTAGGCTGGTCTAGTGTTAAGGTCAACCCTGATTGTAGGCTGGTCTAGTGTTAAGGTCAACCCTGATTGTAGGCTGGTCTAGTGTTAAGGTCAACCCTGATTGTAGGCTGGGTTAGTGTTAAGGTCAACCCTGATTGTAGGCTGGTCTAGTGTTAAGGTCAACCCTGATTGTAGGCTGGTCCTGTGTTAAGGTCAAACCTGATTGTAGGCTGGTCTAGTGTTAAGGTCAACCCTGATTGTAGGGTGGTCTTGTGTTAAGGTCAACCCTGATTGTAGGCTGGTCTAGTGTTAAGGTCAACCCTGATTGTAGGCTGGGCTAGTGTTAAGGTCAATCCTGATTGTAGGGTGGTCTAGTGTTAAGGTCAACCCTGATTGTAGGCTGGTCTAGTGTTAAGGTCAACCCTGATTGTAGGCTGAGCTAGTGTTAAGGTCAACCCTGATTGTAGGCTGGTCCTGTGTTAAGGTCAACCCTGATTGTAGGCTGGGCTAGTGTTAAGGTCAATCCTGATTGTAGGGTGGTCTAGTGTTAAGGTCAACCCCTGATTGTAGGGTGGTCTAGTGTTAAGGTCAACCCCTGATTGTAGGCTGAGCTAGTGTTAAGGTCAACCCCTGATTGTAGGCTGGTCCTGTGTTAAGGTCAAACCTGATTGTAGGGTGGTCTAGTGTAAAGGTCAAACCCTGACTGATTACTTTAGGAAGCAGCGTCTTGTTGCTATTAGTTTCTTACCAATTAAAGATCATGACTAACATTCGGAAGCGTAAACGTGGAGTTCTAAAACAGTCCATCAGACTGTACTGCTTGTTGCTTGTAGTGACACTTGGTGATACCCTAAGCTGGACCTGGGACAAAAAAAGTATGTTAGTGGGAAGATGTTAATGTTTGTGAAGCCATATGTTTTTCCTTTGCATTTATCAATCATTAGCAACCTGTGCATGCAGCTGATGCTACATACTCCAAGAGGTTGAGAATGTTTCAGTAATGCTTGAAGGGACATGTTGCCTTGGATTTAGCGATTTTGGGCTGTAAAAAGCATTTGTTATGAAAGGATTTAAATTAATATGGTTGGAAAGATGTTTCAAAAGTGGAATATCATGATCCACACAAAATGCCTTGAAATTGCAACAGTACCAGTTACAGTTACATTATATTTGCCCTACTTATGAATTTTTGGTTGATGTAACACATTTAATGTCAGAACTACATTGTACATAATGCAAAGAAATAAAGCAAATTGCTTTGCTTTGTACCATTGCTTTGGTGATTTTCTTGCCATTGTAGTGCCCGATGTAATACAGTATATCCTCTGCTTCAGATATTCTTCCCTGTGAAGCTAACCACCGTGGGGACTCTGGTACAAGCCTGGAGGACGTCAAAAACATTTATCAATATATATGTGTGGTAAGTTTAAACATCTAGGTTAATTTACAAACAAATGTACAGCTAATAGGGTATGTTTGCAGTAATGTACAGCTAGTCTCAGAACAGAGAGGTAACGATAACAATAACAATAATAATAGGCCCTACAGATGTTTACAAAACAAATATTCATAAAGATTTCAAAATACTCAGGAGTCCTGAAAAGACCAAAATAGTTTTAATTGATAAACATAGTTGCAAGTATAGCTGAGAGATAGCGAATTCCAGCATCTGGGTTCAGCTACAGAGAAAACTTTATCACCTGTGTGTTTAAATATGTGCGATTTATTTTCAAGCTTTGCTCTAGAGTGGAGGACAATTTAGTTTGACTTGTTGAGATCTAGTGAGATCTCTTGGTTTTTGGGGCATGTTGCTTCAAAGTGTTATGTAGCTACAGCCTGTCATTGTTACCAGTGAGTGCATGTGTGACGCAATGTCTTAGGCCCTTTTTTGAAACCATGGCTTGTGCTCAGGCTTTGTCAGTTATTGAACAAATATGCTCTTTCCTTACAGGGCTTCAGTCAGATGACGAAACCAGGCCCAAACCATGGTTGCAACAAAAGTCTCAACATCTACAGAATTATCACTTTCAGTACATACCAGTTTATAGAGAGGAAGCAAGTTAAAGGAGCTGTTGTGACAAATAGTAGGACTCGCCAACTTCGGACAAAGTAAGCCACTAAGGCAAAGAGCTGAATAGTGATTTAAAAACACAATCATTTATAAGTATGCAGTATAACTCCATAAGACAGTTCTTTGATAAATGTATGTGCTACATCCCAAGTTACAAACCACATGTTCTTATGTGGAATAAACCAAAACAATAAGAAACAACATCCAGTAACATCAGTAAGAACAATAATATTCATAGATGTTAATTTTGCATCGGGGATAAAGAATATTAATTTTGGTTTTACCCTACACCGATGTGTGTTAGCACTGTATACTCAGTACTTTCACGAGATCTGTGAAAAAATAGGATTGTGAAAAAATAGAATATAGGATTCGAACTGCCTCTAGCTACCGGGCAAATTCGGTGGTCTAGCTGGTAAGACACTGCTCTAGAATTGCAAAGGTCATGGGTTCGAATCCCACCCAAGTAATATGCCTGTGATTTTTCTCACAGATCTCGGGAAAGTACTGAGTATACAGTGCTAACACACATCGGTGTAGGGTAAAACCAAAATTAATAATAAAATTCATATTATATAAACCATTTGATTGGTGGAGCACGTGTCACGTGTCAACCTTTATTTTGCCATGTATTGACTGCCGCAACATTGGACCATCGTATCCCTCATTTATGGAAATAAATATAGGACAGGTATATTGATTTTCAATGCTTAATTCTCAACATTGTTCCCAAAACAACTGTTTGTCCAAACAAGACAAGTGTCATGGCGGATAAGGTTGGTGTTTACAAAAAGTCGTCCACGTTAATTACAATTGCCTATTTAATTATAGCTTTCAGAGTGAGGGGTAGATTAGTTTTCCACGTTTATTTTGTGTTGTTAAAAAATGGCAAGGATCTATGTGCAAGTTATGAAACAAAATATGTTAAATGCATTTTGCCTGTGCATTTTCACAGAATAGACTCACTCGGTGAAATCTGGCTTTTCGATTTCACTTGGCTTTGCATCATGAAATGGAGGACTTCACCTCATGATTATGTTCTCCAACAATGCACATAGATGCATTCAATATCTGTATAATATTTTGTATTTAAAGTGAAGTCCATCTTCCTCGATGCAATCATTAGAGCTAATAAAGTCCATCTTCATTAAAATAACTTTGAATGGATAATGACAGATCAAAATATCCAAAAACACAATTCAGTTGGATAATAATTAAATTATTGATGTTAAGCCAACTTCCACTATTAAAGGCAGGGTGTACTCTTGGTAACTACTCCACAATTTAACTACCATAAAAACGTACTTGCTAAAGAGTACTGGAGAGCTGTTGATATAATAAACTACCGTTAGAAACGGCCCCCTTTGAAGTAATGTAGCTTTAGAGAAAGAGCTAATTTTTCACCTCTGAAATTTGAATCTGAGAAAGGCTTCAGGCATGAAGCCTTTCTCAGGCATCTGAAAGCACACAATTCTATGCAACATTGGTGGTTTTTCTTTCATAATTTTCTTGCAACTTTGATGACTGATTGAGCCCAAATTTTTTATATGTGTTTTTTTTATGCATATGTTGGGATACACCAAGTGAGGATACTGGTCTTTGACAAATACCAAAAGTATACCCTGCCTTTAATAGGCAACCTTTGCAGAAATTGTTTCTATATTACATACAATCTCAAGTTTCATACAAATAGTGATGTTGGACATGGACTACATCTGATCTAAACTATTCAAATATTGTGACGTCAAAGAAAAAAAAAAGAAACAAAAATACAAAACAAAAAAGACCCATGTCCATAGATGTTAGGCTTGTAAAAGATGAGCACTGAACATTTTTATCACAATGTACCCATATGTGACAACCATTCTGCAGTGCCATAATTGTTGGTTCTTAATGGTTAATTAAATGCTTACAATTATTCCAATGCAGAAGAGACCTTGGATAAATGTACCGGCTGGCCCTCTGTGTGCATTTCCAAGGTTCTCTGTGGCAAGCACAAATGTAGTAAGAATGACTCCCCCTGTAGCAAGGCCAAACAGAAACCTGAAGCAAAGTAAAAGAAATACCAACTCCATCATTCATAATACTAATTACGGGCGTTTTTAGTGCATTTTGAAAGCAAACTTCTTGATAAAAGGCTAAACTCACCTAGCAATTGTGAACTGCATGTAAGTTTGGGTTAGAGCACTCAGCATGCCAAACATAGACATCAAAATCAGTCCTACCAGTGAAATCTTTCTGCGCCCGTATTTGTCAGCCATCATACCAAATATCATCACTCCAATCAGAACGCCAAACATAAAGACAGACTGGACAAGTCCAACTTTGTACTTGTTGCTGCAAACCAGATCCCACTGTTCCAATAGAAAAGTAAAAGTCAATGACTGAAAGACTCCATATTTGAAATAATGAGATTGAGGTTAAATTGTGTAAAATTGTAAAAAGATCTGGGCCCAATTTCTTAGAGCTGCTTAAGCAAAAAATAATGCTTAACAATTTTATGCTAAAGACAAATGAGCAGGATACCAGTCACAAATTGAACTGTGACATGAGAGTTTGGCTGGTAACCTTTTTCTGGTCAGCAACATTTTATCGTGCTTAGCAAATTTTTGTGCTTAAGCAGCTGTATGAAAATGGGCCCTAATAGTTAAACCAATCCCACATTAGCAGCTACCTAGCAATGGTACTCACACATAGCAACTACCTAGCAATGATACCTGCACATGCACCTCTGCCATTTTGACCGTCAAGCCAGTCAGTTGGTCATTTACCCATAACCAATGCATTATGAAGCCATCCTTACACCACAGCACCAGCTCAAGTTGTTTACATTTTCTAGGATTTTAAAATTCTGTTGACATTTGGGTGTACAGCTGCACAGTTGGATAGTCATAAAATTACATGCACACTCATTGGTAATGGTCACACATTGAATGCTCTTGCTACTTCCAGTTCCAACACAGGCCTTCCTTTGTGTCTGCTCCAACCGAAATTCACTGATTTCTCTATAAAAGCAATTCTAGGGGGATATGTTTTAATGATATCTTGAGTTTTATGACCCCATAACCCCTCACCTCTGTCACAATAGATGTGAACTCATGAGAGTAAGCAAACTCCTTGCAGGGTCTTGCACCTGGACTGCATGGATGGTCTTTGGCAATAGGGTTGTCTTTACATGAGATATATGAAGGTTCCTTTCCAACAAATGCAAGGGCGAGCATGTGGGTTGCCATAATGGTGTTCAGTGACGATATGAAGAGAAAATTTGATTTCTGCAACCGGCCAAACTCCCCAACAGTTTTCAGGACATGGTCGAATTCCATCTTTGCTTTCTTCTTCACTTCTGGCTATCCTATATTCACATAAAATGATAATATATTGTTTGGTTTTTGGATGAGTAAATGTCCGGGTATTAACATACAATTTAAGTCTTAACAAAAAATGTGGCAGTTGTGTAACTGAGTATGCAGCTATTTTAGATACCCAGATACCAGGGCAGCTCCACAACCAAAGTGATGGCATTCCTGATCCTACTACCTTAATTTGAAACATGGCGCTTGAGTTTGAACGTAAAGCGTAAACTTATAAAGGTTTTAAAAATCAGTGAATAAAAGGGCAAACTTTTCCCATTTTAGACCTTTGTCCTTTTGTTGTACAAATGAGGATTATGAGAGATCGATGGTACCTAAGTACCACTATTGTTTTTTCATTGTATTCAGAAAAAACCCAAGCAGTGCCTCACTGCAAGGTCAATGAAGACCTTATAATATAGACTACTATCATTGGCTGAGATTTGAGCGCGACGCGAGCACGTTTTTATTGTTTATTCTATTGCTTGACCCCAGCACATCTATGGTCTACCGTCTAGTGCACTGAATTAAAATTCTGGTTGGCTGGGTCGTTTTGCCATGTATGCGGTTTGAATCTCAGTCCCGGCGCTTGCGTCCTTGAGCAAGCCATAATTGGTCACTCATTGACCTTAGTTTCTACTAATACTATCTGGGGTGTCGTGGCTGAGCGGATAAGAGCATCGGACTCAAGTTCTGGTGGTTAAGTTATCGGTATGTGGGTTCGAATCCCGGTCGTGGCACTTGTGTCCTTGAGCAAGACACTTAACCATAATTGCTTCTCTCCACCCAGGGGTAAAATGGGTACCTGTGAGGGCAGAGATGGTTTATGTGAATGATTAGCTTGGAGCGCGGTAAACTCGCAGCACCGGCTGTATACTCCCCAGGGAGCTGAGATGGTTTAAGGAATGAAATAATATGGCCCAGTGACCAGGGGTAATAATGTCAGAAGCGCTTTGATACGCCCCTCGGGCTGTGATAAAGCGCTATATAAGAATCGATTATTAATACTATCATATCCTCACATAATTTGTTGTTATTAAAGCTATGGCATGGACGCTGCCTAGCCCAGGTTGGACTCCTCCATTGCATACAACAACATACACTGACGTCCTACCAGGGCTAGGACTCTGCCCATTAATGTTATTGTTATTAATTGTAGGGTAGGGGTACTATACTAGTCAATGGTATTTAGAACCGGAATTGCCGTATCCGGCCACCAGCACCGATTTTTCACTCATTGTTCCCAAAAGCAATATCTCATTTGATTAAATAAGATACTATATTTTAATTCATAATGAATGAACAAGTGGTACTGGTAGCCGGATGCGGAAATTCCCACCAAACATGCCAAAAGTTTAAAACTAAACTAGGTTAATAAAAGAACTCTTTATCAAAAAAGGCTTTTGCGTGAATATGGATGGGCGTTGTATTTATTTTTACCCTACATTTTTCTACTCTAGTCTAGTCTAGTCCTAGCCCCACTTGTGTGGCCAAGGAACCTGAATCCTTGATTCAGGGTTCAGGTTCCTTGGCCACACAAGTGGGCCTGTCTGCCTGTGGGGTTAGTTTATCCATGAATACAGAATAAGATTAAAGAACAATCGAATCTACACAAATTACTCTACATCCACGATGGTCACGGCTTTTTACCTCAAACTTGTCCAGCTCTAGGTCAAGATCCAATGCCCATCACACCGTCCATATGGTTTATATGTAACTTGTAACTGTCTGTAGAGTGTAGTGTATACTGTAACTGTAAGTAAGGATGTGTGTAGGTGGTAGAGATAATGTTCAGTGAATCATTTCTGTGTCATTCATTCAACAACGTGTGTACGTGTTAAAGTCTGGCTCTCATGGCTCTCTCTTATGATAACTCACATGAGAAGTCTCGGTGTGTGGTATTTGGTCTATTTTCACCAATGGGTGGCGGTATTTCAAAACATTACAATCGCTGAACTCTCGATCAGTGTTCTCGTTTTAGAGCATTATGAGGTAGTGCCATTGAGCTCTATTATATAATTGAGATCAATAGGTAGTTCATACTGATCAGAAAGTTACTCACTGATTCACTTTTAAATTGTAGCAATTTCATATCATTTTGTTGGAATACTCATCAACACACTGTAACACACTAATAGTCACTTTAATGCATACCAGTTCCAAACTCGTCTTCCTAAAATATAGGTGCCGGGTTGTGGCTACAGCTAGGGCCTTTAGAAAAAAAAGTGAACAACAGGCAACTATGTCTGGAGGATCTAGAGATCAAACCATTCAACAGCAATAAACAAAAACCGTGACAAATAAAAACAAAGAATTTCAGTGTACAAAAACAAGCAGTTTTTTTTTTTTTTTTTTTTTTTTTTTTTGGGGGGGGTGTGTTTCTCTGGATTTGTTTTTATTGAGTGCTTGTTTTTTTTCTTTTGTGGAGTTTAATGCTAAGATAATATTATAATAATTATGAGTGAACCAGTCTAATCTGTATCATGGAGCTATACATAACTATTTAGATGACCAATGAGAGGGCAAGACGGTCAGGGTGGAGGGGTTACATCCATGTTCTGCGTCGTGCACGTCGTCAGAACTGAAAAGGGGTGATGGTAGGCACTGAAGAAAAAGATTGTTCTCAAAGAACAAACAATAAGTAAATAGAAATAAACTTGAATTTTGAAATAAGAGCTATTAATGACACCCTCTCCAATCCTCAATCAGAGTTGACGTTCAACTAATGTTTTTCCATCGTCAGATTACGTTTCAATGAAACCAATAGAAAACGTTTATTAAAAATAAGAAATTGTTAACGCTCTCTTCTGTCCTAACTTTGGAATTCCAAATTTGTGTTTGAGGGTTCTGAAATGTTTCATAGACTTGATTATTTCGGACTTTGGAGATTGGGGGGGGGGGGCTACATCAACTACGATCAGCAGTTTACTGAAACCAGAAGTAGCCTCCTTCTGAAACATAATTTCCGGTTCCCCCTTGTACTTTACAGCAACCATAGTATTATTTATTCATTGTTGCTTATTCATTCAAATCCATTGGTGGAATTATAGTAATTCATTTTATGAGGCACGATAGGCCTCAAGGTACCCCGGTTATCTTGCCAACTGAAGCGGCTCCGGGGATGCACTTTCACAATCACTGACAAACCAATCATTGAAAACCAAACAAAGTTAAATTCGCGTGGGTTTGAATTCAAACCAAACTGCCATACGGACAATTATTGGATATTCACATTGTACCGCCCTTTTTCCTGTGCAAACAAATACCAACCGTGGACCTAGGAGTAGTAGCAAGGCTAATCACTATTGATTATACATGGTATTGTGGTAACAAATCCACAGCGTTTACTTCGAGCTCCAACGTTTCCAATTATTCCACTCCCTTTTGAATGGTGTGTGTGAGGGGCGGGACTCAGTTACCCTCATGCTAAACTTGCACTTGCCCCAAGTATTCTGACTAATATTCTTTGATGAAACAACTTCACGTTCTATTGCGATAATCAATAAACAAACCTGCAATGCACGGGGATTTTTGTACTTCTACTTTTCTACTTCAAAATTTGCACCAAGTTTGGTTTGGATGGTTATGTGCTTATACTATTCATCCATGTTGTATATCCCCCACCCCTCAAACATTTGGTCCATGACCAAACTCAACGCCTCCGCACGCCCTCCTCCTTCCCTACCATGCATTATAATTAATTGGTATGACCCATTTTGTGCAGCCGGCCAGCAGAAGATTTCCATGACGTCAATACTCGAGCGGCATGGACCGCACCATTCTTCTATGGATAGGGGAGGTATGAACGGATAGCTGAGGTAAAGGAAAGACCGGAAAGTTCTCAAGGATGCATTTTAATAAATTTTATCATTGGGCTGTACCACTGTTTTTTTCCCCAATGAAGTAAAACACAAACCACACAGCAGTGCATTATGGCTCAGAGGTGTTTACTATAAGGAAACATTTGTTTTAATTCAAAAATTCGACTACGTCCCACTCCCAGCTTGGTGTCTGACGAACAGCTTATATTAAAAGACAACTTTAAATCTTGAATTTTACAATCTGTCAACAAAGTAACAATTTGTGTGGGTAAGTTATTTCATAATTTTGATTTCACATGTGGTATTATATTTTGTTGAAAGATCATGCTACTCTCCGAACAAGCCAGTGTGAAAATAATTAAAACTGGAATAGCTGCTATTTTAATCATGGTTAAGGTATATGCTGTTCTATCTTTAACTTACACATTATTTCGCAAAATTTTAAGAAACAATATTTTATTTAGGGCAACATTAGCACACAACCATGACCCCCATAAAAAAGTCAAGCAATGGTTTTATCACTGGAGGATTGAAAATAGTCATAGCAGTAGTTCTGCTAAAACTCATCCACAAGTTCTTGATTCTTAATATTCATGGGCCTATGCCCTATGGGATTGTGTTTGGTTAAATCTGTATTTAAATCTTTATTTTTATTAAAAAGGAAAGAAAATTGTACCAAAAGGGTTGTTTAAGGCATGACGTGTTGGCGTGAATTCTGCTCTCTGTATTCATTTCAGTTTTTATAATTATATAGTTTACTTCCCAAGCCCTCCCTGCCCCTCCATCTCCACCCCAACGTAAGGCAGGGTTTTCTTCTCCACTGAGTATGGTGATTAAAACTTATAATCTTACTGTCGGAGAATTGTTGATTTTTAATTTTTATTATTAATATTTTTTTTTTGGGGGGGACGCTTACCTTTAATTTTAGTTGTTTCATTGTTTCATCATACCGGTACTGCCCCCCTCTTGCCATAATCGATGTATCACCGTACGGGAAGTATCAAACGACCTTTTATTTTCGCTCCCTACTCTATGAAATAGTATCGCCCACTTGGTCACGTGATTTCCACACGCCTGCTCTTTCGCGGCTTCAAGATGTCGGTAAAGTACGAAAAGGACGGCGAGGTAAGGAATTTTCACGAATTTCTCAAAAAATAAACATTTTGCCCTGTTTTTGGACTCATTTTCATGAAGAGAATGTTATTTTCTTGAAGTACATATATATTTTGTTGAATGTTTGGTTGATTTTAGTGGTGCAATTTATGTTTGCCGGTCGTTGCTTCAGTTCGGGTTCAGATCGATCGGTAAATTGGTTGAATGCATACCGTTTCACTACAATGTACTCTTTAACGTAATTAGTCTGGTACCGGTTGAATTTGGGGCTGAAATTGAAATGGTCGTGACATGGTTCTGTACAGCCAGAGGAAAAATTTTCTCAGCAAGCGTAGACACTTTTTAGTTTTTACCCTCAAAACATTGATGTAAATCTTGTTATTTATTTCATTACAATAATATATTGAGAACCAAGGTCAAGCCAAGAGGGCAGGGCCGGGAAAGGAAACTGGGAGATTCACAAGATCATCTTGATGCAAATAAATGCCATTCCATTTCCAGTACAGTTGCTTGTTTTTTCAAAGGCTGCCTTTTCAAAAGGTTGTTTAAGTTGGTTGCTCAGTTTAGTAACTCACTGGGCAAGTTGAGAAGTGTTTTTTCTTTCATTATTCAATAGCAGATTTTACAACAATAAAGCATGCAGGGCTAGTGTTAAGGATGGGCCTTGCGTTATGGAGGGCTAAATTGAGTTGTTGACTCAAGTTTTCAAGTCAAAGTCAACATATCTTCTTAATCTTAGTTAACTGTTCAACAGCTATCTTTTTTTTTTTTTGGGGGGGGGGTTGTGTTGGCTTGCAGGGAGAAAAAACAAAACTTAACCCTTTTTAAATTCAGGGAAATTGTTACTTGTTGCTAAAATACTGATCCATCATTGTTCTTTTTAAATATTAGGATGTTGCTAAAAAGGTACGCCTACTAATAATTTTGAAGAAGCCTGGGTCTTTTGATCCTTCCGAACACGATCAGTGATTTATTGAAAAAAGTAAATTGTACCCTAGATAAAGAGGAGTCAGTACTTGACCCTTGGCATGATGGACAGTGAACAGTTTCTGTTGACATTCAAAGCTCTATGCATTCAATCAAACCATTAGGCAAATGTTTGCGTGTTAACAACTAAATACTAAGCATATTTAGAGTTGGTAACTTCATTGATAGCTTGGATTGGACCAAGGGATGAACTGCTTGTATAGCAGCTCGGTCAAACTAGAAATGTTTGGATAAGTACAATAAAATTGGCTTTTCAATATCTGTTATTTCATGTCGTGTTAGACACGGAACCCTTTTTTATCAAAAAATTTCACTTTTTACTTGCGCACAGGGCTTGCTCCAATTTCATTCTAGAAAATCTGTATTATAACCTCAAGTTCAAGGCAAGGGGGGCACTGTTACTATCCCAAAATTAGTGAAAATCTCACTATGGACCAGCATTTTCTCTTAGCAGTTGTCTGCTGGCCAAATGTCGTTACACCGGAGGACCAGTCAGAATTCTGTTTTAGTAGTCCGGCGAACTAGTTCAGTGTTGAAAAGCATCCCTGTTTCCTTGAAAGATTGACTAGTGAAAAAGCTGATGGACTAGTAAAATAACTAGCCAACTGGTCCTGCTAGCCAGTCGTTAAAAAAGTTAAGGGCAAACCCTTTGGACCATTGTCACTAATAGACAGTAAAAAGATTTTGAGGTTAGAATGGAGGTTCCCAGCACTATAAATACATTTGTACACCGAGGCCATGGCCTTCATTGCCCTTTTCTCCTGGCCTTGGTGTCCCTTCAAATGTTTCCCATAGACTTGAAGATCTTGAAGATTTTTCAATGTGAAAATGGCCGCCCTTGCCCTCTGGAAGATGAAGTTGTAGAGGCCTTTGAGGTTGAATAACTTAAGGAAAATAAAATTGGGGTTTAAGCTTCTAGCAGCACTGGACCAAATATTTCATGTAAAGTGCAAATGGTTATGTACAGTGACTGTTCAATAAGCAAAACCACATTTGAACATATTCAGGCTGTATGCTGTGAGATGAAATGGTTTCAGAATGGTTTCAGGAATGCCTGATTGCTCAATAACTAGGGATAGGTTATTTCACTTGTATGCAATATATACCAGTGTGTACTGTGCTCATTTTGTAACTGCAAACACCCTTTTTTGTAACAAATGGCAGAAGCAAATGCCAACAAATAAACTGCTTTATAATGTAGTTGATGTATTTCTTACAAAACCAGGGCTTGCCCTTAACAATAGCCCGGCGTACATTGTCTAGTAAAAACGGGCTAGTAAACACCACTTATCAACTTGCCCTGTGGGCTACTAAAACCTGTGCAACCAACTCACTTAAAATGCTTACATTTCTTCCTTTTCAGGTGTGAATAATAACCTTTTAAAAATGTGTTTATACATTTTTGAATGTGTGAATGAAATTGGTCATGATCGCTATCATGTACACTGTATCAGAAAGATGCATAGGCCTACATGTTTAAAATCTGGGCTACTTAAACTTCTTGGGCCAAGTAAAATGCACAGTTTACTAGCCCAGTGCTCATTTTGTAACTGCAAACACCCTTTTTTTTGTAACAAATGGCAGAAGCAAATGCCAACAAATAAACTGCTTTATAATGTAGTTGATGTATTTCTTACAAAACCAGGGCTTGCCCTTAACAATAGCCCGGCGTACATTGTCTAGTAAAAACGGGCTAGTAAACACCACTTATCAACTTGCCCTGTGGGCTACTAAAACCTGTGCAACCAACTCACTTAAAATGCTTACATTTCTTCCTTTTCAGGTGTGAATAATAACCTTTTAAAAATGTGTTTATACATTTTTGAATGTGTGAATGAAATTGGTCATGATCGCTATCATGTACACTGTATCAGAAAGATGCATAGGCCTACATGTTTAAAATCTGGGCTACTAAAACTTCTTGGGCCAAGTAAAATGCACAGTTTACTAGCCCAGTGGGCTACTTTACAAAAAGTTTAAGAGCAAGGCCTGAAAACCTTGACATATTCAGATGTCTAGTAAAATGATATGCACAAATCAACATCTTGCAAGACAGCAAGATTTGTTATGGATTTGTACATGTAGTTGATCTGTATAAATTATCTACCACCACCTCCCCCTAGAAAAAGAATGGTCATAGGAGATTTTATTCTGATCACATTGTGAGAATGAATGCTACTGTGCCACGATTTTATGTTGTGCATGTTTAACCTTTTTAGTTAACCTTTTCTTATCATGTGACATTGCTCCTCTACTCTTAGACAAGGCAACACTAAACTCTACTGAAGTGGCACCACGCTAGGTGTGTTCACATGGTAGAATCCTGTCCATTTTATTCACATACTATCCCATCATCTGTTGTCTCCATTGAATGATATCACACCTCTATCTTATCTAAATATTAACTTGATGAGTGTACGAACCAGGCCATATTGCCTCCGATTGCTTTATCTGTTTACTTAATAAGACAAATTTGATGGGGGCAGCAAGGTGTTCATTGTGGACAAAGTTCACTTTAGTGGGAGTCAATGAGCCACAGCCTTTCATTAGAGTACTGCTGGAAAGCTGTGATAATGCCATTGTAGTTCACTCATGAAATCACAAAGTGTTTTTTTTAAAGCTTCTTGAATTTCTCGACTTCAAGGTCTGAAAGTGAAACTTGCGGGACTCAAATGTATCAGTTTCAATCATTTTTCTTTGTGGAATATTGATACTTTTAAATTCAAAGCCTTCTTTATTACCAGATTCCACTTACAAGTAGTTACTGATGAATATAAAATTGTTGAAAAATGTATATATTCAATACCAACTTATGTAACTGTTAATCTCCATGGAAAAGTTAATGCCGGATCAGGCAGTATCTCAAAAGACTATTCTGGTAAAGTTAAGCTCTTAAGAAATTACTCTGTGGTTTTCAGGCTCAGCTGATTCTTCTTAGACCTCGTGCTCTGATGACACATTTCCTCCATCTTCATCTGTTTGTCAGAGGCAACCAAAAGAAAGAAAAATTGTTTGTCATATATAAAGCTGAATTTGTTGGAAGTTTTACATGTAGTTGATTGTAATTATTTAAAATAAATCTTAAAAGCAATAACAAACAAAAAACATTAAAATGAGAAGTTGGTAAATCAGCTTCTGTCCCATAATTCTTTAATGGTAGTAATTGTTACAGCATTGACATACTTAACCTCTCTAGGACTTCCCTTTAAATTGTAATGCTGAATCAGGGTCTCCCCTTTGAAGAAGGAAACCGATGATTTGGGCTCAATCAGTGGATGACTGTCAGGTCATGCTGAGCTGTATCATAGTCTCAGCTCTTGTGGTTCATGGAAGGTTCAGCGGAGCCATTCTCACAGACACGTGTACAGTACATATACAACTGGGGCTTTTGCCATTTTGTTATTTTAACAATATTCTAAGACTGCTTTTTGTTTTCTGTTAAAATTTGAACTAAGATCATGCCTCAAAGCTGGGTGTTAAGGGAGTTGTGACAAATTGCGTTTAGAAGCCGTTTTGGGACAAAAAATTCATGTGCACACACAGTGTGCCAGACTAGACTGCATATTGGGTTGTGCTACACTTGGACTGAAAATGATGTCCAGCAACCGCATGACCAAAGAAATCCGGTTCATCCATGTTGCAACTCTCTCATATCCCATAAAAAAGACAGAAAAAACTTGCCCTTCTGAAAAATCTGAAAATTTTGATAAAGTAGCTGGAAACGTCTATTAAAGTTACATCGTGTGCATATGTAGATCAGCCCTCGTCTTTGATAAAGTATTCCTACTTTTTTCCAAAGACCAAATATCTTGTGTGCCCTTTTCCAAACAGTGCAAGATGACATTACAGACTATAATTAATGTGTTGTGTAAATTGTACAATCAAAAGTGGAGCCAAACATCTGCACCTTCCCCCTTAATTCAAAGCAGTTTCACTTTATCAAGAAGAATTAATGCATAATTTCTGAGCTGTTTTGGGGATTGAAAAGGGAATGGCAAATGAGAGGGTGTGGGTTAATAAGAAGCATTTGTGTACCTTTTAATAATTATTCAGTGTTACTTGCTGGCCACCCAGAGTATAAACAGATAAAGCTGATTTAAATGGATGCCAAGCTGGCATTTCTCAGGGCTGCTTCTCATTTGGTGCTCAATATGTGGCATGATGTACCCCCCCCCCCTCCCATTGTGTCTTCACTGTGTTCTGAGAGTCTCAGGAATTCTTTAGAGGATTTTAGAAGGGGGCAGGGTTCTTCTGTACCAGAGGAAAAGAGTATGTTATAGTATGGGAACATTTGGGGGAACACTACATTAACAATGAAGAGAGAAGTGGGTGTTGTGGTTTCTGTAGGTAATGTATAATGATCATGCACTATGTAGGTGTATAACAGTTCCTGACTTTTACAATGCACAGCGCACAATGCACTGCCCTAGTTCCTTCCTACAATGAAGCAAGGACTCTGTAGAGCTTTAGATGCAAGAGTTTTTGCTCAATTGTCTAGCCTTTGTGTTTGTGCATAACCCTTGTCCTATCCTTTCATTGTCCCTGGGACTCCAAAGATCACTTGATATCAGGTGGCTGCAAGTTTAGTATTCACAGGCATGTAATGTACATGTATGCCAGGTTAAATCAAGTAGACTTTTAAGGGAGGAGATATGTAATTCCAGAGTGCATTGAAGTAGAAATTAGCTATGCATACAGAGGTATCAATAGACTAGCCCTTTTGAATTAACAGTTTGATTTTAATTCCATTGCAGGGTTTTGATCTGGCATTGCAACTCAATGCAGGTCTAGTTGGAAAGGAGTCAACTAGCTGACTTTGGCTAGACTTTTTCCTCAGCATGTAGATTTGATCGTTTGTTTAGAAATGGTGGACATGCCATGTGTCTCACTCTGTGGCTCGTTGGGACCAGCTACACCTATGTTCAGTTTAATGGTCCTCCAATGTCATTTTTTCCTAGGGGAGAGTACTTGTCCAATGTAGGTTGAATGGTGAACAGTTGTATGAGATTCAAACTTGAGACACTTTCAATTTCACAGATGGTTTATTCTTGGTACATTTCCCCTCAGAGTTTCAGGTAGATGACTCAGGGTCATAACTCTCACAATTTGGAGACATGTTTGTACCCCGACCGACCGAGGCTAGGCTTCCCAACTTTTTGTTCCTGTTACTCATGATGACTTTTGATGAGCTTTTGTTAGCAAAATTATTTTTTTGGTTTTTGTTCGGTTGAGCGGAATCTTTTTATCGGTAAAGTTACTTGATGTAATTTTATGTTGGCCAAGTTTGATTAATTTGTCCATGTGCTCTGATATTTCATGATAAGATGATACATGTTAATTAACTAGCCCAGTGTTAACTTTTCTGTAAAGTCCAATGTCAGCCGATCTTCAAGAATCCAGGGCAGTAATCCTTTGACTTGAGTCACTTCCTCTGTAGATCCTTCCCTTGAATTAAGATTGGGTATCCTCACATTGTGAGGTTGTCCCTCAAGGTATAGGGTGAGGGAGGGTGCCTTAAACATGGCGAAGTACATGTACTATGCCACTGCTAATTTGGTAGAGGTCATAATGTCCCCAATTAGGTGACTTCCCCCAAACTTGCATGGAGGCTCTCCAGTGGCCCCCTATTGGTTTCCAGGGTCATGTGGGGAAGCTGAATTTATCATCTATTGGCTCATGCAGACTGGTAGCCAGGGGAACATGTACAATCCAATCTATGTACTTGCAGAATAGTCAGTAGCATTTGGCTTTGAGATTATTGTACACTGTCGACCTTTATCATGGTGGAACCTATTAGTTTCCTGTTAACATAAAGAATCTTTCCAAGGCTGGACGGAAGATTGTCAGGTCTCTTAGGAAATAATTATGTGAATTTGTATCGGTCTTATGTACAGCCGTTTACAGAAAACAACAAATTATTAAAAGGTCGTTGGGTGCAATATAATGTATCATACATGTACATGTACAGTACACTGCTCATTACATTGAAGAGAAATGTGCAGTGGAGAAGTTTATGTGTTGGACCAAATGAGAACCAAACTGCTCACAAAATGGTTTAAAATATTTATGCAGAGTAAGGTGAGGGTGATGACAAGGAGCATTTTTCATTTCTTTCCCTGCCTCCTTCAATCTCAATGCTTGAATTTCTCTTTGTGTGCAATACACTACTATGCGCCGCCCATAATTGATTGCGCTCGCCTTGCAACCTCCACAGCAGTATGCTGTTTTTAAATTGGTTCCTGGACAAGAAGACAACTGCGGGAGGAGATGTGCATATAACGATGCTATGGGCAAGACTGCTCCATGACCAGTGTATTTTAATAGGGCTGCTCTAAAAATAGACAGCTTGACTATACTGAATTATGAAGTACTGGCTTAATGCATGCCACCATCTTAGGTTTTGTTTGTGTTGTAACTACTTATCTCATTTGGGATTTATTAAAGAGGGTGTGAGAAAGTTACATGTAGGTGTGTACATACATTAGTACTTACAATAATGTATTGAGAAAAATAATGTATTGAGAATACACTGCACGCACTATGACACTGTTCTTAACATTAATACAAACTGCTACACGTATGCACTTTGCAAAAAGTCTAAACCCTCCCAGAAACTGACTCCCTTTTAATGTTTAGGAATATTTTACCTAGTGTTTGTTAAAATAATGTGAAGAAATGCTAAAAATTGTTAGGGTAAGGGGGAATAAATATAATTTGTTGGGATGGGTTGTGTTGTAATTCTGAGGGGTGTAGGCATGAATAATTTTGGGCAGGTAAACCCCCAAAATGTATTAGAACTTTTAAAGGTGTACATGTATTAAATCAACCGTTCAAATTGTGTGTTTCTGTGGTTGAAAGGTGTCCTCATTATCTGAAATACCATGAGTGTTTCGTTAACATGTAGGATCAGGCATAGCACAGTCATACACCTTGCCGTAAATGTATTGAGATTGCTCTGAGCAAAATGTACAATTTTTCACAGGCCGGTGAATGCAATGTAGATGATTAAATGACATTGAGCTCCTCGCGTCTCTGAAATTGTCTTCACATATCAAGTAGTGTGCGCAGGGAGGGTGCCCACAGAATGCACTGTGTTAACACATTCATAATGTACACGTACATTACATTAAACAACTTGTAGTTGGGACAATTACAGAAACAATACCCCCAGGTGGGCAAATAGTGAGTTCCCAGTTGGAATCATTCATTTGGATTCATTGGATGAACTAACGCCAACTGTAAGCTTGTTCTGTGACAAGCACTGTGCGTTTAAGAGCTATTGAGATTCCTTTTGCTTGATTGGTTTTATAGGAAAATATTACCCTTGGAGAAATTGATTTAAGTGCACTGCAGTAAGTTGCTAACCATCGCAAACATTTCAGCCAGTTTGTAGTGGTTATTCATCCATCTCTTTAAGAGAAAAAGTTTCTATTAAGATCTTAAGGGAAAACAAAAACTGCTTAAGTTCCAATTTGGTTACCAATTTTGGGAGAAAGTATGAATACAATTTTATAAAGTATCAAAATAAAAGCCAAATCAGTGTGACAATGTGGTAGGATGTGAAGCAACATCATGTTTCCTTATTCGTAATGTGTTGTTGTTTATTGCAATTTTCACACACTCATATTTTCAGCCATTATACTTTGGCATCCCTTTAAAGTCTAAGGTATATTTTGTGTTGTGGTAGAACAGGAAACTGATTGATCTGTTTAAACTATCTCAGCTTACTGCCCCTTTGTTGTACAAAATGTCATGGACTTGTCCTGAGAGGAAATTAAGGTGTTGGAGAAACATTACAGAGGTGCACACAACAAAAGGTGAACAAATAAAAACACCTGCTTAAAGAGTTTACATTTCAGTTGCACACCTGTGTTTCAACTGAGAATAATGCAGAACACAGAAATGACTGTTAAACACTTGCATTTGTTTGAGAAGAAGTCACTAGACTGCAGGACATAATATTATTTGGTTGTGGGATTACATGCCCACTGGTAGACTGCCCAGTGGTCCAGTGGATATTTTAAGCTATGCAATTAAAGGCAACCAAGAAGAGAACAAAGACTGAGATGTATCAATGTGAAAGTTCACTAATCCTCCAGATTGGAAATAGACTTTAAATCATTTTACTTGCAAAAATCTCTGATTAAAACACATCTCTGATGTAATTAGGTCTAAACGTTCACATGATGGTTTAATGGTGGGTTAACCCTAACAGTCTCATTTCCTTCTGTATCCAATTGACAAAGAGAAGGATTCAGGACTGTGGCCAGTAGGCCCATGTAACAAACTTCAGCTTATCAGTGGGTCAGGTGTTGCAGTCTTATCCAAGTCCAAACAATTTGGTGTGGAGTAAGATGATTTAGGCTATCCAAACTGCCTAGTCTGTTCTCTGTTGGGGCTAATTAAAAACTGAAGGAGAATTACACTGCTCATGAAGAAGAAAAAGAAGAATATTGTACTTCTTTTCAACTCTGCTGAATAATATTTTGGATGCAATGTCATTATCTGTGTACTCTTCCATCGTTATTACACTAGTTTGCATGACTTCATAATTTGCCACCTGTTACGCATGTCAACAATGATTTATGTTTTTTTCTAAACTGTCTTGATTTGTAGTGGTATTTTATGAATGAGGCAAGGTCATGACATAACTCAGCGTGTGAATTAATAATGCATTGAAAGCTACAATTAAGAGACTGTGGGGCCACTGGGTCAAGGTTTCATGAGTGGGTACACAGTTTATGGCATACATGAACAGAGCCTTGAAATTTGCAAAACAGGAATCGCTGTCCTTAAAGGTAGAGTCAGTCATGTTAATGTAGTTAAACTGAAAATATCAAGAGAGAACCAAATTCAATTGTGTTATTATTTTCTTTTCTTATGGTGCTTAACCATTTAAGTTTTTGTTGTACTGGTGTCAATTAGAGCAACCTTCTGTGGTGTCATTGCTGTATTTGTAAATTGCCTGTCGTTCTGTCTCTTAATTGATGACTATCTTAAGCTCGACTTGAAATCCCTTAATGACTTAAACTCTGTCTTAGTTAATTGTAGCTTGTACATACATACTGTAATATGTCTGTACGGGCACAGCATTGAAAGTGCATTGCTGCAGTAGTCAGTTTTGATATTCAACAAGCATGTTATGGGGTAGTATAAAGCAATATCTCAGTTTGACTGCTAGTGCTTACAAGAGTGAGGAATATTACTGGCATTTTGCATTTTTTTGTTGAATTCTTTCTTCACTTTCTAGGCTATATGTGTGTTTTTGTTACACGTCACTTTTCAAATGACCTTGTAATTTCTAAAGGTCACAGATGATTTAATTTGTTGAACGGCTTTGGAATGTATACCATAAAGTACACCAAACAGTTCACCAAACAGTACTCAAAACAGTACACCAAAGAGTACACCAAACAGTTCACCAAACAGTTCACCAAACAGTACTCAAAACAGTACACCAAAGAGTACACCAAACAGTTCACCAAACAGTACACCAAACAGTTCACCAAACAGTACTCAAAACAGTACACCAAAGAGTACACCAAACAGTTCACCAAACAGTTCACCAAACAGTTCACCAAACAGTACACCAAAAAGTACACCAAAAAGTACACCAAAAAGTACACCAAACAGTACACCAAACAGTACACCATACAGTACACCAAACAGTACACCAAACAGTAACACCAAACAGTACACCAAACAGTAACACCAAACAGTACACCAAACAGTACACCAAACAGTACACCAAACAGTACACCAAACAGTACACCAAACAGTACACCAAACAGTACACCAAACAGTACACCAAACAGTAACACCAAACAGTACACCAAACAGTACACCAAACAGTACACCAAACAGTACACCAAACAGTACACCAAACAGTACACCAAACAGTACACCAAACAGTACACCAAACAGTACACCAAACAGTACACCAAACAGTACACCAAACAGTACACCATACAGTACACCAAACAGTACACCAAACAGTACACCAAACAGTACACCATACAGTACACCAAACAGTACACCAAACAGTACACCAAACAGTACACCAAACAGTACACCATACAGTACACCATACAGTACACCAAACAGTACACCAAACAGTACACCAAACAGTACACCAAACAGTACACCATACAGTACACCAAACAGTACACCAAACAGTACACCAAACAGTACACCATACAGTACACCAAACAGTACACCAAACAGTACACCAAACAGTACACCAAACAGTACACCAAACAGTACACCATACAGTACACCAAACAGTACACCAAACAGTACACCAAACAGTACACCATACAGTACACCAAACAGTACACCAAACAGTACACCAAACAGTACACCAAACAGTACACCATACAGTACACCATACAGTACACCAAACAGTACACCAAACAGTACACCAAACAGTACACCATACAGTACACCAAACAGTACACCAAACAGTACACCAAACAGTACACCAAACAGTACACCAAACAGTACACCAAACAGTACACCAAACAGTACACCAAACAGTAACACCAAACAGTACACCAAACAGTACACCAAACAGTACACCAAACAGTACACCAAACAGTACACCAAACAGTACACCAAACAGTACACCAAACAGTACACCAAACAGTACACCAAACAGTACACCATACAGTACACCAAACAGTACACCAAACAGTACACCATACAGTACACCAAACAGTACACCAAACAGTACACCAAACAGTACACCAAACAGTACACCAAACAGTACACCAAACAGTACACCAAACAGTACACCAAACAGTACACCAAACAGTACACCAAACAGTACACCATACAGTACACCAAACAGTACACCAAACAGTTCACCATACAGTACACCAAACAGTACACCAAACAGTACACCATACAGTACACCAAACAGTACACCAAACAGTTACTTTTGTCTCTCTCTTTGGCCCATTAGTGTAGAACTGCCAATTTCAATTTTGTAGTTACAAGTAACTTGCACAATTCAATTTCTAAAACATACTCTACTTTAATACATTTTACATTGAATGTTTTTCTCAAGATCTTAAATGAACACCTCCGTACAGTGTACATGAACTTTCACCATGCAACTTTAGAGAGCAACATTTATCGCTAAGCTATATGGAACTGGATTAATAGCCATGTTAGCAAAGCCACGCTAAATCAATAAACACACTTGGCATGCATGGTTTCTTGGATCAGACCTGTACCTATTAGTCCCTTGTGCACTATAACATGATGCAGGTAGTATGAGAAATACATAGGAAATGGATTCAGGTATGCATGGAGTCTGTATGCATAGGGGCCATCCCAGATTACTTTCAAATGATAGCACTGTTTTTTTTATAACTGAATACTGGTGCTCCTGAGTTTATGGAGAGACCATCAAGTCATAAAATATGTGTACATTGTACTGTATTTGCTTGATGGTAGTGCTGGTACAGTAGTTCATGTACTACTTTTTATGACTTTTTATATCGTATTGAAAAAATCATTATTAAACTGCAGCACAAATGGGAAATAGTCTGGTCCCCTTTATTAACACTTGAACGTCCCTTGTGAACAATGTGCATGTACATGTAGTGTAGAGAGACAAGTCTTGTGTAATTCAGTCCAAGAGAAGGGATTATGGTCGTGAATGAGTTCCAAAAAAACCTTGAGATGTTGAAACTTGTGCACAATGTGTGGTGTACACCTGTACCCATTGACCTGCAGGTCAATATACAATGTAGAGCAAACTATTACCAAAGCTACAGTTATCTTGTAGTTTGCACACAGGGCTAAATCCATGTTGCATCCTGCACACTCTGGGACAGGATTCCCCAATCAGCATTGGAGAGGTTTGACTTTGGAACACTACCAACTGCATTTTACTGATAAAAGCATGCATTATCATATCGCCAGTGAGTCCATTATCTGCACTGGCAAATTGAAGTCCAGTCTGCTTCGATAAACCATTATCCAATCACTAAGCTTAATAAATTAGTTTCTGATAATGAGCTGTGCTAATGCATTGCTGAGTCTACACATATTGGCCTACATGTCACATAGTACATTATGTGCTGTACGTTTAATGGTGTGGTCAGAATTGCTCATTGCATAATAACCAAGATTTGTATGAAATAATTGATTGAATTGTGGTTAAAAAACCTCTCAAAATACTTGTTAAGATTACACTGGGTGTGCAAATCCTCCATAAACAGTTTCTACTAAAATACAGTTTCCACAGATCAATGCTTATTGTTGCGGCACTCCAAGCACATGTGAACATGCACAAAATCCCTAAGAAAATAATTTTTACTCGCCCCTCCCCCCCCCCCACTTACAAAAGGGACCTAGTTGTTGCAAACTGCTAACCAACCAGTATGACCTGTGGTATTTACCTGTGTAAATGCAAAAACTGTTATGAATGGCCTCCATTTTGACCCAAGCAAAGTCTTTCTCATAGGCTGAATGGTAAAACATTTTCACACGTTGTCGTGGTTGGTTGGGTTGTGTTTTTATCTAAAGCTAGTGGAAGGGATGATCTATAAAAACAAGAATTAAAATGTATGTCATATGTAACAACTCGTTTATAATGCTTCCAGACTGTTTGATGATTGTCCCTGTCAGTGGTCAGAGTGCTGACCATTAATCTAGTCATGGCATTCAGTGTGATGCCTTGAGCATTGTAATTGAAATACTGCTTCAATTACACTGGGAGATGACTCCATGTTTGGAATGGCACTTGCATAAAGAACACTTTTGCTAAGTTTGTGTCCTGCTGACAATTTCAAGAGTTGTACTTTTCGTTGATGATTTTACTCATGGCATCATGTATAAATTAGCCAATCAGGTCAAAGATTGGCATACAAAGTTGACATAATTTCACATAAATTTGACAAAAAAAGATTACTCATGTAATTAATAAGCGCCACTAAATTTTGCTACGGTTTTATTTCAACAACACAGTGCGAAATATTCAAATGCCATGCATGTGTTTACCACCATGTTTGTCCAGTATACATGGCCTGTGCAATATGGCTCTTGCTGTAAACACTGTCTATTATGTAAATCAAAATTGTCATTGCTGTAACTCATTTTACTAGTTTAATAGTTCAGTTGGAATGTTCTATCATTAAGTTTTGCTCCTGAAATTAAACAATTTCAGTTTTGGACGAAGCTGACTATTTGACCCTAAATACTGAAAATTATGTCAAATTTTATAGACAAGAACATAATTTTGTCAAGTCATGCAAAAATTTATTATTTCAACTTCAATTTTTGTGAAACGTTACATCTCATACAAACAAAGCTCAATGCAAATGATTTGTCTTAGAGCCATTGGTGTTGTGTTTACATCAGGGATAGATACATAAGTGCAGTTTCAAATATGTTTTTTATGTAAAGGCTATTGTCTGAAATACAACATTATAAACTGACATGTGAATTGAATTATGCTTTACTTAATTATACCCTTCAAAATGAAATAAAAGTCTTCAGGTTTGGGAAACAAATACGTCAACTTCATTGTTGACCTTATGGTACGAGTACACGGTAAAGTTACCATTATAAATGATCCTTTTAAACACTCACCCCTGCTCCCTTTAAAAAAAGACCTGACATGACAGCTCAGTTCACGCTGCTCTTTAAAAAAGATGTTGGTGCGAAAACAACAAACCTTCTGTGTGCATGCAAGACTAGCCAGCCGCGCTTTATTGAGCCTATACCTTGTAATATGTGCACTTGGGGTCGTGGCATTTAGGAATCCTCTGATCGTGTGTAATCTGGTGGGTTGCTCGCCCATTTTTTGATATTAATATCCCTGCATTTGTGGCTTGTCATTTGATGTGGGGAGGCGAATGTGGGTTGTGTGTGTACTGAGAATGATTGTTAGTGATTCCCCATCCATTACAAATGGATTGGCTCTTAAGATGTCAATTAAAAACAATTATTTTAATTAATGACAAATAACTGCAAGTTTTCTTATCAAATTTTAAAAGTGAACATTATTCTTTAATATATAGATTTGTTCTTTTGCAAATGAAGGTAATAGATTTAAAATTGATGAAATAAAGAATTTGTTTGAATGTACTACACAAATAAAGTGTTTTGCACAGTTTTTTAAATTATGAAATAATATTTGAAAGTTTACAATAAATTTAAAGAAAACCATATATTATTGTTGCAAATTACAACATGTATGCGTGAAACACAAAACACAATTTTTGATTTAAAGTCAAAATAGCATAATATATTTTGAAGTTCATGAGCTGTAAGTCCTTGATGTAAAACTGAGGTTTTGTGATGTATGATACGAGTGCACAGAGTTATTCTTGCTGAACACTTACTATCTTCTGACCTCACACGAGACGTTAGTTGTTGCCACGGTAATGTGTTTTTAATTATTGCAACCCTTGAGTAACGGATCATGCTGTTTGGTTGAATGGACACTATGCATTGGCATCATCACGCGGCCATCTTAGAGGTAAAAGGATAATCAAACAATGGAAGGATGGGCTAATTAGGAGCGACCTTCTTTTGACCTCTAGTCAAGGGCGCTGTATTCAAATGACATGTGCATACTGCATAAGGTCTATACTGCTGAAAGAAGAAGATAAAAACGGAACCCTTTTAAGAGGACATCATTGGTTTTAGGAAGAGTACTTTATTTCCAACCACTTGTTTTTTTATAAACATGTGTGCAAAAAAAAGAAGAGACCCCCCCCCGAAAAAAAACCCACTCCCAAAACCCCTCAACCCCCCTCCCCCCAAAACCCTGAAAATGTCATTAAGTTTGATGGACAGTCATTTAATTTAAAAAACAAAAATGTAAAATTAATTATGTTATGTAAGTTTTTGCTCGGTCAAATCACTGATTTTGATCGCAGCAATTAAACATGCAACAGTGATTTTGTAGTTTTCTAAAGTAAGCTACATTTGTATTTTCGTGACATCTCCCTGAAGGACAGTCCCTAGCATAAACACTGAATCAGATTGAAACTGTAATAAGCCTCATTTCTTTAGATAATTACTCATCAGTACTTTATCTTTAACATCTAGTGATGTGAATCTACTTGCAAAAAGTTGATTTTTTTTTTAACAGACCAATAATTTGAAGATTTAGTTTGTCTTACCAAGTGGGTTTTACCCTTGTATTAGAATGCACAATGTACATATTCATCTTGTTTTTTTCATTTCAAGTCAATATTGAAATCAAAAATGAGGCTGGGAGTAGTCAGGTTTTCTCGTTACAATAGATTCATGACTGCTGATGTATACAGGAAACAAGACTCAGAAAGTGATAGCATGATATAAATCTATTGATATCTATTTCTAATATTTAAACAGGCGGTACATGTATTTTGTTACATTTAACGATAAGATGCTATATGTACATGAGTAATTTCATATGGTAGGCTAGCGGTTCTATTCTTAGAAGCTGAGTAGGATCAGCAGATGTTCCTCTCGTTTACATCATGGAAAACATTAATATTAAAGATACACAGTACATATTAGATTAATTACAGTCAGTTGCTGTCTTTCCTGCACAAATTGAAAATGATCTCTGGCAAAGGATTCTTGGATACATGTATTTATGCACGTACAAAAAATGTATTACAGTATAACTTTCTGTAAAAAAACCCCAAATAAATCATATTCTTTATTGCATTTTTTGATATTAAAATACAGCCATGACAGCGGTGGCGTTAAAATTGAATTTTCTTTTTTTACATGGGTGGTTAAGCATGTGAAGCGCAGTGTTAGCAGCAGAAGGTTTCCTGATGTTTTAGACAATGGGCACAGACCTTTCAAGCATTAAAAGCCACAAACGCTCAGCTAAGTGTCTTGATGTGGATTAGAAACCAATGAAAGTATGTCGACAAATTTGAATCTTCAAAGAGGGGCGGGTCTTATTGAAATTTCTGTGGTGGCCGTTTGAATGCTACCATCAATGCGGCCTGAGATTCGATTGGTATGTTATCATCTTGCCTAATGTGGTGATGTTCTTGATGAAAATACTGTGAAAGTTTTTTGCTTTTTTCTCAATGAGTAGGTGCTGCATTCAACTGAAACGTTCACATGTAGTTTTCATTGTATCGTTCTTGATAATTTTGCCTGTAAATCAGAATGATGCTGACAAAAACCAAATGAAGACTCTACATTTAAGCAATGGAGTACATGGAATCTATTACCAATCATACACAGGCAGTACCAAACTTGTACTTGACTGTGAGTCAAATTGGCACAACTTTTGGAAATGGTTTAATTTCTTCTATTTTATGTGGTGTAGGTTGCCTCTGAGGTTGCCCTAGTCTCAGTCATTCATCTATAGCTAGGAGTAGTAGAGTTTACTGATAAAACACTTGACTGTGCCATTAACCTTTGAGATTTGTGTGTTTACACCCCAGGTACTGTTAGGTTCCTGTAACGTACATGTACCCTACATGTAGGGTTATGTACATAAATGTACATAAATGTACATTGTTGACCTGTGTTGTAGTATACAGATAAAGGACAAACATTATCATGAGTGAATATTGCTCAATTGAACATGTACATCGTACATGTCCACATGTTCACTAGTGTGTTTGATTGGGCGTGGAGGTGTTGTAATGATTACTATGGCTTCATTATTAAGGGCCATATTTCAGAAGGATACATGTGCATGATGCAAGCATCTGAGTGAAATGTTTTTGTTGATTTTGAGAGTTAATAAGGTTTGATCGTTTTTCAACTTGGAGAACTCAAAATTACTTGTACAGCTACATGTACCACGTTTTTTCTTCGACAAAGTGGTTCCTGTGCGACCATGTTAGAAAAATATGGTGGAGAGTTAATGGACAAAATTTTTCCCTGCATTACAACAGACCACACATGCAGTTTCACATCAGTCAGGCGCCTGTATTAATAATTCATACGTAAAGAAAACATTGTTCTAAAAGTATTTCCCACATTGTACTTAAGAAGTTGTGAATCTGGCTGCAGGGATCTATTGAAGAAGAAGAAGACAATATTGGTTGTACACATCGTATTGTTCAGTAAGCAAATTATGCAAAGTTGCACAAAGTTGCTTTATGTTTTCTTGCAATTGTGAATGGAAGTGTGTAGACATTGAACTACAATTTTTGTGGAGCTTTTATGCCGATTCAAAACAAAGTTTAAGTTAATTTGTTTTTACTCCTTTCTTTTTAGTGGTTTGCAGTTGAGGCTCTTTGAAGTGTAAATTTGCACTATCAATTGCATCGCTATCCTAAGATGAATCTGTATACAGCGAGCATTAGCTCAAATGAAATTATTCCTAATGTGATCAAGTGGTTAGTGACAGGCCACATTAACTATTTAGTCATCCATTGCTTAGATGTGCGTACGCACAAAAGTGTCAACACTAATTTTAATATACATGTAGTATGGATTAGGTATAGTAGCGAACCTACATGTACATGTACTGAAGCTAATGGAGAGGTGGTTAGGCTTCAGACATGATAAAATAAGAGGGGGGGGGGGCTGCAATTAAGCAGAGAACATTTTTTTCTAGAGGGTTTGGAATGATCAGTATTACACAAGATGTGTTACAGTATGTTGATGCAAGCTGATGCCATCTAGTCAGGTGTACTGTGTTAACTGCATGTGAAAGGAACATACATGTACGTGCACACACACTCAAACACTTACGTCTTTTGATGGCTTTGATGCACAGTATTAAATCTAAACATCTGATCAAAAATCTATGAAAGCAGACATATCAACCAGGACTGCAAAACAAAGGTTATCTCATTTGCTCAGGGCTACTAAGAAATCACTTGGGCAACCTACTAAAATGGTAATGGCTGCCCAGTGGACATCCTTGGGTTTTGATTTTCTTGTTATGACACTGACTCTTGGATAGTTTTGAGAGCACCCAGATTAGTTAATAGGCATCTGAGAATGAGGATTGCTTGGGGCAACTCAGTTACACATGTACTTCTTACTAATTAACTTCCATTGCAGTGGGTATGCCTCTATACACTACTGTAGGTAGTGGTTTCGTTTTGTATTACTTATCTCACCATAGAGAAAGGACTCTATGATCACACTAAGGTTAGGATGTTTTGACACAGAAATGTCAGTTGAAACGACCTGTCCCAAACTTGATTAACAAGGACCTTTCATTTCAGTGGTATACTGTTATGTGAGCTAATCTCTGTTCATTTCTCAGAGCTGATTCTTGGTTACATACAACTGTATACATGTTTAGCTGGAATTGTCCTCTTTCATGTTCAACGTACATGATTGCACAAACATGTACACTGATGACACTTTGGAGTCTCAACCTAAACATGGGTATCTCTTTTTGATGGAAACATTTTGACAGGACGATTGGTTGTAGTACCAAAATAAAGCAATTTTAGGATGATAGCATCAGCCGTTATGTTTGTAAATCAATGCACATTGTACTAGTACATTATAAACTAGCCAGATTAAATAGAAATTATTCTTAAGGTAATCATTTTTAGACAGCGTTAGCAAGCTTTGAATCTTGTCATTACAATGTCAGTGATTTCTCAGGGTTTTTGAATGAATTTGAAATTATGTTGGACTAAAATGTAAAACTGAATTAACATTGTAGGGCCTTGAATCTAGACAGGCCCTTGGTCACGCCATATTGATGTTAGCTTGGCGTATTAAACTGCAGACAATGGAGGATGCTAGATTCCAAAGTACATGGCATACCTTCATGAAATACAACATTGCAAACTAGTTGATCCAGTTACCAATAGATGTCTTCTCTGCCTTGAAAATAGTATCTCATCCTCTAGGCATTCAGGTGTTTGGCGATACTCAAGGTACTTTGTCGTCCCCCCCTCTCCCCGCCTCCCAACCATCGGATGTGATGGTATGCATGCAATGCGCATGGAAAATGCAGCGTTAACTCGCTGAATACACCCTGCTGTATGCTGATAGGATTGGATGCTTTGCCCATAGGGGGTGGGTGAGAGGATGTTTACACCGCCACCAGAAGAACATCTTAAAGGAGATTCTTGCTCTGGATCAGGGGAAAATACATCCTTAGTTTTTAAAAGAGTAATTTAATTTTCAATAAACACACCAACCTTTAATGTCCTGTAGGTCCTGTTTTAGTGAGGACAAAAAAGAACTAGTACATGTAATATATTTTGTCAAGGGGTTATGTGCACCATTACATACATGTACAATGTACATGTACAGTATGTGCTAAAACCAATGAGATGCCTTGCACATGGAAAGAACATGTAGGCCTACACACTGACATGTATGTACATGTACACACTGTATGAAGCTGTCTCCGTTGTTGTTTCACCATCCTATATCGTCCTCCAGAGTCATTATAATATTGCAAAGTACACAAGTTGTCCACTCGCATGAATTAATTGTCTAGCTACAAGGTTTGTAAGATGTTTAACCCAGTTTCTTACTCTGACTCCAATGCCATTATTTATGGCTTTTCAATTCTGAAATAAATCTGAGTCTACGACCAAAGTGTGTGTGTATTTATCTAACCTCGGTACTGACGGCATTGCAACTGTCTAGATTATACGTAATAGAAGGTGTCATGTGGGGAAGTTGTCAAGTTGTAACTATCTCCTTGTAATGCTGAAGTGTCTTGATCTCAAGCTGAGCTGAAGGACGTCACAGATTGCTAATGAGCTGACACACGTACATCATCTAGAAGGTGCTTTATAAAGTACATTGAATATGTCTTCAGCAATAATACAGATTTTACAAAGGATGTCAGATAAACCTTCAATAAAGTACTGTACCCTTTGAAAGCAATTACAACTGTGCGCTGTACATATATATATATATTTTGTATGTAGTTATAAAAGAAATGTCTGAATAGAAAGTGTATCAATTGGAAAGAATAATTAAATGAAAGAATGGGTAAAAAATAAATTATTTTATTTTATAATAATAAATGTAATACATACAAACCTTCAGGGTATAATTTGTTATGATTTTTCCTGATCGGGGGATGCCCTTAACTGTTTTTTTAAACTAGCCAGCAGGACAAGTTGGCTTGATTTTTAACTGAATCGCCAGGTTTTTGACTGATCCTTCACATTTTTTACTTTTCATTCTAATTCAAACAATGTCCTGATTTTTGAACGTCGCTGTTCCAGTGCAATGAATTGCAAAGTCAAGTTAACTGCATTTATAGCCATACTTTATTATGTTTAGACAGTTATTGTGTTCGAGTATGTTTACTGTTTGATGGCGTAACATTTTTGTTGACATTAATATTAAGAAAAATAATAACTGGGACACATCAGATTTGTCAAAAGCAAATTGGAAATGATCTTTGGATAGTTTCAGTTTCAGTGACCAAAGATAGCACCAGAACTCAATCTTGTCAAGTAAATCTTTTGTGAAAAATGAATGCCTGAGGTTAATTAAAAACAAGTAACTTTAAAAACCAACTTGATTAAAAAAAACTAAAAAAACCCAACCCCTCCCCCCCAAAAAGACCCAATGAATTTGTTAAAATTGATGGTCATTAATCTACGGTGCCAAGAGTAGTTTTAGAACCAATTTGGCAACAATCTTTGGATAGTTTTAGTCCATGGTTTCAGTAACCAAAGACAGTACCAGGGCAGAACTCAAACATGTCAAAGTATTTCCTTGGGACAAGTAAATTTTTTATGAATAATAAATGCCTGTGGTTAATTTAAAACAAGTATCTTTAAAACCGACTCGTTAAGAAAACCATGAACTTGTTAATATTGATGTCATCATTAATCTACAGTACCAAAGAGGGAGGGTGACTTACCATCGCTAGAGTAACTTTATCAGTCATAATCATAGCCTAGTTTTACTATACACAGAGCAATGGGATATTCACAGCGATCTGATTGCCTTCACTTGATTAAAAATGAGACCAAAGTCAAAAGTTGCCCACTTTCGTCCAGAAAAACAACAATTTCATGCAAACTGTAGTTGCAACATATCCAGACCACAGTTATTTCTTACTTTGCAAGTCGGAGGCTTTTGATGGTTGTAAAACCCCAAATCACCGTTGTCAGCCATAACAAACAAATCCAACTTGCACAAAGTCAAAGAAACATAGTCTGGTTGCAAACTTATGCCAGTAAGTCTGCATAGCCACATCACACAGTGCATGGCGATCTATCCCAGGAAGTGAAACTAGACACAGACTGAATGTCTTATATACAGATTGTAAAACAAATGTTTCTATTGGCTGTTGAATTCCTACATAGCAAGAAACAAATATTTCAATTGGCTGATGGTGCTGCACAGTGAGCTGTGTACTGTGAACAGTATGTATAGTACTTGTGCAAGTTGTGTATACAATGTGTGTGAAGGAAACTCAAACTTTCCGGTCAGTGAAACTTTATTGAATTTACATACACAAAAAGCTGCAGTTTTGTTTTTAAAAAGTAGCTTTTGTGTTTTAAAAGGTAACTTCTTAAAAAAAAAAAATAATAAAAAAAAGAAGAAGAAACAATAACAAAAGGTGTTCGTGCACATGTTGCACGAACACCTAAAAAATACAGCAATTGTAGGAGTTTGATTGTATCATGCGGATATTTTTGACTGGTCAGCCAGACCATTTGGTAAGGTGTTTCAACTGGTCTGCCACCATTGCAACTGGCGATTGGCCAGGGGACCACCCCTAAAATCCAACCTTGCTGATATCAGGACTTCTTCACAGATCCCCTTTTGCCCCAGACTGTCTTAAAGTGTGTCTTTAAGGAAATTATTTTAGTTAACAGTAGATGCCAGTTTGTTTTACTTGAACCTTTTTGGGTAAGATGTGTCAACTAATACCAGTAACATTATTGGAAGCATTGATTGCTTGGGGCAAAGTTGCACAATAATGGCACTTAGGGTATGTTCACACGAGTAGCTAACTTCGCTGCTAGCTAACAGCGAAAGATTTTGTCTGTGTGAAAGCAAATTGTAGCTAACTTCGCTGCTAACATAAATTTCCGCTGCTAACTCAACTTAGCAGTGAAATGTGATACTTTGACTGCAGATAAAGGAATTTGGCAGTGTGTTTTTCTTGTGTGAATGCAACTGACCTTAGCTAGCTGTAATCATGATTTCAGCTCAATGTTTCGACGCCGTTTATTAAATATTTTTTCTTGGTGTTGCACGAAGGTATAGACATTTTCCCCTCACTTGCCTCCAAAATTACTGAAGTTTTTCCATTTAAGTTGACATCATTCCTTATGACATGTATGACAGTTAAATTGTACTCATAACATACATGTAGAAAGGGAACAAAGATGAAAGAATCGGCCACTTTTAAGATCCATGTTTGTAAATTATCAAAAATGATCCAAGAACGTTTCCCTTTGCCGGCCATGTGAGGTGATCAACCTCCTTCCCATAGACAGGTAACGCACATGCTGCAGTACGATGACATCACACACAAATGGGGATGAAATTGTAACACTGAACTTGGCTGATGACGCAATGTGTTTAATGACAAGAACGGACCAAAACAAAACACATTTCTCATTTTTAATCACCAGGAATTTAAGTAATAGATTAGCTGCGAACTTAGACAACAATTATGGAACTTTACATGTGTATTATATAAGCTAGTCTTCAAGCCAACATGTAGATTTCTTCAACAAAACTACTACAGTGGCAGAGAAAACTACTGGAAGCGGAATCACTCTGTGCTGGCTAACTGCGACCATGCCTCATGTGAACGCAAGTTTTTTTTAGCTAAGTCGTTTGGTCAAGTGAACCCATGCTGTGAATATTTAGCAGTGAAGTTACATGTACCTACTCGTGTAAACATATCCTTTTAACGGTTTATAAGTTCCCATACAGATTTTGTAAAATGCTGAAATTACTAAACTGTGTGTAGTTTCCTATTTTGATACAAGGCACTGCAATCTGAATTTTAATTTGAAAGAGTCTGTTTATCCGCAAATAAAAAAGAAGACTTTGCTTTTAAGTAAAAACCTTAATTAGATTCCCTGTCTTCACAAAGGTACAGTTTGCAGTCAACAAAGACATAAGCGGCCATTTATGTTTAAGCACTCACACCAGCTTAATCATATTCCCTAACGATGATGGTTTCTATAGAAATATTACCATAGCAACAGATCCACTCCATCCATAAAATTAGATTCCGTGAGATCCACACAATTGAGCTACATGTACATGTACACTGTACAAGACATGCATGTACTACCAGTACTGTGTGCTACACTCACAGTACTGTTTTGAAATAGTATTTGGTATTGATGTTGTGTTGAACTGCACTACCTATGCTGAATGTCTTGACAAGGAAGAAATCATACAAACAAAAGGATTGGTCTACATGTATGTGTGTTATGTCCTGTACTGTACACCTCATGGTACAAGATTAAATTAGTTTGTGTTTTCTGTTTTGGGTAATGAGATACAATAAATCACAGATTTGGTTTGAATTTAGTGGAGACAGAAGCAAGGTTTGGGTGAACACTGAGCACCCAAGTATCATGGTGAAATGAAAACCTGGGATGGTTCATGTTGGACATAATGCCCAGTGCCAACTGCAACTGACTGTAGACATTACAACTACTGTACCTCCCAGCGTAAGATGCAAGACATAGCCACCATGGTTGCCCCCTCCTTCAGATTAATAACCATTAAAAGGTTTAGTAATTAAATTCAACTGCACCATGGAAATATACTACACTTCATTACATGTAGTTGTACAGTACATGTGTTACAAATGTAACAGTGTGCCATTGGAAGATGTGTTCATATTATGTACGTACAAGCATACATTACACAGCACATTTTGCACTGCAAGCAGTACATGTTCAGTACATGTAAATAGTAATGTGTGTATACAATGCATCATTTTGTACATGTAGATACATGCACTGTGAACATTGTGAATACAGGACATGTACATTAATGCAGACATTTTGTTACATGGTTGCATCTGAATGTAAATCTGTACATAGTTGGTATGGTGCACTGAAGCAAACAGCATGTGGGTTTTACAAGGTGCAATAGTTTATTGGTATGAGGTTATTTTAAAAATTGAATGTATACAGATATTGTGTAAAGCTGCCCTGGCTAATCTTGATGTCAGTGTGTTGTGGTGAGAGTTATCACTACAAATACAATGTACACACACACACCTGTACATGTACATTGCTTTAGTGCTGGGTGAAATATGACATGCAAAACCAAGTGGGTGTTCTTTTTCTACTTTATTTACAGCCTAATAATAACACAGGGGGTCCATGATGAGCCCATCTTAGCATTCACCCACTGCCCTCTCTCTGGCACAACTGGGTTAAAGTTGAATAACGTACTATGTAGAACATGACTGGAAAACTTCTTGTAATTTTCCATCCATATTTCCCTGGCAATTGATACCCCATGTGGTGCTTAACTCTCTGTGCAATCAAAGGGACCTACAGTTAGTTGAATTTACACATGTAACATTGTGTTTGGCTGAAATTGTTGGTACACCATTTGTTACCAGAACGGTGTAGCCATGACTGCAGCCATTCAAGCCACATTGACTTGAATCAAATGCCCTTATCCATCCTACCTTTCACCCACTACATGCTCTGTGTATCTTGGTCAACATAACCCTAAGTAGTGGAAGAGGAATATCAGGTCCATATACATGTATCCCTGCCCCCCATCTCACCCCTGGCCACCCTTTAAAATTACAGTTATGTTGCCTTGAACAGTGGAAAATGAGTGGAAAACTGAGCAGGTGGTCATGCCTTTTCTATCACCTCACATGCTCATGTACCCCTCATCCTTTGACAGTCTGTCTACTGCTTACTGGGTGAAAGTTGAAGTAACTGCTGGGTGTTGTTACCCTGTATAGTGGAAGATGAATGGAAAATCAAAACTCAAAGCAGGGGTGTAAGGGTTACTGCATGTAGACACTTGTTCATGGGTAGTGGAAGAGTTCACCCCATGGGGGAGTACACAATGTATGTAAGGTCAATCATTGACTAGCCTATGATGTACAGCATGTACATAAACCTAATTGGTATCTGATAAGCCTTTCCTGTTCTTGGGTAAGTTGAACATGCCAGTGGAAGAAAAATGGAAAACATTTTGTTTTAACCCCGAGCGTGAAAATTTGACTATAAATTCACATTTGAATTCCAATCTGCAACCTAACTGATTATAAAAGTTCATACATGTAACCAGTATCATCATCAGTTCACCTGAAAAACGTTTTTGTCTGAAATTACTGTTAACTGTGATCAACTAGTATTTCACAAGACCTACGATCACTGCTGCTTAAAATTATATCAATTGCCATAATCAATATAAACCTGATGTGAATCTGCAGAACAGCTTTGACAAAAATAAATTACTTTTTGCCGTTAAGTCTAAAATTTGAGCACCAAATTCCCTACCCTTCTCTCATGTTGTTTAGTTGGTATGTTTGTTGAAAACCTGATTGTCCTTAGTTTATTCTCCCCCCCCCCAACAATGTTGACCTTTAAATATTTGCGTCAGTTTTTTCCCTGTTTATAAAACACAAAATCATTGTTTTCCCTCTAAGTAATATAATCCAATTCGCTGCAAGTCAAGATAAAGTGGATATGTGACCTACATAGAGGAAATGACAAAGCTTGATATAACGGAACAAAGTAATGCTGATAATAATATCAGCTATTTGCTGACATTGTTTTCAGTTGTACATGTAGCAGGTTCTTCCTTACACACTCTTGTGAGTCTGCATTAAGTAGTATTAGGTAGATGTGAAAAGAAAGGCAACCCCCCCCCCCAAAAAAAAAAAAAAAAAAAGAAGAAAGAAAACAATTAATATATTAAGGCCCTCGAACCAGACATACAATACATGTACATGTAGGGGGACAAATTATGAAAGGGTGCTTGGGAGACTCATAAGAGGCAAATGGGATACATTTAGTTTTAGTAAACAACACAACAGCAATTTTTTTGCCCACACTGTAATTTCATGGGAAACTACTGTGCACTTTAAAACTGAATGCAAAGACTTAAGAGTGATATTACATACTGGCAAACTAATTGATGAGGAGTGGTGTTAGTTCAAAATTACTGTCTCCAAAAATAGCCCTTACAGGACACACTTAACACCATGCAAGATTGCTACAGCAGAACCCATTGTTTGAATTACAGACTTGCTTGGGCTATTGTCATGATTGTGCTTAAATCGGTCTGGATGTACACACAATGCTGCAGAGATACACAAAGAAACTCTTTTGTTGGTGACACATGTACACAATTATTTCAAAATCATGATTAAAGAATTTTGTTCTGACATGGCAATATATCTGTAATCTGGTTGTTAAGGCTTCATTCAGTCACTAAGCTGGTCCAAGGACCACGTCTCATTCAGAGTTGCAGTGTTACTGTAAGAGACCTAATGGTTCAGGAAATAGATCAAGGATGCCATTCATCTTGGCTGTGATGCCTTCACAGGGCTTGAATTTTTTTTTGGGGGGGGGAAATCCACAAGACTGCAGGGCTTGTAGCTAGAAACTTTGATTGAACCAGAAAAGTTGTCACAAGACCAGAATCAAATGAGAAAACAAATTTTTATTTGAACAAGCACGAAGAGAAGATTTTTCTCATTAACCATAAGACAAACATGACACAAGACCATCAGACTTGTCTGGTTGTAAGTTTACTGGCCCGATGCTCAAAACACTGGCCTCGGGCCTAAGGTCCAGTCTTAATCTTATGCCCTGCTTCAAAGCATTCCCACATACATGTATGTATTAAAGGTTATCTCATCAGAGTGTCCTACTGTCTATGAATATGGCACGGTCAGAAAGTATATTTGTGACCTGTTCCCATGAAACCCGGACAAAGTCGCACGTCTTAATTTCGAGTAAACAGCGTGCAAAGTAATTTTAGGCTGGAATCGTCCAAAAAAATGTTTTGGGATAATCGTACACTTTACACATCCATCTATCATTTTTACTTAAAAAGAAATACAAAATGTTCAGCTAAACTACCTTTTTCCCCTATTTCTGGTGTGAAATTACTAAACAAAACGTGTTGACTGAAACAAAAGCTGTCAAAAGAACGTAAACAATCCCAGTATATAACATGTTTTTCCACTTAGCGTTTAAATCTCCCCCATAGAAAAAGTGGTATCATCGTAAAGCTCGCTGTCTGCAGATTCGTTTTTCATTCATAATTTTGGTAATGACGTCATAATAAGCCAATAGCATTGCTTTTTACAGAGCTAAAACACGTAAACAACATTTTCCAAGTTGCTGTGGTCATCTCTTACGGGAAACGTGATTCATCAATTTTTAACACGTGATCGGTTGCATTGTCTGATTCCCTGAGCGTACACGTACATTATCAGTACAGTTTTGCACGTAACTATTGGGAACCAGATCTTGTTGGCATCATCGCATCGTCGACGTGTCGTGTGTATCGAGAACAAATCTTTGTGTGGCGAACCCAGCGTTTTTTTTTACATTTTAAGCATTTTTAATCGAGTTGAAAATTTTAATCTATACTAGCTATACTTTCTGAAGTTTACAGTATTATTTTGTGGTATAATATACAACGTAATGTCACAAAATGAGACCAATTCGCCGGGGAACAAGGGAGCACTATCGGCCACCGGGGACCCCGCGCCATCGACTCTGAAGACCGCCTTGAACGAAGCACTAGTCCTTGGCTTATCGGGAAGGGACAACTGAAAGGTCCAATAAAAATTGTTTAAACTTTCGTCAAATATGTGTCATGATTGGTTCTTCATGTGTGCCAAATTTCAAGTGAATCCAACAAAAGGAACATGGTGGTTGCTATGATAATTTGAAATGACCGTACATTGTGCGCCGATGTGTGTAGTGTGTGCGTGTGGAGTTGTCTTCCTGTGCACACACAACTGGTTTTCTCGTAATAACATTTTTGTGGGTCGGGCAAGGCTCGGGTTTCAATCCCCTCTCATGGGGTCAAGGGGAGGGATAAACACTACAATCTATATACCATTGGAAAGCTGAAATATTGGACAATATGAAAATATTAAAAACTCCATTTTAGTTTTTCGCTACTTTGTCTGGGTTTCGTGGGAACAGGTCACATTTATGAAACTAGTTCTGATTTTCCAGAGGTATGATTCAGTTCAATACATGTACGTTGGAGCCTAGTCACAGTTGAAACCTTGCCCTGGAGGCCTTTCACTTTCATATGATACTACAGAGACATCCTGAATATGAGGGTCCGTTTCTTTCAGAATTCAAACTGTACCCGAAGGAAGCCTATTAATCTCACTGGATTAACATTCCATGGCAGCATACGTTTTTTTTACAAAGGTTTTTGGACGTCAGGTATTCCTCATTAATTCATCATTTTTGGAGAATAATTTAGCTCTCATTGTGTACAAATTCTCGGTTTGTCCATTTCGTAAAATATGCTTACGTGTGCGCATATAAGTGCGTGTTAGGCACAGGATGTTCATTTTAATTGAGTATCGGTGACCACGCAGACACAGGAAAACTTGCGTAATAGGTTTGCGTAATGAACTTTGTTTAAAGTTTGCAGAAATGTTAAACGTTGATAGCTGAATTGTTTCATTAAAATGACAGATTTATCTGATACCCAATACCCACCACCAACAAAATTATCCTGCCACGGAATGTTAATCCAGTTGGATTAGTAGCTTCTTACAGAGCTGTTAACTCTCGATGACTCTGAAGACAGTTCCCTGGAAATAAACCAATCTTTCAAAACTCTGAGGAACACATTTGAAAATCTCCCTATGATGTTGAACGCAATTCTGAATAGCTCCCTGATTGTTGTACAAAATCTCCCTGATTGCAAGATGCAAATGTTGGCAGCTCTGTTCTTACAGGCTGATCATAGGCTGGACATAGGCTGAACATAGGCTGAACATAGGCTGGACATAGGCTGGACATAGGCTGGACATAGGCTGGACATAGGCTGGACATAGGCTGGACATAGGCTGGACATAGGCTGGACATAGGCTGACCATACATGTACATGTACATGTACATGTAGGCTGAACATGTATGAGCTGACTAGCCCAGAGGGCAAGTGAGAAAAAAAGTCCTGAATAGAGGCATGGTTAGATGAGGATCATGCATTAACACTAATACGATGTTTCAATTGTGTTTTATGGCATTGTTTGCCAAACACAGAACCTAACCTCTTAATTTTATGATGGATAGAAATCAATTCATGATAATCTTTTTAACAATTGTTTTATTACATACAGCCATAAATCATTCAAAGTGTGTTCATAGCACAGTAGCAGACCCGAGACCCATCAAGGAATCGTTTTATGTTTATTGTGCATGTAATCATATAGGCCCTATTCATAAATACCTGGTTCAGTCAGAGGAGATTACATGGCCTCGTTTAAACATGCGATATGAACCCGGTGAAAAGTGGTTAAACATACAACTAGTGTGCACGCCTACGTGGGTGCTAATTTATGCCTAATGCAATCAATACATACATGTACACCTGTACCCGTACTTTATTTAAAATCTGTGAGTTCGTGTGCATAATCGTTGAGCGTAACATGCAATTGGACCCTTTGCAAAAGGGAGCTCGGCTCAAGACGTGATGAATTGAAAATTTACAGGAAGTTTTGCAGATTGTTCAACATTATTTTGTTTATTAAAAAAAGGGGGGGGGGTGCATTTATGAATGGGAATATAAAAGTGGAGAGAAGGTCTTAACCGGCTGTTTAAAACTTTGTGGGGCCATTGTCATGCAATATAAAGGACTTCGCCTTCGGCTTGGTACTTTATCTGAAGGTCACGACCCTGCCGGTTTTAAATGGCCAGTTACGACTTCATCGCTGCCACTCATTTATTCTCTTATTCACATGCAGCAGTTTATTTCTGCCATAATGTGTACATGAACATTTTTGCACATGTACAGTGTACATACATTTATATAGTATACTATACATGTATACTGTCTATGTACTTGTTTGGCTCATGTACATGTAAATGCAGCTTACTGTACATAAAAATTGTAATAAAAATGTGTTTTGTGCATATTTTTGTAATGAAATTACATAATTTGTATAAATGCATGGACAGTTTAACATATAGTTTTGTTGTTTGTTGTACACATGTTTGTAATACATAAGCCCTACTTGTACAGCTTATTACAATAAGTATCATACATGTCTTGTCTTTTTTCCATGAACAGTGTAGGCCTACATGTTTTTTATCTTAGCACATCCACATGCGTGTTGTACAATGTACAATGTGTACATGACTATTGATACTGTGCATAGGGAATTAAAAAAAAGCACATCAGTCTTGTAATAAATGGAAGATGGTATCACGTACGATGTACATGTAGGCCCTACTTAAAACAATTCTACTCCCAAATGGAAAACTACTGCATGGAACATTAAGCTTGGATCTCCATAGTTGATTAGTAGTGTTTCATGGTACATCTTGGCAATACAAAGTACGCATTGAATGGTATCTACATGCATTTTTGTACAGAGGGAGCTTGCGTAACAGAAGATTGTGCAATATAATATGGGAAAGATGGTCACTGTCATTTGTGACAGACAGTTTATGAATAATTGTAGCAAGGAACAATTGATATCAGTTGGAAACATTTGTTGATGTGTTTGCTGTTCAGGCAGTGTCAGGATTATCGTTTTTTTTTCTTCTTAAATCACTGTATTTGTTATCGTTTTGGGTTGGCAGCCATAACTCTCCATTTTGCATATCAAAATGGTGTAATTTGTGAGGTGGAATGAAATAAATAATGAATAAAAACATAAATACAAAAATTAAAACATAAAATAATAATAATTGATTCATCATGTAAAACATCCCCCAGGGCATACAGAGTTACAGGCCAAATTTCTAAGCTGGGATGTAACAGCGAACTCTATAAATATGTAGGTGAAATTAAACTGCAAATAATTTCACTTCCATGGATATATGGATGTATGCACATATTGCATTGATATCTGCCAATTTTGATGCTCATAAATTCATTATTTGTTTTTTCCTACAGAATAAAGGTGAGAGCTACCGTGTTGCGGTGCAAACCGAAGTTCCTGGTGATGGCAGGAAGGCGGGTGGCACCCCCAGTAAAAAGAAAGGGAAGAAGTCTAAGAAGAAGGATCTTAGTGAGCTGAAGAAGGAGTTGGAGTTGGTAAGAAGCTTTGGGGTTGGGTAGGGTAGGGTAGGGGCTTTATTATTCCGTATTAAAACGTGGCATCTTTACAGCATAGTGAACCTTATCTTTTGTCATGTGGCCGAGTGGTTTACAGCAAGTTTCGATGGTTAAGTCGGGGTGTGGGTTCGAATCCTGGTCATGACACTTGTGTCCTTGAGCAAGATACTTTACTATAATTGCTTCTCTTCGCCCAGGGGTATAAATGGGTACCTGCGAGGGTAGAGGTTGATATTGTCTTTGAAAAAGCCTTCGGAGCGCCACGGCAGCCCGGGCCCCGGCTGTATACTCCCCAGGGAGCTGAGAAAGATTAAAAAGGTATATTATTGGGCCAATGACCAGGGCACTAATGTAAAGCGCATTGAGACGTTATTGTGAAATGCCCTTTTTAAGAACTAGTTATTATTATTATTATTATTACATGGATGTTGACCAAAATAGCAGATCACAGGGAACAGTAGTGGCATGTGACGTCAGTGCAAAGGGTCAATAAATGAAGCTGATGAACATCTTAGAAAAATGGGCTGAGTGTTTTGCCTTCTAGTCTCAGTTTGGTGCAACCGATTTGATTAGGAAGGACTACAAGATGGCTGCACCATCAGGTGTAGTACAGGCCAGGTGAAGAGAAGTAATCCAAATTCAGCTCCAGTAGGAGTCAAACTTTCCTTTGTTGCTTGCAACTAGAGGGCCATTAGAGTTTTAGTCATTGGAGGAACATTAACTTAATCTTAATTTCTCTGCTTTTTTTTCCAGGATGATCATAAAATTAGTGTGGATGAACTGTATGCCAGGCTTGGCACACATATTGACACTGTAAGTAACTACATTCTACCTGAAGCATGTTTTATGTTACAAACAGGCTTGTGATTTGTCTTGGCTTTCCCCCCAAATCAGGGAATGTATTTTTCTGATCTCTTTTGCCTTCAAACTATTTTGAAAGGCACGAACTTTCCAACAAGGAGAAGACATTTAAGTTCTATTTTGTACAGGCCTTTAGTTTTCCCTTTTTTGGTGGTGTACAGTACAGTACAGTTTGTATGTAAATCATTCTATGCTAACTGGGTTGATACTGAATTTCTGCACTAACTGTAAGAAAGAATTACTTAGTTAGGGGAAGTGCGGGGAAGCACTCTAGTTAGCCTGCGATTTACATTGTGTTTACTGCAGAGTTTCTTTCACTGTAAGCGGCAATTTTGTTGCCCACAGTGAAACGGTAAGCAGCACCTTGAATGAATTCACAATCTTCACTGCTGTTTGGATACAAACAAGGCAAGTTCGAGGTTTCAAGATGTCAATCAACTTTTTGGAAAGAAATGCAAAGAATATGTCATAAATAGCCCAGGATGAAAGTTTACATTTTGTTGTTTTGTACAAATAACAGGGTCTAACAAAAGCTCGTGCAGCGGAAGTTCTTGCTCGAGATGGGCCCAATGCCCTCACGCCCCCCAAGACCACCCCAGAGTGGATCAAATTCTGTAAGCAGATGTTTGGTGGATTTGCTACCCTACTCTGGAGCGGCTCTGTCCTGTGCTTCTTTGCATTTGGTATTGAGGCTGCCAGTATTGACGAACCTAACAAGGACAACGTGAGTATTACACCACTAGGTTCTTATATTGTGCACAAATTCTAGGAACTAAATCATGGTGCTTTGCAACCTTATTATCCCTATCATCAGTCATACTTCAACCATTCATCAAATTTGAATCTGCCCCCCTCGGGAGCATACAACCTCAAACTCAAGCTTATTTGAGTGTCAACTCGGCCCTTGCTGGTCTCCATCTATACACCTGGGTTAAGAGAAGCAAATTATGGCTGAGAGACTCATTTGGCTACAAAAGTATCATGGCTTGCTGTGTCAAGATTCACATTCCGATGACATTTGACAGCAGCAGGGCTCACGATTACATGAAAAATAAAATCGTTTATTGTCCATAAATTGGTAACACACAAGACCCCACTTAGTTGAATCTTGGAACAAGTATTTTATGAGAGATAGATTTAACACGTATCTCCTGACAACGACCAGAGCAAACTTCTCAGAGCCACCACATCTTCCAAAAAGAGATTCATACATGGTGAACCCACAAGTATTTAGTCTTTTCCAAAACAGCAGTGTTTTATCCCAAGGAAAAGAGTTTTAGCTGAATATGCTCTTATCATTGAACAAATAGTGTAATTAAATTTAGACCAAATCTTTCACATATTACAACAAAGCTGTTGAAAGGCAAAGCAATGATGTCACCCCAGTGCAGCATGCTGAAGAACCCTAACGGGGACAGTTTTCAATGCTCCTAAATCATGGCCCAATTACATGACTTTGCTTACTGCTGAATTCAATCACCATTCTTCGCCGAATTTCTGCGACAGCTGTTTACGCAAAGAATGCCTAGTTATGTGGAGTACACACGCGCACAAGCCAAAATTCTCTGCTAACCTGTGTAATACGCTTGACGTAAGCGCGGAATTCCCTGCTTCCGTAAACGCCGATTCTTTGCTTATGGTAAGCAGAGCCATGAAATTGGGTCCTGTTCAATACAACATTGTGGCTGTCCAAATAAATGATTTTCACTTCCTCCATTATAACAAAGTTGTTTGAATTTGTTTTCAGTTGTATCTAGGTGTTGTATTAGCTGCTGTTGTCTTAATAACAGGCTGCTTCTCATATTACCAAGAAGCCAAGAGTTCTAAGATCATGGAAAGCTTCAAACACATGGTGCCACAGGTAAGAAACTCTAAAACTATGCTGGCATCACTTGGAGCTCACTATGTACCAACCTCATACATTTAACCTGTGAAGGATTTGTCTTATATCTAAATGCTAACAGAATTCAGCTTTTTCCCAAGAAGACAATTGGAGCAAGCACACCACTAGTTCTGTAGTCTTACCATAGGTGCATACTCCAACTACAGCTGATGGTTTTCCAGTTTACCACCTTCATTGATACACTTTGAGCTATGGCTTTACTCTTTACGTTATAAGCATGTGTGTGCCTCAAAATGCTACTTCTGTGGCTTTGTGAAGTATGGGTTGGTTGTCTTAAGAAACACGCTGATAGTAGGAGGGCTAAAACGGTATTTACATGTACCACTTTCTAGAAAATTTGACAAATGAATGTGTTTGAATTGTTTTTGTACTCCTGAAATGTCCGTACTACAGCACTTTCTAGTAGTCCAGCCTAAAAGATTATTTCTTTGATGACTGTCCAATGTTGTGGTGTATCTTTGATATAATTTCAGGAAGCTCTAGTATTCCGTGATGGCGAATGGACGTCATTAAATGCAACTGAAGTTGTAGTTGGTGACATAGTTGAGGTCCGTGGTGGGGACAGGATACCAGCCGATATCAGGGTCCTAGAAGCAAGAAGTTTCAAGGTAAGGGTACTTGATCTTATTGGTGCAACAAGGTCGGCAAAGGTTTATCTCCCCTAAAACAATCTGGATGAAGACACATAGTTACTGAATGCAGAGATACAACCTTGTTGTACACAGCGTGTTCATGGGAGATATGACTTTGTTGCACCGACATGAGAAGTTGTGAAGTTATGAATACCTTAGTCATCCCAAACTGGATTTGACCTACATGTACCTCCCCATACTTAGTAAAGAGTATGTCCTGAGCTAATCAGGCTCATGAGGCTGGTGGTTGTATCCGGTTTCATTGGCATTAAACGACTGAGAGAATTTCTATTCCCCCTGGACAGGATACGAGTCCATTGCAGTTTACTCTCCAGCTCTGGCCAGTACCTATTTGTATTCCTGAGTGGAGAGAAGTAATTATGATATGCTCAAAGACACAAGTGTGGTGACTGACTAGTCCAAGATTCTAACCCACATCCTGTAAATTACAGAACTTGAGTCTACCACACCACACTGCTTGGTCACCACACTCCTTATACATGTACCTAGTGGTATATAAACAACCGTGATCAGAGTTTAATGCCTTTGTTTAATGAGAGACTTTTGGAGAGGTTAGGTGGCAGCAGACTCCCCAAATAAATCCATTGTTCTCCATTGCACATGCCCAGAACCACTTAAACAATGGAAAATAAGGCAGCCTGTTTGCTGCCCCCTTACGTATTGGTGGCTACCAGGTTGAACATCTTGGTGGCGCTTTTTACTGCAGATAATCTCAACTGGTTTTTCAATGTATGTTTTCTTTGCCCAGGTGGATAACTCTTCCCTAACTGGAGAATCTGAACCTCAGAGTCGCTCACCAGACTTTACTCATGACAATCCTTTAGAAACTAGAAATATTGCTTTCTTCTCAACCAACGCTGTGGAAGGTGAGTCCATACAAGACCCATGGTGTATGGCTGAATGGGAGGGGCTTGTGGAACGGCATTAAGTAAACATCCACTGTCTCAGCACTCGATCCTTCACTGCTTTATTTAGGCTGGCACAGTGGACTTGCTGGTTTCCTTTTGGTGAAGGGAACAAATTAAAGGGAAAAATGGGCAAAGTTATGGCAAATACATGTACAGAGTTGCATAAATGCATTCTTGGAAGAAACTGCACATTGCGTCATGCAATGTTCTAAAATTTGCAAGGGTGGAAGTATTTTATATTGCCATGAACTGAAATAAATATATGATAAATATTGCAATTTGAACAACAGGTACAGCACGTGGTGTGGTCATCCAGACTGGTGATAACACTGTCATGGGTCGCATTGCCAACCTGGCTTCTGGATTGGACACTGGAAAGACTCCCATTGCTCGTGAACTGGAGCATTTCATTCATATCATCACCTCGGTGGCTGTATTCTTGGGTGTGACCTTCTTCTTTCTCTCAGTCATGCTTGGATATATCTGGATAGAGTCTATCATCTTCCTCATTGGTATTATTGTGGCTAATGTCCCTGAAGGTCTCCTGGCTACCGTCACTGTAAGTCACTCAATTCATTGTTAATATTTTATAACCAATTTGAAAGTTTCCGTGAAATGTTGTAATAGTGGCTTCCTTTGTATAGAGCTAAATTCTGTCACACAGTGATGCTCATGGCGCTCCACCATTATTACCCCTGGTCACTGGGACATTTATTTAAATCCTTAAACCATCTCAGCTCCCTATGTAGTGCACCAAGCTAAATCAATCACAAGAACCATCGCTGCCTTCACAGGTACCAAGTTACCCCTGGGTGAAGAGTAGCAGGTATTTATAGATTAGTGTCTTGCTCAAGGACTGAAGTGTCATGACTGGGATTCAAACCCACACCCTGATGACTATGGCTACAGAACTTGTCTCCAATGCACTAGACCATTCGGCCATGTCATGCGCTGTTTAGATAAATGTACATACATTCATGCTTCCTATTTCATTTTTGAAGAACTGGCAAGTGCTTGACAAAACATCCTTCTAGAACCCAAAAGGTTGATTCCAAATAGATCCAAGAATTCTCATGCATTTTTGAACATTGTGATCCATTAAAGTGGACAATATTTGTTTCCTCAAAACAATCTCTATGGGAACTCAAATATGCTCACAAGTGGTGTATTGCAAGTGTAACAAAGAATGGTTTAAATATAGGAAGGGTAGTGAAATGCTATGCCATGATGTTGTCCCATGATCTTGTTTTAGCTTTGGCGTCACACCAAGTCTCATGAATATTTATTTTGTTATTTGCATATTTAGCCAATTTTAACATCATTTCAAAATGCCTACAAATTTGCATTTTAAATAAAACATTTGTGTTGAGCTTTTAGAGCTTTTATCATTATAAAGTCCTCATAGTGTAGACAATTAAGTTGTAGTCTTGTCTCTTTAGGTATGCCTAACCCTGACTGCCAAACGTATGGCTAGTAAGAACTGCTTGGTCAAGAACCTGGAAGCTGTAGAGACCCTTGGCAGCACCTCCACCATCTGCTCCGACAAGACCGGTACTCTGACCCAGAACAGAATGACTGTCGCTCACATGTGGTTTGACAACTCTATTGTGGAAGCAGACACCACCGAGGATCAATCAGGTATTGGTCAGGCATCGGGAGGGCTGCCACACCCTGTTTGGTTAGGCTGAGTTATTGGGTGGTAGGATGTTGGGGTTGGGGGCTTGGTCATACTCTAGTGTCAGACCTAGGCAGGCTAACCTCATCCTTGGTCTTCCCGGTGTCGGCCTACAAAGATAGCAGAAGGACATGTATGACCTGCATGCTCATTACAACATTCATCCCAGCAGCCAGCGTAAGCTTACCAGCGTAAGCTTAAATTGTTTGCTCTTTTTACAATCTTATATTTCTGTACTATTTAAGGACTAGAATTGATCTCTATTTGCTGCTAACTTTTCTATTGTTTATTAATTATGGAAGATTGCAGTTTCTTCAAAGTATGATTTCAAAACTTTGTTTTGAACTACATTTAACTCTAACACAAACAAAGAACATTTGAACTTGAAAAACATATTTGAACAGTTGTGTTACCATGGTGACGTATTTTAGGTAGAAAAAGCACAAGTTTCATAATTCAATTTCAGGTAGAAAAAGCACAAGTTCCATAATTTAAAGCTCAAAAACAAAAAGATAAAATAAAATAATACAATATTAAGAAATAGATGCAAAAAGATTGGAAACTAAAGCGACAGAATTCTGGTCAGAAACATGCGAGTATATCTACAGTTGTAATACACTATTACTCAAGCTAGTGAAGGAAGCTATGTGTTATGCTTTCTATTTGATGTTTGTAAGAATGCTTCTGCGTTTAAAAGCTTTAAAAGCCATTGTGAGCATAAATGAATCAACTTGGATTTCTAGCTGATACACTCTTGCATCGGGGATACATAGCATGATTTTTCTTGTTCCTGACACATCATACTTTAGTGTTGGGCATAACTTCACCTTGAGGATTTGTGATAGAGTAGCCCAACCAAAGATACCTTGGCAACCCTCCCTGTAGTGAAAATCAATGTGTTCTGTCTCTGCCTTTAAGGTTGTATATGCATCTTAGTATCGATCAAAGATCTTGGGATTCTTGAAATGGGATACGCGCAAAAAAGCTAAGATGGTTGTGCTTTTAAGTGTGGGAATGTTTGTGGATGAATGTTATGATCATGGAGTACCGTCCATTTACCAAAGCAATAAGTTGATATGTACCTCAAGGGCAAATTACAGGATTGGTAATTCTTGGCAACATTATATAGTTTCAATCTAAGAACTCTCTGATTATAAAAAGTACATAGTGGTAATCCTACTGTGGGAATTTAATGTCCTTCTTACATTTGAAGAGAGTTTAAAGACCTCCAAATACTCCATTGCTTATGTTGATTGAAAAAAAGCACCATATAGTAGTTGATGACTGCCGAAGGTGACCATCAAGTTTTCACATAAATGCACATGTTCTCTCTGAAAACCAATGATGAGTTTGCGAAAGTGCTATGGTGATCTGTTGTGCGAAATCACATACATGCATTGTAATGGTGATCTGTATTATGACATCACATGCATGCATTGCCGTGGTGATCTGTACTATGACACCAGATACATGCATTGCCGTGGTGATCTGTATTACGACACCAGATACATGCATTATCTGTTTTCTGTCGACATACGACATACATTGCTTAGCATTGAGATAACGTTATTACCGTACTCATGATAAGATATGAAAATAGACTTTAACAAATTCTGTATAGATCTATTAAACCTCTTTCAAAGATAACATATACTACCTTAAGGCAAGACAGAGGGAAGAAATATTGGACCTGGAAAATGAAAGCAGCCGGGTCCAAAACTGTCAGCACTTACTAACAAACCCTGCACTAACACCTCGTTTTTCCCGAAGAAATTCTTTTAAAATTTTCGTTGACAGGAGAAACTTTGGACAAAAGTTCGCCTGGCTGGAAGGCACTTTCCCGTATTGCTTGCCTGTGCAACAGGTCAGAGTTCAAGGCTGGTCAAGATGAAGTCCCAATCCTCAAAAGGTAACAAGTTAGGATTTATTTTAAAAACAAACTAAAAAAAAAACCAAACCATGTTTTTGTACAATTAGAAAGCTGCCTTTGTGATTTTCAGCTTTCAAGAAAACAACCTGATATCAAATGATTTTATAAAACAAACATGCAATAGTAAAGGACTGATACCCTTGGTTCGTGATCTTGGACCTTTGGGTCTAGATTTTGGTCTCAGTTTTCTTAATCCTTTTTTTCTACACTGATGTGTTGTAAGCACTGAGTACTCAGTGCTCCTGAAATTACACGAAGGCCATGGAGGCCATGGTGGCCATGGCCTCTGTTGCCCCTGGTCTTGGCCTTGGTGCCCCTTCAAAACTTTCCCGAAGACCGAAAGATTTTCTGCTAGCATTGCCCTTTGCAAAACAAAAATGGCCTTGCCCTCTCAAAGACGAAATACCAGGCCTGCACTCATTGGTGCAGAGTAAAATTCAATTGTGTTCAATTGCATGGTGTTAAACTTGACTGTGACATGTGGTCTGTGTTTTGCTGTTGCAGAGAAACCACTGGTGATGCGTCTGAGTCTGCTTTGGTTAAGTGTGTGGAGCTGGCCATGGGAAGTGTGCAACAATACCGTCACAAAAACAAGAAGCTGGCTGAGATCCCCTTCAACTCTACCAACAAGTATCAGGTATTTCATCCCTTTGTACAATCACTTCCAAAATGTCTGAAATGTAAAAGAGAAAAACCACATATTTTGATGTTAGTTTTAGCCTGAGCATCATACTCTTGAATGATATTGACTTTAATTTTTTGGTGTCATGGGTTGAATCAAGCTATTCGAAAAAAAAGAAAAAAAGAAAAAAAAAGAAAAAGAAAAAAAATCAAAAGGTCAGAGCGTTTTTGCTAGTTAATTGTTAAGTAATTACAATGTGTAGAATGAAGCAACAAGTACTGAGTGTAGCGCACTTTCTTGGAAATAATTCAGTACATGCTCACAGCAATCATATTATTGACCCCCCCTTAAAAAAAACACCCCAAACAAACTAAACCCCTCCCCCCAAAAAAAATAAAATAAAAATAATAATAATAAATATAAACAAATAAATAAATAAATAAAATAAAATAAAAATAAATATATATACACAAATACAAACCTCCCCCCCCCACAAAAAGAAGAAAGTGAACGACAACTCCACACTGTTTAGCACTAAAATATAGAAAAAAGTTAAACAAAATGTAAATGATTTTTATATCTGACTCTGCTCTGACCTAGTATATTTTGATGACCATAATGCAGGTATCAGTGCATGAGTGTGACGGAGATGAACGCTATCTGCTTGTCATGAAGGGAGCTCCTGAACGTATCCTGGACCGTTGTACTACCATCCTGATGGATGGCAAGGAGCAGCCTCTTGGTGAAGACATGAAGATTGCTTTCAATAATGCCTACCTTGAGCTTGGTGGGCTTGGTGAACGTGTTCTGGGTAAGCGTGATGTTAATATATAGTTACTCTGTTCCTTAGGGGCTATTCAGGATAGTCAATGTTTAAAAAAAATTCAAGTATTTTTCGAAATTGTTTTGACCATAACCACCCACCCACCCCTCCACCCCAAATTTCAATTTTAAAATATTGAACAGCTTCATTATATAATCTATACACTGAAGAATAAAGTAATGCCTCAAATGAACCAGATATTTTAGATCAAAGGTCGTAAGATCTAGTCTCCAGCATCAGTAGTTTTCAATGGCTTTTCCTGGCTTAAACAAACGACTTTGTAGTTTAATCAGGAATGTTGACAATCTTGGCCGGCTGGGTATTTTTTCTTCTTTTTTGTTTGTTAATATGTATCTATATAAACATACATGTAAACTCATTCCACCCCACCATAAAGTTAACTGCTGAATACTCTCTCACAAGTGTGAACGTTCTAAGTGTAACCATAACTAAATCCCCTAGCGGCATTGTTACGGATGTATACAGCAAACCCACTGACACCCACCAGTACCTTCTCTCCAACAGTTGCCACCCTAGTCACTGTAAGAAGGCAATTGCTTACTGTCAGACCTTGCGCATAAGACGTATCTGTTCCACCCTGTAACTCTGTACAAAAGGCACTCATCATACCTCAGGAAATATCTTGTTTCTAGGGGTCACAGTGAACCATAATCAGAGGCCAACAGTCTAGGTGTTAACTTAGCACTTTGTGTTGGGTTTTGTGAAGAAGGATCCCAATAAATCATTCAAGGAAGTTGGGTAGGGAGCATGTAACCCCCCCCCCCCCCTCCCCACCTTCGTGAAATCATGCGCTCATTAAGGAAATCAGACAAGAAATACAAAAAACCCTAAGGAGACTGTGATTAGAGGGTTTGAATTGTGTGGTACTGATTTGATGATGTTGATATTCACCAGGATTCTGCCAGTACTTGCTCCCAGAGAAGGAATTCCCTCGTGGCTTTGTGTTTGATGCTGAGGAGCAGAACTTCCCTCTGGAGGGACTTTGTTTTGTGGGTCTCATGTCCATGATTGATCCCCCACGTGCAGCTGTACCAGATGCTGTAGGAAAGTGTAGAAGTGCTGGAATTAAGGTATGTAGACATGCAGTGAAAACAACAAGATAAGGACCTGTGAACAGATTTCTTGATTTTAGGTTGAAACTGGGATCTGTGGAGACCAGTACAGTGTTACCAAATGAAAAAAATAATTTGCAAAAGCTTTTTATACTATGGAACAAATTGTTGAAGTCTGAGTGTATGACATCATTCAGTTATCACAGATTGCACATTTAGCAATTAAAGTATGTCAAACAAACTTGCATCAACACAATTTTCATGCATCTCTTTGGGCTACAAAGCAGGCAAACTTCAACGATGCAATCCCACTTCCAGGCTTAGAAATGACTGAAACACGGCTTCTTCGAGTATACAACATGACAATTATTCATGACTCAATTGTTCTACTGTAGTAGGCCTTTTATTAGTATGTTTGTTAAATACTCCTTACACTTCATTAATTGATTAGTTTGGTCTTGGCTTTCAACCTGCTCCATTTTTTGTTTTGTCTGTCCAACAAGGAAAAGAACAAATTCATTTTGCTTTGGGTTTTCCCACTACAAACCAACTCTTAATATAAATATACACAAATGCACCTTTTCAGGTAAAACCCTGTGTATAGAATATAAAATATTGTTTACACCAGTTAATTTAATATGAATTGTTAGTGTGGTATAATTGTTTCTGAAAAGTGGAATTAGGCAGTTGGCGTTTAACCAAGTCTGTTAAATAGCCCTCAGCTAACATTATTTATTAAGCTGTGAAAAAACCCCAGGATTCATCCCAGTTCTGGAAGAAAGATTTGTTCCATATACTTGTTTCTCTTAAAACTGTTCCCCTATTTACTTGTAAATTGTATCCCGCCTTGCAGGTTATCATGGTAACTGGTGATCATCCAATCACAGCTAAGGCTATTGCTAAGGGCGTCGGCATCATCTCCGAGGGTAACGAGACAGTTGAGGACATTGCTGAGCGGCTCAACATCGATGTGGCCCAGGTCAACAAAAGGTATGCTTTGTCTTGATTTTCAGTTGCCAATACTTCAACACTAAATGCAGCATACTGTACTCTTGACTGGGGTACACTTGTTATCAGAATTTGTAATATGTGTGTTAGCCATCTCTTATGTAACTATATAAAAGCTTGCCCCTAACTATATGACGCATCAACACTGGACTGAGTCCGAAAAAATCAAATTGGAGCACTCACTTGTGACGGAGCATGGTGTTGAACTAGACCTCATTTACATTTGTCATGGTGTCTCTTCGTATTCTCAAAATGTAATGAAAATGCCATCAAGGGAAGAGAGCGAAGTCCAAATTTTGAGTTTACCATTTGCAGGGCTTATAGGGTCTATAAATCCTCAACAGATTTTTCATTTTTTTCAGGCCCAGCTGTTTATAGTTCCATTTTCTTTGTTTCCCTGACAGAGATGCCAAGGCCATTGTTGTGCACGGCTCGGAGCTCCGTGACATCAGTGATGAGGACCTGGATGATATCCTGAACAACCACTCTGAGATTGTGTTTGCCCGTACCTCCCCACAGCAGAAGTTGATCATTGTGGAAGGCTGCCAGCGTGGTGGCGCTATTGTGGCGGTAACTGGAGATGGTGTGAATGACTCCCCTGCTCTCAAGAAGGCTGATATTGGTAAGACCATCATCGAAGGAATTACTCAGTGTTGCAACCTAGGCTCAATTTCATTGAGCTGCTTAAGTGCAGCAAAGTTATGCTTACCAGTATGAGATAACCAGCTAAAATACCATTCCACATGTACCATCTGTGACTTATTTTGCTGTATAAGCAGCTCTATGAAATTTGGCCCTGGCCAGCAAAGTCGGCCCATATTAAGAATTTCAGTCTTATTATTATAAACCTCCTATTTTTGGTAATATTTTCCAGCAGTATATACTTTTTGAGGTTTTGCATGGTGAGGTATCAATGTATATTCGGTTTGCAGTAACACCATATGTGTATGTCTACTAGCTATGTAAATTTGTTCTTGGGAACTAGGTCTTGCTTTTTATTCTACTGTCGGGGAGTAGATTCCCTAAATTCTGAAATCTACTTCGCGACAGTAGAATAAAAAGCAAGACCTAATTCTCAAGAACAAATCTACACCGCAAACCGATTATACATTTTCCCTCAAGTTGACCAACCATTTAAAGCCATTCAACTGCACTGGTGTTGTACATGGTAGTTGACACAACATAGAACTGTGTACATTTGTGTACTGTCTGTGCATGTCACCATCATATCATAGTACAGGCTGGCATATCTTAGCTTTTATTCAAGTAACTGGCTGGTCCAGGTGATGTTTGTAATTATTTGTTTGTTTAATTTGTTTTAATTATCTTATCAAACAGTTTTTTCTGGACAGTAAATTTGTAATCTGTCTATACTCCTGTGTAATTTTGTTTACATGGTATTTTAGGATAATATGCTGCAGACCATGCTTGATGTTTTTAAACCAAAATATTAAATAAAGAAGAAGAAAATCACTCCATTGGACATGGTTGGATTCTTGAGTTTTTGTAGAAGATGAATTGGTTACAAACTTTGCAGTATTTATAGTTGTGTTTTATTTGCTGTCTAGGTGTTGCTATGGGTATTGCTGGATCTGATGTCAGTAAACAAGCTGCTGATATGATCTTGCTTGATGATAACTTTGCATCCATCGTCACTGGTGTTGAAGAAGGTTAGTTGGTTGACTGATAATTGCAGAGTACATCTTTAATTCTTTTTGCATACCAGAACAGAATCTCTCAAAAAACGTCTGCTCCATCTTGTGTTCTGGCCAGAAGTTTTCTCATGTCAAGCGTTTGTAGTTACTTGACACCTAATTGTTTGGATTATGTCCCAATTTCATAAAGTCTTTAAGCACAACAAACTTCCTTAGTACAGAAAAATCATGCTCAGCAGAAACAGAGTACCAGCCAAAATGCCATCAAGTTTACATTGTACCAGAAACAAGGTACCAGCAAAAATGCTATCAAGTTTACATTGTACCAGAAACAGAGTACCAGCCAAAATGCCATCAAGTTTACATTGTTCCAAAAACAAGGTACCAGCAAAAATGCTATTAAGTTTGCATTGTACCAGAAACAGAGTACCAGCCAAAATGCCACCAAGTTTACATTTTTATTTTGCTTGCAGAGATGTTTGAACAATTTGAGCAAAATAGACTGGCAGCAAGCATTACTTTTTTGCCTCTAGTATGACTATGGGTTTGTACAAATCAGTACCATACTGCAAGAAATGACTGATTAAAAAAACCCAAATTGTTCTAGTGGAATATATTTTGAAGTGGCAGCTGTTAAAGTACTTCACAATTAGGCTTATCCTAATAGCTGTATACTCCACCACAGTTTGTAACAATCATGTTGTTTGTTTCTACTCAGGTCGTTTGATTTTCGACAACTTGAAGAAGTCCATTGCCTACACACTGACCAGCAACATCCCTGAGATCTCCCCCTTCCTGTTCTTCATCTTGGCACAGACTCCTCTTCCACTCGGCACTGTGACTATCCTCTGCATTGATCTGGGAACGGATCTGGTATGTAGAAAAACATAGATCCATATATCGACAACAGCGTTAATTCTTGAATCTAGACGCAGCATTCTCCCATAACACAGGTCCGCTGGCCAAATGCCAGTTAAAACACCGCAGGTCCAGTCACAATTCTCTTTAAGTGGTCCAGCTGGCTAGTTCTGTGTCAACAAAAATCTGTAGTTTATATGAAATATGGATTAGTGAAAAAGCTGGTGGACCAGTGAAATGACAAGCTGACTTGTGCTGGCTAATCACTGAAAACGTTAAGGGCAAACCCTGTAGATGTACAATAATTTGAGTTTGAAGCCTCCTGGGTGCAGACATGTTTGTCTCATGTGAGTGAATGAGATGTATTTTCAATGTTGGAGTTGATTTGCCATTTTGTTGTGTGTTATAACAACCAGAGATGCCAACTTTCCACGATTCTGCAGAAAGTTTTTTGGAAAATAAACCAATCTTTCCATGTTCTGATGAACACATTTGAAAATTTCCCTGATTATGGAAACTTTTTCCCTGTTATGTTGAATGAAAAATCTCTGTGATTGAACAGAATCTCCCTGATTGCAAGATGCAAATGTTGGCAGCTCTGGTTAAAACTAATATACATGCATGAATGTTGTTTGGGTGTAACCTGCACAGTCAAATTATGTCCACTTACCAATAAAGTGTTCAAATTCTCATCTTATGGACTCTTTAATGCACTGATGTATGCAAGAAAAACACTTCAAGGCAAAGTATACCTTTGGTTTTTGGAACCGTTTGATTATTTTAACCCTATATAAATGTATACAAATAAAACTAACCTTTAAAAAATTTCATTTGGTAGTGTTTTTGAGTTATTGCCGAAAATCTGGTGCAGTTATGTCCATGCAGGAAGAATAACCCATAACTATAATACACAATCTGAATAACATTTCATACCGAATATTTCTCAGATTGAAATGTTTTTGAATCCCTCTGTAAAACGATGTACCTTTCAAGGGAATTGTTTCTCATTATCAACAGCTACAGTGCTTCTTACCAAGTTAGTTTTGATGGTCATTAATTTGTGGAGTAACTACCACTATATCCTCTCTTTAAGGACATCTTTCACCGCAAGGGGATTATCTAAAAATGAAAATGTGAAATGTTCACATATCACATGGCCCTACAGTTCAACTGTTACCTACATAGAGACCATAAACTATGTTGACGTTATGGCACCAGAAGCTCTTTATTTGAAGCCATGAAAGTGATTTACATCGGCTGGTTTCTGTATTCGGCTGGTCTCTGACCTTTATCCTTTGACCCTTAACACAGGTACCCGCTATTTCTCTCGCCTATGAAGAAGCCGAAAGTGACATCATGAAACGTCAGCCACGTGACCCAATCAACGATAAACTTGTCAATGATCGGTATGTTCAAATCACACTCACTTTATCTGCTATGCTTTTGACTACAATGAAGAAAATTAAGTTACTAGAAATCTGGATAAATCATTTGTTTTTTTGAAAACCATGATAAATCTATTGGTGCCCCCAAGATAGAGACTATTCAAGACCCCTGTTTCTTTGCAATGAATCTTAGATCCTCAAAAGTGCACTGTAGTAGCCTGTTAACCTTAAATATCCTGTAAAGCGAACATGGTACAGAAACATTTACCACTGGATTGTAGGAACAGGAAATCCAAAGGTCTAAGGCATAAGTTGAACTGTGTCATTTCTTGGAAAGATGCTGAACTTAAACCATGTATCATTTACAGCAAGTAAGTGGAGGTCCTTTTCGTTGTCATAGCACATATTTGTAATCGGACGTTTGTGAATATCTACTTTCTCTGTTCATGTCAATAGGTTGATTAGTATGTCCTATGGTCAGATCGGTATGATCCAGGCCTCAGCCGGGTTCTTCACCTACTTTGTCATCATGTCCGAGAATGGCTTCCTGCCACATACTCTATTCAACATCCGTCGGGCCTGGGATAACAGGGGTGTCAATAACGTTGAGGACTCCTACGGGCAGGAGTGGGTGAGTGGAAATAATAATCTAGTATTATGGACCGTTGCTTGCCTCAATCTTTAGTTCTTTGATCTTTTGTTGAGAACATTGACAATTAATTCCAAAAGGTTGAGTTCTACTTCTACTCACATTAATTGTGTTTCTGACAAGTCCAACAGGCTCAACAATAACAACACTCTGACATTGAAAAAGAGTTTATTTTGCAATCTTCACATCTTGATTCCTACATCATAAATTGTTTCTATAATAGGAGAAACTATGTCTAGCCAGCAGCTTTCTTGACTAGTTGTTACACCCAGAGCTAAAGACTCAACCAAGCCTGCTATAATACGCCCTTATTGAAAGAAGCTTTCTTGACTAGTTGTTACACCCAGAGCTAGAGACTCAACCAAGCCTGCTATGATACGCCCTTATTGAAAGAAGCTTTCTTGACTAGTTGTTACACCCAGAGCTAGAGACTCAACCAAGCCTGCTATGATACGCCCTTATTGAAAGAAGCTTTCTTGACTAGTTGTTACACCCAGAGCTAGAGACTCAACCAAGCCTGCTATAATACGCCCTTATTGAAAGAAGCTTTCTTGACTAGTTGTTACATCCAGAGCTAGAGACTCAACCAAGCCTGCTATTATACGCCCTTATTGAAAGAAGCTTTCTTGACTAGTTGTTACACCCAGAGCTAGAGATGAAACCAAGCCTACTATGATACGCCCTTATTGAAAGAAGCTTTCTTGACTAGTTGTTACACCCAGAGCTAGAGATGAAACCAAGCCTACTATGATACGCCCTTATTGAAAGAAGCTTTCTTGACTAGTTGTTACACCCAGAGCTAGAGACACAACCAAGCCTACTATGATACGCCCTTATTGAAAGAAGCTTTCTTGACTAGTTGTTACACCCAGAGCTAGAGATGAAACCAAGCCTGCTATGATACGCCCTTATTGAAAGAAGCTTTCTTGACTAGTTGTTACACCCAGAGCTAGAGACACAACCAAGCCTACTATGATACGCCCTTATTGAAAGAAGCTTTCTTGACTAGTTGTTACATCCAGAGCTAGAGACTCAACCAAGCCTGCTATGATACGCCCTTATTGAAAGAAGCTTTCTTGACTAGTTGTTACACCCAGAGCTAGAGACTCAACCAAGCCTGCTATAATACGCCCTTATTGAAAGAAGCTTTCTTGACTAGTTGTTACACCCAGAGCTAGAGACACAACCAAGCCTACTATGATACGCCCTTATTGAAGCAATCTTTGTTTTTTCCATACAGACTTACCAGCAGCGCAAAGTGCTTGAATACACATGCCACACTGCCTTCTTTGTGAGCATCGTCATCGTGCAGTGGGCAGATATCATCATCTGTAAGACTAGACGTAACTCCCTCATCCACCAGGGAATGAGGTAAGTCTGCTTGCTGTCAGTCTGCTTGCTGTCAGGACCAGTTTGTTTCCCTTGGAAAACAACTGGGCCCATTTTTATGGCTGTGCTTGCCACTGAGTTCTGCACTCACGGCCCATAGGATCATGTACTTTACAGGGCGATGTAAGTGCAAAATTCCGCAGTAAGCAGAGCCATGAAATTAGGCCCTGGTGGTGTTTTGCCTATCATCAGTGAATGTGTGTGTGGATGAGGGGATTGGGCTGTACGGATCAGTGAATGTGTTGAGAGGTTGCTATGCAAAAGCTTCCTATGAACCACCTTGATGTAGCAACACTGCCTTCAGTCTGAGGGATTCAACAAAGCTTATTCACCTATGCCCAAAGAAGTCATGGCACCAAACACATTAAAATGTAACCCACAGATTGTTGAAATATTGAAGTGTTGTTTTAACATTGGACATTTGTTTCCCATTAGTAACTGGGTGCTCAACTTTGGTCTGGTATTCGAGACGGCTCTTGCTGCATTCCTTTCCTACACACCAGGTCTGGAGAACGGTCTCCGCATGTTCCCACTCAGGTGAGAGGTTCAAATCAAATGTTTTACAGTGATGAGAAATTTTATCTGGATTCAGATATTTTTTGTCTGCCTGGTCAAAAAAAAAGTATTTTTCTTCAGATAAAAATAAGTCATGGTCTTTGATCTGCTTCTCTAGTGAAAAGGTGGAAATTCTATCATGTCAGTGCAGCTCCCATGATCTGGATTGAAGTGTCAGACCTTTTTGCCAGCATTGACTCTCACACCCTGGTCTTATTGTTCACATCATTTTAGACCAATATTGTTCAAGTCAATTTGTGCCAGTCCTTACTTTTGTGCTTGTTTTTGTTTTGTTCTAGGATTGGATGGTGGTTTGTCGCCTTCCCCTTCAGTATTCTTATCTTTGTCTATGACGAGTGTCGTCGGTTCATCCTCCGTCGTAACCCAGGAGGCTGGGTGGAGAAGGAGACCTACTATTAATGCACATCCAATTGACGCCTAGTTGGGTGTAAGTGGGTTGGGACTGGGGTAAGAGGTTGTTGACGCCCAGTTTCAAATCAATCAATTGACTTATTAAAGGTCCCTTTCCCTGTTGACCTACATTTGCGTATTTCCCTAAATGATGAGTGATGGACTCTAGGGAATAAAGAAGGGTTACTTGAGGCTCTTTATAGTCTGATTTAAAGAACAGGAATTTATGAAGAAGGAAGCCTAGCAATAGGGAAATATGCCAATGTAGAAATCAATGTCATCTAGAGTCAATCTGTTTGGAAGGGGTTACCTTAAAGTTTGCTCAACCTAGTTAAGGCTGGGCTTCTACCAGAGAGATCATGTCAACATTACTGCAAAGAAGGGACTTACTTATAATTCTCTAATAAATGAATTTGTAGGAAAATTAAAAAAGGAGTGTGGCTGCTGTGTAAAGCAGTTGATAATTTTTAGACGTATTGATACATTTTTGGGGCTGTCAAAAGCCTAGTTTTTAATTTAGGACTGAGTGCGAAGTGTGTATAAATTATCTGTGAAGAAACGTATTGGAACACAACATTAAAACGACATTTAATTGTATCCTTCATAAAAAATCCCAAGACTAAGGATTAGGGATCACTTGTAGCATTGATCCAACATTCAGATTAGATTATGCTTGGCGAGGCAGGAATGGGCGGGGCCAGAAAGGGTGAAAAGAGGAAGTGAGGACAAAATTTGATATAAGCTGTAGTAAAAAAAAAAAAAAAAAAACAGTGAGATTTTATAATATCCTATATCTACACATCAAGTTATATTCACATTCATGTGTTTTAAACCAGGCACTTTGGTAATATGGGGATATCCAGTTAATTTTGCTATTAAAGATAAACCCACATTTTTTGATAAAACATTCCTAGTTAAAACATGTGCAAATACTAAACAAATAAATCCCCAAAATATGAAAAAAAGAAAGAAAAAAAAAAACCCCACCCCACAACCCAAGATATATTCATGATTATTGTATATTGAAACAGTGCCGGGTATAATCCCCCACTTACAATACAGTCTTATCTCTAATGCTTTGAATTCTACAGAGGTATGAGGTATATGTAAGTTGGTGTCTTGACATGGCCTTATACTTCATAGTGTCAAAATGGCCAGCCAAGCTTATACCTTTACTTGTTGGACTAACTATAGCTCTTCCTAATTCAAAAAGAGAAACAGAGATGGGATCTTCCACATTCTTAGAAAAAGGAACATCATATTGAAGGCTTTTCTGAGGTCATCGATATTGTTTTGGATAAGTGTAGAGCTTGGACCAACAGTGAAATCTTGTTTTGATGTACAATAATTCAATTCCAATAATATAACCTAAACTCAAAATGGTACATTGCATAAAGAAGACAATTCATTGAGCTAATTAGCAGAAGTGTTAGTTAATTGCTAAGCCAAAATGAACAAGAAACCAGTTGGTATAACAAGTCACGTTATGGAATGCTGGCTGGCAGTCTGTTTTGTTTCTGCTAAGCAGAGCTCGGCCAGTTTAGATTTTGCACAGGAGACATAAAAGAAATAGAGATTCTTGCTGTACTCTGTTATGATTTGTGGTACAGTTTGATTTCACTTTTGTGTGATGACAATATTTGGGAATCCCACACCTATACTCACAAGACACAAGTCCAAAGTAAAGTAAAACAAAACAGCCATAACAATCTATTCACGTATGCAAATCTTGAAATTTTCTGTTGATGTCAATAAGTTATTTGCATATGTTATTGTCTGCTGCATGTAGAATCTACCCTGCAAACTTAAGTAGGTCTATCCTACAAGAAGCAGTAGTTGTACAAGACTGCAATTCACGCTGCTTAGAATGCTGGGAAGTCTTTTGTTTCATCTGCATGTTGCCCTATTGCATAAAGTTGCTAACAACGCAGAAGAAATATTTCACTAGACTCCAAAAATGCTGATTAAAGAAAAATAAAGCTGTTATTCTGAGTTCATGAAGCTGGTTGACAGAAAATAATTCCTTTTCTCACATTTTTGTTTTGATGCTCTTATTTTATTCTTCATGCTGAGTGTAGGCGCACAAATATTTCAAAACTTTTTTTATTTTTATTTTACAATCCAAGTCTAGAGAAGTATTAAGTTTTTTCTAACACAAATTCTGACTTGGCAATATTGGTATGTTTTCCTTTGCTTCCTGTACTGGTAACCCTCTGGGCCAACCCTATGCATTTCACTTCACTTCACTGGTAGTTTGCAAAGTTTCATAGATATGTAAGTGTTTTGAATCTTGACTGCTTATAAACTCTTTCAGGATTTATGTTTTCTTTTGTTCTTCATTTTTAACCATTTTGTCTTTAGAAACTGTTTTGTTTTATTTCTTTGTTTTTGTCCTCTTTTCTTCAGGTTCTTTAAAAAAAAATTTTTTTTTTTAAATAAATTCAAACCATTAAGTGAATGTTGATATTGTATTGCAATATGCTTGTTCGTTATTGTATTTTGATAAAAAATAATAATTACATAAGGTTATCAGATGTTATATATTCATATAGACATTACATAAATTAATGTACATTGCAGTAAGTTAGTAGGGAGAGTTTTTGGTTAGCTTTCACAGTTGTTAACATTGCATACGTAGAGAGTATTGTGCCACATTTGTCCTTGTAAATTAAGACAGACAGTCTGGGGACTTGTTTTTATCATAATGAAGTTGATTTATGTAGACGGCCATTCACTGGCATTCTTACACACAGTCTTTACCAAAGCATTACGGCTATAAACCAATATATGTAAAGTATTTTCTCTTCAGCATATTAGGGATTGTCAAAAATGTACATAACATGTATTTGAACTGAACTGGATGACGTAGGGCACCAGGCTCGCTACATAAATCCATATATTTTCTAACAACAAGATAATCTGGACATGTGAATACTGCATTAGGGCAGCCATTTTGTTTTTCTGTATTCAACTGCATGCTGTCAGACTGAGGCTGGAAGTGTGGAGGAGTCTGGTCGCTTGTATTATGGATAGGGAACCATACTTAAATGGCCAAAATGTAAAACTCACAAAACAATTCATGGATAACAGGTATGCTCAGTATTACTATTAACTTTCCTTGCTTTCTTTGTAATTAATTTTGTTTTCTTTTTGTGACAGTTTGGAGTGACACTGAATTATTTTAAAATGTAAGGATCGGTTTCTTTTTGCTACTTGACGTTAATAATCATGACAACATTTGGAGACTTTATGTGGACTATGAGAGAGACTAAGTGATATTTCTAGAAGCTGACACCTCATATCTTGCTCAAAGTGGGTGTCCTAGTCAGTGCACAAACCTTTGTATTATCAGGAATGAACAGTAAGCTGAAGAAGCTAAAACTTCAACATCTGTTCTGGGTAAGGTTCACATGTGAAATCTATAGCTTCCTTAAATAGTCACCTTGGTAGGAATTGTACTACTCCAGCTTGTATTCTTGGTCAGTATGCATCGTTGTTAGATGCTACCATTTCCAGAAACTGTCACCACATATCTCGCTCAAAGTTTTAAGATATATCACCAAGTATGAAAGTACAGGCTAATGTTAAACCAGCATTGTTTAAAAAGATAAATTGTCTAAACTTGCCCTCTCGGGGCAATTCTTCCCTTCACTATTCGTTACTCATGGTAAGATCAGTTGTATGATGTATGTATTAAGCAGACCTGGTACCCAGTAACTAACTTGGCAGCTGGTTTCCTTTCAACATGGTTCACGGCTCGTATCAGCTTGTTTAAATCAGAAACTACTTGGAACATTGGAGATATCCCAAATAGCTTTTGAAACAAACTCAAATTACACACCCCATGAGACAAAGTCAAATAACACGCCTAGATAAAAGAGACAGGCAAAAACATTTACTTCAAATCCGAGTGAAGCTTGGCTTCTTTTGGTTTGGTGCTGGTCAGTTGCATTACATTTCACATTGTTTTATTTTATGCAAGTAAGTGTAACTGCCATTCAAACATCTTACAGATTGGAACTCTCTCTGCTCCAGAATAATTCTTAACCATAAGGAATCCTTGTAGATGTTGCATATTGCATTCTGTCATGTTACTCTTTCTATAGGTAGTTGCATGTAAATGTTAAAGATTCACTCAATAGCATTTCATAGCAGGGACTTAGTTGCAAGTCATAATAATTGTGCATGTGTTACTCAAACAAGTGGAACATTGCTGTTTGACGGTATTTATACAAAGTGGACGGTCTTAATTTTGACTCTGCATCATGTACTTTAGAATGTAACTTAACATGTATTGCTTTGCACTTCCTTTCCTTCTCTCCCATTGGTTGCCATTAAATGATTCGTTCTTTAGTGTCCAATCATAACCGACCTTACATCATGACAACCTCAGGTGAACATAATAAGTATCTAAGTATAAAAAAGTAATCCACACGTTTTGCATTTTTGGAAACTTTGTCCATGAGAAACAACTGCAAACTGCTGTTCGGAAACACACACAAAACAAAAGGTTCAAATCTAAATCTGTTTAAAGTTAGTTGCATGTAATATTTTCTTAATCTATGCAGTTGACGTATAAATTAGTAGGACACTATCTTAAGCAATACAGAGGGTATTGTTTGAAGCAGTGCTGAAGTTTACCATGTTTCCCTCAAGTAATGAATGGTGTTTATTAAGTATCAGTATCAAACTTCCTTATAAATTTGAGTAAAAGTTTACAAACCGAAAATGATTGTATGTTTGAATTTAAGCTTGACTTATTTTAGTTTTATATTGAGTTTTAAATAAAGTGTCTGATTTCACTTGTAGGATTTGCTGATTGTGTGGTACCTTACATTAACCGTGAATTAGATGGTTGAGGGATTGATTTATCGACCAAAATAAACAATCTGAAGCTGTGCAAAAAGTTGTGCAAATTTTGACTGATTACCATTGGTACATGATGGTTACCAGTTAAATGAAAGTTGACTTGCGCAATCTTTTGGACATTCGCAAATCTCTCCTTGTAACGAATGAAAGTGGACCACAACCTCACTTATTATACCAATAGTGTATTATTGTATTATGGCTAATCACCAAGTATATTTTGTGTTTTTTGGTAATAGTTGGATAAAGTAAATTTGTTTTCAGTCTCAAACGATTTGGAGTAGTTCCTCTTGTAGCTCTGGTATTTTTAACTTGTAGTTTAAACTGTTAACAGATCTTTTAATTAGCAGCACATTTTTGATGGTTGCTTGTTAGTTGGGGGGAGAGGGGTTGCAAACCTGCTCAACACCTTGTCAATTAGGTGTGTGAGTGTGAACTTGTGCAAGTTTGCATCCCCTTATGGTTAAAACTACACCGTTTGGTTAATCCTTTAGGCCCATAGAGGGGTTGCGTCAGATGTATTCAGCATGTGCACAAAATTACTGGAAACCCTTTCTGTGTTGTGGTATATTCAATTTGATATTCACCGACAGGTTGTTAATATTGTATTACATATAATGAACCCATAATGTGCAGTTAATCTGTTCCATGGTTTTGTGGTAGGTCCTAATTTTAATTGACCCCTTGAAGGCAGTGCAACCTCCCTCTATTGTGAATATGAATCAAATACATGGAAGGTTCCATTGTCTTTGAAGGGACTCGGGATATAGAAGCAGCAGCTTCATACAAGAATAAAGTTGTCCTTTGTGAGTTTAACAATAAAATACCAGTTTCCACCTTATGGGCGTGTTTTGCATTTATATCTTCATTCAATAGGCGCTCTTTACAGTTGCATGGAAAATGTTTCCTCCATGGTTACATTGTATAGTGAGTTGTGGAAGAGAAGTTCCATTCAGTGCCCTCTAGTTATCATCAGTGGCCAATCACCAGTGACGTAACGAGGGTCAAATTTTAGGGGGTGCACCATTTTCTTCTAAGGGAGGGGGGGGGGGGCACTTCTGGCCAAGTTTCCGTTTGCCTTTTTTCTTTAAAACATGGGGATTGGGGGGGGGGTCGGACGCCCCCTAAACAATAATTTACAACATTAACCCCCCCCCCCCCAAAAAAAAAAAAAAAAATAAATAAATAAATAAATAAATAAATAAATAAATAAATAAATAAATAAATAAATAAATAAATAAATAAAATAAACTAAAAAATAAAAAAGTCCGCCCAAAATAAAAGAAAGTCTGCATCGTAACTGCAACTAATACATAACACACTGAGCAAAAAGTTTGTGCAGTCCGTTTATTATCGCTAAATTATGACTTTTATAACAAAATAATAATGTACAAAGATGTAAACGGATCGGAGGACGCAATGGAGGAGGCACACGCCGTCTGAGCATAGGCATTAAATATGCAGATATAATATTGACACAAAGCTGCAATTTATAAGTTTTACAGATATAACCAATATCATAGCGCACAATTGGTGCACCGAATGGCTTGAATCGGACATTCTTTTCCACAAAATTTCCAACTTCAGATGGGGGCACAGCCTCCTCACTCTACGCGACGGGCGGTGCTACTGCGCCGATGTCCATTTTCTTACATATTCGCCCCCCCCAAAAAAAAAATCCTGGTTACGGGCCTGAAAAAGCCCCTTTTCATCGCCTTTTTTAATGCAATTTACCTTTTTAAAAAGATAACCTGGCGATCCGAGAGTGTAAAAACAACTATATTTTTCTGCGTGTAAATGGATAAATAGTTTTAAAAACTACACATCGTATAAAATGTAACATTTTACTCTGGAAATTTCCAATCCCTAAGTCCACAAAATGCCATAATTGGATGCCCCCCCCCCCCACTTAATAGCAATGCTCCCCCCCCCCCCCAAAAAAGAAGTGGCTACGCCGCTGGTCAATTATGAGTATGGAGCTATGCCAGGATGCTATATAGCTAGATCTAGAGGTCATATGACCTTCAACCTCTATTATATTCAGATGAAACCACTGATTCGATTTGTGAGGCGGGGCAGACAATGTGACGTTATTCACTGTGCAGGTCAGCTTAGTGGATTCGTGAGCAGTGAACTTTTAAGGGAAAACATCGACAATTGGCCAGACAAAATAAATGGTTCTAAAACATTAAAATGAACACACGCACCAATCGCACACATCCCGTGTTAATAAAATGATGCAGAGAATTGTCCGTCGTTCATTGAGTATACAACTTTGGGATAATGACATCAGATTTCCGAACTACGGACTCAAACCCTGTATCTGGCTGACACTATGCTTGATTTGTAAAGCATAGCATACAATCAAGGCCATACAATTACAAATTCCATTGTTCCCATAAAACGATCGAACTGTGTTTTATTAACACGTGACCTGTCAAGGGCGGATCGCATCGCATCTCCAGACTTCGATCGATTGGTGTTGGCAGAAATTCTACTTTTGTATGCATTTTTATTTATAATAATAGCAGTGGACATGTGTGGAGGTCAAATGTTAAATCATCTACTACTGCAATGCTTTATTCAAGCATTTGTTCGACTGACGCCAACATCCAATCACTGCGAGTTAAATAAACAAACATCCACGTGGCCTTTCTTATAATACATGATGTCATTCACAACAATGCTACGTCATCGAGATTAAACTGCGGTTGCGCAGATTGATTGATTATGCAAATTCAATGACCTTTGTGCTTTGTGTATATCCAGCTGAAAACAAATTCGGCTGGCTGGCTGTAGTGTTGTGCGAACTGCGATTGGAAGTCATTGTTTGCACTCGTATAGTTTTAGAACTGCACTTTGTGCGGTGTTGATTATTCAGTCAGGGTTTTTGACGTCCGGTTGATGATAAAAAAACCAAAAACAACTGTGCGGAAGCTTTAAAACAGGAGCTGAACTTCGAGGAAGGAAGGGAGGGACCTGGATAGGAGAGTACGTTACTATAACAATTTTGTAAGTGAAAAAGTTGAATTATGTCAAAATGATTTGTACGAAACTATGTTTATACAAGCCCAGAATTCGAACCAGAGACTATCTGATGACCTTTTTTAAGTTTGCCTAGGGCTCAGGTAGTGAAGCCTAACAAACCTCATTTGTTCTATTACTTAAGTACTATTACTACTAATGACGAATGTCTATGTTAGTATGAGTAGGAATATGGAAGAAGGAAATCCAACGTTTTAACTAAAAACATGCTAAAACCTAGGGCCTGAATTGAATGCTGTAAAAAAGCTATTTTTTAAATTAGGTCTTTGTAATTGTAATGTAGTCTATTATTGATATGGTGCTTAAGAAGTTAAATCATGAAGGTGGGACTAGCTTACTCCTAGAACTATTCGGTTCGTTCCTCTATCATCTCCTCGGGGAGACGATAGCGGAACGAACCGAATAGTTCTAGGAGTAGGACTAGCTTAACCCTGGCCTAACCATGCTAAATGCAACAATATGCACCAAATGGTAATAGTTGTTGTGATCTGTTGCATTTTTGGCAGTCAACTCAGATGTCATTCTTTGACTGAATTTGTTGCATTCAGCAGTGAAGTGACTTCATATTTAGGTTTGGGTGCTTCTATTGTATCTGAACAACTTATAATGGGTATTTCAAAATATTTTTTATGGGAAAAGTGTTGAGAAGTATGATGGAATATTAGGTAAGAATCATAATTCAAATCATATTCAAAAGACTGTATAATAACAGTTAAACATTACACTTATGTGCATACTGTTGCATTTAGCAGGGCAAACACCATTGCTCAGTCCTTTCACAAACAGCATGCCTGCACAATGCAACAAAATCCCTTGTTGCATTTTGTTGCATTTGGCATGGTTCTCATTTCAACTGTGTTGCATTCTGTTGTATTTGGCAGGCTTTGTGGAGAGACCCTAATGGGGGTTAGGGTTAAGCTAGGTAGGACTGGAGAGCGTACATTGAAAGACCACAAACTATTCTATTCAAATCCAAACTAGGCATCATCTGAATGACTGCTGCTAAGGTCCTTTGTAAACAGAAGACTGCTGTGAGACCTCAGAACCATTCTGAATCTGAATTTATATAGTCGGCAAAGCATCATAAAGAAAACATCACATCAACTTCAGTTTTAGACATGCGCATGAAGAAGCCCTTTTTGTGCTGCAAGTGTAATTCATGGGTTTGTGTTTTTGTTGTGAGTTTTTCAACTTTAAAAAAAAGAAAGGAAAAGTGTCAAGCATAGGCCTACATTACATTGTAGTTTTAATCACTGTGTTAGTCTTGTCCAGTTCCTTATTTTGTTATTATAGTATTACTATTTGTTTTTTGAGTACGTGCTTGTGCATTGAGAACTATTATTATATTTTGTCCCTTATAGTGGCTTGCAACTCGACCATGGACCTCCGATCCTTAGGTTCACTTAATTGTTATTCTCTGTCTCAATGCAAATGCATGTCTTTAGGGACCATTGCCTACAAGCTCTGCTTCTATAACAGATCCCTCTGCAGTGTCACATTTGTTTTCACTTATTTTCGTCTGTAATAATTTGTGCAAAAAAAGCACAAAAAGGCACAGTGCCTTGTGTAAATTCTTCATATCAGAAACAAGAAAAATTGAAGCTTTCTTTAATATAGGGGCCTATCTGTTTTAGTCAATAATCAAAATGTTTCATACCTCATTTGCAGTATGTCTCATTTTGAAGAATTCGGAGATCCAAGTACTTTTACTTGGCTTTTTGAATTTGTACTTGGGAGTAAGCATACTTGTGATGTTCGAAGTACTTTAGTTTTATTTAGCCAACTTTGTACTCGGAAGTACTTGATACTCAGCCAAAATATACTTTATGACTATGACACTACTTTGTGGTAATTCCTCTCAGACATTGACTGTAAGCAATTGGAAACAGAAATTGCAGTTAAAGAAATCATTTTAACACATTTCACGTTGAAAAAACTAGTACTCAACTTTTTTTAGTTTCATGTTACACTGGTTTTTCTCCTCCAGCTAGTGTGAGTCATTCAGTTTATCCAACATTATGACTGATTTGGAGATTATGAGGAAAGAGCTCCCTCTAGAGGCTGCTGAAGGAAAGTCCCTCCCAGATGCGATCAGAGAGAAGTATTTAAGTGCTGAGCCTCTCTCTGGAATGATCCTGGGAGGAGTTTCGGTCATTTCCAATTTACCCTCAATGAAAGGTGTGTACTTGAAGACTTGAGAATGAGCAATATGTTGTTCTCATGGGAGGAAACTGCCTTTGTGTAGAGTCATGGCAGACTCATTCTTACATTTCAACAAAATGTCAGTAACTTAGGTAGCTTTTAAAGGGCATCCCAGATGTCAAATTTTATCGGTATTTTGCAACTTTGGCCCAAGTTCCAAATATTGGTGTAAATGTTCATCTCAACTTTTGGAGTATGCTCCATGGAGAAAGTCTGTCTCAAATGGCAACATTATTAATTACCTAAAATATTTTTTGGCAAACGACCTAGGGCAAGTTGACCATAAAATTGCAGTTGGTGTGTAATTGTGGGATGTCTTTAGCCACCGTAAGTTAGTGATCTAAAATGATAAATTTAATCTACGTTTTGCTGCAGTTTTGGTGAAATTGATTCTGCTCCTTAAAACCACTCATAAAACTTAATTCAAACAACTGTGATCTGTTTTAATTTAATTTCAACAATTTCTTTTTAACTTACTAGGTCTAACTTTACCTTTACCACAGACTCAAGCTCGGGCAAAGTGCGACTCCCACAATGCCTTTCACTCAATTACAGTTGCATTGTGGAAGCAGGGGCCATTGGGGAAGTAGAGACTCTGTGCAAAGATGTAAAGGAGTTAGACCTCGCTGAAAACAATCTAAGTGAATGGAATGAGGTAAAGTCCCAGTACATAAACCCTATTCACAGTGTCTTGATCATTTCCCCCAAGCCTGTTGGGCATTCTTTACTTAGCACATTTTTGCGCCTTTGTTGCACACAATGCAAGGTTTTCTACCACTGGCTCTGAAACCAGCAATAGCTGTTTAAATTTTTACCCAGAAATCACTTATTTCATTGTTAAAAAGCATGTCTGATGTCAAAACTGATTATTCTTAATCTTGGCAAAGCGTATTTGGAAAGGTGTTCAAAGATTTTTTTTTTCAAGCCTAAAATCTCATAGAAATGTAACTTTCTATTGGGTGTAATTAGTGAAGCTGGTTTGTATGGAGTGGGTGTGGCTCACACACTCAGTGACACAATAGATTCATTCACAGTTCTGTCTCTGAATGTTTTGATCAATAAAAAAATATATATATGTTCAATCACAACGAAAAATTATATTCAATCACAACGAAAAGTTATATTTAAATTGTAAACAAGTCGCTGCTAAGTGAAACAGATGAACATGCCCATCATGTGGGCACTGGTGAAAGGTAGTCACAGGGATGTGATTTCTCTGTTTTTTCCCGGAAATCTGAAGAAGAAAAAAAAATATTAATAATAATAATAATTATTATTATTTATACATATATATATATATTTTAAATAAGACCATAACAAACATGAAGATAAAACCAAATAGAATGTCCCAGAATGCAGATTAGGGCTTTTCAAAACAAAAGATATCTGTATGTAAGTAGGCTTCGAGCTTGCAAGTTTTCGCCCTCGCAAGCTTTTGCGCTTTGCGATGACAGTTCAGTTTTTTTTTCAACAGCCTATCACATATAGTTACTATATAGACTTGCAATCTATTCTTATATTTTTCAGGTGCTGTCAATCACTAGTCAGATCCCACAATTGAAATTTCTCAACCTCAGTTCCAATCCTCTAAGCAAAGATCTGCCCCCTGAGCTGATTCCCATCACTTCCTTGGTGACCATCACCAGCCTTGTCCTAAACAATACTAAGATACCATGGGAAACACTTCATAGTGTACTCGACAGTACACCAACGTGAGTATTTGATGCTTACTAGTTTTGAAACAGAATGGACAATTGTGACCACAAGTAAGAGTAAGGTAGTTACTGTAATTAAGCATTTGCTGCGGGTAGTGCCTGAATGTCTGGCAGGAATTTGGCATATCTCCATGGGCTACTTTGCAAATATTTTAACATGCGTGTTAGTCGTGGAATGCGGTGCATGCTGGTCTAGATAATGACAATTGAGCTGTGGAATGCGGTGCATGCTGGTCTAGATAATGACAATTGAGCTGTGGAACGAGGTGCATGCTGGTCTAGATAATGACAAGCTGTGGAATGAGGTGCATGCTGGTCTAGATAATGACAAGCTGTGGAATGAGGTGCATGCTGGTCTAGATAATGACAAGCTGTGGAATGAGGTGCATGCTGGTCTAGATAATGACAAGCTGTGGAATGAGGTGCATGCTGGTCTAGATAATGACAAGCTGTGGAATGAGGTGCATGCTGGTCTAGAAAATGACAAGCTGTGGAATGAGGTGCATGCTGGTCTAGATAATGACAAGCTGTGGAATGAGGTGCATGCTGGTCTAGATAATGACAAGCTGTGGAATGAGGTGCATGCTGGTCTAGATAATGACAAGCTGTGGAATGAGGTGCATGCTGGTCTAGATAATGACAAGCTGTGGAATGAGGTGCATGCTGGTCTAGATAATGACAAGCTGTGGAATGAGGTGCATGCTGGTCTAGATAATGACAAGCTGTGGAATGAGGTGCATGCTGGTCTAGATAATGGCAAAATTTGTAAAATTTCGCCAGCATGCACCTCATTCCATGGCTAGATGCCTGCGTTAAAAGTATTTGCAAAGTATTCCATGTATCAATTACTAGTATACATAAGAAAATGGAGGGATTAAAACAGATGATAAATGGTAAGATTCTTGGCCCAAATTATTTTAGACTAACTTGGAATGTGCTTTGGTTAATCTGAAGAGCAAGCAGTATGGTTTACTTGATAAAATCAGACAGCACAGAATGATCCATAAAGCTTAGCCTGAACATCTGACATTACACTTTGAGGCTTGTGAATAACACCAGATGTTGGCCTTGCCTGACTGCCAGATGTACCTTTGACCTTGCATTCCAATTCACAAGGACCGACTTAGATTTGCAGTAAATACACACACGTCATGTACATCACACACATTAATTACATTGTCAATAAAACAACATAGCTACATACAAACATTATGCACACCGACAGCACACAATCGAAAGTACAGTTAGCTGACAAACTTCGGAGCAGACCAATCAAAACCAAAAACACAGAAAGCGAAAACTTACATCACTGCAAGTTTATTAAATGAAATCATTGGGCTTGTAAGACCAGTGCTTGTCTTTATCCTTGCGGATAAAGACAGGGGACCAGTCTACATGAAGCTCTGCTACTTCATGCATAATTGTCCAATCACAACATGACAGACAACCTTAATATCCATTTTAAAATGTACACAAACAAGTTTCATTTTGATTGCTGCGTTGTGCATTGTATAAACGCTGCTTCACTGTGGCAGACATTATGTAGGTCCTGTTGTTAGTATTGACAGGTCTTAATGGAATGTATGTTATTCTCTGCTTCATTTTAATCTGTTGTCTGAGAATGAGGTTGAGGAACTCTGGTGCTCCTCATGAAATATCTTGTCAAATTTTAACTTAAGTCTGTTTTACTCTCATGTTATACTGTGTATTTAGATTGTAGCCTCCATAGTTTTTTTTACCTTTTGTGCTGAAAGCCCCATCTTGAAATATGTTTTCTTTTTGTGCTTTGCAAACAGGTTGGAACAGCTTCACTTAAGCCTTAATGACCATGGCGTGGTTTCCCTACCTACATGTAACAGGAGCTACCCTTCAGTCAAACTCTTACAGTTCAACCGCAATCAAATCACAAAATGGGAAGAGGTTTCCAAACTTGGGAAAATGTTTCCCAACTTGGAATCCTTGTTTGTATCTGAGAACAACCTGACAGAGCTGACAGGCTACATAGGGGAGCATTTCTCCTGTCTGCAAAGTCTGTGTGTTAGGGAGACTGGGATACGTACTTGGGAGGAGGTTGATGCAATGAACTCATTCCCTTCTCTGACCGACATTCGACTGACTCAAATCCCACTCTTGGAGAGTTACAACGAGACAGAAAGACGTCAGTTGACATTGGCTCGCTTGGCTAGAGTGACACGATTGAATGGGAGTCGGATTAAAGATCCAGAGCGGGAAGATGCAGAAAGGACTTTCATTAGATTCTACATGAACCAGGAAGTCAAACCTCAAAGGTATACAATTTTAAGAAAACTGATGTTTGGTTGCTATACCTTAGTTACATATAACATTTGTACTGAATGTGAGAGGGAAAGTGCATCATTGTTTTTAGGAAGAGTACCTTAATTCCCATCAGACAAACAACCTGTGAAATGTCATTAAATTCAATGGTTATGTTCTTCAAAGAAAAAACAATACACAGTTTTTAGTCTGGTCTGGGATTTTATGCATATATTCATGTTGTACTTTTGCGGCAATTTCATTGCATGAGCTCCGACAGATTCATCTGATGACAGCTCTAAAGGATCAGCTTTACGATCACCTTGTTGCTGTGACCTAGGATATCTCTCCTCATGACAAGCTCTTTATTTGTCATCCTCAGAGACATGAATGGTTCACCATCTTGCTATACAAGAGAGGGTTTTGAGTCCATTGTAGGCCCTTTCATCTCCGGCACTGTTAATGAAAACGCAATAATTTGGCTTCTCTCCTTCTGTGCCTCACAAACTATACCCATCATTGGCAGCTGGTTCCGCCACAGAAACATCCATGCAATAACCTGGATCTCAAATGATGGTCGCACACAAAAAGAAGTTGACCTGATCCTTGTAAGACAATGCAGTTTAGTCAAGTCCTACCGAGTTTACAGAGAAGCCCCAGCAAACACCAAGGCATTGCCTGCTCGTTGCAAGCTTGGCAATCACCCCACGCTTCCACCCTTAGTATCCTCTTGCACCCTAGTACGGCGTTGAATGTGTCATTTCAACTTGTCGTGTCATTCAATACCCTGGCATCAAAGCATGTGGTCACAATCCAAAATAAATTCCAAATCCTAAGTGAACTCTCAGACGATGTAAAAATCAGCTTGGTCATGTGTTGCCTCAAACATCTGTGAAACATCTGATGTAATCAGCGTGAAGAAACAACGCCCAAAACTATGCCCTGGGCTCACCAAGAAAACCCTTCAAATCCTGGGTGAGAAGTCAAAAGCCAGACTGAAAAATCAACACAAATAGACGTCTCCAAAGTGTCTTCTGAGCTACAGCAAAGCAGGATTGAGAGCTTTACCTCGTAAATCTCTCCAAGAGCATCAATAGCATCTTCTTCCATCACAGTCTGAAATATGCTTACCAAGCTATCCAAGAACTTCACCCCAAATCAGCTCACAGCGTCACCATCAGATGGAGAGAACACTTTCAGGTCACTCGCAGCTGTTCTCCTGCTCCACCCTGCAGAGCTATGGACATCCCAGCTCCTCCTCCAGACCCAGATATCTTTGACGATGCATTGCCCTTAAAACCTGTGCAGTAAATCGTGGAGCTCAAAGAAGCCGCAGCATGTCTGAGGCATGCAAGGCATTGCAACTCCCTGTGATGCTTAGTATCTTGTGATGAAGTTTATGAAATTGGGCCATGTTTATTGCTTCACAACCAGAAACATTTGGTTTTCTTTGTCTGGTTTTCCTTTTTATTAACATATAACCATATTTTTCTCTACAGGTACCATGATCTGGTGGCTGTCTATGGAACCCTTCAAGCCCTGGCTGAGGTAGACCTTCGACCCAAGACAAAAGTCACCTGCAATGTCCGCTTTGAGGACAAAGTCCAGAAGTTTGAGATTAATCTGATGCAGACTTGCAGCCAGTTCAAACAAAGCCTCCAGGGTTTTGTTGGGCTTCCTCCATCAAAGTTTAATGTATTTCTAATGGACACAGAAATTGCCTATGGGGGTGACAGGATGCAGTTTCCCTCCAAGCTGCTATACACTTACAAAATCAAAGAAGAACACGAATTTCTTGTAATCAGTAAGCCTTAAAAATGACCTGTAATGTACAATATTTAAAATTATGATACATATTTTATATTTAATATATTCATTCTCACAGGAAAAATAGTGTCAAGATAGAAATTTTTTATTAACTAAGATTTTTAAGAATGTAAAACACGTATGGTCTCTTTAGACCTGCCCCTTGACTAGGCAGTAGAGTCACCTTGATCAAACTCACTTATTCAATGTCCGAGTAACCGGTCAATAGTTTAAGTCATGAATATAATTAAACTCTACAAGTTTATAGAGTGAGTTGGTTTACACAATGAAACCCTTTTGATTCATAACCAAAATAATAATTATAAATGACAAAAAAACAAAAACCAAATGTCCAATGTTTTTTTCGGTGTACTAAATTTTACAAATATTTTCTACGGTAATGGAAAAAATGCTTCTGAATAATGTGTTTTGTAGGCCTATATTTTTAATGAGTTATTTTTGAAAAGAAATTGCTAAGGAATCAGAAGTGAATTGCAAATTACCAGCCCTCGTAAATTTTAATTCCTGAAAACCTAGTCAGTGTTTAGTCTTTTGCCGATCTTACTGTGTCCACAACCAGTTACATGTTGTATGAGAGTGGACATTTGACCTTGCCGTCTGAATGGGTGCAAACTTTGCAATTTAAACATTTTATGTAAACTCGGAAAATTAGAAAAACTGTGTTTATGTATTGAAGTTATGTTTCAAATGGGGCCCTAAAATATTTCTACAAGAAGCTGATTTTAGAGGCAGCTTTCCCAATGATGTTGTACAGGTATGATCAAGGTGCAATGCTGTCTCGCTGTCACAGGAACTATTTTGTGTGCATATGCTCACCTTTGACCTGACTAATATTCATGGAATGATTATTGAAGCCACATGCAGTATGTAATCATTTGCAAAGCTCACTTATCAGCAAAAAGTAGGAATACTTTGCACCAAATGTGTAAAGAGAAAGCAAGACAAAATTACATCTGTAATATAGCGCACGTACTGAAAATGTCACAGTAATTGTTAGCATCGGAAAAGGTGTTTATACATGTATGCCACAGAGATTGCCTGTTTTTTCATTGCTCTTTTTCAGAAAGAGTGGAAGACAAATTTGTGTCCCATTATACCCTTCATTATTCTAAAATTCCATGCAGATCCCAACACGAAAAGTATATATAAATCTGCATTTCCTTGCATTGTGATAAAAGATGAAACTCAACAGCACTAGGCTAAAAAGATGTCCTCCAACATTTGCTGCAAATGGCAAGATTTTACTGTTTCAAGCTAAATTGGTAATATTTGGTTTACAAAAAAAGGCTTTTGAGTGGTAGGCGTTTGTAGTATAGATAGCCTCTCTCCAAGGTGATTGGTTTACACCAAGAATTTGAACAAACCCTGAATTTGTATTTGATGGAACATGTATTTAAAAAGGGTTATTTATAAAAGAGATTATGTTTCATTATGCATGTAGTAAATTCTTTCAAATGTATTTATTTATTTGTTTGTTTATTTGTTTGTTTGTTTGTTTTAATCACGTTGCATTTCCCTTGCTAATTAGTCCATTTGATGCAGTAAATAATGCATTTTTGTAAATGCTGTTGTATGAAATGCGTAGGTTTTTTTATCCACTGTGAAGAATTTTTATGATCAAGACTTGTTATGAAAAACAGAAGGCTAAGGTTAGAGTAAATGTATGAAATTGTTAAAAGTTTAACAAGCATTTTCATATTGTGATCAGCTAGCCTAATTATACATTATCACTGCAATATTATTATCCTAATAATTAATTAATAGTTTTTAATATAGTGTTATATTATGACAGATGAACTCATTTATTATACTTCATGAACCATTTTTGTAATCTCCTTTACACAAACACACTGGTATTTCAAAAATAAACACAATCAGAAATGGATTAATTTCGCTACAACGCTTTGCGTTTTTATTAGTCAAAATATAGTACAACATTAATGTGGATCGGGTTACTTGAGTTTTAGTTTTTGCCAAGTTTAAATTTCTTTGTCATGCTTCATGAAGCGGCCTATGTAAATAAAACAAGGGTTAGACTTACATCTAAGGTTGGACAATGGTTGATGTAGACTTCCAAGATTGTGGAACTTTTATACATGATTAACTGATAACTTTACACAAAAACATTTTTGTTTGATCACGTCTGCTATAAATAAATGACAATGTCATTTAAAAAAGTTATTTGACATTGAACTACTTTGTAAGGTTGTCATTTCAAGACCTTTGTTAACTCCTTTAAAAGCTTTTAGGTTTTTAACATTATTTTAGCTCACCTTATGGGTCTAAATATAAGAACCAGTAGGGCCTATAAATAAGGTAAAAAAATACAAATATGAATCTCATAAACCACAACATTTAGTAATTCTGATGGGGTATTGAGGTGCAAGAATATTAAGTTTGAAGATGAGCAGTTTCTTCAACTGTTTTTTTTAATGGTATACGGATTTCCATTGAGCAAAATAAATTGTGAAAAGTGACATACTTCCCCTGAATAATCCATGTCAGAGGTCATTACGCCCTTTTCACACGAGAGCAGTTAAGCAGGAGTCCCTTGCTTTATTTTAGCATGGTTGTGCAGTTTCTAGTAAACATATCTGAATGTAACATTTCATTAAATTTGATGGTCACATCTGAATGAGATCAACGAGGGGGTGGGTAGTTGGGGATTCTGACACATCACATCAGGCTTATTTCGATGCAGCAGTCAATTAACAAACAATGAATGATTTGTGGGAATTATGTTCAAATCATTTCAAAATGGTTATACAGTATTATGAAATGTTAATTTTTAATAATAATAATAGTGGCTTCTTAAATAGCGCTCACACACATCTGTCACTTAGTGACACTCAAGTTGCTTCAACATTCAGTATATTCCTGTAAGGTATGTGGGACTACGTTTCTGAAGTATGAGACCTATTCCTTTACACAGCACCATGTAATGGTTTACAAGGTGCTGTGGCGCAATATGCAGACAATCAGACCAGGAACACCGGGGCGGCGAACCCCTCTTTTCGATAAGTGCACTGGGTTCTTTTACGTGCATTACACAACACACGCAGGACCAACAGCTTTACGTCCCTTAAGAACACAAGTGTCACGCCGACCGGGACTCGAACCACACTCTGCTGATCAGAACACACTTTCTATTATTTACATCTTTTACCTGTGGATATACATCTTTTGCGCTTTTCTTAACATCCTCCCATATTATGTGGAGCACCCCGGCCCGGTCCAATTCCCCTGTGGAGACCGTTTTGTTTGCCCATGTTTGTTTTGTCCTCGGTCTCGAATAACTCCAGCTTGAGTCAAGTTTGCTTGAGTCAAGTTTGCTTGACTCATGCTTGACGACCACGACATAGAGGATCTTCAGTGTTACCATTCCCATACTTTGTCTTCCCGTTATCTGGTTATGCGGTTTGTGGAAGTTGACCATAATATTTTCAAGTTGCAGGATTCCATCATCATATTCAACCTTGCACAGAATGCTTTAGTGTTTAACAGAGCGTGGATTCTACCCCCACGCATGGACAGAGGGTCCCAGCAGGTAAAAAACTTATTCGTGGCAAAAGTGTACCTTTTGTTTTTGGAACCGTTCGATTGTTTTAATTCGATAAATATAAAGATATATGTACAAAACTAACATGTGAAATTTTCTTTAAAAAAATAAGTGGTAGCTTTTTTTAGATATCGCCAGAAATCTGGAGCGGTTATATCCTCACAGTAAGAATAACCCGTAACTTGGAACACACAATCAGAGAGCGTTCCAGCTCCATGCAGAAACATTTCTCAGATTGGAATTTTGTTGAATCCCTTTCTTTAAAACCACATTCCTTAGAAAGGAATCGTTTCTCAAAATGTTATATATTGAATCCCATGAAATGAAAACTAGTGTGAAAAGAAGTTGATCAAGGGGCGAACCATCGCTCCTTTCTTCACATAAATTACAATGCATGATGTCACACACTCATAATGCTCCCCTCAGCAAACGCGTGGATCAGCCCCTGCTTATAAATATAATCAAGTTTGTAATTTTAATCTGTATCATTATATTAATGGCGATCAATTTGGCGTTCTATGCAAACGAGAGATGTACAACACACAGTCTAGCAGATTTTCTTTGGTCACAAATCGGCATCTACTGTGGCGGGTTAGATGGGCGTGTCCACACCACCCCCTTCTTCCTTCCGGATTTTAGTCCTCCACGCGTTTGAATTTTAAAATGCCGTGCCGATCCCACTTGTTGTTTATAAGGTTGGAAGAAACTATTGTCATTTAGTTTTTGCTTGTTAAAAATGTGTATTCCAAAATGATATCCTGTGTAGTAAGGAAAGTGTGCATGGGTTAATATAATTATTTCATTTTTAAAACAATGGTGTTTTACTGGCCCATGATTATAAGCTTCTACGTAGCTCATCATGCTAGTGTGTGTGTAAGAAATTGATTGAATGACACATGTAACAGCCGCACAGTTTATAAACTTCCACGTATTACTTAGTCTGGCCCCACATTTACAGCTGCATTTGGAAGTTCTCTTAGCGCTAGGAGAGGTTGGGTATATTTGTTAAAAACATACTGCACCGATGGCGGAGGAAGAAGTGACAGGCGATATTGTGGTACCAATATCTGACGAAAAAACAGGGTAATATTCAATTTTAAGACTTTAAAAGTTACACAATTCTATGTGGCTGTATCATTGGGTAGTTCAATACCAGTAAAGAGGAAGTTGAGTTTATTTTAGTAATTGTTTTTTACTTCAGTTCTTACTCACAATACATTCACAATCACATGATTTATTGATTGATCATTGACGACGGAAGACTGAAACTTCAACTTTCATGACTTTAGGGGGAGTTTAGAAAGTTTGAAAGTGAAACTGAAAGTGATGAGTGTGGTGATGAGACATCAAGACATCAGTCCCTCAAACTTGCATCTTTTTAGGATTAGGAATATGTCTCGGGACTCTTCACTCTGGAGTCTGTGTGATGATTTAGTTGCGACGACATAGTTCGAGTATGGTAATAACACCATCAGGGAACGATTTGGTCCCAAATTTTTGCATAGCAAAACTGCTATGCAATTTTTTTTTTTGCTTTGCTATACAAAATATTGCATAGCAGTCCATAAATTTTGTATAGCAAATTTTAAAATGCCTAAATATTGTTGAAAATTTAACCCTGTGACACAGGTTTATTTGTGTGTTTTTTAAGGCTTAATTTCAGGCCAAGGCTACTTTCAGAATGTCTATAATTAAAGAATAAGACGCTCCAAAACTTAATATGAAAAAGGCCTATTCCCTTAACTTTTTTTTCACTAGAGACAACTTAAATTTTGGGTTGCCCGCAAGTTTTTCCACTAGCCTACGTGTATTATTAAATGCACACAATTTTCGTAGCGTCAAAAAAAAAAACAAAAAAAAAAACTTTACGATTTATTATTTTTTTTAATGATCTTATCCCCTATTTTCTGCCCTAAATAGTACTTGTTTTCATCAACAACCATTTTCATGGATTTGGAATTTGAGAATCGGTTTTATAGAACTTCTTTTGCAATGAAATCTTCGTGTTAACGATCGATCGACGACGCACATTGAGAAAAAATTCAATGAACTTTGCCCCGCAACGCCCTCTATCGGCAAAAGTTGTCGATGCTTGAATAGCCTGAACCCAACGCTGTGTATAGTACAGAATCCACGGGCGTGCGCCGCGTTGTGCAGCAATTCTTTACTCGACTCGTGAACGTGTATGGAGTTGGAGGCTAGCCAAGCTTCCTTATGAATATGAATTTATTGACGGGCCAATCACAGCGTGTGGAATGTTGGTAAGGATGGACTTTGGACCTACTGTTGTACTGAACAATAATACTACCATGTGTTGTGTGCGTGCGGGCGAACGTTGGCTACTCACTACCATGTGGTTAAGGGAAGTGCGTGCGTGTTTACTATGAATTGAACGATCGCGATCGCGGTCACATTAAATCTAGCAAATATCAAGACTTGCTAAACCATTTTATGAACTTAAAAATAATCTCTCTTTGGGATTTTACAACTGTACCCCTCATTTATTGTGAAAAGGAACAATTTTTTGACTAACCTTGGGGGCTACTAAGGGAAGGGTTTTGACTCGCACGTCGCTGTTTTCACTCGCATTTGGCGACCGCTAATTTCGAACCCTACCGATGCTGTTTCCATCGACCCATCATGTGTGAGGGAATGTGGATCACAGCGCGGCGTCGTGCGCGATATGATTGTTTCCCTTGCTCTAGTCTTATGTGTAGGTTGTCGGACGTCACGCTAAATAAAAGGCAATTCCTCAAACACCCACCGCCACAGCTTAGGTAAATGTGAATCCGAAACCTTGTGGGTGTAAACTTATTTTTATAACTATACAATTTAGTAAAACTTGCATCGCAAATTGCATCGCAAATTGTGCGATGCACTTTGTAAAATTGCATCGCAAATCGCTCCAATTGCATCGCAAAATGCGATGCGATACAAGGGAAATCGTTCACTGACCATACTCGAACCATGGAGGTAGAATTGGTTCGTTCCGCTATATCGTCTCCACGAACCTCATAAAAGGTCATCATGTACAAAATCCCACTCGAATATTTTTGCCCTTCTCATTTATGGTCTTTTGAAAACGGATCTCGCCAAAATTATTCTGAATCCTCGCCTTCCGATAAGGAAGAAATATTGCCGCCGTCACGGTTAATCAATAGATGGTTAGCTGCACACAACACTGGTCCATGATAACCAACGGTTTACAGATACAAAGATAAACAGTTGATTATTGTGGACAGTGTTGCACGCAGAGAACCATTGATCATCGGTGATGGCGGCCATATTTGTTATACTACTACAGTCATTTGACCAGTTCGGGATCATTGACCAGTTCGGGATCACTTCAACTTTGCAACAACCCCATAATTAAGTTACTTCTCACATTACCAATTTCTGTTGATACATGTGAAGAATAACATGCAATAAACCAACAAACCCAAAATAAGGTTCCAAACTTCATTCAACAAATAAATTATGGCCATTTTCTTGAAGTTTGTCTGCGATTTTGATCATTATAAAAAAAAAAAATGTTGGTTGAAAAACGCTGTTAAAACTTCTCACCTTTAAAATTTGAACGCCAGGGCGAATACAATTTATGTTAAATGCTTAGAATGTGTTAAAAATATTTCAGGTAAATACTGAGCAGTTGTCTTGTTTTTTTGAGGAGACGAAATTACCCAAATCGTCTTTTGGGGGGCATCGTACCCTTGACCAGTTCGGGATCACTCACTACTCAGCATCTCTCATTGCGTCAAATGGTGCCGCACTCAGTGAGGTAAAATCTTACTGCTGCAGTCGAAAGTTTATTTGTTGCTTTTAAGATACATTTCTTCAACAAATTCTTGTAGGAATATTGTTTTTTTGTGAGAAAATGAAACTTGGACATGTTGGAGGAGGAAATTGCGACTGTAAGAATAGATATTTGGGTCAATGTTGCTTTTATGCGTGCTTCACCTTTTCATTTGCCTTTGCTGTTGTTTTGTGTTTTTGTTGCTGGATTTTTGCGCTGCTGTTGAATACACATGCATGAAATTCTCTGGAGAAAGGAAGTCCATGTCCATGCCAACACACTTGTGAAGTTTGTGTCCTTGAGAGACAGTTTTATGAATGGGAGTATTGGTTTGCAATAGAGGGCAAGCTACTGATTCAGAATAGAATCAACTGATCCTGAACTGGTCAAACAGGTGACAATACTTTTCTCAAAGCCTCTTCAAAAGTACTAATCTTTTTTTGTCAGTGGATACTTGGTGAGTTTTATAACATGTTTAGGTAAACTGATAAACTTTTTTGTTTAAAATGTCAAAGAGAGATTGCAACCAAAAACAATGTGAATTCAAAAAGTTATCCCGAACTGGTCAAATGACTGTACTAGGAAGGCGAGGATTCTGAATAATGTGAGAAACTATTGTTTTTTGCAACTTTTTTTTGCGGAGTGGATTTTTTGGACCCATGCCAAGCTTGCTGTGAAAACCAAGAACACATAGAGCCCAATCTTTGGTGAGATCCGTTTCCAAAAGAGAACTCCAGGTGCATAAATGTGAAGAGCAAAAAGGTTTTGTACAGGATTTTGTACATTTTGTGATTACCTATACTGCTATATAAGGTTCGTGGAGACGATAGCAGAATGAACCGCACAGTTCTAGGAGTACCTCCATGATGATAGTAACCTTCTATCCTCCTGACGGTCGGGAGGATGGAGGGTGATAATCGTAACCCTCCATCCTCCCTCGCTGTACACATTTGGTAAATCTTTCGACTAAAACTTTGCATCTGGCCACCACTTTATCTCCCTTAATTTAGGTCAAACTAAATCCTTACCTGTCTAGAAGGGTTGACAGAATGTATACAGTGAGGCACAGGCACTATGAATTATTGAAGAAAATAATAAGTAATTTTCTGGTCTATGGTGGTTTTGACAACGCTGCTTGCTACACTTCATTTTAGTACCTTTTGGGCATGAGTTCCGTCTGTGCGATACATGTAATTTGCGCTTGATTTTTCATTTTAAAGGTCAAAATTTTGCATTTCAACTACCATTTCCTCGAGAGGAATATTTCAAAACCAAATAATCCCCTTAAAATATGGTAGCCGGATGCGGAAATTATTTCAATCTTTCAACAGTACACATGCCCTCTGCAGAGTTGGTCTTTTACTGCGTCCCCTGATGCTCAAAAATATGGCATTGATTATGAAATACCACATTTGTGATAATGATGGTGCAATTTTGTATTCCAAATGTTGAAAAAAGAGAAAAAAATAATTTGCCAAATGTGTACCAGCAGGAGGATGGACGGTTACATTTATAGCAACTACAGTTGACTTACATGTAGCCCCATAAATAGTGACAATCCAGTTCATGACTTTGTTTATTTATTTGGCTAGAGTTGACCACCCCTTTTTGCGGAATGGTTGGTTCGACCATTCAGGTTTGTCACGCATCAAGTGTGCTTTGAGTGAGAAATTTTTGAGTGAGAAATTATATTTTTTGAAGAGGTTTTTTTTGTAATTCAGCAAAAAAAATACACAAGTATTGTGAATGTACAGTGTGCTGAGAAAGTTTTAGTTGAGTAGTATAAAAGAAACTGAAGTTGTTGCTGGCTGAAGACCAGAAAATGTTGAACTATAAATGACCATTTTGAAAACCAACACCGCTACGAAGGCCCAAAATGGGTGAGCCCTATAAAGGCTCCCTCGTAGGCTCATGGGGGGACCTTGTAGTTTCTAGAAGTAAGAGTTGTCTAGATAACCATCATACAATCATTATGATTATGACAATGAGCAGGAATGAGTGAGATTGAGATGTTCCTTGACCATCGGGTTACGATAATTGCAACTAGTCTGTTCGTTGTAAGTGAGACGTAATTCCACTGTAAGCCACGCCCACGCCCACAAAAATTGGCTCTCGCACTGGTTTCCAGAAGCTCATAGGTGTTGCCTTGAGCTAGTTTTTCTGTGATGATTTATGCAAGAAATTTTGAATAATTGAACTTGGCTTTTACATACATTCTTCAAAGAATAAGGTCTTCTCGGAATTATAAGTTTCTGTCATAAGAGATGCTTTTACAGAATGAAATTTTGGTGTAAATTTACACACAAACATATGCCAGCTTTGGAGCTGGAAGAAGCGAAGACTTTGGGCATGCAGAAGTTAAGCATGCTTGTGACGCAATGACTTAAATTAGGATCAAAGTGTCATTTGGCACAATGCAAGACAGACTCCTTGGTCATCCCAAGCCCAACATTTGATAAGTTGGAAATATTTCATATTGTCGTAATTTTCATAAAAGCTACAGGGTATCATTTGGAAAAAAACATTGCAAATGATGAGTCTTCAGTGTCAAGCCTGAGATTTGGAGTCTAAGTCTTTTGCTGATGTAACTACTGCAAGCCAAATCACCATGAAACAGTGAATAAAGTCGCTAAAGTTGAACTCCAACTCCAAGTTACGTGTTGTACACATAGACACATTCCTGTTTTCTGACGAAAGTGCATTAACCCTAACCCCCATTAATAGGGTCTCTCTACAAAGCCTGCCAAAGACAACACAATGCAACACAGTTAAAATAAGAACCATGCCATATGCAACAAAATGCAACAAGGGATTTTGTTGCATTGTGCAGGCATGTTCTTTGTGTTAGGACTAAATAATGGTGTTTGCCCTGCTAAATGCAACAGTATGCACATAAGTGTAATGTTTAACTGTTGTTATACAGTCTTTTGAATATGATTTGAATTATGATTCTTACCTAATATTACATCATACTTCTCAATACTTTTCCCATAAAAAATATTTTGAAATACCCATTATAAGTTGTTCAGATACAATAGAAGCACCCAAACCTATATGAAGTCACTTCACTGCTGAATGCAACAAATTCAGTCAAAACATGACATCTGAGTTGACTGCCAAATGCAACAGATCACAACAACTATTACCATTTGGTGCATATTGTTGCATTTAGCATGATTAGGGTTAATCCCCCCAACTATTTTTGGGCTGTAAAAGATTATCATTCCAGGTTTGGATATTGGTTACCTTGGTGCTTACTCTCTAGCTTGACAATAAGCACTTACATGTAACACTGTTCTTCCTTTATTTGGTCTGCTAGCCAGATGCAAATTAAAACACCCAAGGACAAGTCAAAATTCATTTCAAAATTGTGTGGCCGGCTGGTCTATTTCTTCCCACTGCTAATCTAAACCATTCAATGTATACTTCTTTAAATTAAAATTCTCATTTAAATATCCCTACAAATGACATTGTTGGCAGGTGAACATAACATGGACCTGTGAAAAAGCTAGTGGACCAGTGATATGACACGCTAACTGGTCATGCCAGCTAGTCACTGAAAAAAAAGCAAACCCCAACTTGGAGAGAAATTCAACAAAACTTACATTGAATGGCCTGGAAAGCCTATGAAAGCCTACCTCAGCCACTGTACTCGATAAACTTTACCTACATTTTCACAAGAGTCATATATCATGCCTAATAAAGTTATTGGACATCAAGAGTGACACACTGAAACACAAGCTTTGTTTCTAACTCACTGCTGATTCTCATTCCTTCTCTAAGAATGTCCATCACTCTGTCCAATGCTGGAGCACGAGAATGGATCCAAAAGAAGCGGGCTTCAGTACGGCCATGGATGGAATTCCTGAGGACCAAGCAATTCAGTAAACCAAAGGGCATGAAAGAGGTCACAACCCGTGTCATTTCCAATGTTGAGACGTATCAAAGCAACTATCTCTTTGTTTTTGTCGGTCTACTCGTGTATTGCTTGTGAGTATCTTTTCTTAAGGGAAGTCCATGATTGTTTTTTTGGAAGAGTAAATTAGTTTCCACCCTCTAGTTTTCACACCATGCATCCAAGCTGTGAAATTCATCCAGTTAGTTGGTCTTTGTTTTGTCACAGGTTTAATACATATTAATATAAATATATTGAGTGTAGCAATGGAAAAACAGGGTTGTTTTTGGAGGTCTTCAAATTCTATTGTCTTAACTTTGATAGTGTTTCAGACATATTTTTTCTGTAGGATGAAACTGGTGCTGCAACTTTACCAAACATGTTTTTGATATTTCATAATCCTGTATTTGTTTCCATCAAACATCATTACATCAAACCCTCCAACTATCTGACCATTCAATGTAGCTACAAGATTTTGAATTAGAGATAAACTATGGCAGTCCTCAATACGTTATCATTCACTCCACACAGTCAACCCTCTTACTGTCTGATAGTTCAGTTTCATCCACTATGATTTTGAATGATTCAAATGTAGGCCAGCGTGCAGTATGATGTTGTAGTAGTGAATGCGTACACAATACTTCCACAGACAGTCAACCCTCCTACTGTCTCACCACTCAAAATCATGGGATTTGATTGATTGAAAACTCTGTCAGTATTTGGTGAATGCATCTACACTGTATGCATTGTTTAAGCAGACCATACACAACCTATTCAATTGAATGGTTTTTAGTGGTTGGTCAATTTAGATGGCAAATGCTATATAGAGAGTACCATCCTCATGCATTTCATCAACCATTTGAAACCATTTGTGTACATTCACCACTTGATGTTGTACTGCAGACTGTTATAGAAGTCAGACAGAAGGATGTTAAAGGAAACATTAGCAGAAGAAGTGCCAATAAAATGTAATTCAAAAGAGCTGTTATTTAGGCATTTTGGAGTGGGGAAGGTGGCCAATCAAGAAATCGTCCTTAACCCCCAGTAGATCCTGTAGGATCTTTCTTACAGTCCTTTGATCTATCAAGATTTTACCTGCATGTAATTGCAGAGTTTTTCAATAATCTTCCTCCACCCTCAGATTTTGTTGTAAGAGGTGAAGATGCATCAAATCATAGAAAGATGTAGCCCTTGTATAACCAAACTGTAGAGGTGCTGTAGAGAGTCTGTAAACCTCTTAACACCCTGGCTTTATCGCCAGCCCAGGGGAACAACGTCCCAATTTTTCAGGATTTAAGAATTTGTGTTCAATTCCACTCTTGACAACTCCAAGTTTACCATTTTTGCTTTTTTAGATTAACATCGCCGCTGTTGATATTTGCCTTGGTGGTTCTCTTTGGTGCCTGCTACTGGATAAGAGTCAAGAATGAGAGTAAAAAGCTTGCTGTAATGGGTAACTACACCAAACAACTTTCAGAACCCCTTTGGCTAGAGACTCACCTGATTCTCCAAAATACTCCACTGTATAGTGACTCCGTGTCTGATTAGTTAAACTCTGTTAAGATTGGTGTGCCTGTTTAACCACTTCAGGTCGGTATGCAAACAAAGTTTCCATGCCTCTGCGTGGAATTATTTTTTAACATGTTGAGCATCCAGTGTAACCATTTGCCTACAAAAATATCGTTGTCACAATGAAGCCCAGACTTGACAAAGGAAAGACAACAAAGGCCCTTATAATAAGCACCGGGATTTGTTGTTTACGTGTGAGAAAATATGAGTACACATTCACCATGAATTGCAAAACCTCGGCTGATAATCTGCCCTGGCATGCTAGAATCTCGGAATGCTCGGCTCGCCTCCCATTGAGCAGAATACATTGATAAACAATGGTGGGGGCCTGTCCATTCTTGTAAGCCACATTTGTACAATAGGACAAAGGTCTGGAATTAGGGATTACACAATAACCCCTGGAAAAAGGGAGATTATGAGCAAGTTTCCAGTACCTTCTGTCCCTCTTTATATGGGTAAACGAAGCATAGCAGGTGCATGCCTGTGCACGCTACACAATGCGATATGTGGGTCAATACATCAGGCATTCGACTGACTATAAACACATAAACAATTGAGGGTGCTCCAAAATACTGAAACCACTAACATTCCCTAATATGACTGGACATGCATGTTGACAAAATAGTTCATTCCACAAGCCAGAAAATCTTGACACCATCCTCCAAACTCTAATAGATCTGTAGTTAAATCTGTAATTCAAAGTAGAGACCTTATGCATTGACGTCATGACACTGCCATATTAAAGGTAAAACAATGATTAAACGATGGAAACTCGTGCCTTTGTCCTTGTGGCACACAGCACAGGCAAATGAGCAATTATTTCTGGCCTCTAGCTGAGGGCGCCCTACTGAAATGACATCATTTGTATAAGTTCTATATTGAGTCTGGTTCACCATTCAGCCCTAACAATGTCAAACCTGTGCAAGGCTCTATTACTGACCAACTCACCTTAATATATACATGTATCAGTATCAAGGTGACTTGGTCAATAAATCAATAGTCTTCTGATTGGAATATACACTATTTTAATCGTGCTGTTTGTTTTGTTTAAACACAGGCTATGAGTTCACATTATTCCAGCAATACGGAGCTTTAGCTCTACTCTCATTCCCGCTGTTTTATATTTCTGGGGCCACATCAGCTGTATTCTGGGTAATAGGTAGGTGTATCCTGTGCATACATGAAGATGTCATAGCTTGGTACCAGTATGTAATATTCAGTGTTGTAGGTCTCAAAACCACTTTTTACTGGTCCTGGTCCTGGTCTTGGTCTTAGTCTTGGTCTCCCCATATGGGGTCACGGTCTTGGTATCGGTCTCGGACCACTGTGGTCTTGAACATTTGGTTGGTCTCAAAACGAGACCAACTACATGTACATGTATTTTCATAAAAATTGCATGTAAAATGACCGCATTTATTTACTCGTTAACAATACCAACACCCCCGATTTAATAACCAGCTTCGTACCCATATTGAGCTACCCAGCCATACATTGGTGTATTCTAAGTGTGCATGTGAGGTGTGCAAGTCTATTATAGAGAGTTCAGGCCAGTCACTGGTTTGAGCGTGTTCCCGAAAAAACACAACATGCCATACACCGCCCATCATTATACGCTGTGTCGTATCGCAGGGTGTTGTAGTCCTATTATTTACTGAGGATAATGTACAGTGACGCTGTATATCTGTTTGCTTGTTGTAATTTGAAAGCTGCATTTGTGTCAATACAAATCCAAATATGGTAACTGCTTGACTTTTCCCACTTGTGTTATTTCATGGAGTTAGAATTAGACCTCATTGGTTGTTTTAACTGGAAAGTACATATAGTGGGGAAGAAGTTCACCCAAAAATAAATTACCTTTTTTTACCATGTCGGTCGGAGTGAGATAAAAGATATGTTTCACATTTTATTTCTCTGGAAATGACATATCGCCAACGGATTTTTTGTGCAATGGCTCTTTTCTATAAAGGGACTTTTTACATGGTTGGAACTGCAAGAATATGTAACTCATAAATAATGAACCACAATAGACAACTGTGGCTGTTTTGAGAGTATTTTCCTACCTTAATATAGCCAGGTTGGTTTCTTAGGTTTTATTTACCTTTCTATTTTCTTCATGGTCATGCTCTCATGATTAGTCAAAGTGTTGAGATAAATCAATGCTATCTTATTAAAAGGCTGTTCTTAGAAATAAATGCAAGTAAATGTCTCTCCTGCCAGATTTTGTATTCATGATAATTATTGTGAAGGTCTTGAGTTCTCTGTTTGGGACGTCTTGGTCTTGGTCTTGGTCTTGGTCTTGGTCTCGGGTACACTGGTCTCGACTACAACACTGGTAATATTCCTGATTATTGCAGGGTGTTGCCCTTGTGTCTTAAAAACTCAAGAAGATCTTGGCTGGAACCCTTTCTGTCTGAAGTATACGATGAACATCGTAAATGTTCGATGTGTTCAAGAGAAATGGCTTGTTGTTTGAGCTCCTAAATTATGAATTTAAGGGTACATCATTTTGCTTTGGATGAGTAAATTAGTTCCCATCCTTAAGTTAATAAGCACACCATTTCAAAATGTCATCAGTTTGATTGGTGATGTTTAAGTGAAAGCAATGAAAAGAATTATTTCCAAGATTTAAAATAAAGTGGTGTATGTTTACTCAGGGATTTGGGCTCATTTGGGTCACTAGTTATATCAGGCTTATTTTGATATAGGCAATCAGAATATAAAGCATTTTTGGCCTAACAGTATTTCCTGGACTTTGACAGTATTTGAGATGGTAATATTTCACTGGTCTAGAGGATTGGTTCTGATCAGAACCTTTTATGAGTGCACTTTAAAGATTTAAGCTTTTCATCTAATTCGCTGTATTTTTGACCACGTGAGGGCGTATGTGGATAAATTTCACATGATGAAAAACAAGTAAACAAACAGGGTTTTTCCACTTTTTTATCGCTATTTTTTATGTATTTCTTCATTGGTGCAAGAAAACTACAAACAGGCAATTATAATAAGCTAAAACTGCTATTGTGATGCAAGACATTCCCTGATGACAGCGCCCTCATGCGGTCAAAAATATGGTCAATTTAAAATTGTTATGCCCTACCGAAGGGGCATATTATGTTTGCTGTGTATGCCCGTGTGTATGCATGTGTGCAATCATTGTTGGAGCGATAACTAAAAATTTGGTCTGTGGATTGTTCTTGGAATCACCCAGAAGCCTAATGTTTTTGGACCCCGAGGTCAAATGTCAAGGTCATTTGGGCTAAAACAAAAGAAAAAAAGATACATGTATTTTCCAAGCGATAACTTGAGAAGGACTTGGCATATCAACTCCAAACTTGGTGCTTGGATTGGTCTTGGGATCCCCAGAAGTCTTTTAGTTTTGGTAAGTCTATGGTCCTTTTCACTGAAACAAAAGAAATGTTGTCTGTGCGATAACTTGAGAAGGGCTTGGGATATCAACTCCAGTTTACACTCTTTACCTGCACTGGTCTGTATTTTTCTTGTGTGCTACAACTATCAAAGAATGAATTTAGTATCAGCAGGGCATTTGTGTTAGTCAACACATCATTCTTGTTGTATGTCTGTAATTGACTGATTGATTGATTGATTGATTGATTGATTGATTGATTGATTGATTGATTGACTGATTGACTGATTGATTGATTGATTGATTGATTGATTGATTGATTGATTGATTGATTTATTGCTTGATCTCAACAGGCGCATCATTCTTCTTCATAATGTTACATGCTGTGATGTTTGAGCCATTACCAGAAGGGGACCCAGATGAAATCACCATGGAAGAAGTGTAAGAGAAAAGAAAATCTATACAGAGCCTTCTCCCCATCCACAAAATGTTAGTCAAGTTTTAAAACATGTCACCAGTGATTACTGAGCTATTCAAAGCTTAACCAAAACAATTCAGTGATTTCCTCAACTTTGGGCAGAATTTTATCAAAGTTTTGGAAACGTCTTTTCCTCCTCAATTTCAGAATCAGTCACACACACTGAATCAGGATACAGACCTCTTGGGCTGTATTTTTCTTTATAAGATCAGGCAGGGAGAAAAAGATAGACAAAGAGGGGGAGAGAATACCATCACAGAAAATGACTCTAGTTACTAGTATGATAGAAAATGATTAACATTGTTATTTAGCTGTAATAGAATGATAGGCTTTTATTGTTGTTCACATGTTCCCCCGCCAAATAAGTACATTTCCTTTGAGAACCTTTCTATGAGATTGAGAACTTTCCTGAGAGTGAGAGTGTGGGTATTTTTCAAATTTCCTGTGAGTACAAGTACAACTAACTTCCTGTGAGCACTTTTACTTTCATTTGAGAAAGAGTACAGCTAGTTTCATTACCTTTCTGTCACTGTGAGTTTCATTACCTTTCTGTCACTATGAGTTTCATTACCTTTCTGTCACTATGAGTTTCATTACCTTTCTGTCACTGTGAGTTTCATTACCTTTCTGTCACTATGAGTTTCATTACCTTTCTGTCACTATGAGTTTCATTACCTTTCTGTCACTATGAGTTTCATTACCTTTCTGTCACTATGAGTTTTATTACCTTTCTGTCACTATGAGTTTTATTACCTTTCTGTCACTATGAGTTTCATTACCTCTCTGTCACTATGAGTTTCATTACCTTTCTGTCACTATGAGTTTCATTACCTTTCTGTCACTATGAGTTTTATTACCTTTCTGTCACTATGAGTTTCATTACCTTTCTGTCACTATGAGTTTCATTACCTTTCTGTCACTATGAGTTTCATTACCTTTCTGTCACTATGAGTTTCATTACCTTTCTGTCACTATGAGTTTCATTACCTTTCTGTCACTATGAGTTTTATTACCTTTCTGTCACTATGAGTTTCATTACCTTTCTGTCACTATGAGTTTTATTACCTTTCTGTCACTATGAGTTTCATTACCTTTCTGTCACTATGAGTTTCATTACCTTTCTGTCACTATGAGTTTCATTACCTTTCTGTCACTATGAGTTTCATTACCTTTCTGTCACTATGAGTTTTATTACCTTTCTGTCACTATGAGTTTCATTACCTTTCTGTCACTATGAGTTTTATTACCTTTCTGTCACTATGAGTTTCATTACCTTTCTGTCACTATGAGTTTTATTACCTTTCTGTCACTATGAGTTTTATTACCTTTCTGTCACTATGAGTTTCATTACCTTTCTGTCACTATGAGTTTCATTACCTTTCTGTCACTTTGAGTTTCATTACTTTTCTGTCACTATGAGTTTCATTACCTTTCTGTCACTATGTGTTTCATTACCTTTCTGTCACTATGTGTTTCATTACCTTTCTGTCACTATGAGTAGGAGTACTTCTCTGTGAGTACAGTTAGTTTCTTGCATGTTTATAAAGGTTTTAACACACAGTTTAATACATACTGCAGATTAATGCTCCAGTCAATGTGTACATGTAGGGTGTATGGGTGTTGTGCATACAAGTGTAAGGAGAGAAAACTGTTAGTTTAAATACAACCCTACTGCTCTTAAATCACAGTAGGTCCTGACTAGACCACCCTGGCTGTATGTCCAGTACTGCCCAGCATTACCCATACTAAATGTTCTTCATGCTGCTGCCATGTTTGTCTGATACCCTGTATGCATTGTAGTTAAGGAGTATTGATTTAATGATGCCAAAAGGTGCCAGACCATCCTTCCAATCCTCGGTGTGGTTACATTTATCTAAAAAGGGTAAATAAACAAAACGGCAATACCATACCTTACCGTAGCAAAAAGGTAAAATATTATAACAGGTTGCACATAAAGACAGTTGTACTTAATGTAAGTAGCTGATGATATAAATCTTCAAGAAAGTTATAAAAGAATGTATTAAAGGGGCTGTGTCGTCCTGATCAAAGCAGGCCTGTAGCTGTACATGGAATTATGAACTCTCATCCAGTTACAGCACGTACTCTCCATAGATATGGTATGGAGATCATCATTCCACGTATGCCACGGGCCTGCTTTGATCATGATGAGACAGCCCCTTTAATGCAAAATATATAAAAAATTCATTTGATGTAAGAAAAAAGTGACTGTTGCATTAAAGGATGGACATGAGATGCCCTCCGACATGTTCAAAATTGATGCGGATATGTCTTCAAAGACAAGGATGTCATGTTTAAAATCGTTATCTCCCAGGTCTCATTTGGTGTGTTGAATTCCAATTTCTGATGTACTTGCCACTCAATATTGGGATAAGGATTAGAGCCATAAAAACCAAATGCATGTTTATATCCTACAAAACTATCATTATCTATTCAGTAAGGTCAAGAGTTGATCATGGGTAGGAATTTGACACCCTCCATTGCCCAAGGAAAGGATAAGATTTTATGACTAATAATAAATCGTACAACCAATCAGTTTTAAGTAAGTAACCTCTTTTGCATGTTGATCATTTCAATCAAACAGATCCTTCGGCAAATAGAAGCTTCCCTTGCATGATGTCACCAAGCATGTTTGCTTTACCACCGCATTCTCTAGAGGCAGTTGATAAAACACTCAATGTGATTGGCTTAACATTGGTGTGTGGCTTTTGAAACTACGGGTGTAATGGGAGACTTTGGGGACACTAGGTGGCAGCAGACTTATCCAGTAAATCCATTGTTTACGGAAGAGTGCGGATGGTCAGAACTACACGAGCATAAAACCTGATCGTCTTTCTGCAGTCTAGCAACCCCTGAACTTCTGAATAGATCATCAACGATTTCAGTTTTCTGGTTTTTTATTTGTATAGGCCATGCATGAATAAAGTATTGGTGAAGGTGCTTTCCAGTGTGATTTTTTTCTAATGGTTGAAAATGTTCTTTTCTGAACAACACTTTGATGTTTGGAACTGTAAATTGACTTGTTGTTTCATTCTCAAAGATTGGTCTGTTTTCCAGTGGTTCATTGTAACATGGCCATACTGTTTACGTACTCTATGTCTTATAGCACATGTGTTGTGTGCCTGTTGAGCAATTATATTGGAAAACAAGGTCAAGTAATTTTGTGTCCCTATTGTGCCCAATTTCACAGAGTTTTGAATATGAAAAAATCCCCTAGCAGCAAGTAAGCAGGAGTAACAAAAAACCCAATAATAAGCGGCAAGTCTGGCAGCAAGATTTTCTTGTGCTTAATAGATGTGTACGCTTAGCAACTGTATAAAACTGAGCACTGGCTGATGCAGCGATAGGTTATAAAACCAAAACTGATAATTGAATTAATATATAAGTGGCTCGGAAACTGAGTGCAGTTTTGATGTGGCACTCCTTGACAAAGAAAAGTGTCCAAACAAACTCATGGTCCTAGAGGTAACTGTCCCTCATTTGGTACTGCTCCCCTAGGCTGTTAGTATTGCCTAGTGACCCAAGTTTCCCAATTAACTTTCTTTTGTAGATTGTTTTTTTCAATGCTTCAAGTTCAATTTTTGAGATTTTTGGCAGCGGACTTAAAAGCACACTGTATTGTACCCTTGGGTTGGTTTAATTTAATTGATGTATGTTGGAAGTAGCCAACCAACTGTAGTTAATATTAAAATTAAAAACACTTTTATTTTGTCTTGTATTTATGAATTTTGTTATTGGGGAGTTTTTTTAAAGAAAATTTATAGCTTGTTATTTTTGTAATAAACATGGAGTCTATTCAATCCATGATGTAATTAGTATTAGCTTAACGATTAATAGAGTATTGTTTACTCAGTATTTTAAAGACTTGTGTGCATGGAATTAAACAGACACCTTGGAAGAAAGCAATGAACCCAGATGTTTTTTCAAAATGGCCTTTTCTAGGAATCTCTGTTGCAATAAATTAAAGTCTGTTGAATGAGTCGATTTCGTTCAACCACTAATTATTAATAAAACTCACCATGCAACCAGCTTGTGATTATTTCATCAAATTTGATGTTCATATTTGACTGAGAACATTGAATACGTTGTGTAGGCCTATTATGTTTTGTCGGCGGTTTGTCTGGACATAATATACGTGTTCTTGTATTAGTCTTGATTGGCGACTCTAGTTTTTGTACAAGTCGCCGGTAGAGGGACTGGGGAAGTCTACGAATCTTGTTCATCCACATGTTTGTTTGATACAGATATCGATATAGTAATTGGTGTTGTATCGGTAATTATAACAAAACGAACGTCGCCAATCACGACTAGTTTCTAATGTAAATTCTAGTTAATTAGTCAACAGGTTGTTTGGGCTGCAAATGTAGTCAATTGGGACGGAAGTAATTTAAGATTTCAGAGTGAAAGTTATCATTGTTTCAATTATTACTAGATATCCTGTACTCTATGGCATCTTATCACATTGGCGTAATACTTGCCCAACCCTCACAATCGACATCGGAAAAAAAATATATTTACACTTAACGATCCAGTCAAAAAACATTTTAAATTGGATATAATTTTGGTTTTATAAAAATTGTTCGGTTTCGCAAATAAAACGTTATCCATGTATACCCCGATGTAAATTAACTTGAGAATTTGGAAAAACACCCGGTTCATAGTATAATTTACAATAGTATTTTGTGTGTATGTCTTTGATTCTCCAAATGTTTTCTCTTGGTGAAGTTACATAACCCCCCTGCCCCACCCCTAATGAAAATGTATAGTTTTACCACACTAAAATGTATTTGCAGTTATTGCTTGTCCAACTTAATGAACTTTCATCCACGAAAAACTATCGCTGTCCTCCGTCGGTATGTTATGTGGAGCTGCGACTCGCGCTCATGCCGAATATATATGCAGAATATATCCAAGCTCTGTGTGTGTAAAGTTTCGAAATACAAACCCCGATTACGTAACTAAATGCTTTCTTTGTAATTCGGTTGTTTTTCATCTCTCTGTGTTTCCACATTTATATTTTGAAATACTGGAATAATATTGTACTTAATTTAGACTGTGAAATATATAACTGGACTTATTAAAAGCAAAATGGTCTACTTTTGGATTTTATTTCCGCTTTTCCCATTGTATTTCTTTTCTGGTAGATGTTTTTTTCCTGCAGTTGGTTTACGTATGGACCTCCATGGTTTATGTCGGCGTTTTAGGGGAAAATGGACAATGTAATATATTTCGAGGGAACGACAACACATTTTTAGGGGACGAAATAAGTTATATTGAGGGAACGAACTATTGTTTTTCGAGGGACCGAAATTATCTCAAGGGGACAAAATATTATATAATTTCGAGAGAACGAAATAGTATTTCGAATATTTTTGTGTACCTTTTCAATTTTGTTTACCTTTCTTACTGGGGCTCCTAGTGTTGCTATGAAATGAACAAAAAACCTCGACCTAGCGATGCGCCCCACCACCAGCCCCAGTCAGCAGCCGGCTGGTGCCATAGGGCAATCTGTTCCTCAGAGATTCTGCTCCCCCCCCCCCCATTGGAAATTACATCCCCCTTCAGAAAAAGCTGTACATTCAATAGCCCGAACATCTGACGTTACACTTCGAGGCGCGTGAATAACGCTAGATACCAACCTGAGCAGATGTTGCCAGATGTACCTTTGACCTAACATTCATTTCACACGGCTCGCAGTCAATTCTACGGTGGCTGATTTCCGCCAACAACAAAACACTTTTTCTGTACGGCGTTATAACGCACTTTACGGCGTTATAATGCCATAATACGCCGATATAACGCCCTAATTTACAGCGTTATAACGCCCTAATTTACGGCGTTATAACGCCCTAATTTACGGCGTTATGACGCCCTAATACAGCGTTATAACGCCCTATACGGCGTTATAACGCCCTAATTTTCGGCGTTGTAACGCCCTAATTTACAGCGTTATAATGCCGTACTTTAGGGCGTTTGTAAATTAGGGCGTTATAACGCCGTAAATTAGGGCGTTATATAATGCTGTAAATTAGGGGGTTATAACGTCGTAAACTAGGGCGTTATAACGCCGTATTAGGGCGTAATAATGCCGTATACGGGCGTTATAACGCCGTTAATTAGGGCGTTATAACGCCGTAAAATTAGGGCGTTATAATGCCGTATAGGGCGTTATAACGCCGTACTGAAAAAGTGTTTTGTTGTTGGCGGATATCAGCCACCGTACAATTCAGACGGGGTGTTCACATTACACAGTGAATAAAACAACACTACATGCATGTGCATGTACATGTACACAACATTATGCACATGCTGCGCGATGATCGAAAGCAAGCTGACAAACTAAATCACCTCGTAACTTCGATCAATCATAACGCAGATATAGAAAGCTTACGTCACAGCACGTTTAACCAATGAAATCATTGTATCCAATGAAATAGTTGGGCCTGTAAGATCCGAGCCTGTTTTTTCCCTTGCGGATAAAGACAGGGGACCAGTCTTAACATTCAAGAGCAGGGTGTAATCACAGGACGTATATAAACAAAATTGTAATGTTGAGCACAGGTTTTTGTGATCACCGATTAAAGCCCGGTTCATACTTCCTGCGAATGCGAATGCGAAGCGAATTTTGACGTCACAGGGCCGTTTTCGCAGCGAATGTTTCGCAGGAGTTGAGCACATTTCAACTGCTGCGAATTATTCGTTGCGAATTTGTGACGTCAATATTCGCTTCGCATTCGCGTTCGCAGGAAGTATGAACCGGGCTTTAGACAATGATTCATCAACTGCAGTCATCAGTAGAAAAATGGCAGGTCCTTGGAAAAATTATACTGGATGTTTTTCTAGTCTATCAAATAAGGTTTAGAAATAAAAAGTTTTCTGTGAGATGAACTCACAGGTTAGAAACATTTTGGACTTTGTGGTTTCCAAGGTAGGTCGGGTTATGTTTTAGTAAAAGAATCTTTTTGGTTAATGTTCGGCTAAAATGGTTTTGGTGTCATCAGAATGGAATGTGCAATGTTCATTGTTCAAGTTCACAAGAAAGTCACTCAGGTTTCCACACAAGTCGTCCGGAGCGGTGTATGTACATTGGTTGTTGATCTGTTGGTTGAAGGAGAGGTGGTGTGGTTGGCGTTTTGACTCGGGTGGAGTGGTGGCTGGAGGTCGGAGTGGTGACTGTGAGGGTGTCTGAGGGTCAATGTCAAAGGTCACACGCTTCTTGACTGGTTCCAAGTCACAAATGTGTCTGCGATTGCGACGGAGAACTTCCATTGGGGGTGCGGACTATAATGTGTGATCCAGATTCATGACATTTCTCTGCTACAGTGGCTGGTGTCCAACATCCACTGATGGGGTCACGAATGGAGATGGTTTGACCGGATCTTAGGGGAGGTAGATTTCTGGCTTCTCTGGCATGGTACTGTTTCTGGGTACTGTGACCCTCATACAGACAATCTTGGATCTCGTCACGAGCTGCGGGAGGGAGTTGCGGATGTTCGCAGGTATTACAGTTGCCTCTGATTTCCCTGCTGTAGAACAGGGGTCGTTTGAAAGCACAGGAGTACCATGTTCACATTACTGCCACTGGATCGAGCCTTCGAGTCGTAGAGTTTTACTGGACTGTTTGAATTGTGCGCTCGATGTATCCATAAGATCTGGGATAGTGGGGTGGAGAGGTATTAAGGTCAAAACGCCAGGAGATAGAGAAACACTTGTAATGTTTGGAGTCGTAGTGTCTGGCATTGCCACTGACAACTCTCTCAGGGATTGGCAAACACTTGTGTGGTGGCGTTTACAACTGCTAGGCTTGTGCATGGCACTGGTAGCTTCTGGATGAATGGAAACTTCGAGTAAAAGTCAGCCACGATGACGAAGTTATCACACCCTCGCAGGAGAACAGGGCCCAATTTCATAAAGCTGTTAAGCAGACAATTCTGCTTGGCAAACTTCTTTTCAAGAAATGAGCAGGGTAGCAGTGGCAACAATGTAAACTTTATGGCATGTTGGCTGGTGACCTGTTTCTGCTAAGCGATATTTTTCTGTGGTTAGCAAGTTTTTGTGCTTACAGACTTTGTGAAATTGGGCCAAGGTCAGTACCAACAACTTGATATGGGCGAGTGGGTAGTTTTGAAGAAAAGTGTCTCGTGGTTGCGCTGTCTAAAACCGCTGACAAGTTTGGCAATTTCTCACAAGGGTGTGTCGATGTCTTTGGTTATGCCCCCAAAACACACCTTTTAGCTCTACTCTCAGCTTGTTTTTTCGCTACCCTGGTGGCCATCAGGGAGCTGAAGGAGATCGTGTTGGTGCTGTGAAGTGGGGATAATGATGCACTCCCCATTGACGATATTAGGGGTGTTGGTAAAAGTCAGAGGTCGGAGCTAGCCGGATCTACCTGGAGGTTGCATGTACGTGCAGACAGAGTGTAAGGTAAGATTAACTTTTGTTCCAAAATGGGTAGAAAAATTAGCAAAGAAATTGTCAAAAGGGGAACATACCTAAAATTTACCTTTTACGTGCAATATAAAGGCCATTGTCAAAACGAAAGGGAAAATAAACGGTCGGAGCTATCTTTTATTTCTTTTTTCCTCAAGCAATTCAAAGAAATCACAATAAACGTCCCTCCGCATGTGACCTAAATAATATAAACAAAAAATATTGTATTCTATTAATGACGAAAACGGCTTAATGGGGCTAATATGGTGCACACCATGCACATGGTCGTGTGATCAGCGAGGTGTGATACACGCACCACGCCTGAACCAGAACCAGACTAAAAACACGTCTTTTTGACAGCCTGACTTTTCTGGAGCTATGCTGTGTATACAACACGGCCGTGGGATACATGCACCATGCTTGAACTAGTAATGCTTTTGCCTAGATGGTAAAAGTCGGAGCTTTACTTTTATTTCTTTAATCCACTTTGGAAAATTACATAAAAAATCACAAACCAACACTCGTTAATGTTAGCGATAGAAAAATGTAGCCATGGTATATGTGTGTGAAAGATAATCAGCGATCTTTTCACACTGTGATCACGCTGTGGTGACACTGATCTCTATAAAGGTCACAATGTGAAATGGTTACCCTGATAAGAACACTGCGATCACACTTAGTGGTTACACTGTGATCTGTATATGGTTAGTCTGTGTGGACACTGTGTTCTCTATTTGGCACACTGTGGGGACATTGTGATCTCTATGGTCGCACTGTGGCGACACTGTGATCACACTGTGGTGACACTGAGATCTCTCATGGTCACACTGTGTGGACACTGTGATCTCTATGGTCGCACTGTGGCGACACTGTGATCACACTGTGGTGACACTGAGATCTCTCATGGTCACACTGTGTGGACACTGTGATCTCTATGGTCGCACTGTGGCGACACTGTGATCACACTGTGGTGACACTGAGATCTCTCATGGTCACACTGCGGAGACACTCTCTATAATGGTCAGACTGTGATCACACTGTGATCACACTGTGATTACACTGTGGTGACACCGGTCTACACATAGGTCACACTGTGGGGACACTGTGTTCTCTATGATGGTCACACTATGGGGATAACTTTTTCTCTATAGTCGAGCTGCGCGGACAATGTGATCAAACTGTGTCGTTTCACTGTAATCTGTTATGGTCACAATTAGGGGGACAGTGTGTTCTATTTATGGTCGCACACTGTAGCGACACTGTGACCTCTACACTATGGAGACACTGTGATCTCATAATACGGTCACATTGTGGGAACACTGCGATCCTATGGTCACACTGTGGTGACACTGTGATCACGCTGCATGTGTGGTGACACTGATCCTAGCAAACAATTTGATGTTCTCACAATGTTGTAACGAAGTCAGACTTTGGTGAAAGAAACGTTACTAATGTAACGTTGTAACAATGAAACTTTGTCGACCCCCTATATGTTTTTCGAACGTAAGGACGCAATGTAACAACCACGTTGTTGGTACGTTTAATAACATACATTTTCATTGACTTTATGTCCACTCATATAAACGTTACGACAACGTTATACCAGAGCGTGTTTGGTTGGTTGTTATAACGTTATCTAAGTAACGTTGTAGCAAAGAATCTTTGTTGACTCCCCTGCATGTCCTTGGAACGTAATGATGCAACGAAACAACCACGTTGTTGGCACGTATACACAACATTGCCATGTTGTAAATAATCGTTTTCAATAGTATGTTGCAACAACGTTTTCGTTTCCGTTACCCTGAACGTTGTCACAACATAACCCAATCTTATGTAACTGCTGTATCGGTTAATTATTTACAATAGTTTCATGAATACTGTTAGTTTTTATGTCAACACGATCGATGAATTACTTTCAACAATACAGACTTGGGCCGGTCCTACGTTGCCGTTACCAGACTTCACTGCACCTGTATGTGCTATACATCGTTCAGCATGTACTAAATATACAGACCGATTTGTTGACTTTGGCAGTCATTTGTGTATATTGTTTTTATGGTTTTAGGTCCTTGACTCGAAATAAATGTTCAATAATAGAAACTGGCTTTGGGTATAGGAGTCCTTTCTTAACTGTCATACGAAGTTTCTTTAGTCACAAATAATCACATAATTATCATACTCTTATAATAAGTTTAATTGTTTACTTCCAAAGAAGATGACATTAAATATATTTATCTCTTATTTTAACTGTAGAGTTATCTAGACTCAAATATACATTTAATTAATTTGTTAATGGAAAACATTCACCACATTTATCACTGTCAATTTACCTAGCGTTTTTCTTACTAGTTTTTTATGCAGTGTTTGGGCAACGTTTTAACATTCCGTTGCCGTTAGGTTTAGTCAGCTTAATTTTTCTTATTTAGTGACAATCTCAACATTAATACTTCTTCCTTGACCATAATCTTTGTAACCCAATTTAGCTTCTTTATTGCGTGTAATGTTTTTAGTTTAATTAGATGATATCTTCTTTTGAGTTGCCCATAGTAAGTACAATACCATTTTTCATGCAGATATAAAACACAACATTTCGACTTTGTGAGCAAACATAGAGCATTTTTTGTGGGCAATCCGCTACAAGTCGTCCCACGCTTAATGGGTGGGGCGGCTCTCCCACAAGAAGCCTCGATGCCACTCTAGCTGTATGATTAACACCAGGACACATGCTAATACTAATATGAATTCTTAAATTACAGTCTGATGTAACTTTTGAATGCGTCTGAGCGCCACCTTCCCATTTCTCTGATTTGTGCGTCAGAGAAGCCACATGAAAGTGCATGGCATGCTGCCCCTATCCTAAAACTATGTCCTGTGTATTTCTTAGGGTCTAACCCCACACATTTTTTCCGTCGTTTGTAATATCTGCGCGAATTCGGTCCTTTTGACTGGATTTCCGTTAGGCCAGCAATATAAAAAGATTGACCGAAATGAATGCCTCTTCTTAACATAATTCATTATGGCGTCAACTGGGCAATACTGATCCCCTTTTCAATTTGATCCCTTTGTTATCTGGTCTTTTCTGAACACTGGTCCATTTTGAGGACGTTCGCTGTATTTTGATTCGAGACTGTCATCTCACCAATTCGTAAAAATGCTGCGAATGCTAATGAAAGCATATTCTATACATCAGCATTTGGTAATTTGTTTCTGCACAATACTCCAGGGCTTCAATAACCCTATGCAGCAGTTGTAACGTTATTGGCAGCTGTATGTTGTACTTGGCTTGGTTTTGTGAACGACCAGTATGACTCTCTGTCCCCAAAATGATTGGCCTGGTTCTTGCATATTGTACAACTTATGTATGTAATTAACCGCTGCCATGAATGTTGAAATAGTGCTGGCTGCATACTTGGCCTCATATAAATGTGTGACCCACAGAGCCATTACGATAGGAGGTAATGGTAGTGTATTGTTAAATCCATATCGGTGTAGAAACTGAATCAGTACCTCACTTGCCCTTTGGTAAGTCTTCCATGTGGCCGGCGCCATTGAGTTAGTTAGTATATTTAGCAGCCCTGGAACCAATTCTCTGGTAGCATTTCGAGAGGTAGCGTTATTGGTTGTTTCTCCGCCCATGGTGCTAGTTTTTTTAATGACTCTACCTGTAGTCAGCTAAAACGTTTTCTACCCCCGGTATGTGGGCTGCCTTAATCTGAATGTTGTCTATCATTGATTTAACGACTAGTTTGCGAACTAGCGTCATTATTTTAAGGTCCTTAGACGTTTTGGAATTCAGAATGCTGACTAGGGCTTTGTTGTCTGTGTGTATTGTGATCCTTTTGTTAGCAATTCTTTTAAAGTAATACCTTCCGTAGCCCATTCCTTAGGCCATTTTCCAAAGAACCAATTCTTTTCGAAAATCGCGCCATTCCCCAGCGAGCCAGAAGCATCAGTATGTAAGTGTAGTGAATTGATGTCAGCCATTGTTCTGAAAGAAAGAACACTCTGCCATTGAACTGGTTTAGAAATAATAGCCACGCCTACAAGACTTTTTTAGCTTGAGGATTAATACGTACATAGTGTCTTTGGTTATGAATACCTATACTTAAATTATTAAGTCTTCTCAAAAATGCACGGCCCAGGATAACTACTCTACAGTAAAGTTAAGAAAGTCATTAACTGATTGTAGCTCTTGTAATCCTAATTTGTTTTTTTGTTAGTGCTTTGCTTACTAACTTTATTGCTTTTTCTAACTTGTCTGCCGGCAACTGGGCGGTCATCCAATAAGTATAATTCAATTCCTGCGAATGTAATGCATGTTGAGGGTCCTTCTGTTTTGTCTGGTGCCAGTGGAATACCTAGCTCCTCACATAAATTTTGAAAACTTTCCAAGTTTGATTGCCCCATTTGTCTTGATGTTGATATAATGAGGAAATCATTTAATATATGTACCATTCCTCCCGGACTGAACACTTCTTTTGCAATCCATTCTACTGCTGTACTGAAAGCTTCAAAAATTGCACAACTTGAACGACAACCCATTGGTAATGTTCTATCGTAGTAAAAATGTCCTTCCCATTTGAAACCCAGCAGATTATGGTCGTCTGGATGGACCGGTATTATTTTGAATGCCGACTGAATGTCTACTTGTGATAATACGTAACCAGGACCTAATTTGTTTATTATGGAAACTGCAGTGTCAGTTGTAGCGTACTGTACGGTAGCATAGCAATCTGGAATCCCATCGTTTACTGACCCATTTGCTGGATAAGATAAATGACGAATGATGCGGAATTTGCCCGACTGTTTTTTAGGAACCAGTCCAATTGGGCTTACGCAGAAATTTGGGAGTGGAATTTCTTGAAATGGACCAGCAATTATGTTATTTTGTTTTTCGGTTTCGAGTTTTTTAGATACAACTTGTGGGTTTTCAAGAGCTGAATGCAGATTTGTGGACATTCTTACCTTTTGAGTACCAGTAAAACCTAATTTAAAACCAAACGTAAACCCAATAAGTAAATACTTGGTTTTACCTTTATCATAGCGTTTCAACCTTAGTGCTAAATTGTACCTATTTATTGGTGTTGAAGGGGCGTCTATGGTAAGCGAAACCCTTTCCTCTACTTGTACTTTGGTTTGATTGTTCCTTTGGGGAATTGTTTTGTGGAGGAAATTTTTGAGGCTTTGATTGAAACGGTCTACGAAAAGTTCCCCAGTTTCTGGTATTTGACTGGAACTGAAACCTACAGCGGCTTACCGGATGGTTACCCTTGCATTTCGTGCATGTGTGTTTGAAGCCGCACTAACCTCTGCAAGGTAAACCACGGCAGAAACGAAAGCAATACCCCAATGGAAATTGCTGAGACTCCCCCAATGTTTGAGATTGTGGTTTATATGTTACCCTTGATTGATTGGTTTATGAAATATTTTTCTAAAGTTCACATCGTACAAATTAAAGTTTCCGCCTTCAGCGGCAATTTGACGCACTACTTCCCCCTATTTCAACAGTTTATCATTGTCGCCCGGAAACTTTTTTGTGAAAACTGTTGAGAAAATTGAAAATGCCGATATCCACTCATTTATGTTTTTGGGTAGTTTTTTATTAGTTGGAACCACACACGAATTATTATTCCCATTTTCTGCCTTTGTAAAAGAATTTTGTTCTGACTTGTGTTTGAGGGGTCTAGCAGGTTTCCGAATTCAACATACTCATTTCCCCAAATTTTGTTTCGTGTTTCTTGGTTGACTGCAAAATCAAGTGGTAAGGGTGCAGAAAACAGCGTGAGCCGCCCTATACCCTCGAACTCACCAGAGCTGCCCGAAAACAGCTCGCCGACGCCAACACCCAGAGAAGCGCCAGGAGTCAGCCCCTGTCCCACCCCGTCACTCCCCGAGGTGCCGGCACTCTGCTAGGCTGTTCTTACGTGTGTTGCCTACTGGTATTGTTGGTTGAATTCCTCCGCTCTGATTCTGTGGTGTCCAAGTTGAAGGTGCAGCTGTTGTCATAGGGTGTGAGCCTACTGCCGTTACAGATTCTTGTATCCGTTGCGGCAGCACCCGGTCTAATTCTATGGTGTTTTATAGACGACAGGTCGCGTCGCCGTCGCCGTCGCCGTCGCCGTCGTATTTAGCCCATTAACTTGTGCATAAAACCCTGGTTCAGGGACGGCGACGAAAATGTTGCCGTCGCCGTCGCCGTCGCCGTCGCCGTCGCCGTCGCCGTCGCCGTCGCCGTCGCCCTCGCCCTCGCCCTCGCCCTCGCCCTCGCCCTCGCCCTCGCCCTCGCCCTCGCCCTCGCCCTCACCCTCGCCCTCGCCCTCGCCCTCGCCCTCGCCCTCGCCCTCGCCCTCGCCCTAAAGTGGGGCCCCATTTATAGTGAGCAAAATCTGTCAATAACTTAATTTAGGCTGCAGAGTAGGGCGCACCACACTAAATAAACTCCTATAGGAACCAATGCTAATTGATAAATATTCAAAAATACTAAAAAAATCGTGTAAGTTCAATTTTTGGCAGGTCAGCCGTTTGGATTTTTTGCTAGCGACCCCAGAAAAAAACACCCCCGAAAATGAACTTTTTCCAAACCGAATTGCTGCCAGTTTTCGTGAAGCGCTTCTCCACTTGCCAAGTAAAATACGGCCAACTTAAACGCCTAAATTTATCAAGTCTCCCCAAAAGTTGAAACACAGAACCCCCAGGTTGTGCTAGATTCTTATAATTACACATTATATTAATTGCACGACCCCTAAAACGTTATAATTAAAAAAATTATGTGGGTATACAAATTATGATAATGAGCTTGGCGCATGAATATTTGTCCATTTAGTGTGGTGCACCCAGAGGGCAACATGTTAGTGAAATTGCGCCCTCAAGAGTCCACCGGCACCCTCAAGAGTCCACCGGCGACGGCGACGGCGACCTGTCGTCTATAGAACACCATACTTTATAGAACACCATAGAGAAGTGACATTTCTTTTCGTTATCGAACGATATGACACTCGACGAGCAATTACGCAATATCCTTTTGCTGGTGCTCACTGAGCAGTGCATATATAAACCCTGTTACAGGCACAATTCCTCCTCGATTGAGCAATTACACCTTGCTTGCTCCCATTATGGCCCTCCCTCCCAAAAGGAGACTGCGCCCTCACTCAGTGTCCTTGGACGCAACCACGTTTCCTCCTAGAAATTAGGGGGTTTTGCTTGGCCACCGAGTGCAAGCGAACGCTGGACTGATACTGAGTGTCTTGTTTAGTTGTAGTTTTTAAGAGGGCGAAGTGTTATGGCTAAGATGGCCGATTTATGTGTATAGCAATTTGCGAAATATGTACTTTTATATGTGTTTTCTGGTTTTGTTCTTTATTGGCAGAAATATGGAAATCCTTCAGCGACACGATCCAAGATTAAACCCTCCAATCCCTAGCTAGTAAGTCTCTACCTAATCTACTGATGGCAGCCAAGGCATCATCTACAACCAAATAACATGTCGCCTCATGGAGTAAATGGGAAAACTGGGCGAAATCCATATTACCGGAACCAGACCTTTCCTGCTGCCCGTACCATCTGAGCCTCTATATCACACATCTATCTGCGACGTCTGGAGCGAAAACTGCTGCAGACTCTTTAGCTGCAAGCGTCAAAGTGTCCATAACTTAGCCGGGCTATACCATCACCAACGGAAGATCCATTATTCAAGTTAGCATTGCTAGGTTACAAACGACTCCACGCTATACCAGTCAAGAGAAAAGAAACCATAACACCAGATCTATTATACAAGTTACTGGCTTCATGCATCCATCAGCAACACTGGCTGATCTTCGAACACTTTTCATTTGTTTCATCAGCTACGCGGGATTTTTGAGGTTTGACGACATCAGTCATACCAGACGACGGGACTGTATTTCCACATCAGATTTTCACATCAAATCTAAAACTGACCAGCTGCGTCAAGGCGACCAAGTAACAATAGCCAGGACACACAAACCAACGTGTCCATCACTATCGTAGCCTTTAGTCAAGGCGCACCGCGGCACCCCAGCCCAGATATCACGCACTAAAAAAGACTAGCGCGAGCGGCGAAGCCGCGAACCGCCTTTACCAACTCGTTCAGCTAATCAATTATTCATGATCATAAAATATTTATATTAGCATTTTCTTGAACCCAATCACCGGCAACTAGATGTTGGACTCCTCTATTATATAGATGGGTAATGCTGTCTGGCAAATATTTATTTTAGTTTGACAATCGGTAACATAAATAAGGATAATTTGACAAAACTAAACAAATGTAAAATGGTATATACTCTATGCATGGATGCTCTATGGCTATCCGATTGCATTTTGAGGTAAAGTCCGTGTCCGTGATTGAAAACCCGTGTCTACACACCCACCTGTGGGGAGATTTACAAATAAATCTCTACGTTCCAATACATGTCTATTGCATGACACTGCTGTGGCTTCAATTCACCTGAAAGTTTCAGTTTCTGAGCAGCAAATCTTATGCTTTGCTGAAACAATTTGTCATCAACACTTACTACGCTAGTCGCCATCTTGCTAATAATTTGCATCGAACGTCGTTCTTGTGACGTCATGCAAGTAATTGTGTCTTCTTATTGGCCAACAACTCATCACGCTAATGCATTATGCATTACATTTCTCCCACCAAAATCGGTAGCAAAAAGTAACGAAAAACATAAAGCCCCAAAACAAGTTGGTAAAGGCGCTTCGCGGCTTCGCCGCTTCGCCGCTTCGCCGCTTCGCCGCTCGCGCTAGTCTTTTTTCGTGCGTGATACCTGGGCTGGGGTGCCGCGGTGCGCCTTGACCAAAGGCTATCACTATCGCAGAGCGATATTTAAACGCCCTGTCTGATCCAGCTGATTTCGACTTGCGTGTAATACGCAGACTGACATCTTCAAACAGGGGACTGGCACCCACTAAACATAGCTAAGTTATACCAGAACACGCGAAATTGTCACTCAAGCATTGCGGCCATTGGTTCCTGACATCGAGCAATACGGACGCCACAGTCTCCGATCAGGTAGCCTTGTCCAAGGCTCTTTACGCAAGCACCCCGCTTAGAATTAGTAGCATAACAATACTGGCACGGTACTGCAGTACTTGATACACAGTATACCGTGGGGTTGAAGCATGGTTTTTCAACCTCGTACCAAAAAACGAGGCCGAAACAGAGCCTTGTACTCACTGTAAAACGGTCAGATTGTGGGCGGAGTTGCTTTATGCTAATATTTCCCGAAGGTGTATGCTCATTGGTTAATGTATAGTGGCAAGGTGAATACTACGAGAGTTTATGATTGGACGATATTATCCGCCCAGTACAGGAAATGAATATTCAATACCCGATTCCAGCTTACGTAACTAGCGCTGGAATCCCTGCGCAATGATAAAGAAAAACATAAGCTGCCGAAGAAAAACAATTCATATGGCTTGCCTGTTTTATTTTATAAGCCTAATTATAATATATTGTATTTGTATAGCGCCTACTGCAGGCCAGCCTCTAAGCGCTTAACATTCAGTATTTCCTGCAAGGTATTTGGGGCTACTTTTGAAGTATGAGACCTACTCCTTTACATAGCACCTTGTAATGGTTTACAAGGTGCTGTGGCGCAATATGCAGCCGATCAAACCAGGAACACCGGGGCGGACCCCTTCTCTTTACGATAAGTGCACTGGGTTCTTTTTCGTGCGTTACACAACACACGGGACCAACGGCTTTACATCCCATCCGAAGGACGAAGCAATCATGGTTAAGTGTCTTGCTTAAGGACACAAGTGTCACGACCGGGGCTCGAACCCACACTCTGCTGATAGAAAAACCAGAGCTTGAGTCCAGTGATCTTATCCACTCAGCCACGACACGCCACAGGTAGCCTAAGGTAGATATAGAAAAAAAAACATTTTCCGACTTAGGAACATAGGAGGAAAGTTATTTTTCTACATGCCTTGGGCGAAAACGCTCCATTGACCATAAACAGTTATGACTTTTATGCACACTATAACGCAACCAAGTGAAAGCATTGTCATAAAGTCTATTATAAATGTGGAATGCGAATTTTCAAATGCACGTGCCGTGTTTCTGTATGAGGAATAGAACACATGCTGTGCATTTTGTGACAAAAGCATCCAACTTCGCATCAAGCTATAAAGGATTCAACTAACATTGTGGGGATGGGGGATTGATCTCCCACCCCTTATGCAAATATTTATAAGCTGGTTGTACACAATGCAATGTCGTAGCGTCCTCAAAAGCGACTAGTACAGTAACATGTGGCCATGAAGTTACCCGTGTAGAGAAAACGACTGAGAAAATGTCAATTTTAGATATGGACAAAAAACAACAAATAGGGAAAATCCACGCAGTTCGGGACTGACAAATCAATCCACTGGGGGTAACCGTTATAGAGATGAAAAAGCAGGGAAGAAACTACGGTGCCAAACTGAATGCCAGAAAAGGATAGGCTTTAATTTGTGTACAGGGTTTAGGGATACATTTAGGAATAAGGTTTGGTTTTCAAGTACAGTGTTAGGGCTGCATTTTTAGGAACAAGGGTATGTGGTGATTGGTTAGAGTAGCTTGAGGCACAGGTTTGTTTTCATGTATGTACTGGGTTAGGGCTGCATGAGGAACAGGGTTGGGCTTTCATTTATATACAAGGTTAGGGCTGCATAAGGAACAGGTTCGGTTTTCGATGATGTATGTTTAGGGCTGCATCAGGGTTGGGCTTGTACTGGGTTAAGCCAGGAGCTAGGTACCTCTGTAACAATTGCATTGGTAAAATCAGACCCACACGAATTATTTAAAGTGTTATTTCTTCAGTCGTCGTCAACCCAGAATACACTCCATTCCGTTTACCAGAGTAAATCAGCAATTCTCTCTCAAAACTCTGAGTTACAACGGTTACACCTTGTTCCGACATCACTATGTTCCGACATCTCTATGTTCCAACATCTCTATGTTCCGTCATCTCTATGTTCCGACATCTCTATGTTCCGACATCTCTATGTTCCAACATCTCTATGTTCCGACATCTCTATGTTCCGACATCTCTATGTTCCGACATCTCTATGTTCCGACATCTCTATGTTCCGACATCTCTATGTTCCGACATCTCTATGTTCCGACATCTCTATGTTCCAACATCTCTATGTTCCGACTCTTTATGTTCCACTTCGCGGTTTCGTAACATAGTGGTGGTGGAACGTAGAGCAGTCAAAGTTAGTATAGATCACATCCAACAATGCAGTTCAGTGACCGGGACAAGTCACTTTTACCAAGAATGGTTATACATCGAGAGGTCAACAACACCGACACACTCAGATGGAATCCCTTGTATCTATTGATAATAAAGCAACCATGACATAGGCCGACCCCCCAAAAAAAATTAACAGAGGCATTTTTTTTTCTGAACATGCTAAAAACTATGGACACTAGTTAATACACACAACACTTGGGGACTTAAGCGACAAACCTTTGGACTTTGATTTTGAATTTGTTTAGAATTTATAAAAATTTAGTTTTTTTGACATCACAAAAACAAGGTGTTCGATATGTCCAAATAAGCAGACGTTGTGAAGAGTTAAATGGACATTCTGTAAACAAGTCTTCGTAGGAAATGTAGATATACGTGCGTGAAGGCAGGCATATGTGGTTCTAAAGATTTGCATTTTTGAAATAAGAAACTTTGAAAAAACCTTATTTGAAAACAGCTTACGGCATCATTATTCAGACCTTTCGATGTATAAGTGCTTAGTTTGATACTATTTGAACTTGCCACAGGTTTTCAGCAAGATATTCTTTTCAAACTTGTCAAGGGAGGGCGCTATTGACGACAATTACGTCACTTTTGTTTTAATTGTAAGGCACATGGGTCAGACTTTCTTTCAAACAAAGAGACCTTGTCAAAGTTCCAAATCACATTGTTTGCAGACCTCAAAACGAGACCTGGGAATATTTGTTTTCAGTTCTACTTCCTTTCCGATCGCAACCGGAAGTTTATGTCACACGCGGGGTCACACTTAATGCCAGCTCTGTACAATACTTCCAGAGCTTTCATATGGAACAAACAACTTGCATGTAGCAATAATATGGTTCTTTTGGTTGTTTTTACCTTTTCAATTTTCTTTTGCATGGCACGGGGACTGTACAAATACACTCAAGTCACGATTTCTTGCGTTTCACACTTTAGTGCGCTATCAATGTGGGTCAACAAAGACGTGCCTTTATCGTCCGATTTTGAACAGCTGTAATGGTTGTAACTTCGGCTCGGGCCTTTATCGCACGACCACGACTCTGCAATGTTTTAAACGGCCGTTTAAGAACGAGTCACTACTCTTTTATTCCCATTCATAAATGCCCTTTTGTTGAAAAGCGAAAAAATGTTATAGACAATCTGTGACAATCTGCTTCGCAGCGAATTTTCGAAGTTTGTACATTTTCAAAAACTTTTTAAAAGTTATGTTTGGTGCGCGTTGGGTTGTGTTTACTCGCATGTAAAAATAGATAACGCGCTGGTACTAAATAGCTATATATTGCGTTCCGCATAATTAAATTGGCGTACATGAGCTTGCGCACCCAACACGCGAAGCCAGCCGTTTAAACACCCCACGTGACATGCTCTCCACCAATAGGAATAGCGAAACTGTCTGGGGTACTTATGAATACCTTGTTACTACTCTTAATCATGTTCTTTTAATATATTAATGATTGTTTGTAGATGCTGGGCACGTCTAAAAACCAGTGTTTGTTGAGAGGTCTCCCCATGGGTAAATGACCAACAAATAAATAAATAAAATAAAATAAAAAATATATAAAAGTATAATTATTTGTAATAAATATATAAATAAATAAGCCAAGACTGTGTCGAGGGAGATTCAAAGGGGGAACACAAAAATTATAGTGAAATTTGCATTTTTTTGTGACAGCATTTTGCAAGAAACCATCAAGTTTAAAACAGTGGAAACATTTTAAACATGAAGTTAATTTTATAGTACTATTATTAAAATACGATTTAGACCCTGAACCTGATCTTAAGTTTGTGGCAGTAGACCACGAATCTAAACGTAACACAGACCCTTAATTTGGATCTAACTGAGACCAAACCCTAACCAAAAATCTGTTTTTGATCCTGACGTTAGTCGAACATGATCCATCATTCTGACCCCAACCTTAACTGTAACCCTGACCCTTTGCCATCATACAACCTATGCATCTCCATACTTTTATCCTCATTACCAAGTCTTACTATACTGGCTTGTCGTGACGGCCCTCTTTAATTGTTGAAAACCTGACCCATAAAATCTTCAGAATTACTTGTTATAATTTAAAACTGTGTACAATCTGTTTACACGGTTTAGTCATCCGTAGGCGTTCTTTAGTAATCCATTCGAACAAAAATAATTTGTTTGAACGGTTTAATAAACCGCCTGCAAGGTTAAGTGTTTTTCAAACGAATTATTATAATGCCTTCACCCACCTTTAGTCAGGTTTAATACCCGGTTTGCGTGCTTTACGTATTCGATCAAACGAATTTAATTTCACTAGAACAAAAGTTTAATGAATCTATTGTGAGGTTCAGTTATCCATTTAAACATCCATTTAATAACATATTGCACACATTATATCATTATTTCGATTGCCCACACGGTATAAAAATAGATTGGAATGTTTTACTACGTTCGAACAAATGAAGTACATACCGAAACGATAGTCCGGGTTCAGTTTTTTTAAACCGGGGGGGGGGGGCACAACGGCGCACCAAGGATTTGTTATTATGGGGGAATTCATGGGAAATGTTCCAGAGCACAAAGAAATTCACCAATTTTACGACGAAATTCATTAATAGAGGAGGATGGTCGCAAATCTTCATGAAATGGCCACTGCTAACCAAATAGATGACTTTGGCAAAATGTTATGAACATAAATAGGTAATGGAATGCATTTAAAATGTGAAAAAAACTTGTTCAATTAAATTGACCACTGCTGACCGATAGGTGACCACTGGCTAGAATATTTTCACACCCTAAATGAAGCTCAAGTCAATGAAGCCTTGGACAAAGTAAGGCTGCAATCGGCTAAACTATGCGGCAGACGAAGCATTTTGTAAATACTCATTTATTGACTTCTGCTGACCACCAAGATGACCATTGGCAATTTGTATGGAGCAATGTTTATTTTGATGAAGTTTGGTTAAAGTCGGCCAATAGTTTAGGAGTTATGTCCTTTTTTATTTTGATCATGTGACTGCTTCACAAAGCAAAATATTAGCCAACTGAAGTAAATTTAAAACGTGAAAGCGACTTGTTAATTTTTGTCATGAAATGACCATTGTATTGTTGACCAATAGGTGACCACTGGCCAAAATAGGTGTACACCCAAGTGTGGCTTAAGCACTTGGAGCAGTCTACCAAGCAAAAGGAGAAACATTCTGAAAGAATTTTCGTTAAATGACCACCACTGACCACTGATCCTCAGATAAATGAAAACGTTTAACGAGTGTGAGATAAAACATTTGGTAATATTCATAAAATGACCACTACTGACCGCTAGATGACAATATTGGTCAAAATTGACCTACAGATGATGACGGTATCAAGGTTTATTTTGACCAAGTTTGGTTAAGTTGACCAGAGTTTTGGCTTTACAAATGATATCAAGTGACTATTTAACCGAAGAAATACAGAAAGAAACAATACTAGCGTACCACTCAGCCTGCTTTTATAAGCATCGAATAAAAACAAGAAAGTATTTGAATATTTGTAGTTCTTGCGTTCTGGCAACCTACAGCTGCGCAACACTTCACTCCATTGTGTTTTAGTCTTTAGGTTTAAATTAATTTTCGTCACATTTGTTAAAAAAAATGAGGAGAAACGAGTAAATTTGGCTGCAAGAAACTTTGCTCCAGCAACAAACTTCATAATTATGTTTGCATTGCTGACAGAATGGTGCGACGACTCTGCGTTTGCATTTTTTAAACCCCTAAAAAAACGCGCGCGTTGATGCATATGGGGTAACGTGTCCTATCCCGTCAATATTAATGGAGATCAATGAGCACAACCCAATGTGTGCAGTCTAGTGTGGCAAATTGTGTATGCACAATGTATTTGGGCTGAAAATGGCTTCTGATTGCAGGTGGTCGTAACTCTCTCACTACACAGCTCTGCCCTCCATTATTTCAACGTTTAACGACATTTTACAAAACAATTCCTTGTATTTTTGCATTCACATGGCAATACAATGTATTTCATAGATTCAGATCGATACGTATCAATACAAATCAAATTTCTACAAATATATGCAAAAAATTCGAAAAACTTTGCCGTACAAATTTGTCCAGTTGCCCAAACGAAATGCGAAAGAAAGTTTGCGTTTTTTTTTGTTCATTGAACAAAGTTCACGATGTCATAGAAAACACCAGCCTGGTACATAGTGAGTCTTTGATTTATGGACTACATACAAATAGTCTGTGCGCACAATGCATCCTTTGAAAGTAAAACTTTACACTTCTCAGTAATAATAAATCAATTGGTGTTGACGCGTTTGCATACAACCATAGTCTAGTTCAACAAATAATTATTATCCAGCCACCGACAAGGAAACAGCGGGCTTGACGCTGTAAAACTTCACGGAATTGCTACTGATGCCCTGCAGCAGCAGCACAAGACCCGTCAGAGCGGGGGGGGGGGGGGCTTAAAGGGGATTAGCTGAAGTTTAAGGGGCCACAATAATCTTGTACTGCTGAAAAAGCACTGATTTATTACGTCAGACCTACACCAGCGTTATTCTTGAGATGGGGGCGAAGCCCCCGAACAAAGATATTGACTAATAGGGAGACCGCCACATAGGGCTGGATAGCTCAGTTGGTAGAGTGCCGGTACGTTAATCCGGAGGTCGTTGGTTCAAGTCCCGCTCCAGTCAATTTTTCTTTGTTCAAACCAAAAATATTTAAATTTTTACCCAGTAAGTTTTCCTTGTGGTTTTTTATCTGATATTTATAATTTTTATAACAACAGCTGTTTGGTGTCACCAAGACACACCCAACACTACAGATGGTTTTAATCGTCGTGATCTAAAGCAAATGTGCTGTTGTTTATACGTCCGTTTTTACGGTTTCCCGCTCGTTTAATATATCCCAGTTTCCAGCCAATATACATCCTACTGTACTTCCGGTAGGCAAACTGGATGACGCCTACCGACAGAATCACGTTCATGACACAGAAAACCACACCAAGAAACTTCAACAAGTCGTTTGGCTGCTGCGGGTGCAGAATCTCGAGGTAGGCGACATATGGTGATAGACCAAGCCGCATGCAAAGATAGGTCACTATGAAGACAAGGTCGTTTAGCTCGTACAGTACGTCACCTCGTCCGGCTCCCAACTCCCTCATGAACCAGTGGAACTGCAATAGCGGATTGGTGACCTCCGCCAAGAAAATTGCCACATTGACCTCTTTCCCGCAAAAGCCTTGGTAGAGTGACGTCATCATTCCCATTATAGAGACTGCATGGTGGATTATGTAGATGTTGGTCTCTTTGCCATACACGCACCACAAGCAAAAAAAGGTGTCAAAGATAAAGTATCCCAGACACAGGATCTGGACCAGCACTTCATACACGTTGGATTGCCGACCTGTTAAATGCAAAAAGTGTTAAAATGATATCAGTTTAACGTTTGTTCTAGTGGGTGTATTTATTTTAGGTACGATTTTGTTAGGACAACGGGCTCAATTTCATGGCCCTGCTTGTTACTGAGTTCTGCGTTTGCGATCATACATGTATTTGGTTCATTAAAATGTGCCAGAACCCAGAACATTTTAATTAGGCCTGTGGTCGATACACTTTCCCCTACGCGCCAGCCATGGTAACCTGCGAAATAGGCATCAAGAGCAACTGTCACTGGTCCCCTCTCGTTTTTGTAACTGTATGCAGTTTAGGGCAACCTCGTTCCCAGCGGTGTACGATCTCGACGTGCCATTTTGTTTTCTTTCCCAGAATGTCTTGCTCGATTGTAACCCCTGGAAGTGTGACTTTAAAATATCCAAATATATTGGATATTTTAATTAGTCGTGTGGTTGATTCATTCTGTGTTAGAGACTTCGCATAGCGCGCTGTCAAAGGACGCATCAAGTCATAGAGCAACCATCCTCGCCGCCATGGAATCGCGTCAAAATACTTGCATTTTCACACGCGCGTACTAAGTGTCATACAAGCGCCAAACATGCGCTCGAAAGTTTTTAACCAGCGTGCACGCAAAGTAGTCACCCTTGGGAGCCAATCAGCGTTGTTTCTCAGTACATCCCTACCATAGAGTTATATAGAAACTAGAGGGCGCACTGGTAATGCTACGTGCACAAACGCGACGGAACCGCAAGCGCGCCATTTTGTACGAGGGCAACATTGAATACGAAATACGCAGTGTGCTAATTAAATACACGTTATGCGGTCTAAAAAATAAAAAAAACCGAGCGGCTGTATTAAAGTTGTTTCGTGGGGTTTAGGTTATTCGTTTCAAAAGAGGATGGACACACATGCCATGATATATTGTCCAATAAAAATACCAAAATGAAGGAATATAATTCTAAATTATTATATTTATTTGGGGATTATTTAGTAGTATAATATGTCTTCACTGGCGTTCATAAATTTCACAGTAAAGCCTTTCATTGTTAACCATTGCTCTTTTTGCAACACGCACAAATGGTTTAGACGTTGTTTTGGACTACTTCAGTACTTACGAAATGGCCGCCGCGCTGTCCTTGTCGGGCCGCGTAAATAGGCTACTGCGCCCTCTAGTTCCTATGATCCCTACCAGGGGTTAGTGACGAGAGGTATCGATACGGCGCGCTGCCCATGGTAGCGAGGCTGCTGACCCTGCTCATTCTTTTTCGATCTTGTGATATACGTCTTAACTCAGCCTCGCTACCATGGGCAGCGCGCCGTATCGATACCTCTCGTCACTATTCCCCTGGTAGGGATGTACTAAGAATCAACGCTGATTGGCTCTCAAAAGTGACTACTTTGATTGCACGCTTGTTAAATTTTTTTCGAGCGCTTGTATGGCGCTTGTAGGACGCTTAGTACGCGCGTGTGAAAATGCAAGTATTTTGACGCGATTCCATTTCAAAAATGAATCGTGTTTTTACACGGTCACCCTTAACTGCATAAAGTTAGACATCACAAAAGCAAAGAAGAATTACAGAGGACCAGTTGCTTTTTCACTTGATGCCTCTTTTACGGGTTACCATACTTGAGCGCGCGCGTAGAATGGATCGGCCTGAGGCCTAATTAAAATGTGCTAGATTCTAGCACATTTTAATGAACAAATTTTTGATCGAGCAAGGCATGCTGGGAAAAAATGGTGCGGCGAGATCGATCACCCCTGGGAACGAGGATTGCATGCAGCGTACTAGCTCTAGACGATTGACAAGTGAACCCACCCATGCGCAAGGGACTTTCTGACACGTACAAGCCTACAACGAAGAAAGGGCGCGTTTATAGCTTTGACGTCATTTGTGTGGCTCCCCGGGTCAGCCCCAAGTACCCTGCATGTGGAGCGGGTTACTTGGGGCCTGCCCAGGTCCATGACGTCATGAAAAAACTCTCACTGACCATACTTTTCGTAATTTAGCGAGGCACTTTCAGGAAGTTTGACACAAATTTTCACGAGTGCCGCTCCATCAACGATGGCGGCCAGTAGCGTGCCAAGTAACGTGGAGTACGCATGCGCACAGGCAGAATTCCTTGCTTAACCTGTAAAATAGACGCTTGACGTCAAGCTCGGTATTTCCTGCTTCCGATATTTCGCTTAAGGTAAGCAGGACCATGAAGTTGGAGTTGGACCCGGTTCTTTACAGCATGTTTCAATAAGAGCTCTTCGCTCCATCCGTCGCGTCATCCATCGTCCGCCCAAACTTAAAACTGTTTCTCACTCGACATAGGGAGAAGTTTTGTAACTGACAACGTTTGTAAAGATTTTTCAACATTTTGATTGCATTCCGGTCCTATCATTTTTACTTTACTTGTCCTTCAAAAAACCTCTTTATGGTGCATTTAGGACATGTCATCGGGCGACGCGACGGCACGACGCGACGCACATTTGTCGTCTTTTGATCAGCATAATAATGGGACTTACAGCTCTGTCGACTCAATGTTAATGCAGTTAAATCCCTCGTTGCTTGTCAAGGATCAATCTGACAAGGATCAAACTTGGTCATGCACGCACAAACACACAAGTGTTTATGGGCCTAGAATGGAATGTTTTCGTCAATATCTAATAAAAGGGTGAGATTTGCCCCCACTGAAAACAGAATCCTGGATTTACAGCTGCATTGCAATGCGAGTGTGACGAGTCATGTGTAAAAGTAAACAAAGTTCTGTATAACAGATCTTGATACTTTCGTTTTATAACAGTGTCAATTTTTTTTAAAAAGTTGACGAGCTGTCTAAATAACAATCGCTAAATGATAAAACCCCCACAAACGTTTGAAACGCAACTTTCCAAAAACGTGATACTCGGCCAAAGAGGCTTAATTTCTGTTTTTGAAAATGGTTACAACTTAAGGGAATAAGTCGGAAATAAATCAACCCAAATCCTTAAACTAGTTTTCTACACCTCATACTTCATGCACAAAGCATTCCCGAGTAATTTGCCTGTGGATTTTTTTTTCACGGAACTCGGGAAAGTACTGAGTATATATACAGTGCTTTATACACATCGGTGTAAGGGTAAAACCAAAATGTTCATTACCAGAGATACCACTTTTTATAGCTCCGAACAGCAATTTTTTTTGGAACAAACTGTGCATATATGGTACCAAATAAATGACTTACTTTGTTCATTATAAAGAGAAATATGTATCTATAAATTCGCGCGGTTTCGAAAATCTTGGAACTGTCATCCCCGTTGGGTAAATTGAGCGTTTAAGTACTGTTTAAAGGGCTTTTTTTAACAATAGCAGGGGAGATCGAACTTGACTTCAATCATGAAGTGGGTAATACAACAGTTGTTTAACCTCAAGCATTGAGGTTTGCACAACAAATGGTTAGAAATAGTAGTAACTGAAAATGGAGAAACTGCATTTTACCCATAATGCAACGTGTACCATACATTTTGGACAAGGCAAGTCCTGCAGGCAAATAATCACAATCAAAGAACGATGAGATGGACGTCATTCTAATGTTGCAGGTCGTTAATTTCTGATGTTCATGGAACCAAAGTTGCCAAGAGAAAATGTTTGCTTTATGGTAGTTATTCTGTTCAAGAAACAACCGTCTGTTGAACGGGGTAAGGCATTATCTACACAGGAAAGCCTTGGATTACTACCCTCATTGACTTTGCAATACGAAGATTTCGTCACAGGCAGTCTGAACCGTCAATAACAGGTCTGGCAAAACCAACCGGCTCTAAGAGCCAACACTGCTTCCAAGAAGAGATTGTTACATTGTCTGCTCACAAGATATTTGTTAATGTTCGTTTTCAACAACCAAACCCAATTTTTCGTTTACCTTTACCCCAAGTGTATCTGGATGTACACAAGTCCCCAAAAGTTTTCTGCAAGTGAATATTGGGTTGTGACCATCATAGATTAATCAGAAATTGTACGGTACAGTTCAATTCTGTTCACACAAAAGTGTTTCAGTTGAACAAAAATACACCGAGTGATATGAATGGGTAACGTTAGTGTTTTTTTGCTGAATTCCCCATCCCAATCCTTTTTATGTTGTTTTTGTTGAATCAGAGTTGAATAAAAGTGTTTTAACTTAATTGTAACGTTTTGTAAAAAAACCCAAAACAAAACAACAACAACAACAACAGCCCTTCCTAAAAGAATGCACTTAGAAAGTAATTTGTGCGCAAAAACTTATTTTAAAACAACAGAAGTGGGGCTAATTGAACTACACAACTGTGCTGGGTAAAATAATAAAACCCAATCATTACAAATTACCCAACAATAATGTCAAACACAAACATAACCAACTAATGGTTGACCAAAAAGAAAACCCAACAAAAGAACAAAATATTTTTGACTAAAGAGCAACAATATTTTGGCCATCAAAATAGTAAATATATTTTGACCAACAAATGAGCAGAAATATTTTGACCAACTAAAGAGCAAAAATACTTTGACCAACAAAAGAGTAAAACTGTTGTGCTCAATTATTAATGACTAATCATATGTTACCAATACAAAGGAATAACTTTCTTGCCAAATTTTATGGTCCTTACGCCCTTCTACCGGGCACACAAAGTACTGTTGTCAGTAATGAAAGGGCATAAGCAACAAAATGGCTCCTCTGACAAAAAAATATGGTATAAATGTTACATTTTTGTTGCTAGAATTACCCCAAAGACATGTTTTCTCATTCCCATACAGAATTTAACCTTCCTATATTTATTTATGAATGGCAGAAAACCGATCAAACTTTCGCACTCAGTTTTCTTGAAACACAATTTTGCACATTAATTGCTTACGTCCTTTTAACGGGAACTTTTCGTTACGTCCTTTTACCGGGCACACGACGCAATTCCGAAGGCAGTTGGTATGTTTCCAAACGTTGGTCTAATTGTTGGTCTTTCGTTACCCAATTATTTTAAGAGTGTAATTATCCAGTATGTACTTGAGAAAAGGGAAGCATATGACGAAATTCGTAAGATTTTGAAATACGTATTCCTGTATCCCAAACCCGATCCCTCACCTGACACAAATATATCCTGTAGCTCTATCATTTTTACCTGGTTCAGTAAACACTGACTGATTCGATATGATGATGACGGTGAGCGAAAACATTGAAATTAGGGTTCCGTGGATACAAGAAACACACTTAGAGTTCCATGTGAAGCTTCGATGAGGTTGTAGGTAGCTACACAACCGAAAGACGGATGTCCACAAGAAGGTCGAGATGAACACCAGACAGGCTATCGCCACAAGTTCGCTTTGCGTAACCATCTTCCACAAAGTTGAGCGCCAAAGTTATGCTTCGCTGCCATGTGCTAGAATCTGATGGCAACTTTTAATTAGGCCTGTGGCCGATCCACTCTACGCACCCGCTGATTGTATGGAACGCGCAAAAGAGCAACAAGGAGCAAGTTCGGGTGCACTGGAGCATGGTCGATCTAGTAAATTCGAGAGCTACGTCACACAGTCTAGTCACTAAACTGGTCCTATCCATTGATCTCTATTGACTGGATAGGACACGTCGAACACGTTTGTACACGTTCATCAATGATCAATGGCGCGACACGCAGTGTACTCGCTCTAGAGGGTTTACAAGTGAAGACACGCATGCGCAAAGGACGTGTTTGCTGCACAGCTGAGCAGTGGCACAAGCGTAACGTATTAAAAACACGCATCTCATGTTTGTTTAATTTCACTGTTGATGTAACGCCAACAAAATCTGGTCTCCATTTAATTGGTTTTCCCATTTCGGGAATGTTTGTGCCTTTACGACATACACACATTGAAAGTATGAACTATGATATGAACTATAGGAAACCTTAATAACAGGAAAAGAAAAAAGACAATGGTAAATCGTCAAACGTATCCAATGTATAGGGTGAAATGAAAATCTCGTTATAACCTTGTTACTAAGAATAAACATTTTATTGCATCGGGCAATACAACAATGGCTACTAACGAGAAAGCGGCTTGGAAGCTGAACTTTTCTGAGAAGTTGCTTCTCATAATTGATTGGCAAATGTCCTAGGCCTACGTCCAAAGTTTATTCAAGGATTGGCCCCAGCATCGCGGTCAAGCGTCGGGGTGAAGTCCAAGAGTGGCAGAAATAAGCAGCAAAATGAAACAAGTAAGCCCCAAAGCATCGAAAAGAGTCGGTTCGGAAAACTGGTATAAAATACTGAATATTATTTGTAATTGAAAACATTTTAATACAGCATTATTTAATTACTTCAGTCAATCATGAATAAATAAATAAATAAATACATTATTGAATAGAGAACAGCTACCCGGTCATTGCATTAATTTAGTAACATAGGCCTACACTTTATTGAATTGAAGAGATATTCATAACATGAAGTTTAAAAACATGTATGACAAGACAATCAACAACTTTCAAATTGTGTTAAAATTGTTAACATTTTAATTAATCAAGATTTTGATAGAAACTTTTTGTAACTAGCAATACGATACCATTATTAGTAAGATTCTTCCCTAAGTTGAGTATATACTATCCCCCGTCTATTAATATTATCATTATAATATTAAAGTTACAAAAAGAAGTAGTTTCGTGAGGAGGCCTCAGAAAAACCTACCGTCAGTGTCATGGATGCATTTAAGCACATACTTAGCAATGAGAAACGCTTATTATTCTTTGCAGACTAAAAGCACTTCTTTGTGAAAGGAGATTCCAACTTTCTGAACATTTGTAGTTCTTGCGTTCTAGCAACCTGCAGCTGCGCAACACTTCACCATTGTTGTGTTTGATTCTTTAGGTTTAAAACAATTTTTCGTCACATCTTGTTAAACAAATGTGGAAAAACGAGTAAATTTGGGTGCAAGAAACCTTGCTCCAGCACCAAACTTCATAATGTTTGCGTTGCTTACAGAATGGTGTGACGACTCCGCATTTGCATTTTTAAAACCCTTTAAAAAACGCGCGCGTTGATGCATATCCAGTCAATATAATAGAGATCAATGAGTCACACTTCCAGGGGTTACGATCGAGCGAGGCATTCTGGGGAAAACGGCGCGGCGAAATTGTACACCACTGGGAACGAGGTTGACTTATCGTGCACGCCTTGTTAAAAAATGTCAAGCGCGTTTATGGTGCTGGTAGGACGCTTAGTACGCGCGTGTGAAAATACAAGTTTCTTGACGCGATTCCATTTAAATTGAATTAAGTTTTTTTACGTGGTCACCCTAAACTGCATACAGTTAGAAAAACGAGAGGGGACTAGTAACGGTTGCTCTTTGATTTGATGCCTCAATCACAGGTTACCAAACATGAGCTGGCGCGTAAGGGAGAGTGGATCGACCACAAGCCTAATTAAAATGTGCTAGGTTCTGGCACATTTTAATGAACCAAATACAGGGGTTATGAGCGAGCAAGGCTTGCTGGGAAAAAATGGCGCGGCGAGATCGATCACCCCTGAGAACGAGGATGGCTTGCACTGTAAGCGAAGAACGGTGATCGCAAACGCAGAACTCAGCAACATGCAGGGCCATGAAATTGAGCCCGTTGTCCTAACAAAATCGTACCTAAAATAAATACACCCACTAGAACAAACGTTAATCTGATATAATTTAACACTTTTTGCATTTAACAGGTCGGCAATCCAACGTGTATGAAGTGCTGGTCCAGATCCTGTGTCTGGGATACTTTATCTTTGACACCTTTTTTTGCTTGTGGTGCGTGTATGGCAAAGAGACCAACATCTACATAATCCACCATGCAGTCTCTATAGTGGGAATGATGACGTCACTCTACCAAGGCTTTTGCGGGAAAGAGGTCAATGTGGCAATTTTCTTGGCGGAGGTCACCAATCCGCTATTGCAGTTCCGCTGGCTCATGAGGGAGTTGGGAGCCGGACGAGGTGACGTACTGTACGAGCTAAACGACTTTGTCTTCATAGTGACCTATCTTTGCATGCGGCTTGGTCTATCACCATATCTCGCCTACCTCGAGATTCTGCACCCGCAGTAGCCAAACGACTTGTTGAAGTTTCTTGGTGTGGTTTTCTGTGTCATGAACGTGATCCTGTCGGTAGGCGTCATCCAGTTTGCCTACCGGAAGTACAGTAGGATGTATATTGGCTGGAAACTGGGATATATTAAACGAGCGGGAAACCGTAAAAACGGACGTATAAACAACAGCAAATTTGCTTTAGATCACGACGATTAAAACCATCTGTAGTGTTGGGTGTGTCTTGGTGACACCAAACAGCTGGAAAGAAAATGGCGTCCAGCAACCACGTGACCACAAAAATCTGGTCCCCCATGTCGCAACTCTCTCAGAACACAGCTCTGAAGAAAGGCGCACTCGGTGTTCTTGGGATTGATGCAACTTTCACATTTTTGAGTGTTTACTGTAAAATCTGAAAGTTTGTGTTCGCGACCTTTGGATCTTTATCTTTTCCTTTTGGCTCTGAACGCGATAGAGCACACGTTAGTTTGCTCTACTTGTCCTTATGAAACAGGGAGAATCTCCTTGCGATTTTTGACGATGTGGTGTCATTTTAACCGGATTTAAACGCATGGGTCTTTTTCGTAAAACCTGCTAAGTTCGATTTCTCGTTTTTATTCGATACTTATAAAAACAGGCTGATTTAGTGTTACGCTAGTATAATTTCTTTCTGTCTTTCTTCGGTTGAATAGTCACTTGATATAACTTAAAAAGCCAAAACTCTGTCAATTTATTAATCCAAACTTGGTCAAAATAAACCTTAAAACCATCATCATCTATAGGTAAATTTTGACCAATGGTCATCTAGCGGTCAGCAGTGGTCATTTTATGAATACTACCAAATGTTTTTATCTGACACATTTGGTTAACTTTTTCACTGAGGTCAGTGGTCAGTAGGAGTCATTTAAGGAACATTCTTTCAGAATGTTTCTCCTTTTGCTTGGTAGACTGCTTCAACTGCTTTGTCCAAGGTTTCATTGACTTGAGCTTCATTTAGGGTGTGTACATATTTTAGCCAGAAGTCACCTATCGGTCAGCAGTGGTCATTTTTTTTTACAAGTTATGTTTTCACATTTTAAATGCATTCCATTACCTAGGGATGTTCATAAAAGTTGGTCAAAGTCATCTGTTGGTTAGCAGTGGCCGTTTCATGAAGATTTGCAAAATGCTTCGCCTTTTCCGAATACTACCCTAAAACTTGATCAAAATGCTTCAAGACTTTAATAGGGAAAATGGCCTACCTGAGACTATCACTTTTGAACATGTTTTGTCATCGATTGTCAGAACAACATTAACTTTGCCGTTATCTACAAACCACCATCCTCCTCTGTTAATGAATTTCGTCGTGAAATTGATGAGTCTCTTTGTGCTCTGGAGCATTTCCCAAGGAGGACATTGGTCCTTGGTGACTTCAATCTCTAATTCGACGTTCCATCTAACTAAGATTCTCTACCATTATCACTTCACTTTATTATCGTCAGATAAAACAGGGCCCAACTCACTCACCATACACTTGACTTGATTCTTGTCAAAGATAATGATACTCTGATGACTCAAACACCATTGATCAACCTTGTACCTCAGATCACCCTGTTGTAAACTGCATTCTGAACCGTAACAGACCAACTGACCTGAAAACAACTTACTCTTTGTGAAGTTTCAAGTATTTACATGAATATTTGCGACCGGCCCCAAATAGCATTACAGCTGTTCAAAATCGGACGATAGGCACGTGTTTATAGTCCACATTGATAACACACAATAGTGTAAAACACAAGAAGACGTGACTCGAGTGCACTTGTACGGAGCCCCTTAAGTGACATGCAAAAGAAAATTGAAAAAGTAAAAAGTAACAAAAGGACCATATTATTGCCACATGCAAGTTGTTTGCTCCACATGAAAGCTATGTAAGTATTGTACAGAGCTGGCACAGTGTGACCCCGTGTGACATATACTTCCGGAAATAGAAGGAAATAGAACCAAAATAAATATTCACATGTCTCGTTTTGAGGTCTGCAAACAATGTGATTTGGAACTTTGACATGGTCTCTTTATTTGAAAGAAAGTTTGACCCATGCGCCTTACAATTGAAACAATAATGACGTAATTTTCATCAACAGCACCCTCTCTTGACAAGTATAAAAGGAATCTTTTGCTGAAAACGTATATCTGTATTTCCTACGAAAACTTGTTTACAGAATGACCATTTAACCTTTCACAATCTGCTAATTTGGACATATCGAACACCTTGTTTTTGTAAATTCAAAACATTTTCAAAATCAAAGTCCAAAGGTTTGTCGCTTAGGTCCCCAAGTGTTGTGTGTATTAACTTATATCCAGAGATGTTAGCATGTTCAGAAAAAACGCCTCTGTTAATTTGTTTTTTTCGGCCTATGTCATGGTTGCTTTATTATCAATAGATACAAGGGATTCCATCTGAGTGTGTCGGTGTTGTTGACCTCTCGATGTATAACCATTCTTGGTATAAGTGACTTGTCCCGGTCACTGAACTGCATTGTTGGATGTGATCTATACTAACTTTGACTGCTCTACGTTCCACCACCCCTATGTTACGAAACCGCGAAGTGGAACATAAAGAGTCGGAACATAGAGATGTCGGAACATAGAGATGTCGGAACTATATTTTCATGCAACTCTAACCAATCACCACATAACCTTGTTCCTAAAAATGCAGCCCTGACACTGTAGTTGAAAACCAAACCTTATTCCTAAATGCAGCCCTAAACCCTGTACACAAATTAAAGCCTATCCTTTTCTGGCATTCAGTTTGGCACCGTAGTTTCTTTCCTGATTTTCATCTCTTTAACGGTTACCCCCAAGTGGAGTGATTTTTCAGTCCCTAAATGCGTGGATTATCCCTATTTGTTGTTTTTCGTCCATATCTAAAACTGACATTTCTCAATCGTTTTCTCTACACGGGTAACTTCATGGCCACATGTTACTGTACTAGTCGCTTTTCAGGACGCTACGACATTGCATTGTGTACAACCAGCTTAGAAATATTTGCATAAGGGGTGGGAGATCAATCCCCCACCCCACAAGGTTAGTTGAATCCTTTATAGCTTGATGCGAAGTTGGAAGCTTTTGTCACAAAATGCGCAGCATGTTTTCTATTCCTCATACAGAAACACGGCACGTGCATTTGAAAATTCGAATTCCACATTTGTATTAGACTTTATGACAATGCTTTCAATTAGGTTGCGTTATAGTGTGCATAAAAAGCATAACTGTTTATGGTCAAGGCATTTGCGCCCAAGGCATGTACAAAAATAACTTTCCTCCTATGTTCCTTCGTCGGAAAATGTATTTTTTTTTCTATATCTACCTTAGGCTCATGTAATGAGTAATGAAATGAATGTAATGTAATGAATGCCCATGTAAAGCCAGTAACTTGTGTAATATGTCTGGTGTTATGGGTTCTTTTTTCTTGACTGGTGTAGCGTGGATGCGTTTGTAACCTTGTAATGCTAACTTGAACAATGGATCTTCCATTAGTAATGGTAGCCCGGCTGAGTTATGGACCAACTTGACGCTTGCAGCAGTTTTCACTCCAGACGTCGCAGAACAAAACATAAATCGGCCATCTTAGCCATAACACTTCGCCCTCACAACTAACAAGGCACTCAGTATCCAGTATCAGTCCAGCGTTCGCTGGCACTCGGTGGCCAAGCAAAACCCCCTAATTTCTAGGAGGAAACGTGGTTGCGTCCAAGGACACTGAGTGAGGGCGCAGTCTCCTTTTCTTGCAATGGTTCTTGGGAGGTAGTGCCATAATGGGCAAGCAAGGTGTAATTGCTCAATCGAGGAGGAATTGTGCCTGTAACAGGGTTTATATATGCACTGCTCAGTGAGCACCAGCAAAAGGATATTGCTTAATTGCTCATCGAGTGTCATATCGTTCGATAACGAAAAGAAATGTCACTTCTCACTCATTATGGAAACGTTTGTGTGGGTTTGTCTCATAAAAGAAGTTGACCACAAACTAACTCCAACGTGATGTTGTGTGCAGGGGTCACGGGCCACTGATTTCATTTGGCAGGTAGTTCCATTTATGAATGGGTAAATTAACTATGACACAATGAGTGGACAGTACATGTACAATAGGGACAAACATTGTTTTTGTTGTGCGGAACATAGTATTTTATTGACTTATTGAATAAAACTGTAAAACCACGCGACAAGTATTCGCATTGTACGTGAATCATGAGAAGTCAACATCATCGACGATAATTCTCACAAATCCCTAGGAACTTAACTGCTGGTTTAGCTTATTTTTTAGACGAGTTAAATCAATAAAGAAAAATATTAAACTAACCTATTCTTTCAAAATGTTTTTTATGGACGTTTAGTGGAGCAGAAAGCAAAGGTTGCTTGAAGACAACACACATTCTTTTAGCAGAATGTCGGTCAGTATATAGAGAACAGTGATGTCGGCACGCAAGTGAAATTTGGCGCGGTTGTAAAATGCACCTTTCTAGTTTCTACCCTCCGTCTTACATGGTACGATCCAGTATATTAAAACAGTAAAACTGCTCAAAATTTTGAAATTACTAATTAAATAAAGCCCAAAACTTCAGTGGCAGACAAAATAATATTATATATTACTAATAATTAAAAAAGATATATAAACATTGTGAAAGTGTAGCATTTTCCGATAAAAGACGCCGATTTAGCAATGATGACGTCCTATAATCTGTTTTATGTGCATGTGCAGCCGGGACTTCTAGCTCAAAAAGTCAATTCAGACGCTGAAGGTTATTGGTTAAGCGTTTAAGTTTCCTTTATTCCGACAACAATATAAAAACAATCAAATCAAGTTTAATACCAGAAGAAAGCTAACGATTAGTAAATTCATTAGCCGCTCAACCCAAAGCCACCTGACCACGATGAAACGAGTGAGGGCTAGGTGAGAGCGGCCGATGTGCATCTGAAACTCGCTAATTTGCTCTTCTCCAACTCGAAAAGAGACGACATTGTGCAGGATTACTGTTTTTTTCTCGACAAAAGTACAGAGAAAGTGCCAATTTTTTTAATTTTTATACTTGGGTTGTTTAAGTGACCCACGGGCACCCAAATGCTGGAAAGGAACGCACTTTTTAGACAACTTTACTTTTTCATGCAAAAATGCTCATTGGTTCTCTGCACGCAAGTCAGATTGAGGGGATAAAACAACGTTTCCATATTTTAGTAATATGCAACTTGGTGTCCAACATTTACCGTTAATGAATAAAAATAGAGGGCGCTATGACTAGTGTAAACTTCCCCACCGGGGTGCACCACAATAAATGAACTACCAACCAATGCTAAATGCTAAATATTCAAAATACTCAAAAAATAGTTACAGTGTCTCAGCCTCTTGAAAATCAATTTTATATTGGAAAATTAGACCACTAATTTTAACTCAATTCAATTTTTGGCAGGTTAGCCATTAACAATTTTTGCTAATTACCCCAGAAAAAACGCCCCGAAACTGTATTTTTTCCAAACCGACTTGCTGCCAATTTTCATGAAGCACTTCTCCACTTCCCAAGCCAAATAGGACCAACTTTTAAGTTCAAAATTTATCAGGTCTCCTCAAAAGTTGAAGCACAGAACTCCAATGTTGTGGTAACTTGTCATAATTACACAACCTTAATATTGCATGATTGTTTTACTTTTGCCTACTTTTTATTTTTTATTTGTTAGAATTTATTTAATTTTTTTTAATTTTTTTTTTTATTGCGGTGCATGCCTCTGAGCCGTGCTGGCGCCCTCTGCTGGCCGAATGGCCCTGCGTATGCAGTATACTGAGTGGAAGAGTCCGAGTACGAGTCGATTAAGGCCGAATACACGGCCGACTCCGATCGTGACGACACGGCCCATGTATTAAACTAAAATATTACCAACAAATTATAATCGTCATAAAACTGCAACGTAAAACTCTTAATTAAAGGAGAGGGACAATAGCTTACCGCCAACTTTTACATTTTAAAAATTACTCCGCTTATTAATTTTGTAAAAAACTAATTTTTCCTGACTTCCTTCATTATACGCTCGAAAAACAAATTGAAAAGTTTGAGTGGCCTTGATTTATTGGTTCACCCAGGCCGAGCAAAAACAACCGAGCAAGTCGGTGACCTTCAGGGGTTTTCCCATTGCCTTGTGCGCTATAGCCTTAGCATAGGGGCAGTTGGGGTATTTGAAGCTGTCATTCAAGCTTTTATCAGTGAATGAATTACATTACAGACTTGAATAGTTGCCAGCTGGTGTTTATCAACTTCCTGCAATGAGTTATTTTCTGGTCTGGTAAACCTTGGGGGCAGAGCTTATGATGTGTCAGTTGCTGACTGCCACCATTAGTAATAGTGTGAAAAACTCGGTCACTCGTACTGCAAGGTTTAAAACTGTTCTGCAAGCTCAGGTTAACACAAAATTACACGTCTTCCGAAAAAATCTATACTTCAAGCTCATACACAAAGTCGCTGTTCGGCTCAAAAAGTGGTTCGAACTTCCTGAAAGTGTCTGTCTGATTAACGGCCATTAAGAAATAGTTTTGTTGTGACGTCATGCACCCGGGTAAGAACAAAGTAACCCCGCTCCTACACCGAACATCTGACGTCGCAGCAACCATGTATTCAAATCTTGCACCGTTTGCATAATGTTAGCTTTTATATGTAGAGCTTCGACCGGTCAAGCCCGAACATCTGACGTCACACTTTGAGGCTCATGAATATTGCCTGATACCAACCTGACCGGATATTACCAGATGTACCTTTGACCTAGTATTCATTTCACATGGAGTGCGTTCAATTAGCTTCCCCGTACGTACTGGGGTTTTACACTCGCGGTAGCCACGAAACGAGGCTAATTGATTGCTGCGGTGTTTTCGCTTGGCACTCTGGGAACATTATTAAGGTCAAAGATTGTTAAGTAGCGGCGCGACTTAAGGAAGTGTACGCAGACAGATCCGTCATTTCCGTTGTCTGCTTGATTATATCATCCATAATTTGTTTTTTAGGAAATACATTTCCTTTCAATTTGCCGTAATATTGTTTCATAGAAGAAAAATATTTGTATTAATTTGTAGTTTTTGTACTCACGTTGCACGCCTGCAGCCGAAAAATACGTCATTAAACCTGGGCATACACAAGAGGCCCGCTCGCGAACTGGGTCTGTGATGGCTGACACCGGGGCAGGCACGAGCATCACGTGATGGCATATCGAACGCTCTCGTGTAAAAGCTAATCGAACGCACTCATGGAGACTCGCAGTCAATTCATACGTATAAATGTTCACTGGATGGGATACAATGATTTCATTGGATAAACGTGCTGTAATAGTGCAAGCTTATGGTTGGTAGAGGTTACGAGGTGATTTAGCTTGTCAGCTTGCACTTTCGACAGTCTGCATGCGCGCAGCTGGTGATAATGGTGTTGTGTTGTGTTGTTTTATTCACTATGTAATGTGAACATGTATACCTGTGAATTGACTGTGAGTCTCCGTGTGAAATGAATGCTAGGTCAAAGGTACATCTGGCAACATCCGATTTGGCTGGTATCTGGCGTAATACACGAGCCTCAAAGTATGACGTCAGATAATCGGGCTACCGGTTCTACATACAAAACCTACCATTGTGCAAACGGCGCAAGATTTGAATACATGCAGGGATGCAAAAAAAAGAATGTGTGTGTGTGTGTGTGTGTGAGTAGGTAACCACATTCAAACCGGGGACATATAACAAAAGAGGACAATAGGTCCACGGTTCGGGAAAGGTCCACGGTTGGAAATCGTGTACAAAACCAATGGGAGCTTTTAAAAAAAGTTAGAGTATAAACAAAAGAGGGACAATAGGAGGTCCACGATTGCAGGCTGTTACACACTTGTGTGCCCTTACACATGCCAACTTACGGGGTATTTTTAACAATGGAACAATGGACCCGACAAGGTAATTTCAATAGGAACAATTGGGCCCCACAAGGGAATTCTTTAGAAAAGGGAATAATAGAACAACAATAGCAGTACCCCACAAACCGGATCCGTAAGGTTGTGTGTGTGTGTGTGTTTGTATTGCCAACCCTCCGAGGACATTTTACAATAGGGACAATAGGTCCTCACTAGTCGGTTCTTTGTTTTCAGGTGTCCTCACTAGTCATTTGTGTACAAAAACAATGGGGATTGCTTCAATACAGGAACAACAGAAAGTACAATAGGTGTCCTCTTACGTATAGGAGTGCTGTACCTGAGTGTGTGTGTGTGTGCCCTTACACATGCCAACTTACGGGGTAAACAACTTTTAACAATGGAACAATGTGTGTGTGTGTGCCCTTACACATGCCAACTTACGGGGTACTTTTAACAATGGAACAATGGACCCCACAAGGCAATTTCAATAGGAACAATAGGGCCCCACAAGGGAATTCTTTAGAAAAGGGAACAATAGAACAACAATAGCAGTACCCCACAAACCGGATCTGTAAGGTTGTGTGTGTGTGTGTGTGTGTGTGGGGGGGGGGGGTTCCTGTACAGGCCAGTCACGCGCAAGCGCATAACTGAATATACTATAAAAAAATTCATCCATTGAATCCCGACCAGAGAGACAATATCCTTTTTTATTCATGACATCTATGCATACTGTATCCTAGCTACTTTCATGTTTTTAAGAACAAACATATTAAATGTGATAAAGAGGACAATCAAAAAATAAGGTTGAGTTCAAACTCCCCTTTTTGTAATTTTAGACGCTGCACCACACAATGTAGTCCCTCGGTAGACATTATGAAACATAATAATTGTGGATCAAATAACTAGCAAGAATATTTTACCGCGAAATATTCTCGATTTTGTTTCTGCGGCACAGTATAGATTGTTAATGAGATTCCTTACCATTGTTTTAATGGTTTGGGCTTTAAAGTAATATTTTTTTCTTTTGAGGCATTCGTAGTTTCATTACCAGAATTAAAAGATGACATGAACAAATAATAATTTAAAGATAAACTGCAGCTTTGGTAACTGTAATGTTTGGTCAAAACGTCCCTAATTTATGTATTGAAAATTATGACCATTTCTGTGTTTAAGCTTTGTAGTTTGCTCGTCCGTTTGTTTTTCTTCTTTCCCATTATTAAAGGAATACTTATGTATTTTGATTTTAATGGGGCCAAAGACAATGCCACGTGGCAAGGCAGTGACTGACGAATATAATCAACTCTTAATTGTTCCTGTTTCATATTTCTTGTAGTACCAGAGCTGTTTACGATCCTGTTTAAAGAGGATTTTACAAAGGCTTAATTTGCGCTGCCAGTCGAGTACAAATGCGGAAGTAGATCAGTTATCAGTTGTGCGCTGGCGCCAAAAAAAATAGGCGCCGCGTAAAAAAAAACACGTCGCCGCCAAAAAAAAAAGGCGCCGCGTAAAAAAAAAAGGTCACCGTTTGAGTGTCCATTATAGAACACCGTATGAAAGATCTATCCTGAAACATTAAGTTCATTGAACAAAATCAGAGGATGTACAACAAAATGTTTCACATTATTTGTAGCCATTTTAGGGGAGACGTTTTGTAATGAAATTCTTACCTGGACTCATTCATACACGTTAGCCGCTGCAATAAACCAACAGAATATTTTCTTTAATATTTTTACGCATTTTATATAAAACCAACCACCTTTACAATTGAAAATGTTCTTATGATATAAACTGTTATGTTTTCAGTGCTGTAGTGTTAAAGAGAGCATTAATTTAACGGTATGCATGGTTCTCTCTTTGTTTTTTGATGGTCATCACCTCCTTTTAAAATGGAGTGTACACAAACCGCGATTGCACGTATTGCGCAATACGTCTTCCGCACCCCACCCCGACCAGTACCTATCTTTAACCTTGCGGATAAAGATAGGGGACCAGTCTACCCTGCTCCACGAGCAAATTACTTGTCTGACCCGGATGAGCCACGACAAGGACGTCAAAGCTCTTTGAACACACTGATCAGTCCTGGGTCGACCCGGTGAAGCTTATCGAACACATTGTTAATTGCCTGCTTTCAATCTAAAACTGCGCTCTCATTGGACAAAATTGGATGGAACTCACTGTGTTTGCAAATCAATGCTTTGTTTGTATTATGTCAGATTAAAATTGATAAGACAGAGTTCATGCAATTGTGCGAGAGTATTTACAGAGATTACAATTTGAGGAAAAAACAAGGAAGAGTTAAAGTCCATGGACGTGTTGGCTTAATGGTTGGTGTTTTCCATTAAAGTTTCCAGCATTGTGTTTTATAAAGTTGTGCCAATGGATGAGTATGTGCTGATGATGTTTCTAACGTTTGCTGTCCGTGTTACTGTTTCCACAGTGGTGTGGTTGGGACTGTTCAAAATATGCTGCCAAGCCCAGCCTCACCGAGGATACCAGTGGAATGGACACTGTGTGGGCTTCGTCCACGGGGTGGTCATGAGTGTGCTTACGGGTTTCCTGACACTCTTTGTCAACCCATCAGCGATAACTTATCCAGGTGATTTAAATGGACAATAGATTGGGCGCATTAAGCTATAAAAAGCGTTTTGTGAAATGAATGTGGCATATACTATATAATGATTCACACAAATATGCCCCCAAATTGTGTGGTTTTCCTTTTACATCGTGAACTAACGCTGTTTTATTTTATTTTTTCAAAACTTTGGTTCCGCAAATGTGGACCGTTTTAGTTCACGATGTAAAAGGAAAATCATGCAATTTCGAGGCATATTTGCGTTGTGTGGATCGTTATATTCTACCTTTAAAAAAATGTAAATACAGGTATTTTATTTTGCCCTGTATAAAGCATGTACTTCTATGAACTGTAATCCATAATGGTGAACAGCATCTTGTAGAGGGCACTGAAAAGCTGTTTAAACAATGTTGTTTCTTACCTTCATAAATCGCATTCTCATGAAACCCAAGATAGTGTGTCGTCAGCGGAAAAAGTAATCCAATTCGAAATAACGACGAATTAATTCGTAATAACGAATGAAATATTCGTTATAACGAATTATTTCCCGCTTATCAGTGGCATGATTTGGCTTCCGTAAATAATTATGCATACGATAGTTATTTTTATCTGTCAATGGGTTTAATTAAGTATTTTCTTTGAGGGTTTAAACTACGGACCTCTGGAAGTGCCATCCAACTTGTCAAGACCCAAACGTGAATACTTTGAAATTAGACAGTTATCTCGAGTTGTTTAAGGGCTTGGGTCCACCAAACGGTGACGAACTCAAACGTTTTATTCTGTAATTATTTTCAGATTTAATTTTAGTTAGGATTTATTTGTTTGGGATATCAACATCAAATTACCAAAAGTGCATCTCCATGTCGACACTCTATGGGATCATGACTTATTGAGATAAAGAAATCTCAAGACGAAGCCAACCTGAAGTTAACTTGACGACTTCCCGAGAGAAAAAACTAGTTTCCTTTGCAACTTCAAGGACGGAAGCAGCGAGTGTATACTTTTGATATTTACATTGAAGCCTTTCTCAGCCATCAGAAAGCACACACTTCTTATTAAGCAACAAGGGAGTATTTTCTTGTATTATTTCTATTATGACCAATGGAGCCAACATTTTTACAGAGTTGTTGTTTTATCATTTTTAGAAATACACCAGCTGATGATACCAGTCTTTGACAATTACGGTACCAAAAGTATACCCTGCCTTTAGATTATGGATGGCTCTTCTAGAGTACCGTAGTAAACTATTATTAATTACTTATCACACTGTGTCCACGGTATTTTTTTCAGGTTGTAAATCGAGCATGTACGAAGTATTTGCCACCGTGTTATGCGTGGGTTACTTTATCTTTGACACGGTATGGTGCGTGTGTAGTTACAACGTGTATCGCAAAGAAACGCTTGTCATTGCTGTTCACCACGCCGTCGCCATCTTCGGTCTTGCAGCGTCTCTGATATTGGGCCGCTCGGGCACGGAGGTCTGCTGCATCGTTTTCCTAGCAGAGATCGCAAATCCTTTTTACCAGATACGGTGGTTCTTAAGAGAGCTTGGAGTCGAACGTCGGAATAAGTGGTACGAGCTCAACGACTTCGTCTTCTTGGTTACTTTCACCGGTGCTCGGTTTTTCTTGACGCCGTACTTCGTCTACTTCATGGTGATACACGATCGCACCTGCTGTGTCTTTAAGACGTTCAGTGTATCTTATTGTGTAATGAACTTTGTGCAAGCCGTGCAGGTGATGCAATATGCTTCCAAGAAGTACGCTAATGTATTAAAGGAGTGGATGTACGGGGACGTGTCGTATATCTCGCCAAGGAACGAAAGGTCCGGCGCGCCCGGAAACGTCAGGACTGGGTGTCGATTAAGGAACGGACAATATACGTTTGACTTTACCTACGGTGAATAACTACACATTACTACAAAGGAGATCCGATTCACTGTCCCCTCAGATAATCCATCCCCGGTGCATCATTTTGAATGGAATGAAACAAAATGACTGTAGAGTTTGCACGCTGAGGGGCCAACTGCATTCTCATTCCCAGGGGTGATCGATCTCGCCGCGCCATTTTTCCCCAGCATCCTGGAATTGGTTCAATAAAATGTGCTAGACTCTAGCACATTAGGCATGTTTTACAATTGTTGTTACACTGGTTTGGCAGGAGACTGTCCCAAATACAGCGAACTGTGTACTAATTTCTTCTGATAGCGGCCTGTTTCGAATCAATCTCCTTCAGACAATCTTAATTTTACGCAGTAGTATGGGGGACAAAATCTCCGGGGGACACAATAGAGTTACATTTGTTAAATTGAATGTTCGTAAGAGTTCGAAAACAAAAATTTTGTCACCTTTGTGCAGCAAAGGTTGCCCTGCATTTAAAAAGTAAAGCTCTGCAAGCTTTGAAACTAGGCATAACCAAATAATGTTTGTAACAGAAAATGAAAAAAGAAGAAAACAGGTGGTTTTGTACACAAGGCAATAGTTCGTGGCGTCAGTTAACGTGCAGGCTACATACCGTCAGCAACACCACAAAGTGCCAAAAGTCCCTGCAACCAAACCGAAGCCAGAGCTCTTGTTTGGCACTGTGTCAGCTGTATAGTCAACGCGGTGACAAAAACGTTTTGTTCTTCGTGAAACGTAATTCTGAGTTCTTAGGGTTTGACTTTTATCAAATTAGCATAATTAAGAAACTAAATGACTTTGAGACCTATAACTTCGTAAACCTTTAGATACTGACCAACTAAATCGAAACCTCAAAAAAGTCAAATCGAGTCCTCCAACCGTTTTTTCAAGTCTGTGGATGAGGCTGTGTAGCGTGGGCTACTTTGCAAATACAATGTGGTTGCTGGTCTAGATTTTCCATATCTAGACCAGAATGCACCTCACTTTACGGTTAACGCGCACGTAAAATGTAGTTGCAAAGTAGGGTGAGTTCTAGCCTGAACATCTGACGTCACACTTCGAGGCTCGTGAATAACGCGATGTACCTTTGACCTAGCATTCATTTCACACGGAGACTCGCAGTCAATTCACACGTACATGTTCACATTACATAGTAAATAAAACAACACTACATGACGCTAGTTGCATGCAGCAGATCGAAAGTGCAAGCTGACAAACTACATCACCTCGTAACCTCGACCAATCATAACGCAGATATGCAAAGCTTACGTCATAGCACGTTTATCCAATTAAATCGTTGTATCCAATGAAATCATTGGGTCTGTAAAACCAGTGCCTGTCTTTATCCTTGCGGATAAAGACAAGGAACCAGTCAAAAGGATTCAAATCAATGGACGGTGGTGTTCTTTTTGCATAAAAACCTGCGCGTGACATCAGCGAACCTGCAGCGTTTTGCGTTATGCAAGGGGTCTATTGCGTCAAAATTTAACACGCGCGTACTATGCGCCCGACAAGCGCCCTACAAGCGCTCGAACGTTTTTAACATGCGTGCACGCAAACCATAGCAGTCACTTTTGGTAAGCCAATCAGCATTGATTTTCAGTGTTTTCCTTCCAGGGGTTGGTGACGAATCAGCCTGGCTACCCAACCTCGGTCCCAGTGGTGTACGATCTCGACGCGCCATTTTGTTTTCTTTCCCAGATTCTAGCACTTTTAAATGAACCATTATGAGCGAGCAAGGTATGCTTGGAAAAAATGGCGCGGCGAGATCACCCCTGGGAACGAGGTTGGTGACGAGAGGTATTAAGTGTTGTTTCACGTAAATACTTGACATATGTGTCCACGGTCAAAAAATCGTTTTTTTTAATACTTTGTAGGTCGAAGGGCCTTGGGGTGCAAGTAAACAAAATCGAACTTTCAAATCAATATATAGCCCGTTGCCATGGTAACAGCTCATTTTGTGTTTTGGGCATTTTAGGCCGATTTGGAGGTCTGAAAAACTGTTTTTTACCTCATGTTTATAACTCCACCCTACCAAAATGCAAAATTATTTCATAAAACCTTTTATACCACTACAAAGTATCATTCTTGGCCTTACTTGAGAAAAAAACTTATTGCTATAAATTTTACCCTTATGCTATTTTTGCATCAAGCATTAAAGCATGTTTTTACAACTTGCAAAATCGACATTTTTACCCTATTTTTGACCCTAAAAATTTCAATTTGCCAGGGGCCTCAGAAAAATTTCCTTTCGGTTGTGATTAGGGCCAACATTGGTCTTTCCATATCTGGTGAGGAAAACTTGGGCAATTGTATCCTGTTGTGACAATACTGCCTCAAAAACTGATTTTTTTTCCAAAAACAGGAAAAATGCATTTTGAAGTTTTTCTCTCAGTTTGAACCAGTACCATTAAAAAAAGAACACTTTAATCAGTCAGGCACCTTTTCCTGAGTGTTCTGTAGGCTTATTGAATAACCCCACATTGATGACAAACTTTGGATGACTTAAATCTCAGACTTTACCCCCCCCCCCCGAAGCGTATTATGTTACATTCCCTTATGAGTCATTCCGTGCCAACTCACCTGACGGGTTGGCAGGCCCCGTACCAGATTTTGCTATTTTTGTTTGTAAACATTCCCCTATGGGTGTCTTGAACACTCACCAAATTTTAGAAAACTACTCCTTAACATTTCTGAGGTATGGCCCCATAAAAGTTTAAGCCCCGCCCCTTCAAATTTACTTTTTGTGTTTTGGGCATTTTTAGAGGCTTATATCTACAAATTGAGAAAAGATATGTAACTGCAAATTAATATACAGGGTACCTGGTACCCCATCAACTAGAATATACTGTCAAAAGTAGCATAGGACATTCTTATATCAAGGCATAGGTCTGTCAAAACTGACATTTTAGCCCGCGGAATGATTTTTCATCATTTTTGAGACCACTATAGTGCTTAAAGTGAAATGTCAGATTGCTTTTGTATTACATTTGGTTATAAACTAGGTGTCATGAACACTCACCAAATTTTAGAAACCTACTCCTTAACATTTCTGAGATATGACCCCCTAAAAGTTTAAGCCCCGCCCCTTCAAATTTACTTTTTGTGTTTTGGGCATTTTTAGAGGCCCTATATCTACAAACTGAGATAAGATGTAACTACAAATTAATATACAGGGTACTTGGTACCCCCATCAACTAGAATCTACTGTCAAAAGCAGCATGACATTTTTATATCATAGGCATAGGTCTATAAATCTGACATTTTAGCCCGCGGGATGATTTTTCATCATTTTTGAGACCCCCTAGTGCCTACGTGAAATGCCTGATTGCTTTTGTATTACATTTGGTTATAAACTAGTTGTATATGTGTGACCTGCTATAAGGATAGACCAACCCCCCCCCTTTGATGGGTATTTATAAATACTTTGTGTCCAGTCTACTTGTGTGAGAAATAAACAAAAAAATGATTCTCTATACTCCTTCAAGTAAAACAAAAATGAATATGACTAATTTAAGGTTATTGTTGTGTATGCATGCAGTTTAGTGAAATCACTTGTTTACAAAAGAGCTGACAGAGCCTTGACTTCCTGCAGGCATAGTTTGTACACTACGGAAGTGTAGTGCCGCCACATGAAAAGCAATCCTTCTCTTACATGTCTTAATGTGTACATACACAATAACTATCATGTACGTCAATAAACATACATAATAACTATCATGTATAGTACACAATTACTTATCAACGTACAAAATAACTACGGACTTACCATGTACGTATAGACGACAATTATGATGTCGTACATGATAATTATCATGTACGTAATTGTACACTACACAAAAGGTTATGTGTACGTACACAATAATTATGATTTATGAACACATCCCCTTAAGACCAGCTGTATAAAAAGATTTTGTGAAGCATCTCCATGTGAAATAATATTCTTAAACAAGCTTGGTACAAACTGTTAGTTAACATCCTAATAAAATCCAAACAAAGCCGTGTTTCGGTTGCCATTTTAAAGTATTTCATCTCTGTATTCATAAGCCACTATCTTGGGGTTGTTTGAGAGTACTTTTTGCATGGAGATGCTGCACAATATTGTGTACTATACATGATGCGTCTGAAGTTGATCGTGAATCGTCATTATTCTGTACATACACTAAACATGATAATTATTGTGTATGGGGGGGATGACAATTATCATGTACGAACATGATAGATATGTACTAACAGGATAAGTATCCTCTGTACACGATAAGTCCGGAGTTACCGTGTCAGTGATAGTTATTTTGTACATCCAATAGTAGTAATGTACGTATGATAGCTACATGTATAATGTACGAACATGATAGTTATTGTACACATATACACAAAAAGTGCAGATTTTTTTCATTCAAGTGGCGGCACTACGCTTCCATGGTCTGCAGGAACTTAGTCTAGGTTCTGTGGCTCTTTTGTAAACAAGTGATTTCACTAAAAACTTCGATGTACAACAATAACCTTAAATTAGTCATATTCATTTGATTTTTTTTTTTAAATGAAGGAGTAAAGAGTCAATTTTTTTGATTTCTCACACAAGTAGACTGGATACAAAATATTTTGGGGGAAAATTTGTAAATCTGTAAGAAATGTCCCATGTTGTCAAATAACCACTTGAAAAAGGTGGTATTTTTTGCAATTTTACAGCCAGACCCACATTCAGACCCCTGCTAAATACCCATCAAAAGTGTGATTGGTCTATCCTTATATCAGGTTACACATATACACCTAGTTTATAACCAAATGTAATACAAAATCAATCAGACATTTCACTTAGGCACTATAGTGGTCTCAAAAATTACGAAAAATCATTCCGCGGCCTAAAATTTCAGTTTTTACAGACCTATGCCTTGATATAAAAATGTTCCAAGCTACTTTTGACAGTAGATTCTAGTTGATGAGGTACCAGGTACCCTGTATATTAATTTGCAGTTACATATCTTTTCTCAATTTGTAGATATAGGCCTATAAAAATGCCCAAAACACAAAAAGTAAATTTGAAGGGGCGGGGCTTAAACTTTTATGGGGGCCATACCTCAGAAATGTTAAGGAGTAGGTTTCTAAAATTTGGTGAGTGTTCATGACACCCATAGGGGAATGTTTACAAACAAAAATAGCAAAATCTGAGACGGAGCCTGCCAACCCGTCAGATGAGTTGGCACGGAATGACTCGTAAGGGAATGTAACATAATACGCTTCGGGGGGGGGGGGGGGGGGGGGTAAAGTCTGAGATTTAAGTCATCAAAAGTTTTTCATCAATGTGGGGGTATTCAACAAGCCTACAGAACGCTCAGGAAAAGTTGCCTGATTGATTAAAGTGTTCTTTTTTAATGATACTGGTTCAAACTGAGAGAAAAACTTCAAAATGCATTTTTCCTGTTTTGGAAAAAAAATCAGTTTTTGAGGTAGTATTGTCACAACAGGATACAATTGCCCAAGTTTTCCTCACCAGATATGGAAAGATCAATGTTGGCCCTAATCACAACCGAAAGGAAATTTTTCTGAGACCCCTGGCAAATTGAAATTTTTAGGGCCAAAAATAGGGTAAAAATGTCGATTTTGCAAGTTGTAAAAACATGCTTTAATGCTTGATGCAAAAATAGCATAAGGGTAAAATTTATAGCAATAATTTTTTTTCTCAAGTAAGGCCAAGAATGATACTTTGTAGTGGTATAAAAGGTTTTATGAAATAATTTTGCATTTTGGTAGGGTGGAGTTATAAACATGAGCTAAAAACCAGTTTTTCAGACCTCCAAATCAGCTTAAAATGCCCAAAACACAAAATGAGCTGTTACCATGGCAACGGGCTATATATTGATTTGAAAGTTCAATTTTGTTTACTTGCACCCCAAGGCCCTTCGACCTACAAAGTATTAAAAAAAATGATTTTTTGACCGTGGACACATATGTCAAGTATTTACGTGAAATGACTCTTAATACGGCCCGCTGCCCATGGCAGCGAGGCATAACTTTGGTGCTCAACTTTGTAGAAGATGGATACGCAAAGCGAACTTGTGGCGATTGCCTGTCTGGTGGTCATCTCGACCTTCTTGTGGACATGCGTCTTTCGGTTGTGTAGCTACCTACAACCTCATCGAAGCTTCACATGGAACTCTAAGTGTGTTTCTTGTATCCACGGAACCCTAATTTCAATGTTTTCGCTCACCGTCATCATCATATCGAATCAGTCAGTGTTTACTGAACCAGGTAAAAATGATAGAGCTACAGGATCTATTTGTGTCAGGTGAGGGATCGGGTTTGGGACACAGGAATACGTATTTCAATAACTTGTTGAATCTTAAGACGAATTTCGTCATATGCTTCCTTTTTTTCAATGAGTACATACTGGATAATTACCAACTAAGGTCCGGAAAGAAAGTGGAAATTTTCACAGTCCACACAAGAGTAAAACCGTGCGCTACAAAAGATCTGCTTTTCCTTAACAGGTTAGAGTTTTTAAAATGACATCGTCTAATTTTTGTTTGTAATGTTTTTGGCTCCTTTAGCGTTTTAAAACTTCATTTGTACTGTACAACTGTTGATTCTCACACATAATATTTGTTATTAATTTGATTCAGTATAGACTTTTTAACATTTGTTAATTTTTGTCTTTCGGCCTATCAGCTGCTGTAATTTGAATATTTTCAAAATAAACCAAAAACCATTATCTACAAAATAATAACATGCACGTATAGGTTTTTTGTTACCCCTTACACCGCTGTGTATTAAGCACTGTATATCTCAGTACTTTCCCGAAACTAAACTCCTCAGGCAAATGGGATTCGAACCCACGACCTTTGCGCTGCTAGAGCAGATGTCTTACCTCTAGTCCACCCAGCCAGCCCAGCGGCTAGAGGCAGTTCGAATCCTATGTTTTAGAAGCGGGTACCGCAACGTTTTAATAGTCGTAAATTTTTGCATCAGGTACAAAGAATATAAGTTTGGTTTTACCCTTTCTACGGTTTGTATTAAGCACTAATACTCAGTATTTTCCCGAGTTCCCGTGAAACAAAAAATCCACAGGAAAAATCACTCGGGTGGGATTCAAACCAAATAATGGAATATGGTGTTCAGTCTGTCCGATCAGGACATAGTTTTTTGTTAAAGCGGCTGTTGGGTAAAGCCATTATTTTCTACTTCAGATGACCCTCACAGCCACCACAACGTATTCCTTAGTTCAATCGTTTCTTGCATTTACAACTTAAAGGGGCACACCGGCTTCGTTGGGCTATTTGGGCTACAAAATAGGCTAACATATGCCTTCAAAGGTCTTCCAGGAATGGAGAGGAACGGTTCCTAAAAGAAACCATCAAATTTTGCCGTTTTTGAGCATTTTTCAAAAAACGAAGGTCACGTGATTTATCCGAACCAAAAAAGTGGTTCGGATAAATCACGTGATTTTCGGAGTTAGTTTTACTTCCAGCCGTATACAAGTAAATTACTGAACCAAATTTAAATCTGTTTTTTAAAAATTATTCATGAGTATTTAAAAAAAAAGACTATGTATTCAGATTATTGATACAATTTGTAAATAATGATGAAAAATCGAACGTAAGATTCGCATTCAGAGAGTCCGTGCAACCGAAGCGTGTTTTACAGCGCACCAGCGTGGGAGCTAGCGGAACGTAAACCTTGGGGCATATCCCGTACAGCCGGTGCCGTGTCTCGTGGGGCCAGAGAGACAAGCCCCGGGGCATGAACTCCCCAGCTGGCCGGTCTAGCCGTGAGCGTGGGAGCTTGTCGGAGGGGTAGGGAGCCAGACCAACAATTACGGTTTTTGTAGGAGGGTTTCGGTCTGATACCCCTAGCTATTATCCCCTAACTATTGCAACGTGTTGCCTGCGCTACACACGTGGGACGACGACGGGGAATATTTATCCCATACAGCTGGTCTACTTCTATGATAGCTGCACAATGTCCACCCCCCCCCCCCAAATTGCTGCTTTTGCTGGCTTTCCCTTTGGATTTATCGTGGTTTTTCTTTTACTTTTTACTTTTCGTTGGACCACCTACTGGGTGTTTTTCCTTGCGATGTTTTTGTACCGATCCTTGGATGTCGAAGAAATGTTCTCCATTATTGCAAGTACACAGAATATAGTACGTCGTCGTACACATAATACAGGTTGGGGTTAGTTTTCGCGGTCGTAACCAATAACTGCTTCAATGGCAAGTTCAACCGAAACAGTTATTGGTTACGACCGCGAGCGGACTTCGACTAGGACTGACCATAGAGCAAGGAACCTTGCTCTATGGACTGACGTCCGCTCATGTCACTGATCTCTATTATACTGACAGTATAATAGAGATCAGTGGCATGGTTCATGTCTGTTTTTTTATTTACACGTGAATTTGTGCTTGATGGATATGAAGTCTGTATCCTCATGCCTCGCCATTGTTATAATTGATACATAAACAGAGCACCAGTCTACTTACAACATCGCGCATCATTGCCACGTAAATTGGACAGTTGCAACGGCTGGAAAAGCGTATAAGCTGACCTTTGACCGCGTTTTGTTTTTTTCACATTTTTCGTTAATTACGTGATATTTTGATGATTTTTTTTTTACAACAAGCATTTAAAAATTGTTGTCTGTCATTCCACATCACAATATTAGGTAAACAGTAAGCCGGTGTGTCCCTTTAAATAGTTACTGGAAAGATACATATTTCTCTTTATAATGAACAAAGTAAGTCATTGATTTGGTACCATATGCACAGACTGTTGCCTGTACCGTCGCCCTATGATAGGTCCATAAATGCACCATATAGAGGATTTTTTGAAGGACAAGTAAAGTACAAAATAATAGGACCGGAATGCAATCAAGATGTTCAAAAAGCTTTCCAAATGTTGTCAGTTACAAAGCTTCTCCCTATGTTGAGTGAGAAACAGTTTTAATTTTGGGCGGACGATGGGTGACGCGACGGATGACGTTACGGGCGACGCGACTGGCGACGCGACGGACGGAGCGACGAGTTCTAACGAGTTCTAATTCTGAGAGAACCGGGTCCAACTTCATGGTCCTGCTAACCTTAAGCAAAGAATCGGAAGCAGGAAATATAGCGCTTGACGTCAAGGGTCTGTTTTACAGGTTAAGCAAGGTATTTCTGCCTGTGCGCATTCGTACTCCACGTTACTTGGCACGTTACTGGCTGCCATCGTTGATGGAGCGGCACTCGTGAACATTTGTGTCAAACTTCCTGAAAGTGCCTCGCTAAGTTAAAACAAAATGGTGGTCATTGAATTTTTTTTCCTTTTTCATAACGTCATGCACCTGGGTCAGCCCCAAGTAACCCATTCTACAAGCAGGGTACTTGGGTCTCCCCGAGGAACCACGAAAATGACGTCTAAACTATAAACGCACTCTTTCTTCGTTGTAGGCTTTTACGTATCAGGAAGTCCCTTGCGCATGCGTGGGTTCACTTGTAAATCGTCTAGAACGAGTACACCGTTGATCATCAAACTTTTACAACGCGCTCGACGTGTCATTTCCAGTCAAGTTAATCGAGATCAATGCATATACTACTAGTAAACAGCTTTCGCAGAAACTCAGCGCTTGCCCTCAGCCTCGCTACCATTGGCTGCACGCCGTATCGATACCTCGTCACTAACCCCTGGTAGGGATGTACTGAAAAACAACGCTGATTGGCTCCCAAAAGTGACTAATTTGTGTGCACGCCTTGTTAACAAATTTCAAGGGCGTTTATGGTGCTTGTAGAACGCTTAGTACGCGCGTGTGAAAATACAAGTTTTTTGACGCGATTCCATTTAAATTGAATCAAGTTTTTTACGTGGTCGCCCTAAACTGCATACATTAAAAAAAGAGAGAGGGGACCAGTGACAGCTGCTGTTTGTACTGATGCCTCTTTCGCAGGTTACCATACATGAGCTGGCGCGTGGATCGACCACAGGCCTAATTAAAATGTGCTAGGTTCTTGTACATTTTAATGAACCAAATAAAGGGGGTTATGAGCGAGCAAGGCATGTTTGGGAACGAGTATGGCTTGCACTGTAAGCGAAGAATGGTGATTGCAACTGCAGAACTCAGCAACAAGCAGGGCCATGAAATTGAGCCCATTGTCGTACACAAAGTCGTACCTAAAATAAATACACCAACAAGAACAAACGTTAAACTGATATCGTTTAACACTTTTTGCATTTAACAGGTCGGCAATCCAACGTGTATGAAGTGCTGGTCCAGATCCTGTGTCTGGGATACTTTATCTTTGACACCATTTTTTGCTTGTGGTGCGTGTATGGCAAAGAGACCAACATCTACATAATCCACCATGCAGTCTCTATAATGGGAATGATGACGTCACTCTACCAAGGCTTTTGCGGGAAAGAGGTCAATGTGGCAATTTTCTTGGCGGAGGTCACCAATCCGCTATTGCAGTTCCGCTGGTTCATGAGGGAGTTGTGAGCCAGACGAGGTGACGTACTGTACGAGCTAAACGACTTTGTCTTCATAGCGACCTATCTTTGCATGCGACTTGGTCTATCACCATATCTCGCCTACCTCGAGATTCTGCACCCGCAGCAGCCAAACGTCTTGTTGAAGTTTCTTGGTGTGGTTTTCTGTGTCATGAACGTGATCCTGTTGGTAGGCGTCTTCCAGTTTGCCTACCAGAAGTACAGTAGGATGTATACAAAGGACCTTCGCATTGTCTTGCAGTTTTTCTGACTTTTTAAAAAGATTTTTTTTTAGAGTTCAATTTGAAGTACATTCAAAAGTAATGGCCTGAAATTCGACCATAGCAAAGTTTTTCAAAAGTGAGGGATAAATCGCTTTCCACTTCGCACCTCATTGTAAATTTGACAACAGGGACAGCTGACAGGAGATTTTCACCAAAAGTTGAGCGGCCCAAAAAACTTTGCCTAAGACCAAAATAAAGCCGGGCCCTCGATGTAGGCCGACCCTGAGGCCGCAAATCTTACCCTAATTCTAAACTGGACCAGTCTAGGTCAGAAGAGATGTGTCTTTATTTTGTTATCTTTAATCACTTTGTTTTACTAATTCCCGCACTTTGATTGCTTATTTATTAATCAAATGGACGGGAATTAAACACAAAAAGGTGTTTACCTCGTGAAGGAAGAGAGACTGAAAGAAAAATAAGACACCCCCTACCTGAAAAACAAAACAAAACGAAAAACGCAATCTAGAAATATTGATAGTATAATTAAAACCCAAGCTGACTATGATTACTTCACCAAGTATACCAAGCTTGAAGATTCGTTTTTCCTGCACTGCCCATTTCTGTTTTTGCCAAGTTTAGGGTCTATATACGTTAAGGCTCATGTTAAGGTGTCAAAACTGATTCAAACACTTTTGTAAAATGAAAAGAAAAGGTATTTTACCAATAATTCCGAAGATTTCTAGGGTCCAGTTTTTAAAAAGAATAACAAGTCTGCGGTTCAAGCCTGAGGTCAGGCCAGTACAGTAAAGTTGAAAGTTGAAAACACAAAAAAATTATTTCATAAGAACTGCTTTATAATTTTTGCGTCAGCTTGTAGATCCATGATCAAACTTTTGTGTAGAAGTGACAACGATTTGACCATTACAGTTGTTCAAAATCGGACGATAAAGGCACGTGTTTGTTAACCTACATTGATAGCGCACTAAAGTGTGAAACACAAGAAGACGTGACTTGAGTGTACTTCTACAGTCCCCTTAAGTGCCATGCAAAAGAAACTGAAAAGGTAAAAACAACAAAAGAACCATATTATTGCTACATGCAAGTTGTTTGCTCCATTATGAAAGCTCTTGAAGTATTGTACAGAGCTGGCATAAGGTGTGACTCCGTGTGACATATACTTCCGGTTGCGACCGGAAAGGAAGTAAAACTGAAAATGATGAATTGAGATGAATTGAATTGAAGTTGAATTGAAAATAAATATTCCCAGGTCTCGTTTTGAGGTCTGCAAACAATGTGATTTGGAACTTTGACATGGTCTCTTTGTTTGAAAGAAAGTTTGACCCGTGTGCCTTACAATTAAAACAAAAGTGACGTAATTGTCATCAACAGCGCCCTCCCTTGACAAGTTTAAAAGGAATATCTTGCTGAAAACCTGTGGCAAGTTCAACAAGTATCAAACTTAGCACTTCTACATCGGAAGGTCTGAATAATGATGCCGTAAGCTGTTTTCAAATAAAGCTTTTTCAAAGTTTCTTATTTCAAAAATGCAAATCGTTAGAACCACATATATGCCTGCCTTCACGTACGTATTATTTTCTACGAAGACTTGTTTACAGAATGTTCATTTAACTTTTCACAACGTCTGCTTATTTGGACATGTCGAACACCTTGTTTTAGTGATGTCAAAAAAACTAAATTTTTAATGATACAAAATTTCAAAATCAAAGTCCAAAGGTTTGTCGCTTAAGTCCCCAAGTGTTGTGTGTATTAACTAATATCCAGAGTTTTTAGCATGTTCAGAAAAAAACGCCTCTGTTAATTTTTTTTTGGGGGTCGGCCTATGTCATGGTTGCTTTATTATCAATAGATACAAGAGATTCCATCTGAGTGTGTCGGTGTTGTTGACCTCTCGATGTATAACCATTCTTGGTTTATAAGTGACTTGTCCCGGTCACTGATCTGCATTGTTGGATGTGATCTATACTAACTTTGACTGCTCTACGTTCCACCACCCCTACGAATCCTCGATGTGGAACATGGAGCGTCGAAACATAGAGAGTCGGAACATGGAGCTGTCGGAAAATAGAGATGTCGGAACAAGGTGTAACCTTTGTAACTCAGAGTTTTGAGAGAGAATTTATATACTCTGATTTACTCTGGTAAACGGAATGGAGTGTATTCTGGGTTGACGACGACTGAAGAAATAACACTATAATTCGTGTAGATCTAATTTTATTTTAAGGTGACTTCACCAATGCAATTGTTACAGAGGTACCTAGCTCCTGGCTTAACCCAGTACAAGCCCAACCCTGATGCAGCCCTAAACATACATCATCGAAAACCGAACCTGTTCCTTATGCAGCCCTAACCTTGTATATAAATGAAAGCCCAACCCTGTTCCTCATGCATCCCTAACCCAGTACATACATGAAAACAAACCTGTGCCTCAAGCTACTCTAACCAATCACCACATACCCTTGTTCCTAAAAATGCAGCCCTGACACTGTAGTTGAAAACCAAACCTTATTCCTAAATGTATCCCTAAACCCTGTACACAAATTAAAGCCCATCCTTTTCTGGCATTCAGTTTGGCATCGTAGTTTCTTCCCTGCTTTTTCATCTCTATAACGGTTACCCCCAGTGGATTGATTTGTCAGTCCCGAACTGCGTGGATTTTCCCTATTTGCTGTTTTTTTGTCCATATCTAAGACTGACATTTCTCAGTGTTTTCTCTACACGGGTAACTTCATGGCCACATGTTACTGTACTATAGTCGCTTTTGAGGACGCTACGACATTGCATTGTGTACAACCAGCTTAGAAATATTTGCATAAGGGGTGGGAGATCAATCCCCCACCCCACAAGGTTAGTTGAATCCTTTATAGCTTGTTGCGAAGTTGGAAGCTTTTGTCACAAAATGCACAGCATGTTTTCTATTCCTCATACAGAAACACGGCATGCTTGCACGTGCATCTGAAAATTCGAATTCCACATTTGTATTAGACTTAGGTTGCCTTATAGTGTGCATAAAAAAGCATAACTTTTGGTGATGGTAGCCCGGCTAAGTTATGGAAAGGTCTGGATTCCAGTTATGTATTTCGCCCAGTTTTCCCATTTACTCCATGAGGCGACATGTTATTTGGTTGTAGATGATGCCTTGGCAGCCATCAGTAGGTTAGGTAGAGACTTAATAGCTAAGGATTAGAGGGTTTAATCTTGGATCGTGTCGCTGAAGGATTTCAACATTTCTGGCATTTAAGAACAAAACTAGAAAACCACAAGTACACATTTCGCAAATTGCTACACACATAAATCGAACCACTTTTTGAGCCTAACAGCGACTTTGTGTATGAGCTTGAAGTATAAATTGTTTTCGAAGACGTGTACTTTTGTGTTAACCTGAGCTTGCAGAACAGATTAACGTTGCCGTTTTACGACGATTATAATTTTTGGGGGTGATATTTTCGTTACATGGGCCGTGTATTCGGCCTTAATCAATTCGTACTCGGACTCCTCCACTTACTCAGGATACTGTATACGCAGGCCATTCGACCAGCAGAGGGCGCCAGCACGGCTCAGAGTCGTGCACCACACTAAAAAATAAAAAAAATATTCATAAAAATTAACAATAAAAACAGTTGGTCCTAATTGGCTTGGGAAGTTGAGAAGTGCTTCATTTTGCGTGGCAGCAAGTCGGTTTGGGAAAAATTGTCGGGGTGTTTTTCCGCGGTAATTAGCAAAAGTTCTTAATGGCTGACCTGCCAAAAGTTAAATTGATAAAAACAGTGGTTTAGTTTTCAATATAATTGACTGGTTTTCAAGAGGCTAAGACAATATAACTACCTTTTTGAGTATTTTGAATATTTAGCATCTAGCATTGTTGGGAGTTTAGTTTTACTCTAGTGGGGAAGTTAACACTAGTCATAGCGCCCTCTATTTTTATTATATAAAAACATACAGTGTGCGGTGTACATGGATCTGAGAAGGGTGGTCGGAGCGTTGTTGGGCGTGCAAAAACCATGGTCTTAGAACCAAGACTAGCATGGGGGGACACCAAAAAAACACCGACCGGAACAAAATCCCCCTTTATACTGAAGTTTACTGAAGAACCATGACAGAGCTCACAGCACAAACCACGTCACTGTAAGCATTGCTATTGTCTTTCCTTTGACCCCTCAAAGAAACGAGTTCAGTTGTTGAACTAAAGAAACGATTACCTACCTCATCTAGCCATCAAGTAAAGTAATTTGCGAGGTGAATTTGCTGTGGTCACAGTCTGCACTGAACAATAACTGCGTTTGCCCAATTCAAATCACGGTAAAGTTAGACATGTCACATGATACCCTTTTTCAACTTGGAAGGTAACCAAGTACTGACTGCTAAATGAACAGTTCAGTAGCCAGAGAGGTAACATTATATGACTTGTAATCATTGCAAAAAGGACAAGAGATTATAGTTAGAATCTCGAATCCCACTTATGTCGTATCCCGCCAATATCGATTCCCACTAATCTTGAATCCCACTAATCTTGATTTCCACTAATCTCGAAGCTCACTGATGTTAAAGTCCTCCACTGATCTTTGTCGTTTATAGAAAAAATGTAGAAAAAAGTGAACCACATAAAACTCACACATTATGCACAACGCAAAGCTCCCACGACACGAATAATTTTGTAAGGACCCTCAGCTGCTACTGGTATTGGCTTTACACACCAGCCACGAAAAATGCTGGACACCAAGTTGCATATTGATCAAGGCATGTGTTGCCAGCCACACTGGTGAGATATGACGTTGCAAGTTTATTTACTTTTTCAAAGCGGCAGCAGCTATAAATTTCAAAACTACTTTGATTTATTTAAACCTACTTGAAATTTAGTGATTATGCGAAATTACAGTTTACTCAAATTCTAAGGGGGGGGGGGGTGGGAGATAGTTGTATGGATTTTCCCCCTCGTCTTCTGGCCGATTAATCCTCCGCCCGATCTTTCTTGATTTGCTGTTTCCCGTTTTCCAAATTAAAAAAAAAAAAAAAATACAATTTTTCAAATGCCTTAACAACGACCCAGCCCTTGTAAATCAGACGACAATTATTTTGGTTTATCGGTATCTTCTGGGAAGTAAATGTTATGAACAATGCAAAGCTTGAATCTTACATCCTGCATTGTTTTACTCTCCTACAAGCATTACTGCTTGCTGTCCTGGAATGAGCGGGTTGCAATTCCATGTGTGCTCTTTGCTTGTGCTGTCAAGATTTGTGCTTGATGGTGATATTGTCAGTTTGTCCCGAGAGATTGAAAGCTCCATCCCTCTTATGGCTGGCAGAGCGTCTCTCTGGAACCCTTTTAAATTGGTCGCAGTGACTGAAGCCTCTGGCAGCCTGTTTCAAATCTGAACAGCTCTTGGGAAATTGCATAAACGTAAAAAGTCCTAAAAATGGCATGCGAGTCTGGGACCCCTTATTTTAGACGCGAAATCTCTTAGATGTTATAAATTCAGGTGAAAGACTCTGAACAAGACAAGATAGACAAAACATCAGGTTTGGATACAACTTGTGGACCATTTTCTTTTTTCCTTCGGTGATTGTTTTATTTCTATCAAGAAAAAATGAAGGCTCGATGAGGCCTTGACAAAATCCCGAATATTTTCGCCGCGTTGAATGGAACATTCCATCTTATTCTCACCATTGCACTCATAAACGTTCAATATTCATATATAATGTCCATTTTCAGCGACACGACGTTTACACGCTTACCATCTTATTTCAAACTCGTAATTTGACACAAAAATTGGCGGGCGTGACAGACAGTCGCTATGTAAGCCGTAGTGTGATGGGGGGGGGGGGGGGGGGGTCAGTACCCTATTGGGTAGTGCTGGGATATTATGAATATTTAGTAGGGCGCCCCGGATGCGAATTTTTTTTTTCCCAGCGCGGTAAAGGCCAAGATTTGCATATTTGCTTCTCATTGGCTGGGACTTGCTGATGAATTATTAATTTAAAACAAGCTATGTAGGCCTTACGCGCGCGTGTGTTGTGTACACGTACACGATCGACGTGTCTGATCTCTCGGTGTGATAGCATAGCATACAAGTCATGTACACACACCGGCAAAAAGTTTTGCCTACTACATGTCTTTGCTTTTGCTCTTGTGTGTACATGTACATCCATCCATAAGTTCGTAAAACAATACTGCGACCATGGACTGTGAGTGCACACCAGTGGCGTAACTAGACATTTTCATTTGGGGGGGGCAAGTGGGGGCAAAGATTAAATTTGGGGGTGCCAAAGAAGTGCAAGATTATCATTAAATATGTTAACTGATGTATATATAATAAGAATATACTTTTCTGTGATTTCATATGGGGGGGGGGGCAAGGGTTCTGAGCGGGGGGGCGCAGGCCCCCCCTGCCCCCCCTCTGGTGACGCCACTGGTGCACACGTCTCACTGTAGATGACTGTCCTTCTTTGAAGGTAAAGATAAGTAAGGTTTATGAATATGATTCAAAACTAAAGCCAATCAATTGGATACTTAGTTTCGACAAGGGGAAGCTTTACAGAAGTTGTGTATAGCTATGTAGAAAAGTGGTTTGTAATGAGCGATTATATGCAGCTGTTCTTTCCCCCTCTACAACGTGTAAAGAAGCAAATGCATACACACATGACATACCCAAGCCAATGGGAGCGAGGTATGCAAATATTGACCTTTACCGCGCTGGGAAAAAAAAATTCGCGCCCCGGTCCAATCAACCTTTCCCAAGAAATAATTGTGCTAATAACATTCACACATGCACGCTCGGTTTCTCAATGCATTAGATTTGTGCGCTAGGCACTCATAACTGCGCATGTGTCACACCACCATCAGCCCCATACACAAAGGCTCGACATTCCTTCCCATTTGCCTTTTTGTAGTGTTAATGCTCAGTCGTGAAATTTACATATTTCAGGGTAGGGCTATACATAATTAGCCTGTCCCATGATAAGCTAATTACGTTCACGCACAGAGTTGTGCGGCTAGGCAGACGCACAGAGTTGTGCACTAGGCAGACGCACAAACGCGCAAGCTTCAATCGACAATCAGTACCATACAAAAAGGCGGGACTTCCTCTCATTTTGTCCAGCAGTAGTGTTAGTCCGCGATGTGCAATAACGTAATTTCATGAAAGGGCTCACTAGGCTCAGTACACCAGTGGGGTAGGCGCTATAGGGTTGTGATTTCTTTATGCCGTTGGTAGGCATGCAGTGTGTGTTGTATTAGTTTGTTAATTAATCCATTTCCAGCAATAGTTAATCTTTGAATGAATTGCCGTGATATTGCGTGACTGCCACTTCCCCTTGTAAATCATTTGCCGTCCAGAGTCCAAACTACCCCCTTCATATGAAACCCCACCCCGAACATAACGGGTCCATGTTTACAATCATTATTACCTCACGTTATTATTAAGATTTACTTTTTTGTTGAAGATGGAAGTTAATACCAATTGACCTTTACGCACAGAGATAAGCTGCACTTTCCAGGGAGGTCTTCACCGTCAAGCTCATTAACATAACATGGAGGGTTTTTCTTACACCATTTAAGATGTAAATTCATTTGAAAGAATCAAAGTGACGTGGCCTAAAGGCGCAAACATTGACGTCATCCCTCTCTCATGACTTTGACAAAAGACGCAAATACTCTTAATGTCGCAACCTTACCCCGAATAACGTGAATTTCACATAAGATTTGACATCAATAAGGCCTCAAAATGCTTAAAAGCACTGTATGACCTAATTTGAATTCGAGCCAAAATATTTGTTGAAAACGCTTTTCGATTTCGGTACACCTTTGTGAACATGAAATTCGCTATCGCACTTAACGTTTTTCTTTTACAGTCCAATCGTTTAAAAGTTTTTAAATGAACGATTTAACATTAGGATACAAACTTATTTTCACACTTCATGTACAACCCGATTGTTTTACATATTAAAAATGTTACAATAAACTTTGAAAGCACTTTGAATAAATTAGCATTATAATCATCAAATAGAAACATGGAAGTCAAATGAGAAACCGGAATGTTGAAGTTTAGAATAGTTCTCGAAAAAGTCTCATGACGTGTGAAATAATTTATTTTAATATTTATTGACGAAACAGTTTATTAATTGTCTTTTTTATTGGCATTTTTTACGTCATGCGATGATCGAAAAGAAAATTTGTGAAAAACAAAGGTCAACATTTGCGCTATAAAGATCAAGCTGACGACGTACAACGCCACTCCGCCTATCTTAAAAAACACATGCGGTAGCGGGTGCATCACGTGACAGAAGACCAGATAAGAGCCAACCCCGGCTCTGCAAACGATGAACGTCATAAAAAACGCAAGGTCATTAATCTCGTAGAGGATCCCATCTTTAGTACCGGACTGCCTCATGAAGTAACGCAGCTGAAGCATCGGGTTGGATACTTCGCCTAGGAATATACAGGTCCCAATCTCGGTCCCGGAGTAGCCTGATATTAGAGAGGCTGCTATGCCGATGATCGAGACTAAATGATGGGCTAACATAACTGCTGTTGAGCTGTCGTAGAACCAGACACACCAGCACAAGTCGTACATGAAGTAGCCTAGACATACCACCATTGTGATAACTTCAGGGATGTTAGATTTACCACCTTGGGTAACGAAAAGAAAAAAAACCGAACAAAGTACACATTAAAATCGGTAGGATCATAGATTGGTAACTACAAAAGGGCTAAATGCAAAAAGTAATGGCAACACAAACTTACTTAGTAAAGAAGCACTGCAGCTGTTTAACAATTTTGAAAAAAGACCCCCTTCGAAGTGACGGTTTGCCTGGATAATTTTCCCCCAAACAACATTTGAATGCATGAATCGTCTCTCGGATTTCTAAAGGTTCCAAAATATCTGATGACATCATTCTGAGAAAATGTTTTGTTTGGTTCATAACTGTTTTTTCAGAGCGACATTTGAAACATGACGTCATTGGATCTTCACATTCAATAGAGGATTTTTTCTTCAGTCTAAATGTCACATTCAAGGCTGTTTTCATTACATATTGCTCAAAGTCAGGAATGAACCAAAACATCACCGTACTAAAATGTAGAGACACATTTTTCTCAGAATGATGTCATCATAATGTTTCGGATGTTGACTAATTTAGCACTGGAATGTTATCGAATACAAGGGCAGTTTACACCACTTTAACGTATTAGGTTAGAAACTTGTAGTTTTTCTCCCACTTGCATGAGGATTCATCTGTTGCAAAATGAGTATACATCACAAAATTAAGCTGGTCATTCCTTCCTCTTTAATGACAGTGTACATATAGACGCAAGACTTGCGATAGTACTGACACAATTGTGTTTTCTGCCAAGAACACTAATCAGTAGGGTCAATAGATTGGTAAAGACTCAACAAATTATTGACAATAAAAACTTAATAGTGAGAAGCATTGAAGCTGTTGACAATATAAACTATTTGGAGAAAGGATTTCCTTCTAAGTGATTTGGTTTGGCAAACTTTCCACCGAAAAACTTTTGAATTTGAGAAATGGTTTATGCGTGAGTCGTTTCTCAGATTTCTGAGGGTTGGTGTCCGTTCGCAAATGCTGCGGACAATGATGCGGTTGGTACCCCCTGTCACATCGCTAAACGTGGATTGATTCGACGTTCTTTTGAAAATGCCAAGTTAGCTTGTATGCTGTTTTCTAAGCAAGTATAGAAACTGTATTCAATTTTTGTTGTGTATTTCTGTCTGGTTTGCATATCAATCAGCATTACGTTGACAAAACCAAACTATGGCCCCACCTAGCAGTAAGGGCCGGCAGTACCAGGTAAAAAACATATCATTTGTAGCACGTAGTTTGGTACCTACCTGGATGCGTAAAAGGCCATGGATTGTACAGGATACCAAATGTAGACGACATAGTGATAACTACTAGGGCATGAACGAGCGTCACAATCCTACAGTTCCATTCATAAGACCGTGTCGTCTGGTAGGAACACAACGCACCGTAGAGGGCGGACCATAGAGTAAATGAAACAACGATGAGTAAAACGACGTACTCTCGGCTCAGCTCGAACATTGTGTATTTCACCTGTACACTGAACAATAAGACATCGCCCATAATAAGTAACTCACTGGATATGATTACAGTTACCTGACTAAGGCGATGAACATTAACGTAATGCTGTTTCACAATAAAGGGTACCATTGGGGTGACGGTAGGGTGCACTTCCAGCGACTTGTTGGTAAGGCCGTGTTTGAATTGACGGCTTCGGCTACCGTACGACTACGGCTTGACCACCGAGTCATCATGCACTGAGCGAGTGACAGTTGCCCACGAGGGTAATACAAACCTATGGACCCCGTCACATACAGCATGCAACAATTAGCCATTCAATGAAATATGCTAATTATCTTCACGCCTGCGTACAAACACTATTGGTTGGCAAACACCATCGAGTTGTGCACTAGACAGACGCACAAACGCGTATGTGTCCGCCACCATCAGCCCCATACAAAAGGGCGTGGTGTTTCCTCATTTTTGCCAACCAGTAGTGTGATTGCGCACGCGCACTGTACAACTTACATATTCATGGCAAGTTCTATTGTCTTTATCACACAATGGTTGTTGTCGTCCTCCCAACAATAATTCGACAAAGTTGGCACAATTAAAAAGAAGACGAACAGGGCGAACCATTGGTTGTTCCCAGAAATTACTCAACCGTTTCGCGGCTGTAACCAATAATTGTTCCGGTCACTGACCAGTGATTAATCAAGCGAAAACGCACCCAAGAATGCAAGTATTTTGACGCGATTCCATTTCAAATGAATCATGTTTTTACATGGTCACCCTAAACTACATTCAGTTAGACATATCACAAGATCAAAGAAGAATGAGAGGGTACCAGTTGCTCTTTGATTTCTGGCACCTCAAATTCGCGTTACCATACTTGAGCAGGTGCGTTGAGTGGATCGGCCACAGGCCTTATGAAAATGTACAAAATTCTGGCCCATTTATGAGGGGTTATGAGCGAGCAAGGCATGCTGGGAATAATGGCGCCGCAAGATCAATCACCCCTTGGTACGAGGTTCAGGCACCCCAGCCTAACAAATACTATCGGACCGGTCACCTCTTCCTGTTTACGAAAGAATCAACAATCAATAATAATAATGTAGCTCTATTGTGTAAATCCATTGCAAAATATTATTGTCATTCTGTGCCTTATACTATAGAGCTCGATAGCAACATTCTGTTTGTAGCTTTGGTCAAATAATCCATTGTTTACATTATCCTCTGACCCTTTCATGCATGATCATATAGTGGGTTCATATGGTATGATTGTGCACATTTCACAGATAAGAAGTACATTTTGTCCCATCATGCATCACGAAATCCTGGACAAGCACCGGCCCATCCCAGCTAACCTCGTTCCCCAGGGTGATCGGTCTCCCATTCTCTACGCTTCGCGGGCACACAGCTTTGTCTAGCCACGAAATGCATTGATAAAAGAATATCCCAATTTACATTCATACATTTATGCTTGTATACAAAAAGTACTAACACTTGACCTTGCTCTCATAAAACACGTAAAAGCAGGTATACATGTACTGGTCTAACAAAAGTAGTCAAGTGGAAAGAAATGAAGAGAGGGAGAGGGTGGGGGAGGGGTAGCGACAGCCAGAAAATACATGGTGGGTGAACAATGGATGAACAATGAACAAAACAAAAGGGGAGGGTAGGGGAGAGGGAAGGCTTGAATTTTTTCTGTTGCACCAGCATATCTGTTATAATATGTTCATTCGGTTGAAACGTCAAGACATTTTGTTTGCATTACAGGTCCTTTTGGTTGATAAGCAGCTTGCAATTGCTAATTCTATTTTTCTGATTATAAAGTTCAAACCAATACACATGTTCAAGACAATTTTTGCCTGGAACACTGTCAACCCCCCCCCCCTAAAAAAACAAAAAAAAAACAAAAAACAAAAAACAAAACAAAACAAACAAAAACAAAACCCAAACCACTGCTCATTTCGATTGCTACATCAATCGACTGTTTCCACTAAACTTGGACCTCCTCACTTAATGACGTGTTCACAATGAATGTATGTAAACCATTGATGCATGCCTAAAGTAGGCCCCTAGTGACTTTACATCTGTAAAATATAATATAATGACATTTTATATAATCCCATACCGGTGTAGACCTGCGCTGTGCACAGACCATGTAAGTACGTATAGGACACGTGATGCGGCGAATGTGATATCAGAATGCACATCCGTTTTCAACGACGTTATCAAATTTGGTGTGGATTGTATGGCAGCCGAACATTTCATTTTTATCTATATAACAAGCATTGACAGCACTTCTTCGTTTGCGGAAAATTTTAACAACTATAGATTGGCAAAAAATTGGCGTTAAAAAAATCCTCTCCTCTTTCCTATTTAAGTGCACTGTGTTCTTCTACTTTCATTACACATCACACGGAAGGACACAACAAAAATGGTGAAGTGTCCTGCTTAAGGACACGGTGTTACAACCGGGACTCGAACCCACACCCCGCTAATCAGAAACTCCAGAGCTTGAGTCCGGTGTTCTTATCGCTGCCCGTTTGCCCGCAATGATTAATGCAACTTCCCGCCGTTTTCTCTTTAAAATGCTGATTTACAATTTCACAACTCGTCACGGAAATGTCCGTTATTAAGCTGCTCGATTATTGTCATGGCTGACATGCAATCGACCTGCAAAAAGGCCCTGTGTTTGTTGCTCTTATCATTTCAATGTAGATTGGAAAAGGAAGAATACGGTAGAGCTGAGCAATCACATCTGTACATACACATTAAAAATAACCTTTGCACATTTCGTCCAATTCGGTGGTCACTTTTATAGAAAAATTATGAAAACAGTTAGTGTTTTGTGAGGAATTTCATGTACATTCAGATCTGGCTTAGCTGGTTTCCTCCAACTGATTTATTCAGTATATTTCAGTAAACGTTATATCTTGTAATATTTAATGTGATAATTTCAATGTTACTACTATCTTTAAACTTACACTCAGACAATGTTTGGTTTTACACTCACGTCAGTTTATCTTGTTAAAATTACAGTAAAAATTGCAAAGGCTAATATAACAGTAGCGCTGAAAAGGGGCTTGTTTAAAGTGCAACGGAAACTACAGTTTTAATACCTCAGAAGTTACCCCTATTTAGAAAAATGGTGCATCCCCTTGTTTCCCTGTTACCCTAGTTTTTTTATTTGGAGCTGCCTGATAATCAGTGAGCTTTCATCACGTTATACATGGAAGATGATGTCGAGGAGTCAAAGGTCAATACGGGAAAGATAAATAATGAGATTATACAGGTTTTAATTGTTAGTAAAAACTTCTCTTTCTCCTAAAGTTACGGGGGAAAATATTGCTTGACAAAACTGTTTGTTCAGCAAAACTTTACAATAGGAATTAATCATAATATTATTAACATGATCAGTTGGCTGGTCACCTGTTTTGCTAAGCAGGTTTTTCTGCTCAGAAGCTTCACGATATTGGACCCAGAAAAAAAAATTGACAAAAGTTCTCACAAGCAAAATGGTGGTTAGTGTGTGAATAGTGATTTTGTTATAGTTTCAGTCACAATGATTACAAATTTCATACCAGAATCACCTCCAGAGAAATAGTTCCGTCTGAAGACCACACATTACAACTGCTGCAAACAAAAGCACATACAATGTGCACAAAAGCCTTTAAAAATACAAATATATCAACCGTTTTTGTTACAACGAACCACTTCTGAATGGATTTATCAAAGATTGGTTTTACGGTGTGTAATTGACAACCAAGGAGACGGAAATAATTTTTGTTTCCAGAACAAAATAAAAAAAAAGGTGCTACCCCTTTAATGAAAACACAAGTGAAACCCTCATCTGTGACCTGTAGCCTACTATTATACATGTACAATACGCTCCTCATTATGATTATGAAAATGATCAGCACGTTTTTGTATTGAATTTCATGTATGAGCAAACAGCAATGTAACGGTGCCCCGCGATGCTTTGCTATTATTGTTCTGTCCTAGCAAACCGCATCATATAGTTAAGCATAGAAATATAATCTGAAATAAACTGGTTTTTCATCAGGCCATAGTCCAGCGGGTCACCACAGGCAAATGTTAAGCAGCATCATAGGCCAATGCATAAATAATATGAAATAAATTGGACGTTATAGATTTATATACGCAACGATAAGAAATTATACTAATACCTTTTAATGGATCGAGCTCTGCAAAATAGAACATACGTGTTGGTTTCCAACTGCAAGGTCACTCCACACTGCTCCTACATTCTTCAAAAACAACAATAGTAGACCCGTTTAAGCAGCAGCTGCTTTTGAACTAGGAAACAACACTCGGGTCTAGCCTCCGATATGGTCATGTATTATTTTTGATGGCGCATTCATAGGTGTCTAGCCATGCTAGCTCGGCCGTGATGCAATATAGATATTGAGGTGGACTATTTACTATGCTCTATCTCGTTAATTCTGACAGATGAGTATTATCTTGCGGTTGAATACAGATTGGTGCTGTTGTTTGTACATTTTCCCACGATGACACATGTATTGTTAACAGCTCTATCTTGATGACCTGCATGTCGTGATTTATAGGAGAATTTATTTCCGTGGTTCAAGCAAGGGCTGCTCTCATCTGCAAGCGGTATGGGTGCATATCACGTGACTGTTAAAGGGGACTGTGCTTGCGTCAATTTGGGGCAAAACTGTTATATGAATGGTGCGAAACTGGTTGAGAATGTAGTGCTCCAATTTTCAACAAATACTATTTCTCAGTCTAAATGCTTTGTTTCATTAATAACAGGCCTGCATTTTAATAGGCCTTTGTGAACTAAGATAATAAGATTCCTTTTTATAATCCATGGAAGTGGAAGAAAAATGGGATCAGATTAAAGATCTTCTATAAGATGCATTTTAGGTTGATCGAGTTAGTTTATGAATTACAGTTTTTTTAATGTTTGCACTGGTATTCAAACAACCGTGATACACCCCGACCCCCGCAAATCCAAACAAACACAAAAAACAAACAAACCCAAAACAAACCCAAATCAAAAACAAAACTCAAAACATTGTAATCCACTCAGATACAAACTCATTATCAGCAACTCATGACAGCTTTAGTAGCAGCCTTTTAATTTGTAACCAGTTAATTTATTGACGAGTGTTTCATCTGAAGTCTTATTCCACAAATCCAAATTGACTTCACAGCAGATTCACTCAGGTACCAGACTAGTCTCAGTGCAGACTACCCGGGTGTTTTTCTGTTAGCTTTCAAAATACCGTTTTTTCTATGAATAGAATATAATAATAACCTCTAGCTATTCTTGATGTCAGGAATGAGTTGTTGATTGTTGATAACTGTTGAAAATTTGGAATATATGGTGTGTTTTACTAACAGGGGTGGGTGGGGAGGGACAACAGCCCTACTTCCAACAAATTACCCGGATTAAAATTGACCCGGATGAGAACGGTGCAAGGCTTATCAATTTGATCTGGGCTCAATTTATAGAGCTGCTAAGCACAACGGATTAAGCTTACCAGAATATGGTTACCAGCCAAACTACCTTGTCACGTGTACAATCTGTGACTGGTATCCTGCTCATTTCTGCTAAGAAGAAATTTGTTAAGCAATATTTAGTGCTTAAGCAGCTCTATGAAACTAGGTCCTGGGCTCAATTTTACGAGAGATTTATACCTACAAAGTAAAGTAAGTGTGATGGCACAATACAAATCACCATGATGATATTGACAACTTATCCAAAAGTGGTCAGCTTAGTTCGGTCAAATAATCGTACAAAGTTAGGGTATTGGAATGATTTCTTACACACCGTGGTATATAAAACAGAAATACTAAAGATAATAGGTGTTGGTTTCAGGTATAGAATGATAACGTTTTCTAGTTTCAAACAATTTCATAAATCTGTACCTTCAACAGCTGTCATGTAATATTGAAGGCTAACATGAAGGCTGCATCGAAAATAAATGTTATGACATACACAGGTGAATTAACATAATACGAGTCTTCGTTTCAAGTGTAGACATTCTTTTAATTCAAAAACAATTTAATACACAATCAAACCATCATATCAAAATAAACACAATAGGAAAATAACTTAGTATAAAACAGTCAATCGTTATAAGTACTTTTATTTATTATTTTTTAAATTCAGATTGTACACCCACTCGACGACTCTGCTCCATCCCCCATCAAAATAACAGATGAAAAAATAAGTATCAAATTTTAAAATCTTATACATGTATGTGTGTACAGTGTAGTACTGACCAAAACTTTTCGGACTGTAAGAATTAAACCAATCTGTGTACAGCTTGGTGTTTTTAAATTGTAAACATTGCAGTAATTTAGCCTCCGCCGGGCTACAAATGCGTTGTTTTTAATAAACCAGAAATAATAAATAATAATAATAATAAATAATAAATGAAACGATTGAAGCCTTTGGTGATCCATTATATGGAAGACAATAAGGCACTTTATGAAACCTTTGTGAAGAGTACCCCCCCTAAGGTTTTTAAACCTCGTTTGAAACTAACCATTCACAGGAAGGTCAACACTAGAACCCAATATTCCACGGCCCAATACGCATGATCGGCGCGCAAAGCAGTCTGGGTGAAATCCGACCCCAAGCAACCATCATTACATGCTGATTCTGAAGCAGTGTGACACACAACTACACAACCTTTTAAAATGAAAAATACAATATGGCGCCCATCTCGGCAGCTTGATTAATATTTCAACTATAGACCTTTCTTTTGCAATGTCACAGCTACGAATTCTGCAGTTTATAATTTGACAAACAATGCTGTCAAATTAATATCCATGTTACTCATAAATAAAAATTACTATCAACCCCCCCCCAAAAAAACCCAAACTTATACCTTATAAAAAAATTGAAATCTTTTACTAAAAAGGGCAAATGTTTTCAAAGCCATACTGTTTTGTTATTCAATGCTTTTCATGCAAAATGGTGGTCAATGTAAATAAACAAAAGAAAGGTCTGTACTTGGTTTACCAAAATGCATTGCGGTGTATTATAATGATGGTGCTTGTGCAATGGGGTTGTACATAAAGCTGTCAAGCACAAACAACCTGTGCAAAAAACCAGAACCCAAATTTGCACTAAACAGAAACAGGTTACCAGCCATATTAAATGTAATGTACATTGTTTGTGGCTGGCTCCCTGCTTATTTGTGCTTAGCACAACAACTTTCTGCTTAATAGCTTTATGGAACTTGGAACAAGGGCCAATTACATAGAGATGATTTACAGTGAACACTTTAAGAACAAAAAGTAGCTTAGCAACATAATGCTTACCAGATTAAAGTTACCAGCCAAAAAGCCATTTAACATGTACTATCTTTAACTGGTATCCCGCACATTTTTGCTAAGCAATATTTTCTGCTTAAGTAACTCCATTAATTTTGGCCCAGGTCTAGATTTAGACAGTGGTAAATGAAGAGGCCGCCACCTGCTTGCACCTGTTCTTGACCTTGATGCCCCTTCAAAATGTTCACAGATTGTAAACACTGCATAATGGAAGTGCCCTTTGCAAAATGAAGGCAGACTTGCTCAGTCAAAGATGAAATTCCAGGTCCACATGTAATAGCCAGTGGGTAGCCAGACATTTTCATTTAGGGGATGGGGGATGGGGGTGGGGGGGGGGGGGGCAAGGGTTCTGATTGGGGGTTGACCCCCCCCCCCCCCCACTGTACATGTATATAGCACATACAGAAATCTAGAAACCTAATATGATATGAACCTGTTATAATTTGAAATCACTTTTACCACATCGTTGTAATAACCTTTTGTGATAAACTTGTTAGGGCTCAATACCTTTGGTAATGATAATACACAGAGCTGCCAACATTTGCATCTTGCAATCAGGGAGATTTTGTACAACAATCAGGGAGATTTTTAGAATTACATTTAACATAAAAGGGAAATAGTTTCCATAATCAGAAAAATTTTCAAATTGTGAAATCAGAACATGGAAAAGATTGGTTTATTTTCAGGGACCTTTCTGCAGAATCAGGGGGAGTTGGCAGCTCTGTTATAACTTGTAATGAAAAAATATATTCACTTTAAAATCAAATTATGCACTGGCAGACAGGTGAATTTGAGTACAAAGCTTCTGGCTGGATCTCACAAAACACAGATTCATCTTCAATTAAGTTACTTGTGAATCAATCTTGATTAATAAGCAATTATGTGATGTCACAATACACATCACTGTGACAATAATAATTGGTGACTCATCTTTAGTTGAATACTGTGGCTCTGTGAAATCAAGCCATAGCGTATAACTATTTTCAAACACATTCTCACAGTAAAGTACATGTACATGTACTTCAAAATAATCAATTACTATTAAACTTAATTTTAGTTCTGTCAGAGTGTCGGTTTACGTCCCTGCTGGGCTCAAATGCATCACAGGCCCATGGCCAGTGACTTTAGTGTTGGGCCATTAAACTGGACAGTCAAGTCCAGCAGCCTTGTGTTTTTTTGTATTGGGTAAAAAAAATTCAATATACAAAATACATAAATAAAAATGACGTTCAAATATTTCAATTCTGTTGAGTATCAAAGCATACTTACGTATTAAACTGAGTGGAAAGTTTTTACTCATTTTGATTCAGATCTTGTAAAAAAAAATTGGATCCAGTGAAAGTTTTGAGCTGCAATCCCTGCAGACTTAGGGATTTTCTCAACATTTTCTCTAGTATCAGAACACTAGTTTATTTGGGTATAACACTTTATCAGAATTGATTTATCCTTTGGTTATGATATCAGGGAACAATATTATTTTTAGAAAGAAACTTTTTAAGGATTTCATATATACTACCACGAAACACCCCCCCCCCCCACAAAAAGAAAAATTAAACAGACGGATTTCATTCAGTATGTATCTTTCAATCAAGCAAGACAATTCAAATTAGAAGGCATTAAAACAAAAAGACAAAATGTACTTATGATTATTTGCTGTTAGAGACATGACCATTTCGAAACCTTACGTCTTCAGGATTATGACTAACAAGCCCAGAACTACTGGCAGAAAACTCAAGACTGTCTTTATCTGACTTCACAGTCCTCTCCCAAAAGTGATTGAACACTTTGGAATACTTACGGTGGGCGAAAATTGCAATATTATACATTAAAATCCAACTCACGACATAAAGTGCCAACGCACCAAACTTGAAGAACAATGCAGGTAAAGGATGCGTCAATTCACAGTACATGAAATATGTGCCGATGCAAATACGACATATGGTGAAAGATAATATAAATAGTAAGTCATTGATTTCATAGGGGATGGTTTCTTTCCAACCTGATTCACGCATAAACCAGCGGATCTGCAGGAACGGGTTGCTTAGCTCTGCTCCAAAGATGGTAGCTCCTACTTCGGTTCCAGAATGTTGGTACATCAATGCGGCCAGGATGCCTATGATGGTGATGAGGTGATGAATGAGCATTATGACAGCTTCTGAATCCTTAGCATCGAAGTACCATAGACACCAGCAGATGTCATAAAAGAAGTAACCAAGGCACACCACCATAGTGCAGATCTCATGAAAACTGGATTTACCACCTGATGGTCAGGATAAATTAAATTACATTTTTTGCAATCGCAAGAAATCATCCAATCAAGTTTACAAATAGTTGAGACAGGGTTGACTTTTATACAAGGCATGTCAATGGACGTTTTGCTGGGCACCAAAATGTACATGGCAGTAATAATAATAAAAATATAATAATCTAAGCATTTATAAAGCATTCTTACACAAAAAGGTACCACAACGCTTTACAACAATGATTACAAGCAATCAAAAATTATCAATACAAAGCAATGAGAAATAAATAAATAGCCTAGGAAGCAAAATAAGTATGGAAAAGGTGTGTTTTGAGAGATATTTTGAAATCGGAAAATGAATTAGCATGACGTATTTGATAATGAAGATTGTTCCAAAGGTTTGGTGCTGCTGCATAAAAACCTTTAGAAGATGAAGTGTATCTGGTTTGAGGTTTAGTGAGAATCCTTGTATCTGAGCTGGAACGGAGTGTGCGATTTGGCTGGTAAGGAGTGATAAGCTAGTCAGACATAAAAGTGTACTTACTGTAAGTGGACATTGTACATATCAATCCATTGGTTATGGAAATGTGCTCAAGCTGAGAGCTTCGTAAACATGGGAAAATAACCCAATACACCTATTGCCACTAGGCACCCCTAGGTTTCCCATTGTGTTTGTGTTCAATATATCAGCAAGCATAACTTACAAACTTTAAGTTAGTTATAAAGTCTGAAAAGGTCAAACGAAGAAGCTGGTGAAATTTACCAGCAACTTGGTTGACTGGGTTCTACCTATGCACAAGCTAGCATATTGGGCCGATACAGGCAAATTAGGGCCAATACGCAAACAGCAAATTGTTTCCATTGGGGAGGGGGAGGGGGTGAGGTCGGGGGGGGGTGTGAAGTGGGGGAAGGGTGTGGGGCAGGGAACTTGAGGTAATTAAAAAAAAAAACCCAGTGGATTTCAGATCCCCGAGGTATTGGAAGTTGACAAACTTGTTCCCTAGTTTTACTATCCCTCATCATATTCTCTAGTTCGACATCATTGAGCTCAGGAGAATCATCTGTAGAATGACATTAACTTGTTTTCATGTGTTGGATGTCGCTAGGGCGATGTCGCTAGGGCGATGTTCGCACATGCATACATGTACAACACCTGGCTAACAGTTCCATGATCGTAAAGCGCATGACAAGTAGACGGACACCCGGGCTGCCAGGCGTCAGTCTACTTGTCATGCGTATTTACCATGTGCGTGAATACTCGCATTCGTGCTTGGTAAACAGCAAGCATCTGGCACATGATGTTGGATGAACCAGTGAGAATTCGACTCTCATGTATGAGATATAGTAATAATTATTTATAAGAGGTTTAGAATATTTTTTACCAGGATGTGTAAAGGGCCATGGGTTGTAGTAGATGCCAAACACATATGATAGCACTACGATGGTAACAGCATGAATCAGCGTAACACAACGACAGCTCCATTCATAGGATCGATGAGGATTAAAATAACAGAAGAGACCATAGAGGGACGACCAAAAGGCAAAAGATGTCAAGATGAGAAATGTCACAGCAGATGAGGAGAGCTCCATTCTGTTATCACCTCCCGTTAAAGTTTCTGTTAAGAATAAAATAATTAAATGACATTCATGAGCATTACAAAATAACTCGTCAGGGTTTGCCCTTAACCTTTTTAGTGACTGCCAGCAGGACCAATCAGCCTGTCACTTCACTTCACCAGTCAGTTAGCTTCCTCTCTAAGAAATAGGATGGCTTTTCAACACTGAACCAGCCAGCCGAATCTGAATTTGGACTGGTCCTCTGGTGTTTTAACTGGCATTTGGCCAGCGGCCACTGTTAAGGGAGAACGAGAGTGATGTACCACTTCCAGATGATAGTTTTATAATTAGGATTTTACCATCAAGGATGTGTAATAATATAAGCAAGTTGCAGATCATTAATGGGTAGGGTACCCTTGGCTGAGGACACAAGAGGGTTGCTCATTGGCCTGTCCTTTGCACTGCGCGTACACAGTGTGCATTTTCTAAACGTTTCATCGTTTTACCTTCAAGATGGCGGTGTATTGATTTCAATGCTTAGGGTCAATACTGACAAAAAAATCACAGGCTACTCCGGTGGGATTCAGTTCACAAACCTAGACCCAGTAACTGGGGCGCTGTATTCCTTTAAAAAATATTGTGTCAAACTGCAGGTGTAATTTTTTTTTGTAAAAGAAGCGCAGTGCCCGCAGTTACTGGGCCTACACACAAACCCTGCATTCTACTTCTAGAGATCTACGTAGACCTACTTTTAGACCACTGTACATGGCCTGGTGTCAATACCGAGATGTCAGTTCACATTCTGTAATTAACAGTGGATACTGGATACCATACCGCAAGCAATTTAATTGATGGATTGAATGATATTATCCGCTGTCTTGGTAGGATAAACCATTTCAACCAAATCAATTCAACACAAAACTTTTGGATTTTTAAATGGATGTTGGCCATTTCTCAAAAAACAATCATACAATTACAAGTTTGCCCAAATCAAGTTGGCCTGGATTAACAACTTAAGTGTACTCAAACACTATGACTCAAAGGTCTGCTAATCCAATTTCCCCTTTTAAAAAGTTCCTCTTGATTGGTTCCAAATAACTATTGGCCGTTATAACTTAAAAAGGAAGTTAAAGAGGACGGAACTCTCACGCCCTCATGCCCAAAAAGAAACAAAAATGGCACTGTTGTTAAGACAAACAGTCACAATAGTATAGAAAATGGCAAATGTTCAGGGATTCAACAGTACACTCTGTATACATGTACTGTAAACAGTGCAGTGAGAAAGTACCAGCTCCTCTCACTCAGTCCACAGTGTCTTACTGTCACTGTCACTGTCTAGTGTCAGTGTTTACATTCTTCTTTCAACCTCTCTCTGACTAAACAGGTATTGGCAAGGATAGTAATTTGACCTAAATTAAGGGAGATCAAGTGGCAGTTGGATACGGCATGTTTTCCCGCAGGTTCCATATGGACCTTGTTCATGTAAGTACTGTCCTATAGGATTAGTCGTGTACGATGACAACACAGAGTGAGAAACTTTACTTCCGATGCTGCCTGCAAGCCACACATGATGATGATGGGAACCGAGAGTTCTACAAATACTTCACATTTCAAAAGTCAAGTTAGATTAACTTCAACTCAAGTCCAAGTGTATCATTCGTTCAATAAACAATTATTACTCATATATTATTAATATATTAGTAACAATTCCAATCGTTTACATCGTGTTTTAAAACTTACATATCCTTCCTCCATTCATCAGAGTTCAGTCGATATCGTCAGATGGTACACTTGCCACACTAATCGACTATGTTGTACTTGTAGGCTGTAGCTAGATTTATAATGTGGATCACATGAAACAAGGCGTGACTTTCACCAGCCTTCAGTTCATCCGGCCGTGGCCGGGGGTTGTTGTTTGCGTTGCCAATACGTGGGTCTGGTACCTGTACGACGACGACTACAGTAGCTGCAGTGCTAGTTTAAAAACGCAACTATCGCGGGTCATTGCTTCTGATACCCGTTTATTTGTTTCCATCCACGGTAGCGGGCGCTGTTACACAGCTCTGAGAAAATTTTACTGTGCACTCAACTTCGATCAATAGTCTTGATCTTGATCTTGATTAGATAATTGATAAGCACCCACTGGAGCAACACTCAATAGTCAATGGGCACCCCATTCAAAATGCTACCCAGTTGTTTTAAATACTTAGTTTGAGGTGGTTTTTTTGTCAGTCAGCCCTCATTATAAAAAGCACGTTATAAAGAGGTTCTGCTTACAAATTAAAGAAACGTTCTGAAGTCCTGAATCTCATTTCTGTTTGGTGTTTCTTTATTTGCTGTCCCCCTAAGCCTATAACACTCTTCTTGTAACAGAGAGTCGACTGTACACGTAACCATGGAGGTAGTGCAATTGGTGTTTAGTCACACAGTCAAGAAAACTTCAAACACAAGGAAAAACCCATCGCTTGTCTGTTCATAAAAGACGTGCTTAAAAATGAGTGCTCGTGAATAGTTTATTATTATTTTTCAAGGAAGTTGGCTCTCACCTAATTGGTGGGGGACGCAGCGCCGAAACTAAGGTAAGGGAGGGGGCACATGCACACGGGTCACCCAAATGTGTTTTAGGGGGCATTTCTCATGACAAATTAAAACTACGACGTGGTTTCAGTTTGCATTTCTCATGACAATTAAAAAAATAGGACGTGGTTTCAGTTTGCATTAAAACTACGACGTGGTTTCAGTTTGCATTAAAACTACGAAGTGGTTTCAGTTTGCATTAAAACTACGACGTGGTTTCAGTTTGCATTAAAACTACGACGTGGTTTCAGTTTGCATTAAAACTACGACGTGGTTTCAGTTTGCATTAAAACTACGACGTGGTTTCAGTTTGCATTAAAACTACGACGTGGTTTCAGTTTGCATTAAAACTACGACGTGGTTTCAGTTTGCATTAAAACTACGACGTGGTTTCAGATTGCATTAAAACTACGACGTGGTTTCAGTTTGCATTAAAACTACGACGTGGTTTCAGTTTGCATTAAAACTACGACGTGGTTTCAGTTTGCATTAAAACTACGACGTGGTTTCAGTTTGCATTTCTCATGACAAATTCAAACTACAACGTGGTTTCAGTTTGCATTTCTCATGACAAATTCAAACTACGACGTGGTTTCAGTTTGCATTAAAACTACGACGTGGTTTCAGTTTGCATTAAAACTACGACGTGGTTTCAGTTTGCATTAAAACTACGACGTGGTTTCAGTTTGCATTTCTCATGACAAATTAAAACTACGACGTGGTTACAGTTTGCATTAAAACTACGACGTGGTTTCAGTTTGCATTTCTCATGACAAATTAAAACTACGACGTGGTTTCAGTTTGCATTAAAACTACGACGTGGTTTCAGTTTGCATTAAAACTACGACGTGGTTTCAGTTTGCATTTCTCATGACAAATTAAAACTACGACGTGGTTTCAGTTTGCATTAAAACTACTACGTGGTTTCAGTTTGCATTTCTCATGACAAATTAAAACTACGACGTGGTTTCAGTTTGCATTAAAACTACGACGTGGTTTCAGTTTGCATTTCTCATGACAAATTAAAACTACGACGTGGTTTCAGTTTGCATTAAAACTACGACGTGGTTTCAGTTTGCATTTCTCACGAACAGGTCCCTTTTTCAGCGCTCTTGTTTTCGCTCGTCCCCAGCGCCTTGCCTTTAAACCAAAGGCGCTGGGATGGGCAAACGTATCAAGCACGCTCATTGGTTAATTGCTCAGTCCCATCATGCATCACACTCACACTGCAAGCACTGCACGCATGACGTACTTTCTGAACAAGAATCTGTGCAAGCTGATTAGCCCATCCCAGCGGTCCTGGATAGGCCGCTGGGGCCGAGCGAACGCGCTTGTTTTGCCATTAACTTTGTGGGTGGATAATCTGACGCGAGTGAACAATCGATTGCGTGTTATGTGGCAACCCTAATGTACGCAAATCCTGGAAAGGATAAATATTTCTTATACCGCACCCTCTAAGGTATACATGTGTTAAGAAAATATTTTTTGTGCATTTCCCAACATTTCCCAACATTATTGTCTAGGATTATTTGAATCATTTAGTTACTCAGTAATTGATTTATTTATCTAGTTAGCTCGGCTCTTACGGACGTGTCAACACCCCCGACTTTATCCTGACGAGCGAAAGAGCCAACATTTATTACCACAACATCCAATTATATATTTTACAAATATGTACATTTCCCAATGATGTTTTACATCTAAGTGACTTCTTTAAATGCCCAGCTATTGTCTAGGATTATTTGAGACCTTTAGTTACCCAGTAACATATAAATTTCTCTAATTATCTAAGCTCGTACTATCACACCATCCAAAATTTATTTTGAAAAAGTCCTGTTACCCCCCCAAAAGGGGGCCTGACCCCCTCTTAAATACGTGGAATGGTCCATTCTAGGATAGCAAGGAATTTGACTCCTAAAGTCATTACTCCTAGAAGAAATAACATAGTGATTGTGTCATTTGCCCTTCGCCTCAGTATTGTAACTATCAACCTTATAAAATGTACAAATTTACTCAGGTAATTTTTAATCTAAAAACTCCATACTTCAATTTTGGGAGGGACATGGGTGGGGTACAAGACCCTCTGCTCCCCTTATTACGTCACTGGGCTATAGCAATACGGCTTCGAATGCATCGCTGCGTCATCATGCGATGATATGACGTCTTTCTTATAAACAGTCGTAACCAGATAGCTTTAGCTGCCAATTTGGATATGGTTTCATTCTCCAGGGTTCAATAAACGATAAGCTTTTATATAAAAAATAACATAAACATTATATAAGATTACATTGAAATACATATACGTAAGAAACCATTTGATTATTACAGTTATTATTGCACGAAACCACTCATCTATCCAAAAAGTTAAATTGCTGTAGTTTGTGTTGATATAATGATTATTTTCCCATAAGGTTGAGTTATTTTTGTGTTAGTTTCAAAGGTATCCGCCGAATGTCTGTTAAAATGCAACCTTTATGAGTAGTACTAGTATAATTAATCCTATATGACGCAGTGAATAAAATACAAAGGATTTCTGACGCCGTGGCGATGCTTTCAGTGTGTAATAGGCTTTAGTTTGAACTAATTATTGGCGTAGCCGCCATTGTCAGACTAATTGGTGTCTGTGATTAACAATCGCTAAAGAACAAAGACTCACCCTTGCTACTTTAAATATCAAGGTTCGCTCCTCTTGTTCTTACACTACACACTGGTTGCCAAGGATCAGAAATACATGTAAACCGTATTTCCTGCACATGACAGCCTTGACATTTTCTTCTTCCGTTTACTGGCTCCCCAACAGCCCACCCCTTAAAAAAACACAAAAAACCAAAGGGAAAGAGGGAGAGAGAGAGAGAGGGGGAGGGAGGATGGAGAGAAACTGTTCGGACTTGGATAATATTGGCGCATGCTTCGCGCTACGATTGTTGTTTTTGGGTACACTGAGAATCTTGCCATTTGAATGGTTGTGGAACACGCGTTATGTATCAATTCATTAAGTTTGCCATATCACTGCTGCGACGGTCCACAATTTAAAGCGGCAGATTGCCTTCAAATCTCTCAAACTTTTGCTGTTTGGAATTCCATTTGTGGAGTAATAAAATTGGCCCTACAAAACAGCGGACCATTTTCTGTCATGAAATTACTCAAAAAACCACACAATTTTAGGGAACACTTTATGTGAAATAAATAAAATTTACTTTAAGAAAATATCCTTCTAGTTTTATTCATTTCATATACACACGTTTTTAAAATTATTTTATAACACAAGGCACCCAATCCGATGGCAAAGTGCTCCATTGGAGTCAAATGTGGATAATTACTGGACGTTTCACATTGTCCAAAACAGTTGTTCCCCGGCGCCCATGACCAAACGAGGCAAAGTCATTGTTACGACGGAAAAGGTTGGATCACACGGAGTCGTCCAACTCTCTCTCTATTTTTAATTTAACAAACGGTGTACGGTGGACAAGTTTCTAAGTCTAGTTTTATGTTCTATCATGAACTCAATTCATTCCTACCTCCTCTGAGTTATTTTCATCTTTAATATTTCCCCTCTTGTGGCCCCTTACCAAGAGTGGCTTTTAGCCTTGTTTGGGGGCAAACTTGCATTTCGTTAATAGGCCTACTGTTAATTCGCTTGTTGTTGTTTACCCGTCCCTATATTCGGCACGCTATTCTGGGCCCAATTTCATGGCTCTGCTTACTGCCGAATTCTGCGCTTGCGATCACCATTCTCCGCTTACTGTGCAAGCACCGAATTTCTGCGCTAGCTTTGTAAACGAAGAATGCCTAGTAACGTGGAGTAATGCACGCGCACAAGCAAAAATTCTCTGCTAACCCGTGAAATACGCTTGACGTAAGCGCGGAATTCCTTGCTTCCGTAAGCGCCGATTCTTTGCTTACGGTAAGCAGAGCCATGAAATTGGGCCCTATTCGTAAGTGTGACGTAATTCACTGTAAGCCACGCCCATTTCACACAAACTGGTTCCATTTTAGCCCATGGGGGTCGGTGGCAGCAGACTCACCAGGCAAATCCATTGTTCTCGGTAATGTGCGCATGCAAAGAAGAATGTGATATGTCTGCTGCAACCTAGCGTTCCAAAATCTCCCATTGGACTTGGTTTTTAAATAGGCATGCGTTCTTCAAAGATTATTATAATGTCTTTTCAGAATAACAAGTTTCTGTCTATGAACAATAAACAGTTTTTTTTATAGAACGTATGGCAGCTGCCACGGGAGCCGGAAGAAGCAAAAACTTTGGGCATGCATTTTATACCCGCACGTTTGATGCAATGCAATGAATTTTACAAGGTACAATGTTTATTATTAACTCACATCCCACCATTTTTATCACGAATATCCGTGAGACCTTAGGCAATAAAACAACATTGCTAGTGAGGGACATTCCACAAGTAACTTATGTACAAGGCCTCCTAAGTAAAATGATAAATTTCCACAGAAACTAGTTAAATGTGCGTAAGGCACGCGTTCGTCAGCTCCTCGACCAGCTCCTTCCATGCACGTCTAAAGCTTTCTGCAGCCAATGACCTCAAAGCGGATGCTGCACCAACTATGACAGGCAACAGGCAGAACGCGCAGGTATCTCGTCTGCAAGACGACTCCAAGCTTCGCAGTCACCGGAGTGTTCCTATCGCTGTTACCAACGAACTTTGTTGGAAAAGGCAAATCAAACAACAAAGCATGAATGTTGGTTTTGGTTAGATTGATAGTTATCGGGAAGCAAATCTACACATTTTTTTCTGCGATCTTCACACCTAGGCAGTACTGATTTGTAACCCAGTCTGCGATCTAACAATGTCAGTGCTTCGCAATTCAATTCGTAAAACAGTTTCACAGTTTCATGAATATTGGTCAAGAAATGGCAACCAACATCTTACCAGAGCTGTAGCCCCATTTACATCGGTTACGTAACTGTAATTGTACTGATCATCACCACCACGGTACATTACATTGTACGTCTCCACCCACTCATCATTTCCGGATTTGCTGTCTCGCCCTTGGGTAGTTAGACTTGTGACGTATACCTTGGATTCAAAATCAACTTGAATCCAGGGCTTTGTGTCCTCCTCATTTGCAGCCCAGGCCTGTTGATCTACAATACAAAAAAAAATCCTTTTAGTGAAAATATAATGTCAACAACGTCTATAAGTATAACTGTGAATTGACGGTGAAAGTAGTTGGAACCAGTTTGAAAGTTCTTGGTAATAACAAGCTCATACCAGGCCAGTCCACAACAAAAATATTACAGTCTGAATTGTTGTCCAAGTTGATGATAACATGTCAACTCGACTTGGCGCGATTTTTGGGGACATCTTTTGTTAAATGTAGTTCATTCATTTGTCCAGTAAATATCGTGATGACTTGACGAGTTGTGGCCATCTGACCCTATCAAGCATAATGCTACAAGGAGATGGGGCGCTTAGACAAGTGTCAGCCTCAATGGTAGATTTCAAGGTCATGATAGGGCAAACTCTACGACGAGGGGAATTGGGCTTCCAGAGAAGGACACGATTATCTGGTTCATTATAGCTGAAAACGTGACCGGCTAGCTGAAGGCGACGTTGTGATGGGCCAAGGAGATAAAGTTTCATGTTCAGTGTTTGGATCAATGTAGGAACGCCCTCGTCGCGGCTTTTGGTAAACCCAATCCTACCACCACCACATCAAAAATTGATAAACATCAAGTAGCATCTAACTATCGTTGGACATACCTCATAATAGAAAATACAGAGGACATCAAAAATGGTGGGTCTTTTTACGGCCTGCTGTGACCGTTCTTTCTGCGAACGTCGAAGGTTTTTCAACCGCTAAGCTAAACATCCTTTCTGAGCCGTGTAGCAATCTTCGGTGTCATGTCCTCTGTCTACAGGAGACATAATGACGGAGCAACAACAATCATCCATTCATAGATCCAGTATAGTCTTGACCATCGAGCGACCCCGGCAAATGTTCTTACTCAAAGCAGGTTATGAAGCTACCTGCATATCAGTGGACGACGGCATCGAAACACGAAAAGTTATAACTTAAAGCAGCCGTGCTGTAGCTTATGAACCACCACCAGTACATTTCTCTACTCTGTTCCTCAATATAACACACAATCATTAGTGACTTTAACACCCCGAGTACCCAATTCGGGGGGGGGGGCACTCAAATGAAGGCACAAGGAAACCAATGGACAAAGAAGCAATAGCGTATTTTGATAGACACATACCAACGTAGTCTCATCCATGACCCAAAGCTACCTCCGTCGGTTCACAGTGCGCAGATACAACCCAAAGGTTGTCATTACGTGGCGTCTTTCCCCGGACTTTCCGGAGAGCCAATCAACGATCGAGTCGGAGGTGTTGTGGAGGTAGAAAAGCCACCTGTGCGTCGTGTCATGCTGTCACGTCGGCCTTTTGCGTCGTGCCATCGCGTCTTGCCGTTGCCGTGCCGGACAGCACAATGGCACGGCATGATGGTACAACAGGACAGCCTGACAGCACAACGGGACGGCATGATGGTACAACAGGACAGTCTGATAGCACAACGGCACGGCACGATGGTACAACAGGACAGCCAGATGGCACAACGGCACGGCATGATGGTACAACAGGACAGCCTGATAGCACAACGGCACGGCATGATGGTAAAACAGGACAGCCAGATGGCACAACGGCACGGCATGATGGTACAACGGGAAGTATGATGGCAGAAAGGGCGGCATGATGCCTCAACAGGACAACATGATGACACAACGGGACGGGCGACGGTACAAACAGACAACACTATGCAATGGTACAAAGTAATAGCACAACAGTACGATACGACGACTCGGAGCTAGGTAAAGATGACCAAAGCCATAACACGACGATATGACTCATTGCAATGACGCAAAGGGCATTGGTCATCTTTAGAACACCATACTACCGCGGTACAACGAACCGACTTGCAACTTACTGAACGTTAACTAAGTCTTACCAGGATTATTCAGCCTAGCTTGGAAGGACTGGTACTTGATCTCATCGCTGTATACCGATGATGATATTATGCTTTTATCAGCAATAGCACCACTCTCCATGCCCAACGGTTCTCCGAGGAGGCAAACGTCGACACCTGTGAAGAGTGAGTGTTAATGAATATTCATAAATACCAGGAACAGTTTATCCATTTCTGATTGGCCGAAGGTAGATCACATGGCCATGTTTAAACGTGCGATATAAACACGGTTGAAGAGTTTAAACATAGACTAGCGACCTTTTGTCAAAAGAGGGCATTCTCATGTTATTGCGCGGAGCCTGTTAATTTCCCGCCCAATATTATGTTGGTAGGTCGCATTATTTGTCTCTTGCAAGTTTGAAACTTGCTTGCAATAATTTGAAACATGAGGAGCAAATTCGAAATTTGCGCGTTGAGGTAATCATCGCTCAACACATGCATAGAAATTCAATGAGTTGAGGCTAAACTGTCAGGTTTGTTCAGAACTTTTAAAGATTTTGGACGTGAAACGTGTATGAATGGAAATAAAAGAGTGGTGACTCGTTGTTGAGATCCGTTAAAACCATTGCAGAGTCGTGGCCGACACTCTCAGTCATTTTAGCTGCACTTTGAAAATGCATGGTCGGTGGTTGGATGAAAGATTAATTATCTCATGCGGGTGAATTAAGAAAAGGTATCACGGTGATGTAACGAACAAGATGAGACAGAAATTGTGCCTACAAATCAGCATTATAATGACAAAAACTTGTATGAGGGGAGTCGGATAGTGCCGGGGGAAAACATGATCTATTTTGACATGCGCGTGAATATTTGTTTGTTTGTACCATTTACCTGGCGACTACCACTAATTCGTTAGCCTTGATTGCAAGGCTGTGTAATAGTTTGCTTACTATAAAGCTAAAAATGTACATAACCACAGCCGCACGAATGCGATGCCCGAATGCAATGCAACTCCAGTTCCGGTCCCCCGACTGTCTTTAAACAGCACACCACGCTCTCACCCAAGGAAGCACTCAAACGCTAGTTTCCACAGTCCCACACACACCGCTATTGTCACCCCGCAATCCTAGCCCGTGAGCCGCCTGACGGCTCACGGGCTAGGATTGTGGGCAATAGCGGTGTGTGGACAATAGCGGTGTGTGTGTGGGGCGGTGAACACACCCACCGATCCTTGTGGGGTCCAAAACACAACAGAACAATGGACCCCACAGGAGAATTCTTTAGAAAAGGGAACAATAGAACAACAATAGCAGGACCCCACAAGCCACCATCGGTAAGGGTATGTGTCTGTGTGCATGGTGAGAGTGCGGTGTGCTATTTTTTTTAAAAGTCAGTCGGGGGACTGGGATTGTATCACATTCGGGCGGCTGAGGTTTTAGTGTCCTTGCTCTATGGTTTTAGCTAGAGTACTTGTCTACACAGCCTTGATATCAAGACTACTAATTCGTTGATACAGCTATGACCCCGTAGGGCCGCTCCCTCCGTCTTACTGTTTGCAATTCCAATTTACAAAAAGCCGGAAAGTTGGGATTCTGAATTTGGAAAACACTTTCTCTAAAACAAAATTTCTAAAACGTAATGCCCCAAGTGAATTTCCGATTATAAAGCCTAAAATCTTTCCCATATGAAGCCAAATTTGATGGAGGCTTAAAGACTCTACATTTCCAAACTCATACATTCCCTTTTAATACAATATTTAGCAATAAGCAAACTCGTTTCAGAAAGGTTGCAAAAATCCATAAAACTTTAAAACGAAATTTATAAGCATTACAAGTACGCAAAAACTTTGGCATAAAATAAGTATGAAATTGCAAAAACAGCGCCGTATAGCTTCATTTTTTTCCCGATGGGAGGGAAAAAACAAGAAGTTCCTGACTGACCTAGATGCTAAATAACAAGTCCTCAGTTATAACAAATTGTAATATCAAATCCAAAATTGATAAACTTTATAACAGAGGTTTTGACATTTTCGACAGGTTTTGTTTGGGGGATCACATATAGGCCTATGCCACTGATTTTTAATGTCAATTAAATCGTTTAATAATGCTTTATAGTGAACGTATACCTTTGGTTTTTGGAATCGTTCGATTGTTTTAACCCTAGGCCTATATGTAGATATATACAATAAAACTAACCTGTGAAAATTTCATTTCGAAAGGTGGTAGCGTTTTTGAGATCGCCGAAAGAAAAAAAAATCGTAATTGTAATACACATTCTGAGAAACGTTACAGACAGTAACGAGATTCAAATTTGTGGGATAAAGTTTGACATCTTTCTCCATTACCACATTACTTCGAAAAGAAATGATTCTCAAAATGTTTTTTAGTACCGAAAGTTGCTTTACAAACCAAGTAGTTTTTTATTGCCGTTTATTTTAAGAGTGATTACCAAACGTACACGGACCCTTTAAATTATATCATGTAATTTATGAACTGAATTAGTAGATGAGCTAGATCTTTCAGGATACTGGGATTACTTTTTTTCTCTCACGACGAAATAATTTCAGTTGATCATTTCCTGCGCCCGAAATAATCCTTGAAGATGGAGTGACTTTTTTTTTAACGAAAGCCACAAAAAAATAAAAATAAAAAATCGTTATTACTGATTTGAATCCGTTATTACAGACTCACAATCCATTATTATTATTTATTATATAAAATGTACAAATTTACTCAGGTAATTTTTAATCTAAAAACTCCATACTTCAATTTTGGGAGGGACATGGGTGGGGTACAAGACCCTCTGCTCCCCTTATTACGTCACTGGGCTATAGCAATACGGCTTCGAATGCATCGCTGCGTCATCATGCGATGATATGACGTCTTTCTTATAAACAGTCGTAACCAGATAGCTTTAGCTGCCAATTTGGATATGGTTTCATTCTCCAGGGTTCAATAAACGATAAGCTTTTATATAAAAAAATAACATAAACATTATATAAGATTACATTGAAATACATATACGTAAGAAACCATTTGATTATTACAGTTATTATTGCACGAAACCACTCATCTATCCAAAAAGTTAAATTGCTGTAGTTTGTGTTGATACAATGATTATTTTCCCATAAGGTTGAGTTATTTTTGTGTTAGTTTCAAAGGTATCCGCCGAATGTCTGTTAAAATGCAACCTTTATGAGTAGTACTAGTATAATTAATCCTATATGACGCAGTGAATAAAATACAAAGGATTTCTGACGCCGTGGCGATGCTTTCAGTGTGTAATAGGCTTTAGTTTGAACTAATTATTGGCGTAGCCGCCATTGTCAGACTAATTGGTGTCTGTGATTAACAATCGCTAAAGAACAAAGACTCACCCTTGCTACTTTAAATATCAAGGTTCGCTCCTCTTGTTCTTACACTACACACTGGTTGCCAAGGATCAGAAATACATGTAAACCGTATTTCCTGCACATGACAGCCTTGACATTTTCTTCTTCCGTTTACTGGCTCCCCAACAGCCCACCCCTTAAAAAAACACAAAAAACCAAAGAGAAAGAGGGAGAGAGAGAGAGAGAGGGGGAGGGGGGGGGGGTGGAGAGAAACTGTTCGGACTTGGATAATATTGGCGCATGCTTCGCGCTACGATTGTTGTTTTTGGGTACACTGAGAATCTTGCCATTTGAATGGTTGTGGAACACGCGTTATGTATCAATTAATTAAGTTTGCCATATCACTGCTGCGACGGTCCACAATTTAAAGCGGCAGATTGCCTTCAAATCTCTCAAAATTTTGCTGTTTGGAATTCCATTTGTGGAGTAATAAAATTGGCCCTACAAAACAGCGGACCATTTTCTGTCATGAAATTACTCAAAAAAAACACACAATTTTAGGGAACACTTTATGTGAAATAAATAAAATTTACTTTAAGAAAATATCCTTCTAGTTTTATGCATTTCATATACAAACGTTTAATTTTTTTTTTATAACACAAGGCACCTAATCCGATGGCAAAGTGCTCCATTGGAGCCAAATGTGGATAATTACTGGACGTTTCACATTGTCCAAAACAGTTGTTCCCCGCCCATGACCAAACGAGGCAAAGTCATTGTTACGACGGAAAAGGTTGGATCACACGGAGTCGTCCAACTCTCTCTCTATTTTTAATTTAACAAACGGTGTACGGTGGACAAGTTTCTAAGTCTAGTTTTATGTTCTATCATGAACTCAATTCATTCCTACCTCCTCTGAGTTATTTTCATCTTTAATATTTCCCCTCTTGTGGCCCCTTACCAAGAGTGGCTTTTAGCCTTGTTTGGGGGCAAACTTGCATTTCGTTAATAGGCCTACTGTTAATTCGCTTGTTGTTGTTTACCCGTCCCTATATTCGGCACGCTATTCTGGGCCCAATTTCATGGCTCTGCTTACTGCCGAATTCTGCGCTTGCGATCACCATTCTCCGCTTACTGTGCAAGCACCGAATTTCTGCGCTAGCTTTGTAAACGAAGAATGCCTAGTAACGTGGAGTAACGCACGCGCACAAGCAAAAATTCTCTGCTAACCCGTGAAATACGCTTGACGTAAGCGCGGAATTCCTTTCTTCCGTAAGCGCCGATTCTTTGCTTACGGTAAGCAGAGCCATGAAATTGGGCCCTATTCGTAAGTGTGACGTAATTCACTGTAAGCCACGCCCATTTCACACAAACTGGTTCCATTTTAGCCCATGGGGGTTGGTGGCAGCAGACTCACCAGGTAAATCCATTGTTCTCGGTAATGTGCGCATGCAAAGAAGAATGTGATAAGTCTGCTGCAACCTAGCGTTCCAAAATCTCCCATTGGACTTGGTTTTTAAATAGGCATGCGTTCTTCAAAGATTATTATAATGTCTTTTCAGAATAACAAGTTTCTGTCTATGAACAATAAACAGTTTTTTTTATAGAACGTATGGCAGCTGCCACGGGAGCCGGAAGAAGCAAAAACTTTGGGCATGCATTTTATACCCGCACGTTTGATGCAATGCAATGAATTTTACAAGGTACAATGTTTATTATTAACTCACATCCCACCATTTTTATCACGAATATCCGTGAGACCTTAGGCAATAAAACAACATTGCTAGTGAGGGACATTCCACAAGTAACTTATGTACAAGGCCTCCTAAGTAAAATGATAAATTTCCACAGAAACTAGTTAAATGTGCGTAAGGCACGCGTTCGTCAGCTCCTCGACCAGCTCCTTCCATGCACGTCTAAAGCTTTCTGCAGCCAATGACCTCAAAGCGGATGCTGCACCAACTATGACAGGCAACAGGCAGAACGCGCAGGTATCTCGTCTGCAAGACGACTCCAAGCTTCGCAGTCACCGGAGTGTTCCTATCGCTGTTACCAACGAACTTTGTTGGAAAAGGCAAATCAAACAACAAAGCATGAATGTTGGTTTTGGTTAGATTGATAGTTATCGGGAAGCAAATCTACACATTTTTTTCTGCGATCTTCACACCAGTATACGAAAAATAGTCTTGGTTCGAGACCTTCGAGATATTTTTGTACGCCCTCTGTTGAATCTAGCCATTTGGATATTTCGGTTAATAACACAAGGTGGGTAATACTAGTTCCAATAGGACTTTGACCCTTTCTACTGACGTCATATAGCTACCGATATCTGCCATCTTGGGTTCACAAAACAAACGCTCCCAAGCTGTAATTTCACTCCCAAAATGGCGCCTCCCAAGACTTTTCGGATGATGAAGTCATGTGAATTGGGTCTATGGTAGGTTAACATTTCAGCATGTCAAATTGTCAAATCACAAAATGAATCAGAAAATAAAGAACCCATGAAGGTTTTCCTGCTTGCATGTTAATCAAGGTGGTTTATCGACGAAGCCAATAACAGCTTTTCACAGTTGCTAGGGATGCTATTTACCTTGAAGATCGAGAAGAGAACTGGACCCATTTCCATAAAGCTGCTTAGCAGAACAGTTTGGCTAACAGTTTTTTTTATTAACAGAAATATAACACAGTCACAAGTAATTTAACTAGGCAGTACTGATTTGTAACCCAGTCTGCGATCTAACAATGTCAGTGCTTCGCAATTCAATTCGTAAAACAGTTTCACAGTTTCATGAATATTGGTCAAGAAATGGCAACCAACATCTTACCAGAGCTGTAGCCCCATTTACATCGGTTACGTAACTGTAATTGTACTGATCATCACCACCACGGTACATTACATTGTACGTCTCCACCCACTCATCATTTCCGGATTTGCTGTCTCGCCCTTGGGTAGTTAGACTTGTGACGTATACCTTGGATTCAAAATCAACTTGAATCCAGGGCTTTGTGTCCTCCTCATTTGCAGACCAGGCCTGTTGATCTACAATACAAAAAAAAAATCCTTTTAGTGAAAATATAATGTCAACAACGTCTATAAGTATAACTGTGAATTGACGGTGAAAGTAGTTGGAACCAGTTTGAAAGTTCTTGGTAATAACAAGCTCATACCAGGCCAGTCCACAACAAAAATATTACAGTCTGAATTGTTGTCCAAGTTGATGATAACATGTCAACTCGACTTGGCGCGATTTTTGGGGACATCTTTTGTTAAATGTAGTTCATTCATTTGTCCAGTAAATACCGTGATGACTTGACGAGTTGTGGCCATCTGACCCTATCAAGCATAATGCTACAAGGAGATGGGGCGCTTAGACAAGTGTCAGCCTCAATGGTAGATTTCAAGGTCATGATAGGGCAAACTCTACGACGAGGGGAATTGGGCTTCCAGAGAAGGACACGATTATCTGGTTCATTATAGCTGAAAACGTGACCGGCTAGCTGAAGGCGACGTTGTGATGGGCCAAGGAGATAAAGTTTCATGTTCAGTGTTTGGATCAATGTAGGAACGCCCTCGTCGCGGCTTTTGGTAAACCCAATCCTACCACCACCACATCAAAAATTGATAAACATCAAGTAGCATCTAACTATCGTTGGACATACCTCATAATAGAAAATACAGAGGACATCAAAAATGGTGGGTCTTTTTACGGCCTGCTGTGACCGTTCTTTCTGCGAACGTCGAAGGTTTTTCAACCGCTAAGCTAAACATCCTTTCTGAGCCGTGTAGCAATCTTCGGTGTCATGTCCTCTGTCTACAGGAGACATAATGACGGAGCAACAACAATCATCCATTCATAGATCCAGTATAGTCTTGACCATCGAGCGACCCCGGCAAATGTTCTTACTCAAAGCAGGTTATGAAGCTACCTGCATATCAGTGGACGACGGCATCGAAACACGAAAAGTTATAACTTAAAGCAGCCGTGCTGTAGCTAATGAACCACCACCAGTACATTTCTCTACTCTGTTCCTCAATATAACACACAATCATTAGTGACTTTAACACCCCGAGTACCCAATTCGGGGGGGGGGGGCACTCAAATGAAGGCACAAGGAAACCAATGGACAAAGAAGCAATAGCGTATCTTGATAGACACAAACCAACGTAGTCTCATCCATGACCCAAAGCTACCTCCGTCGGTTCACAGTGCGCAGATACAACCCAAAGGTTGTCATTACGTGGCGTCTTTCCCCGGACTTTCCGGAGAGCCAATCAACGATCGAGTCGGAGGTGTTGTGGAGGTAGAAAAGCCACCTGTGCGTCGTGTCATGCTGTCACGTCGGCCTTTTGCGTCGTGCCATCGCGTCTTGCCGTTGCCGTGCCGTCGTGAGTTCGTATTGCTGTGTCGTCGTGCCGTCGTCGCCTCGCGTCATCTTTTAAGCCAGTTGCTTTGTGACACTGCGTCACGCCATTCTATTATCCCGCAGTATGTCGCATTGGGCCGTCGCCTGCTTCCTTAATGCTTTGTATTACATTTATGTGTGTTGCATTGGGCTGATGCCCGTCACATCTTGCCGTCTTCCGTTGCATCATGCCGTCGTGCCCTCAGGTCTTGCCGTCACGTCTTGCAGTCACCTTGAACAATTTATCTCCACAGACAGACTCTCCTACGAATGCTGTTGGCCTCTACGAAGTGTCATCCACCTTGTATAAACGCAGGAAACTTCGGTCTCCACTTGTGAATATTTCCCTCCCGCTCCCCAAGGAAAAAAGTGTCACCAAACACAAGTTAGGTGACACAACAGGGGGCAGCACGATCGCACATTGGGACAGCCTGACAGCACAACGGCACGGCATGATGGTACAACAGGACAGCCTGACAGCACAACGGCACGGCATGATGGTAACACAGGACAGCCTGACAGCACAACGGCACGGCACGATGGTACAACAGGACACCCTAATTGCACAACGGCACGGCATGATGGTACAACAGGACAGCCTGATAGCACAACGGCACGGCATGAGGGTACAACAGGACAGCCTGACAGCACAACGGCGCGGCATGTTGGTACAACAGGACAGCCTGACAGCACAACGGCACGGCATGATGTTGCAACAGGACAGCCTGACAGCACAACGGCACGGCATGATGGTACAACAGGACAGCCTGACAGCACAATGGCACGGCATGATGTTGCAACAGGACAGCCTGACAGCACAACGGCACGGCATGATGGTACAACAGGACAGCCTGACAGCACAACGGCACGGCATGATGGTACAACAGGACAGCCTGACAGCACAACGGCACGGCATAGTGGTACAACAGGACAGCCTGACAGCACAATGGCACGGCATGATGGTACAACAGGACAGCCTGACAGCACAACGGCACGGCATAGTGGTACAACAGGACAGCCTGATAGCACAACGGCACGGCACGATGGTACAACAGGACAGCCAGATGGCACAACGGCACGGCATGATGGTACAACAGGACAGCCTGATAGCACAACGGCACGGCATGATGGTAAAACAGGACAGCCAGATGGCACAACGGCACGGCATGATGGTACAACGGGAAGTATGATGGCAGAAAGGGCGGCATGATGCCTCAACAGGACAACATGATGACACAACGGGACGGGCGACGGTACAAACAGACAACACTATGCAATGGTACAAAGTAATAGCACAACAGTACGATACGACGACTCGGAGCTAGGTAAAGATGACCAAAGCCATAACACGACGATATGACTCATTGCAATGACGCAAAGGGCATTGGTCATCTTTAGAACACCATACTACCGCGGTACAACGAACCGACTTGCAACTTACTGAACGTTAACTAAGTCTTACCAGGATTATTCAGCCTAGCTTGGAAGGACTGGTACTTGATCTCATCGCTGTATACCGATGATGATATTATGCTTTTATCAGCAATAGCACCACTCTCCATGCCCAACGGTTCTCCGAGGAGGCAAACGTCGACACCTGTGAAGAGTGAGTGTTAATGAATATTCATAAATACCAGGAACAGTTTATCCATTTCTGATTGGCCGAAGGTAGATCACATGGCCATGTTTAAACGTGCGATATAAACACGGTTGAAGAGTTTAAACATAGACTAGCGACCTTTTGTCAAAAGAGGGCATTCTCATGTTATTGCGCGGAGCCTGTTAATTTCCCGTCCAATATTATGTTGGTAGGTCGCATTATTTGTCTCTTGCAAGTTTGAAACTTGCTTGCAATAATTTGAAACATGAGGAGCAAATTCGAAATTTGCGCGTTGAGGTAATCATCGCTCAACACATGCATAGAAATTCAATGAGTTGAGGCTAAACTGTCAGGTTTGTTCAGAACTTTTAAAGATTTTGGACGTGAAACGTGTATGAATGGAAATAAAAGAGTGGTGACTCGTTCTTGAGATCCGTTAAAATCATTGCAGAGTCGTGGCCGACACTCTCAGTCATTTTAGCTGCACTTTGAAAATGCATGGTCGTTGGTTGGATGAAAGGAGGAAAGATTAATTATCTCATGCGGGTGAATTAAGAAAAGGTATCACGGTGATGTAACGAACAAGATGAGACAGAAATTGTGCCTACAAATCAGCATTATAATGACAAAAACTTGTATGAGGGGAGTCGGATAGTGCCGGGGGAAAACATGATCTATTTTGACATGCGCGTGAATATTTGTTTGTTTGTACCATTTACCTGGCGACTACCACTAATTCGTTAGCCTTGATTGCAAGGCTGTGTAATAGTTTGCTTACTATAAAGCTAAAAATGTGCATAACCACAGCCGCACGAATGCGATGCCCGAATGCAATGCAACTCCAGTTCCGGTCCCCCGACTGTCTTTAAACAGCACACCACGCTCTCACCCAAGGAAGCACTCAAACGCTAGTTTCCACAGTCCCACACACACCTCTATTGTCACCCCGCAATCCTAGCCCGTGAGCCGCCTGACGGCTCACGGGCTAGGATTGTGGGCAATAGCGGTGTGTGGACAATAGCGGTGTGTGTGTGGGGCGGTGAACACACCCACCGATCCTTGTGGGGTCCAAAACACAACAGAACAATGGACCCCACAGGAGAATTCTTTAGAAAAGGGAACAATAGAACAACAATAGCAGGACCCCACAAGCCACCATCGGTAAGGGTATGTGTCTGTGTGCATGGTGAGAGTGCGGTGTGCTATTTTTTTTTTAAGTCAGTCGGGGGACTGGGATTGTATCACATTCGGGCGGCTGAGGTTTTAGTGTCCTTGCTCTATGGTTTTAGCTAGAGTACTTGTCTACACAGCCTTGATATCAAGACTACTAATTCGTTGATACAGCTATGACCCCGTAGGGCCGCTCCCTCCGTCTTACTGTTTGCAATTCCAATTTACAAAAAGCCGGAAAGTTGGGATTCTGAATTTGGAAAACACTTTCTCTAAAACAAAATTTCTAAAACGTAATGCCCCAAGTGAATTTCCGATTATAAAGCCTAAAATCTTTCCCATATGAAGCCAAATTTGATGGAGGCTTAAAGACTCTACATTTCCAAACTCATACATTCCCTTTTAATACAATATTTAGCAATAAGCAAACTCGTTTCAGAAAGGTTGCAAAAATCCATAAAACTTTAAAACGAAATTTACATGCATTACAAGTACGCAAAAACTTTGGCATAAAATAAGCATGAAATTGCAAAAACAGCGCCGTATAGCTTCATTTTTTTCCCGATGGGAGGGAAAAAACAAGAAGTTCCTGACTGACCTAGATGCTAAATAACAAGTCCTCAGTTATAACAACTTGTAACAAATTGTAATATCAAATCCAAAATTGATAAACTTTATAACAGAGGTTTTGACATTTTCGACAGGTTTTGTTTGGGGGATCACAAATAGGCCTATGCCACTGATTTTTAATGTCAATTAAATCGTTTAATAATGCTTTATAGTGAACGTATACCTTTGGTTTTTGGAATCGTTCGATTGTTTTAACCCTAGGCCTATATGTAGATATATACAATAAAACTAACCTGTGAAAATTTCATTTCGAAAGGTGGTAGCGTTTTTGAGATCGCCGAAAGAAAAAAAAATTGTAATTGTAATACACATTCTGAGAAACGTTACAGACAGTAACGAGATTCAAATTTGTGGGATAAAGTTTGACATCTTTCTCCATTACCACATTACTTCGAAAAGAAATGATTCTCAAAATGTTTTTTAGTACCGAAAGTTGCTTTACAAACCAAGTAGTTTTTTATTGCCGTTTATTTTAAGAGTGATTACCAAACGTACACGGACCCTTTAAATTGTATCATGTAATTTATGAACTGAATTAGTAGATGAGCTAGATCTTTCAGGATACTGGGATTACTTTTTTTCTCTCACGACGAAATAATTTCAGTTGATCATTTCCTGCGCCCGAAATAATCCTTGAAGATGGAGTGACTTTTTTTTAACGAAAGCAAAAAAAAAAAAAATAAAAATAAAAATAAAAAAATAAAATTCGTTATTACTGATTTGAATCCGTTATTACAGACTCACAATCCATTATTATGGATTCCTACTTTTTGCCAGAGAGGGGTTTCTCTGTTCTCAGAACAATGATTCGAAGACATTTGTAGTTCCATTACTTCTGCGAGTCTGAAGGAGGACCAAGTACAAACCTTGGCCCAAGTCCCCCAGAATAAAACAAATCAAGAAATTTGTGTTATACACTTCTTTGGGGAAGGGGGGGGGGGGGACTGGTCTGCAAGTACAAGCCTCCAAAATCAAACTTGGTGTGCAAAATTGACAATGATTATGTAATTGTTTTAAATAAAATACATCGAGTCGAGTCTCCACCAAAAAGCAGGCCCGCAAGAACACATTTTTGCAAAGGGGTGATGGTTTCTTCAAAGACAATTGGCTTGAGCAGAGCGCAAAGCCTTTACGGCGTATGGTCCGGGCCCGCTTAAGTTCCTAAATACTCTGTCGTGCAGTCAGAGACACGATTTGGCACTTAAGGCTCTCTCTCCCACTCTCTCTCCCCCTCTCTCTCCCCTCCCCCTCCCCCCTCTCTATTTTTTTTTTTTTGGGGGGGATCAGTGTAATTTGCGAAATGATTACCCCCGAAAGGACTTATTTTTTTTATAAGAGGCAAAGTTGGATGAAAAGATATCTAGTTTTCGAGACTTTTGCAGTAAATTACTAGATTCGTGGTTCAAATTGACAAATGTTTCAAAGGCTGGTTGTTTATATGGTCATATTATAATATTGTAATATTGTCATTATTCAATAAAAGATTATTTCGATCAGGAATGACAAGTCCCAAGGGAACAATAAGTGCCTCTCGTAAACGGCCACCGGTAATTTTTATGGTGATTATTTTTTGATAAGGATGAACACAATAGTTTTGAAGGCTTATCCCTGGCATCAAATGCTCACTGAGTCTCACGTTTTTGACATTACCTTGATGATAAACGAAAATTACATTAAAGCTAAATAATTTAATCGTTTATCATCAAGTAATAAACCACAAGGGAAACTGACTGGGTAACTTTTTTTAATAATTTGGGTTTGAACAAAGAAAAATTGACTGGAGCGGGACTTGAACCAACGACCTCCGGATTAACGTACCGGCGGCGCTCTACCAACTGAGCTATATCCAGCCCTATGTTGGCGGTCTCCCTATTAGTCAATATCTTTGTTCGGGGGTGCGAGTCAGAAGCCATGCAACCGTTAACTGCCGTGTAGCCAGGGATCACACCCAAGTTTACGATATTAACCTTGTTCGCACCCCCGAACAAAGATATTGACTAATAGGGAGACCGCCAACAAAGGGCTGGATAGCTCAGTTGGTAGAGCGCCGGTACGTTAATCCGGAGGTCGTTGGTTCAAGTCCCGCTCCAGTCAATTTTTCATTGTTCAAACCCAAATTATTAACTTAATCGTTATTAACATTTTACAAGTCAACTGTGAATAAGGAAAATAATAATGATCTATATGAATGCCATTGACTTGACCAACGCGTACCAATGACTATCTAGTTTTATTTTGATGTCACGTTTTTTTGGCTACCTTTTAGCCACTGGATAGCCCAGTCACCCAAAAGCGGTACCATGTAACATGCGATAGGAAACTCTAACCAGCTTGTGCTTGATAAAAGCACAAGCGGGAGAGTTTTCTACCGCATACAGTGTACTGTATCGCTTTGGGAGACTGGTCTTTCCAGTGGCTAAAAGGTAGCCACTGGACCGCCAAGCCCCCCCCCCCCAAAGCGATAGGATGTTGAGCAGGGTTTCTTAATTTTATAAGTTTCCTTATTTTACAATTCTAGTTTAAAGAGTAACAACTCCACCAAATTGTTTTTGGTGTGAAAACAAATGATGTAAAAAAAAATATAAATAAAAAAATCACCTAAAATTGCACCCACGTTAATCTCCCATTAGCTGATGGCTCAAAGGGGCCCGGAAGCTCAATGGTGTTCTCATCGTCGCCAGAATTGCACGGTCTTTTGAACGTGACCACAGGGTACCCAGTCTACCTATTGCTTACACCATTATGGTCCAAAGACCTTCGTGGTCTGTTTTTTTACCCCATTCCTATCGCTCGAGTTTGCTGAAAAGATGTTTAGTTTTCAAGACTCGTGCAGTAAATTACTAGAATTGAGGTTGAAATTGAAAAATATTTCCAAGGCTAGATGTTTACGTACAATTATCGTCCCTTTCGTTAATATTGTCATTGAATAATGGAATATGTCAGATTCAGAAGTGATAAGTCCGAAAGGAACAATAAATGCCTCTCGTTAACGGCTACAGGTAATTTTTACGGCGACTTTTTTTTTATAGGCCTAAGCATGAACAAAATATTTGTAAAGGCTTTGATAGATCATTATTAATTTTCCCCTTCACAGTTGACTTGCAATTAGCTTGAATGTACACTTCTTTCATCATCATGACAATGTCGAAAACCTAGGCCCTATGACTTGGCATTAATCAGTGAGCATTTGATGCCAGGTAAAAGCCTTCGAAAACTGTTCTGTTATTAGTCCAAGGTTGGTTTATTTAAAAAATATTATTCGTTTATTTTTGAGTTGTTCGTTTATTTCTGAGTTGTTCGATTATTTCAGAGTTGTGTGTTTATTTCTCTGTGTCGTTTATGTTGCTACTGTGTTGTATGGCGTGGCGCGCGCAGTGTGTTCCTCGCTCATTTCCCATTCTAAAAATCTGCATTGTAAAAGCACGTATTAAGCTTTTTTATCAATAATTTTTGCAAATAGTTTTTGTACGCATTATTATTATTTTTTATTGTGAAATATGTGTTTATTTTTGAGTTACTTCAAACAAGTATTCATCAAAATTTAGTTACTTTTTACATTGGGAATTTTTTTGAATTATTTACATCATTTATTTCGGCTTGTATTTATTTCTATTCTATGTAGGCCTCAACTTTCAAAACAGAAGGGGTGTTTTTTTGTAACAAATATTTCATACTTTTTCTTATTTTTGTTTGTTTGTTTTTTTTGTTTTATGTTTGCGTAAGTTTCTTAATTTTTGTGATTTAATGTATACTTTTGTTCTTCGTTGCCTGTTTGTTTGCTTTTGTTTTTTGTGTTTTCTGTTTTCAAGACATGAGAAAACCGCCTCTTTTGAAAAATGATTTTGTGAAATGTGCGCGTGCTGCACGCCGTTCTCACGCAAAATACATGATCATGTGTTCCAAATTGCCCGTAAAGATGGCCGATTTACGTCATAATTGCAACCTGTCTAAACACCGAAAATCCCTGCCGCTCCGTTCAAGCCTGCATCGTACGGATGTCTTTTACGGAGAATATGTACACACAGTCAGGGCCAGTCAGCCGAACGACCAGAAAAACACAAATACTGGCATATCACAGTATGATAATGCTGGCCGTCCGAGCATACCTTAATGTCAAATATGATTTTTTGTAACTAGAAAAAAGGACATTGTTACACGTATATTATATAAATTGTTAACCTTTTCAAAGATTTCCGTTCATAAAACATATTTACTGAAAGTAGGGGGTGCTTTCAGTGCTGTAGTCGAGTCCTGTTGATAGATAAATGATGGCACTGTCCCATTCAGTGACGCTCCAACACTGTTGACTTGAGATTTACATAAAACTGTACAGTAATTGTGCTGTACATGTTTTATGGGTAGGCCTATGGTTTATGTCTGATAATTATTGTGTTCGTATTTTTGGTCGGATTGACCGGGGTAATTGACAAACATAGAGAAGACCAGAGGAACTGTTGACAAATGTGTCAAAGGGTGGATTTTTTTGGGGGAGAGACCGCGAGGATATTTTTTCAGATCCTCTTTGTCCGAGTCCGAGTATTCCCAACCAAGTCCGAGTCCTCTTCGGTCCGAGTCCGAGTCCACAAACAATGGACTCGACACCGGGCTTGAGTCCCTCAGCCTTGGGTCCTTTAGTATATTCCAGCACCGGGTGCTTTAGTATATTCCAGTACCCCCATCCAAACGTTGGGGGTGCTGCAGCACCCACAGCACCCCCACTCTCGCGGACCAGCCAAAAACATCGGGGACGTCAACCAATTGGTCCTATTATTTTCCATCTTTCTGCTTAACAGAAAATGATGATTTGAAGTTCAATAAACCATTATGAAACAGGAGCAATTATGTTTTATGAAAATGTGAACATTTTATTGAACAGCAAAACTTTAACATGTAACATCGTAAATGTCTGTCACTGAAAACAACTTTGATATTGAGGGTAACAAGTGGTAAATAATGCTTAATTGTCAATATAAATATTTGCATAGAAACTTGCATTCAAATTAACAAGGAGACTTGGATGATGGAAAAACTGTGCACGTACTGATCTTCAACTTAATTAAAAACAACAAAATAGGCCTATATGTTGTTTTCTTTTTCATCTGTCAACATCGAGCTTATTAAAGCCAGAAGAATGCATCTATTAAAGAAGACTTTAAGATGGATATTAATTGTCCTTTCTTCAAGTCCAGAGACAAACGTGTTTCTTTATGCCCGAATGTGCACTTCTTGTTTTGGGGTTAGAACTACTCCGTTTGTTTTGTTTGTTTTTCGTTTCTCTTTGTTTGTATGTTTTTTTGTCTTTTTCGGATAGTCAAAGAAACCACGTGGCCCATAGATCACTGGGTTTTACTATAATTATAAATCTCTGGCCTGACGTCATTACTACGGACAACATATCATGTTCAGATAAAACGTAGCATTTTCATTGCAGTCCTGTTATATTTCGTAAATACTTGAAACACAACTTTCCATCATTTACAGCCACACTTTTTAACTGTAACACCAATATAGATACGACAAAGACATCGACAATGTGATTGAAGATACAAAGCCCATAAAACGGGCTGAGGCTTTTGTAAAAATATATATCCGCATTAAAACGGAATTTCTTTTGCCTATTTGCCCACCGGGAAAAAAAAAATGCTCTTATGCCATATTGGTTTGCATCTGCATGGTTGATATGCTACCTATTTGATTGACAGGTCTTGTCATACTCTTGCAATGCTCATAATTAAATCATATTAACTCCACATTTATGGAGTTTACTTTTACCTTCATTAAACGAGTTGCTTGTTGTGTTTTTAATAAGAGGGAAGAATTTAATAATTCTAACAAAAAATAATGTGCCACAATGATATTGGTCTCACCGATGTGCTTTGTGTGCCCAGGGCTCAGTTGATTTGCCTCTATAGACGAACCCCCATAGAAAACTCACAGTAAAAAGAAAAAACCCCAAAACCCAAATACAATTATACAGTTTTTCACTGTGTAAGTTTCATGACAGCGTTTGTCTTTTAAAAAACAGCCAATGGTGCGTTATGTTATATGAAAATATCACTCGAATAATTTTACTCTGTCTTTAATTTTGATTGTTATTAGATTTACAGGGGTTTCAGAATGTCATCTTAAGTGCGCTGCAGACAACATTTTCGCGAACAATTTTACGACATCACAAATATTTGCACATGTAGGCCTATGTGCAATACGCAGTGTTCCATTAGGGCCAACATAACACTCAGTGAGCTCAGATCGAAACCGAACCCCGGAGAGTTTATGCACTATGATTGGTCAAAGACTGGTCACGGGGGTGGGGGGGGGGGGGGTGGGCTCCGTGTACAGCGAAAGAATGGCCCCTGATCAAGCAGTTTGTGCAGGAACCTTCAAATCAACTGTTTTCTTACATTGCTTTTTATGTGTGCTCTCTCAAGGAGTGATTGTGCCGTGCTTGCCATACGTACCCGTTAACCAACCAATTGTTCAGATGAAATCAGTTGTTCACAGAATCAAACCAAACGTACGAAATGAAATGACGCCTGAAGGAAACTTCTAAAGGAGTGTTCACAACGCCGATGATAAATTGACTGAAACAATGCTTCATCAGGTAGTTACTCCCTAAAGTTATTACATTTACTATGAGCTGCTGCAAACGTCATCTCAGAATCCCATTCCACCTGGGAGTACAACCTCTAGATATTTGACGTTTCTGAAAAAATTGTGTGTGTGAACAAATAATGGTTTCTGCCAAGAGACTGCGTAAGTTGACCTAAAAAACGTATAAAGGATTTTTTTTTGCGAGAATCTTGCCCGATGACGTTTTTATAGTCATTTATTTTTGGAGTTTTTAGCAATTTATGACCTTACCTTTCAGTCGAATGATAGGCCCTACCAATTCACAATTTAAACAAAAAGTTTTGTAATTATCCACACAAAGTCGCAGAGTACGGAACTAGGTAAAAACTATAAATGTGCTTAATAAAAGTACAAGCGTGAGAGTTTCCTACCGCATGTCACAGTGTACTGCATAGCTTTGGGCGACTGGTCTTTCCAGTGGCTAAAAGGTAGCCACTGGACCGCCCAGCCCCCCCAAAGCGATAGGATGTTGAGCAAGGTTTTTCAGTTTATAAGTTTCCTTATTTTATTTAGATTTCACTCATTAAATTGTTAGTTTAAAGTGTAATAACTCCTCCGAAATGTTTTTGGTGTAAAAACAAATGATGTAAAAAAAAAAAAAAATGAATAAAATAAATTACCTAAAATTGCACCCACGTTAATCTCCCATTGGCTGATGGCTCAAAGGGGCCCGGAAGCTCAATGGTGACCTCATCGTCGCCAGAATTGCACCGTCTTTTGAACGTGACCACAGGATACCCAGTCTATTGCTTACTCCATTATGGTCCGAAGACCTTCGTGGTCTGTTTTTTTACCCCATTCCTATCGCTCGAGTTTGCTGAAAAGATGTTTAGTTTTCAAGACTCGTGCAGTAAATTACTAGAATTGTGGTTCAAACTGAAAAAAATTTCCAAGGCTAGTTGTTTACGTACAATTGTCGTCCCTTTCGTCAATAATGGCATTAAATAACAGAATATGTCAGGTTCAGATGTGATAAGTCCCAATGGAACAATACGTGCCTCTCGTTAACGGCTACCGATAATTTCTATGGCGACTTTTTTTTATAAGCATGAACAAAATATTTGTAATGGCTTTGATAGATCATTGTTAATTTTCCCCTTCACAGTTGACTTGCAATTAGCTTGAATGTACACTTCTTTCATCATCATGACAATGTCGAAAACCTATGACTTGGCAATTATTCTGTATGCATTTGATGCCAGGTAAAAACCTTCGAAAACTGTTGTGTTATTAGTCCAAGGCTGGTATATTTTCAAAATATTATTCGTTTATTTTTGAATTGTTCTTTTATTTCTGAGTTGTTCGATTATTTCAGAGTTGTTTGTTTATTTCTTTGTGTCGTTTTTTTGCTACTGTGGCGAGGCGCGCGCAGTGTGTTCCTCACTCACGGTGTTTTCCCATTCTAAAAATCTGCATTGTAAAAGAACGTATTAAGCTTTTTAAAAATTAATATTTGCAAATAGTTTTTGTACGCAGTATTATTAGTTTTTATCGTGGAATATGTGTTTATTTGGAGTGACTTCAAACATATATTTGTCAAAGTTTATTTACTTTTTACATTGGGAATTTCGTTGAATTATTTACATCCTTTTATTCGGCTTGTATTTATTTTTATAGGCCTCAACTTTAAAAACATTTACGGCCACACTTTTTAATTGTAACACCAAAAAAGATACGACAAAGACATCGACAATGTGATTGAAGATACAAAGCCAATAAAACGGGCTGAGGCTTTCGTAAACATATATATCCGCATTAAAACGGGAATTATTTTGCCTATTTGCCCCCAGGAAAAAAGCTCTTATGCCACTCTGATTTGCATCTGCATGGTTGATATGCTAATATTTGATTGACAGGTCTTGTCATACTCTTGCAATGCTTATAATTAAATCATAATTAACTCCACATTTATGGAGTTTACCTTATCTTTATTAAACGAGTTGCTTGTTGTTGTGTTTTAAATAAGAGGGAAGAATTTAATAATTCTAACAAAAAATAATGTGCCACAAAAATAATGTGCCACAATGATATTGGTCTCACCGATGTGCTTTGTGTGCCCAGGAATCCGTTTGCTTAGCCTCTATAGATCATAGAAAACTCACAGTCAAAAAAAGAAAAAATACAAATAAAAATATGCAGTTTTTTCACTGTGTGAGTTTCATTTTTTGACAGCGTTTGTTCTTTAAGACACAGCCAATGGTGCGTTATTGTGCAAATATCACACGAATAACTTTACTCTGTCCTTAATTTTGATTGTTATTAGATTTACAGGGGTTTCAGAATGTCATCTTAAGTGCGCTGCAGACAACATTTTCGCGAACAATTTTACGACATCACAAATATTTGCACATGTAGGCCTATGTGCAATACGCAGTGTTCCATTAGGGCCAACATAACACTCAGTGAGCTCAGATCGAAACCGAACCCCGGAGAGTTTATGCACTATGATTGGTCAAAGACTGGTCACGGGGGGGGGGGGGGTGGGCAGGGGCGTCAATCCGTCTTGAAATGTGGGGGGGGGGGACAGCAGCATCATTTACGGCGTGGGGTCCAGGGGCCCGCTCAAGGGTGGGGTCCAGGGCGAAGCCCCTGGCGGGGGTTCAGGGGGCGGAGCCCCCTGAAGCTGTTGGGTTTTAGCATGTTTGAACGACCTAGAAAAGCTCTCCTTGCTATAAATGTTTACATATAAAACTTGGACTTGGTTCAGAGAGAGATAGAACAAGCGACACTAATAAAAGCCCAACATACATGATATTTTATTCTTATGGGCAATTCCACTGTAACGCGTGCTACACTTAAAGGTGTCCTTTTACATACATGTACTTTATGCTCCAGATATTAAACATATTTGGTTGGAATCTTAACTTGAATTTTAACAACCAACATTCAAGGCTAGATCCTCATAATATTTTGACCAAAAAAATTGTTAACTTTTGTATGCATGGGACAGCTGCGAACATCGGTAACTCGTGCTACACGCAGAGGACATGCAAAAACATTACTCATTTTACATTTTGTTGGTGTCCTAAAACAAAAACAAATAAACTCTAATGGATTCTATGATAAGTAAAAAAATTACCATATGCATTGATCAGTATGCTGAAAAGACAACCAACGCGCATTACGCGTAATTCATATAAATTTTGGGGCTATGGAAGTCTTTAGAACACACTCTTTTGACGGCTGTTTGGTGCAACCCGCTAGCATGTCCCAAGTTCGGGCGGTCCAGTGAGTAAAATGGTCGATCGATTTCGGGCTGTACGTTGATAGCGCGTCACCGGAAGTAAACTTACAGTACCATCAAATTCTTCAGATCACGCTCTTTCGGCGGCTGTTTAGTGCGACGCGCTATAGCGTTTGTAAAACCAAGGATACGAAGTGTTTCCAATTGCGGGCGGTTTCGGGTGGTCCAGTGAGTAAATTGCCGAGCAGTTTCGGGCGGTGCATCGACTAAAGCGTTAGCTTTACTACAGACAGCGCGTTACCGGAAGTCATACAGTAGATGACACATTCAATTGCCCCTATAATATGAGATACACGAATTAAAACAAAACTGGGGGGGGGGGGGGACATTTGATATGGTGTCCCCCACCCTTCAAAAAGTGGGGGGACGTGTCCCCCCGTCCCCCCCAGGATTGACGCCCATGGGGGTGGGCTCCGTGTACAGCGAAAGAATGGCCCCTGATCAAGCATTTTGTGCAGGAACCTTCAAATCAACTGTTTTCTTACATTGCTTTTTATGTGTGCTCTCTCAAGGAGTGATTGTGCCGTGCTTGCCATACGTACCCGTTAACCAACCAATTGTTCAGATGAAATCAGTTGTTCACAGAATCAAACCAAACGTACGAAATGAAATGACGCCTGAAGGAAACTTCTAAAGGAGTGTTCACAACGCCGATGATAAATTGACTGAAACAATGCTTCATCAGGTAGTTACTCCCTAAAGTTATTAAATATTCTATGAGCTGCTGCAAACGTCATCTCAGAATTCCATTACACCTGGGAGTACAACCTCTAGATATTTGACGTTTCTGAAAAAATTGTGTGTGTGAACAAATAATGGTTTCTGCCAAGAGACTGCGTAAGTTGACCTCGAAAACGTATAAACGATTTTTTGGCGGGAATCTTGCCCGATGACGTTTTTATGGTCATTTATTTTTGGAGTTTTTAGCATTTTATGACCTTACCTTTCAGTCGAATGATAGGCCCTACCAATTCACAATTTAAACAAAAAGTTTTGTAATTAACCACACAAAGTCGCAGAGTACTGAACTAGGTAAAAACGTTTATATACTTTGTTGTTTATTCTTGCCCTCCCCAACCCCCCGCAATAAAAAGAAACCCCGAAACAAAACAAAAACAACAACAATCAATAAAAATTAAAAAGTTTTCAGCTTAAGTATAAAATGAAGGCCTACCTACTTACCAGGGCATTTGAGGATGTTCTTAATGTCCTCTATGGAGTCGCTGTAAGCGTTAAAGTAAGTAACTTGAAAGTGCCGTACTGGTGAAAAGGCATTCAGACCACCGGGACGAATCTCAGTGCATCTACAGGGGTCCTGTACAGGAATCACCCAACGGTACACTTGGTGATCAGTGGGGTCCGGTTCACAACCCATCAAGCACACCATGGCTTTAGGAGACAAAACGAGTGGGCAAAATAACAACATGTACACTCTGTCACAGCTGTTGCAAAAAGTCCTTACTATATTTAAGGGTTTTATTTAGCTCAGTAGTGGTGGAGTGCTGGCACGTTAATCCAGGCGTCGTTGGTTCAACTCCCGCTTTAGTCAATTTGTCTATGTTCTACACCAGACCACACGCATTAAAAAACCACCCAACCATTTTCCCTTGTGGGTTTTTACTCGATATTTGAAATGAAAGAGTTCGTGTCCCCTTAAGGTGATCCCCTGCCATCCGTTTCTCAGGTTGTATCATAAATTTGCTACATAGCAGTTTCCATTGCGGTTTATTATAAAAAACCTTTGAAATAATATGAACAGAAACCCCCCCCCCAAAAAAAAAAAACCCCCACAAAAAAACCCCAAGCAAAACAAAAACCCAGCCCCATTGATGAGACCACGTATTGACCTTCTGACACCTCTAGGCCTATCATTCCATTTCCCTCAAACATTTTATCGCTTTATGTTAAATTTGCATCGTTGATACATCAACAACAACACAGTTTTTCAAAATTGTTTCATTAAGCATCGTCAGATAATGTATAAATTTGCTCGAGGAATTGGCAGTTAAAATCGGTTTTCCCTTGTCGACACATTTCCAACCAAGAACAAAAGAAAACTAAACAGCAAATATTACCAAGGCATGTTCATTCACTTTGAAAAGGAGCTTTTCTTGTAACATTTTATTTTGGTTTGTAATTTTCAACCAATGAAAGTGGATGAAATGAATATTTGGATTAAATCCTCTGTTTTATAGGAGAATTTTAATGCACAATGAGTTCACTCTGGTCATATTTGCTGTGACTAGTGTTTACATCAAGGTGAGGAGGTAAACAACAATATAGGAAAACGTCGGTAAATTCTACTAACGAATATGTTAATGAGCATTGTACCAAATAAAACGAAGAAGAGTCGAATGCAAGAAGCGTCTGTTGTTTCGTTTATACACAGTTAACGCTTTTCTTCAGTAAAGTAACAATTAAATTATCTTACCTTGTGTGCAATGTATGAGCAGAAGAATAAGAATGGTTTTGACAGGTTGAAGAACTGCTGACATGCTGACAGTGTTGCTGTTTCAAGAGTTCTGTACTACGCACATCGTCTCATTGCAAGTCTAGCTTGCATCAGGATTTTGTTATCATTCATTAGGTGCCTCAAAAGGCAAGGTCGTGGAAAAACACGTTTATGGTGAATGGTGTTTGAAGCTTTGCATGGTGTGGAGGATAAGAGTAACTATAAATATATAAATATAAATAGTAAACTTGCGGGTACAACCATGTGTAAAAACTCTTTGAGGGAGTGTTGGCTCTGAAAAGAGCCGGTTTGGTCTCGACGTTTCGAACAGTATACTCTGCTCGTCTTCAGGAGAAGACGAGCAGAGTATACTGTTCGAAACGTCGAGACCAAACCGGCTCTTTTCAGAGCCAACACTCCCTCAAAGAGTTTTTACACATGGTTGTACCCGCAAGTTTACTATTTATATTTATATATTTATAGTTACTCTTACGTTTATGGTGCTTAAGATAAAATTCAGGCTGGAAATTGTCTTTTTTTTGAAGCAACAGATTTATTTACCCTGCAGTATGCGTTTCAAGCAGCCTCTCTGTAAACCTCTAATTCAAAATTTAAGACAATGCGGGCCACGACTTTAAAAAAAAAAAATGGTTGTGGTGCACATAATATTGCAGCAGTGGTGTAAAGAGAAACATTTTTTAAATGTGTCATGCATCCATAAAATTACGGAGCCCCTATAGGGACATGGAAAAAAAATCTCGTGCGCACGACATATTATCTCGTGCGCACGCCATATTGTCTCGTGTGCACGCCATATTATCTCGTGCGCACGACATATTATCTCGTGCGCACGCCATATTGTCTCGTGTGCACGCCATATTATCTCGTGCGCACGACATAATTCGGGATACTTGGAAGCAGCCCGTCGTCACGCAGCCATTGTTATCAGTACACTGTGATTAATACAGGCTTCTTTAAACAGTTGTCTTTCCAATCCTTCGATCTCCTTGACCTTGTTATGTCTGTGCCGTGTGTTTCACGTGTGTGATAACAATGGCGACGTGACGATGGTGTCGCGTGTGCGGCCGACTCGTCTCTACTGATCTAATGATAGAGGGCACTCTCTTGAGCTGTGGTGGGCTAAGACACGACAATAAATTTGTGTGAATCCCTAGATTCGTTTGGTTGATATATACAACCAGGCAGTTATACGCTACCATTGACAACAGGACGGTAGAGGGAAACTAAATAAATCCTCATCTGGAAGACTGTTAACATTCCTTGCTCATACAATACTTATAGCACGGCATACATTTTTAATCAATCCCCCAAAAACCTTAATAGGCCGATAATAAGCTGCGTCCAATTACTCCGGCGGTACTTTATGTACTGCGTCTTCGGTCAGCAACGCTGAAATTACTCCGGCAATACACTGTACTGCGTCTTCGGTCAGCAACGCTGAAATTACTCCGGCAATACCCTGTACTGCGTCTTCGGTCAGCAACGCTGAAATTACTCCGGCAATACCCTGTACTGCGTCTTCGGTCAGCAACGCTGAAATTACTCCGGCAATACCCTGTACTGCGTCTTCGGTCAGCAACGCTGAAATTACTCCGGCAATACCCTGTACTGCGTCTTCGGTCAGCAACGCCGAAATTACTCCGGCAATACCCTGTACTGCGTCTTCGGTCAGCAACGCTGAAATTACTCCGGCAATACCCTGTACTGCGTCTTCGGTCAGCAACGCTGAAATTACTCCGGCAATAGCCTGTACTGCGTCTTCGGTCAGTAACGCTGAAATTACTCCGGCAATAGCCTGTACTGCGTCTTCGGTCAGCAACGCTGAAATTACTCCGGCAATACCCTGTACTGCGTCTTCGGTCAGCAACGCTGTAATTACTCCGGCAATACTCTGTACTGCGTCTTCGGTCAGCAACGCTGTAATTACTCCGGCAATACCCTCTCCGAGTGCTGCTAATAGTCTACCCCTTCAGTTCCCTACTAGTACTCCGCCAGGTCCAAACTGCTCCTTACATTTACTCCTTCAGTTCCGTAATGGTACTTTGCCAGGTCCAAACTGTTATTAAATGACTCCACCGGAGTCACCGGAGTGTTTTGAGTGAGTGGATATTATGAGAGTTGCCGCTGCATCAGTCCTTAAACAAATTAAGACAATTTGGATGCTTAGCTCGCAGCAACTATTATTATTAACACTTTTAATTATTCCCAAGAATTAGCAATAAAATTACAAGTGTCATCAAAATTCATCGTCTTCATTCATGGACTAAAAACGTTGAGTGTTATCAATTTTAAAACGACATCGTTAAATTTTAAACAATCAATAACAATGCACAGCAATTGACGTAAGTTTAGGTTCAAGTTGAGATGAAATGAATTCTCCAAAATAATAGGCATTAAGATTGATTTTGTAATTGATGAAACTATAATCAAAAGCACCTTGACCAATCAAATAAATAAGACTGTAAATAATAAGAAATCTTACCTATTAAGACAATTTGGATGCTTAGCTCGCAGCAACTAACCAAAAATCCTTTACGCACAAGCTTTTATACTTCTGCGCTGTTTCCAAACGCTAATCCGATTGGTCAAAGCTCTATTTTTTTATAGCAACCTCAATGGCGGCCAATACTAATTTCTTACAATCAGGAATCCTAAATATTATTGCAATCAATTATTCATCTTTACCTTTGTACTTCTAAAATTATTTGTCGAATTTACACATGAATAAAATCTCCAGAAAAAGATGTGGTTGAATTATGGAAAGAAAATAACTTTATCACGTGATATAACTAGTGACGTCATTAAATAAAATGGAGCTGGACGTTGTTTACACACGATGTCAAAAGTAACTTGGATGATTTAGCTGTGTCGTTGAGAGATTGTGACATTTTTTCAGGTATTTAAGATTTGTACATGGCAAAAGAAAAAGTGATTTAGCTAGGAATACAGTTTGACTTTAATATACAAAATGACAAAAAATATGAGACCAGACCGCTGTCTCACGCCACAACGGGCTGCTTCCAAAAATCCCGAATTATGTCGTGCGCACGAGATAATATGTCGTGCGCACGAGATAATTTTTATTATTTTAAATTTTTTAAATGTCCCTTTAGGGGCTCCGTATAAAATGAATCAATAAAACGAAAATGCACAGCTAAGCTCGCTGTGTGTAGCCTTGGTACGTGGCGCCTAATATTTAAAAGCATGTGTATAAACCGCTTGTGAGTAGTGAAATTACGCACACATGATAATAATGTTTTAAATATATCTAACTTTTGGTTTGCAAAAATGGGATTTAAAAGAATTCATATCAATAAAATCAACTAGTAAGTTTTCAACAAACACACAGTACAAAAAAATCAGGACTTAATTTGAAAAATGACTGAAAACAATGCTGCCCATCTTTTAGTAAATTTTTCTGTATTAAATCAGTTCATGTTTTGTCATGAACTGTTAAAGTTTAAGTCAAGCTTGCTGCACTTACACTCTTGAGTGAGGGCTTGTAACACAATAAAGTCATGACACATGCTATTTATTTTAGTGTTCCTCCAAAGCAATGCCCGGGAAGTCAAAGAATGTCCTTGATATCCTAGACCGGACCATTCCACATCTAAGCGGTCATCAGGTCCAAGAGCTGTGTATTATTTTTTGAGGGGCTGAAAAATATTTGCACTTATATACTTTGTGCACTGAATTGTAAAGACTCAGACCTACCAAAATCCACCCCCTGATAAAGTGGAACCATCTTTTTTTGTAGCAGGCTTCAAGATGTTTTGCTGACAGCTTGTGCTAGGTTTGAGGTTTCCAACACCCATTCCCCTGCCAACTGAAGTTTTTTGGCTTACTGGGGAGCCAGTAACTAGTGGAACCTTCACGCATTTTTGTAATTCCTGAGGTTACTCCCTCAGTTAAAGAATAAGAAGCAGACGAAAGAAAATTCAAATGCAGTGTTGACAGACTCAAGTATTTCACTGGAGGTCAGTTACTGGTATGAACTTTTGAACTTTTAGAATTAGAAAACAAACCCTCTTCCATAAATTACTAATGTTTATTAGCATTTGAAAATACGTTGAATATCAAAGGTCTTATAAAGAGGGCAAGAATACCCAAATTGCTAACTCTACTTACTTAAGGCTGCCCATTACTTAATGGTGCTCAATATTTTATATGGCGCATTTGGCTTACACAGCAGTAATAACAACGTCAGGTCTAGTATAAAAAAGTAATTGCTAAAGTGCTGACAGAGCTACGCTTAACTATTTCGGTGCCAAGGTCGCACTTTATGTATTCCAAAAAAAGCAATTCGTACATGTACGATTTTTTTGTGCTCAAAAGTGTCATCACCCTAGCAAAACTAGGACCTATTCTTTAGTTATAGTAAATTGCCGGGTTCGTTCTTACAAAGGAAATAACAATTGTACGATGTATCAAACACAGCTACAAAATGGAATGAATTGGGCAATTGTGAAATACCTCTAAGCTATTCAACGTTTTCACAAATTTTCAGGTCGTACATCAGAGCGTACCTGTTCTTAGAGCCAGTGAAAAAAATTCGATATAGTTTAGGTGATTTAAAAAAAAAGCAAAAAAAAAAAAAGCTTAAATTTTCATTATACACAACTGGCACATCAAGGGCTTTGTACCAGCTCAATTATTACGTTCTCTCTAATCCTCTACTTAATATTTTGATGGAATGACATGTCGTAGCGTATGACGCCAACATTGTATCTCGTTCCCTTCAATTAATCTTTTAGAGAACGAAAAGTTCTTTAAATATATAGGTGAAACGAGATCTACACTCAAGAGACGTTTCTACGGCCACAGATCCACAGTCAACACCCATAAGCTGGATACACCTGTAGGACATCATTTCAATCTTCCTTGTCACTCAATTTCTGACATGATTTTACAGGGCATTGAGGTACTAAGAAACCACAGAGAGATTGTTCGTCTGAGTAGAGAGGAATTATGGATAACACGCCTCCAAACCATTCAACCCCATGGTCTGAACATCCAAGAAGGAAATGACTAATACATTTTTATCTTTGCCTTCTCCTTTTTACCACAGATAAGCCCTCCCAGTCTGCCTCATTCACCAATAAACGGCTTTTCTCTCCTTCTCCCCATCATTGATTTTGTCCTTTGTGTTCCCCACCTCTTGTGGTCAACCAGCCCCTTCCCAGATCCCCCTCCCTTTTGTTACCCTCCTTTCTGTTCAGCCTCCTGCTTTCTCTGTGTATTTTCCTCTCCATCATCTATTTCCACTTGACTGCCTTTGTTACCTCAGTAATATATACACGTACCTATTTATGTTTGTAGTCTTGTCATTTAACCTTCGAGAAAGACTCTGCTAGGGTCGAAACGTCAGGCCACTAACTATTTTTTTGCAGAACGAAAAGTTATTACATTAAAAGGACTACTATTGTCAATATTTTATTTCGTTCCCTCAAAATACTACTTCGAAAGAACGAAATGAAACATTGGCTTCATTTCGTTTTCTTGAAAGAGGGAACTTAGCAATTTTCAGGCAAAAAAGTGCTACTTCGAGGGAACAGAAACATTTTGAAGGAATGATATAACGAAAGGAAAAATCCGTTCTAAACAGATTTTAATTGTGTAAAAAACAATCATTTTGAATACCCTTCTTCGGTGCTTTTCAGAACGATTCGCGAAAAGCCCTGTTACGTCACCACTCATGTCACGTCATATTATGTGGGAGCTCCGTTTTGTAAAGCCGCTTTGTTGCAGCATGGAGGTACAACAAAGCGAACTCCCACACATGACGTCGAAGTATCGCCATTTTGGCGCACGCCGTCAACAGCAGAAGTGGTTCTAGTTTTTCAAGACCTTGAGGTTGGGGCCTAAATGTTTTGACCGATAATTACGAAAAATTCAGAAGTGTACAAATAATATAATTACATTTAATTGGTAAACAAACACTGTTTAAGTAGCATTCCTATTTTCAATAAAATCGCTCAAATACCTGTCAAATGTGACGATCACACCAATCCACGAATTTTCCTCCCTTTGGTATCAGGTTTAAAAAAAAAAGAAATCCGTATTTAATGTGTCATCTGCCAATTTGATTATACTACAAGTTGGACTATGAAAATTATTAATCACTGTACAATTTTCGGAGACACATTCATTTGCTTTAATTTTTGTGTTAGAATGTGTGGTTGTTTTGTGTTAAAGGCAGTAAAACAAAAATCTATGAACATAGATCTGGCAAAGCATTTGTGTGTGTGTGTTTGTGTTTGGCTGTAGATTTGATGAAGATAAACCAGTAACACATCATCAACCTCATATTGCTCCGGTATGCAAATTGAAACTTGTCAAAATAACAGCCTGCATCTTTTAGAAGACATTTCAGAACGAGCTTTTCAAGACATGGCATTATACTTGACGTCAGAGTATATTGGCGGTAATCGTTCAGTCCCGAAAGGAACTACCATAAAGATTGCCAGATCTGTAAAAAAACAAAAACAACCAAACCACTTTGTTTGGTGTTTGTTGAAATATTCTCGTCAAATACCAGAGAGTTGATGACTACACATTTTCAGAATTCTGTTACCTTCTTACATCAGTCTCATTACTTAAAATTGTATCGTGTTCAGCTTTACTTTTTAATTTATAGACTCTATCAAGAGATGATTTTCCTGGGTGAAATCATGGCTGTCGAGTCGACAATAAAAGTTGTTTAGTTCATCAGTAAACTCACTACTGCATTCTATTGGTTGTTTCGTTTGTCCGTATCCAATGGTTGCTTGCATTGCTTCCCATGCAGCCCAGGTCTGGCGACTTTTGGGACGAGAGGTGGCAGCAGACTTACCAGGCAAATCCATTGCTGTCGGTATGTGGACATGCTCAGAGCTACGTAAACATCGTAGTTATGCTGAACACTCTGCTCTAATTGTCATTTGTAGTCGTTTTCACACGAATTGATCCGACGTCTGATGTCTTTATGTACCTTATTTACCCTTTCTGACGACCAGCTGCAAACGCATCCCTTTTCCTTGTTCCCATGGTTTGTTGTTGGGCTAAAACTTTTTCCTGCACGGTGGTAGGACTGATGAGTCAATGCAAATGAATATGTAATCGGTCACAGAAACAATGGTATCAATCGAGTCTTAGGTACTTTTCCGTTTACCTCCACGTTTACCTCTATCCACAGGTTTTATTTCCAGTGGGGAGTCTTCACAGTCAGGTAGTACGATGACCCAGGACTCTTCCTGTCTTTGCATTCTGCCTGGAGTTAAACAGAGTCACAAAGCGGGGATGAGGGTAGCCCAACTTGTATAGGCTGCTGCGGCAAGGCCCGGCATCGGTGCGCAACTGGTTCAATTAGCGCAGTCAACCCCAGGGAAGGTCCATTCCCGGGAGCTGATGAATCGGAGATCGATTACCGGGAACTTGTACCAGGGAAATCTGTCCCCGGAGATTCTGTACCCAATGGGAAATTAACATCGGCTGGAGGAGAATGATTCAAAAGAGGGCGCTCTCAATAGAAGTTTGTACACAATTCAGCGTACGGGGGACAGATTCTTTGGGGGTGGGCTGGTAGTTAATGCCACTGTGATTAGGTGACTACAGGTGCCACCGACCTGTTACAACAGGGAAACCGCTCGGAGAGGATTTTCTTTGCAGTTTGACGAAATGCCTTATTGAAGAGACAGTAGATGATAACATTGAACATGCTGTTGCTGGCTACCAACCACGCCGTTAGGAATTTCAGCCAACCTGGAGGAGACAATCCCAATAAAGACGTCACCGTTCTCATGGCTAGATGTGGTGTGTAACATCCTGCAAATGTCAACGTAACAACAAGGAACGTCTTGAGAGCTCTGTTGTCATGATTATTGTTTGCCTCATTGCGACCGTTTTGGTTCAATCGCTGTTCATGGTGGCGACTAATTTTAATCAAGCGATAGTAAATGTATGACATCAATAATGTAGGAAATATATCAGCCAAAAGTAGGATACAAACATGAAACAATATTGGCGCGTTAACATTATCGCATATTTGCATTTTATCATCAAACTGTGTAGAAACATTTGATGTAAGTATTGGAAATAAACTAAAACAAAAACTGATTATTGCCAGAAAAAGTACGACCGTTTTCAACCGAGATCTGGTGCACCATACAGGAAACTTGTAGGGTCGGGTTACAGCTATAAAGCGCTCAAGGTTCAGACAAATAATCAAAAGTATGGACATTGAGAAAGCCATTGCAATACAAACGTAGACCACAGTGCACCCCATGTCACCAAAAGGCCACCTATCCAGAGCAGATGCTATAACACTGGGTAATTCAAACAATCCAATGAGGAGGTCAGGCACAGCCAGTGATGTCATCAGAATCTTGGTGCTATCAGCACTGTGTTTTCATTCTTGGAACTCATTTAACTAGTTATCAGCCTATAGACACATACGTCACTCTCTGAAATTGATGAAACGTTTTTTGCGCGCAGAGCGCTGTGTACAAACAATGCATATTGAGACCTAACGTGATAGGTCACTTCGTGGAAATACTTTGCTTCCACATAGGTCACTTCGTAAACATTGCAAATGTCACACACGCACCCCTGAGCTGCGCTATCGAGAATAGGTCTTTTCGTGACAAATGTGGTTTTATATAAACATGATAGTAAATCTGAACTTATTTTGATGGGTTCTTTATCACATCTGGCCAAGATACAATCCTATTATTTAACAATGCCGGACTCAGTAATCACTCCTTCTCGAAATTGTCACAACCTTGGTGGTTGTTTAAATCTTCCTTGTTATTGTTTGCCCATGTCTCCAGTATTTAAGTCAGTGCGATATCAACTGAGAAATGAAGGCTTTATTCGTTAAAAAAAACTCGTTCATCTACAGAGAAACTTGTTCATGCTCTTATTTCCTCTCGCTTAGATTTTGTTTAATTCTTTGCTATAGGCCTACCAGCTCCATAACACACAGTTCGCCCGTCTCCAGAAAGTTCAAATTACTGCTGCTCGTATTGTCACCTTTTCATCCCCTATAACCTATATCACTCTGGCTCCCACTATGTGACCGTACAATGTTTAAGGTGTTGTTGATGGTGTTCCACTCCTTGCATGGTTCTGCCCCTGCTACAATAGGAGTGTAATTGTTAAATATAAGCTCACTAGACGTCTTCATTCATCCGAATCATTATTATTAGGCGTCCCCCTGACACGCAGTTCTTTGAGGATAGATCCTTTTCCCACACTAGCCCTAACCTTTGGAATCAGCTCCCACTCAGAATACGTAGCATATCTGCCCTTAGTAGAGAGGTTTCGCAAGCGTACGCATACGGATATAGATACAGATACGATAATGGTATCCGTTTACGTTGGATGCGCGTCATATTTTGTTTCGCAATCATACAGTGATGTGTCAGGCCTAGGCCAAGGTATACACACACACGTTGGCATAGGTTCTGCAAGCAAAACAAATCCCAAAACATTTTTGTTGAGATTAAACAGATTTTATTTGTGTAAAAACAATCATTTTGAAAACCCTTCTCCTGTGCTTTTTCAAAAACGATTCGTGAAAAGCCCTGTTACGTCACCACTAATGTAACGTCATATTATGTGGGAGCTCTGTTTTGTACAACCGCTTTGTTACAGCATGGAGGTGCAACAAAGCGAACTCCCACACATGACGTTAAAGTATCGTCATTTTGACGCACGCCGTCAACGGCAGAAGTGGTTCTAGTTTTTCAAGACCTTGAGGTTGGGGCCTAACTTTTTGATCGATAATTACGAAAAATGTGTACAAAAATGTATCTACATTTAATTGGTAAACAAACACTGTTAAAGTAGCATTCCTATTTTTAAATAATCGCTCAAATACCTGTCAAATGTGACGATCACACCAATCCACGAATTTTTCTACCTTTGATATCAGAGTGGTTTATTTAAGTAATCCGTAATTACTGTGTCATCTGCCGATTTGATTATGCTACAAGTTGGACTATGAAAATTAATCACTGTACAATTTTCGGAGACACATTCATTTGCTTTAATATTTGTGTTAGAATGTGTGGTTGTTTTGTGTTAAAGGCAGTAAAACAAAGATCTATGAACATAGATCTGGCAAAGCATTTTGTGTGTGTATGGGTCTCTGTGTGTTTGTGTTTGGCTGTATAGATTTGATGAAGATAAACCAGTAACACATCATCAACCTCATATTGCTCCGGTATGCAAATTGAAACTTGTCAAAATAACTGCCTGCATCTTTTAGAAGACATTTCAGAACGAGCTTTTCAAGACATGGCATTATACTTGAAGTCAGAGTTATAACTGGAGGTAATCGTTCAGTCCCGAAAGGAACTACCATAAAGATTGCCTAGATCTGTAAAAAAACCCACTCTGTCTGGTGTTTGTTGAAACATTCTCGTCAAATACCAGAGAGTTGATGACTACACTTTTTCAGAACTCTGTTACTTATACCATCTAGCCCTCCTAAAGCCTTATTAAGTTGCAGGTCTGAAAACACATTTCTTACATCAGTCTCATTACTTAAAATTGTATCGTGTTCGGCTTTACTTTTTTAATTTATAGAGTCTTTCAAGAGATAATTTTCCTGGGGGAAATCATGGCTGTCGAGTCGACAATAAAAGTTGTTTAGTTCATCAGTAAACTCACTACTGCATTCTATTGGTTGTTTCGTTTGTCCGTATCCAATGATTGCTTGCATTGCTTCCCATGCAGCCCAGGTCTGGCGACTTTTGGGACAAGAGGTGGCAGCAGACTTACCAGGCAAATCCAATACTGTCGGTGTGTGGACATGCTCAGAGCTATACGTAAACAACGGAAAGTTACCTTGTATGTAGACATTACTGCAATCTAGCGTCAGACTCATTGTTATGCTGAACACTCTGCTCTAATTGTCATTTGTAGTCGTTTTCACCCAATTTGATCCGACGTCTGATGTCTTTATGTACCTTATTTACCCTTTCTGACGACCAGCTGCAAATGCATCCCTCTTCCTTGTTCCCATGGTTTGTTGTTAGGCTAAACCTTTTTCCTTCACGGTGGTATAGGTTTGATGAGTCAATGCAAATGAATATGTAATCGGTCACAAAAACAATGGTATCAATCGAGTCTTATGTACTTTTCTGTTTACCTCAACGTTTACCTCTATCCACAGGTTTTATTTCCAGTGGGAAGTCTTCACAGTCAGGTAGTACGATGACCCAGGACTCTTCCAGTCTTTGCATTCTGCCTGGAGTTCAACAGAGTCACAAAGCGGGGATGAGGGTAGCCCAACTTGTATAGGCTGCTCCGGCAAGGCCCGGCATCGGTGCGCAACTGGTTCAATTAGCGCAGTCAACCCCAGGGAAGGTCCATTCCCGGGAGCTGATGAATCGGAGATCGATTACCGGGAACTTGTACCAGGGAAATCTGTCCCCGGAGATTCTGTCCCCAATGGGAAATTAACATGGGCTGGAGGAGAATGATTCAAAAGAGGACGCTCTCAGAAGTTTGTACACAGTTCACCGTATACCTACATGGGGACAGAATCTCAGGGGTGATGGGCTGGTAGTTAATGCCACTGTGATTAGGTGACTACAGGTGCCACCGACCTGTTACAACAGGGAAACCGCTCGGAAAGGATTTTCTTTGCTGTTTGACGAAATGCCTTATTGAAGAGACAGTAGATGATAACATTGAACATGCTGTTGCTGACTATCAACCACGCTGTTAGAAATTGCAGCCAATCTGGAGGAGACAATCCTGATAAAGACGTCACCGTTCTCATGGCTAGATGTGGTGTGTAACATCCTGCAAATGTCAACGTAACAACAAGGAACGTCTTGAGAGCTCTGTTGTCATGATTATTGTTTGCCTCATTGCGACCGTTTTCGTTCAATCGCTGTTCATGGTGGCGACTAATTTTAATCAAGCGATAGTAAACGTATGACATCAATAATGTAGGAAATATATCAGCCAAAAGTAGGATACAAACATGAAACAATATTGGCGCGTTAACATAATCGCATATTTGCATTTTATCATCAAACTGTGTAGAAACAGTTGATGTAAGTATTGGAAATAAACTAAAACAAAAACTGATTATTGCCAGAAAAAGTACGACCGTTTTCAACCGAGATCTGGTGCACCATACAGGAAACTTGTAGGGTCGGGTTACAGCTATAAAGCGCTCAATGTTCAGACAAATAATCAAATGCATGGACATTGAGAAAGCAATTGCAATACAAACGTAGACCACAGTGCACCCCATGTCACCAAAAGGCCACCTATCCAGAGCAGATGCTACAACACCGGGTAATTCAAACAATCCAATGAGGAGGTCAGACACAGCTAGTGATGTCATCAGAATCTTGGTGCTATCAGCTAAGTTGGTTACACGGCGTGTCACGGCGATTGAGAGAATATTCCCAGATATAATCAGCAGTGCAATGACGGCCATGACACAAGTACGGAGGGCAATGAGGACTGGGGACAGACCCAACGGGACGGTTGCTGTAGAGTTCATTTTCACACAGTCGCTGTTGAATTTTTGTTTACCAAATCAGATCTTCTACAAAAGCAGCAATCTTGGAGTATTTTTGGCAGTATTCCTAAACTTAACAATCATGCTTCCTATCACTGTGAACTAATCTAACTGAAATCCTTGTAATTCTTGAAGAGTGTCGTCAAATCTTGTTATGTGCATCAACTGAACCACTGGTTACAGTTAACGTGAAATGTCAGACTTTGTCGCTGATGTTCCCATATAACCTAAGTAGACAAAACTTGACGAATCTAGATTGTAATCAGTAGAATTGGAGCTTTAGAGTGAGAGGTTAAAAGGTAATACAAGCCGCACACTCTGTTAGAACACCCGGTGAACACAACAATCCTACCAGCTTGCACAATGAAGACTGGCATAGCGACGATCAGAGTAATAAACAGATTGATTATAAAACCTCGTAATGAAGTTTGTACAGGCACTGCCAGTTAAAAGGAAAAATTAGGTTGTGGATTAATTACTTTCCCATCTGAATGGTTACACCGATTGACAGCGTGTTATTGAGAATAACAAAGCATACTTAGCATTGGTTCTCTCTGTACTCCGTTAACTTTCCTAAGGGTTACACCCTTATGTTTCGACAAACCTTAGTGTATTTTCCTATTAATCATAACCCTTACCCTAGCCCAAACCTTATCCTTACCCTTATACCCCAACCCTTACCCTTACCCTAACCTTTACCCTTAACCCTTACCCTTAACCCTTACCCTAACCCTTGCCCTAGCCTAACCCTAACCCTAACTCGTACCCTCACTCATCCCAACCCCAACCCTAACCCTAACGAATAAATTACAGGAATTTTTCGGAACATAGGGTTTTTGGAACAAAGGGGTGTCGGAATACAGAGCAGTCACCATTCGAAACATCAACATCAACTAATAGCCACGAGATTAAAATTATCCCCACACAGGTTCATTATTATCTTCAGGTCCGGGTGTTTGTTCGGGCACTGTCACTCAGATGGAAACAATAATGTGGCGTGCCGAGGTCCGAGTGGTTAAGGGCACCGTACTCAGGTTGTAGTATTTCTGATCAACAGGCTGGTGTGGGTTCGATAAGGATAAGGTTTGGGCTAGGGTAAGGGTTATGATTATTAGGAAAATACATTAAGGTTTGTCTGAACGTAGGGGTGTCGAAACATAGGGGTGTAACCATTGGAAAAGTTAACGGAGTACAGAGAGAACCAATGCTAAGTATGCTTTTTTATTCTCAATATCACGCTGTCAATCGGTTTTACCATTAAGATGGGAAAGTAATAAGTCCACTATCTAATATTTCCTTAAAAATGACAGTGCCTGTACAAACTTCCCCACGAGGTTATTATGATCAATCTGTTTACTCTGATCACTTATGCCATGCCCACCCGATACTCCAAATGCCAGTCTTCAGTGGGCAAGCTGGTAGGATAGTTGTGTTCACCGGGTGTTCTAACAGAGTTTCCGGATTTTATTACCTTTTTACCTCTCACTCTAAAGCTTGAATTATAATCACATTTTTTAGTATTGCCTAATCACAGTGGCATTAACTACCAGCCCATCCCCCGGCGATTCTGTCCCTCCGTACGTTGAACTGTGTACAAATTTCTTCTGCTAGCGCCCTCTTTTGAATCATTCTCCTCCAGCCCATGTTAATTTCCCATTGGGGATAGAATCTCCGGGGACAGATTTCCCTGGTACAAGTTCCTGGTAATCGATCTCTGATTCATCAGCTCCCGGGAATGGACCTTCCCTGGGGTTGACTGCGCTAATTGAACCAGTTGCGCACCGATGCCGGGCCTTGCCGCAGCAGCCTATACAAGTTGGGCTACCCTCATCCCCGCTTTGTGACTCTGTTGAACTCCAGGCAAAATGCAAAGACAGGAAGAGTCCTGGGTCATCGTACTAACTGACTGTGAAGACTTCCCACTGGAAATAAAACCTGTGGATAGAGGTAAACGTGGAGGTAAACGGAAAAGTACCTAAGACTCGATTGATACCATTGTTTCTGTGACCGATTACATATTCATTTGCATTGACTCATCAGTCCTACCACCGTGCAGGAAAAAGGTTTAGCCCAACAACAAACCATGGGAACAAGGAAAAGGGATGCGTTTGCAGCTGGTCGTCAGAAAGGGTAAATAAGGTACATAAAGACATCAGACGTCGGATCAATTCGTGTGAAAACGACTACAAATGACAATTAGAGCAGAGTGTTCAGCATAACTACGATGTTTACGTAGCTCTGAGCATGTCCACATACCGACAGCAATGGATTTGCCTGGTAAGTCTGCTGCCACCTCTCGTCCCAAAAGTCGCCAGACCTGGGCTGCATGGGAAGCAATGCAAGCAACCATTGGATACGGACAAACGAAACAACCAATAGAATGCAGTAGTGAGTTTACTGATGAACTAAACAACTTTTATTGTCGACTCGACAGCCATGATTTCACCCAGGAAAATGATATCTTTAAAGACTCTTTAAAAAGTAATGCCGAACACAATATTGTGTTTTAATAAGGCTTTGGGAGGGCTAGATGGTATAGGTAACAGAATTCTGAAAATGTGTAGTCGTCAACTCTCTGGTATTTTACGAGAATATTTCAACAGTGGTTATTTCACAGATCCGGGAAGCCTTCGGGACTGACTGATTATCGCCCAGTTATAACTCATGTCAAGTACAATGAAATGTCTTGAAAATCTCGTTCTGAAATTTCTTCTAAAAGATGCAGGCTGTTATTTTGACAAGTTTCAATTTGAATACCGGAGCAATATGGGGTTGATATTGGTTTATCTTCATCAACTCACAGGCAAACACAAAACAAACAAAATGGTTTGCCAGATCTATGTTAACTCCATAGCTTTTTTGTTTTACTGCCTTTAACACAATACAACCACACATTCTAACACACAAATTAAAGCAAATGAAAGTATCTCTGAAAATTTTACAGTGATTAATAATTTTCTTAGTCCAACTTGTAGTATAATCCAATTGGCAGATGACACAGTAACTACGGATTACTTAAATAACCTAGTCTGATACCAGAGGTAGGAAAATTCGTGGATTGGTGTGATCGTCACATTTGACAGGTATTTGAGCGATTTTATTTACAATAGGAATGCTACTTAAAAAGTGTTTGTTTACCAATTAAATGTAATTATATTATTCGTACACTTATTATTAATTTTTCGTAATTATCGGTCAAAAAAAAGGTTTTGAAAAACTAGAAACACTTCTGCCGTTGACGGCGTGCGCCAAAATGACGATACTTCGACGTCATGTGTTCGCTTTGTTGTACCTCCATGCTGCAACAAAGCTGTTCTACAAAACAGACCTCCCACATATGACGTGACATGAGTGATGACGTAACAGGGCTTTTCGCGAATCATTCTGAAATGGACCGGAGAAGGGTATTCAAAATGATTGTTTTTACACAATTAAAATATGTCTTATATCAAGTGAACTAAATTTCCTTATTGAAACGAATTTCAGCAAAGATCACTGTTGCTGTTTTCGTTGAAGTAGGTCTTTATTGTTAAGAAAACTAACAAGGTGATTGAACAACGAAATAGAACGTGCGAATGAGCGCAAATACCTTTGTACTCTTATCGATGATAAACTTAACTGAAAGAAAAATACTTAGGCCTATTATAAGTAGTTTTTGGGAAGGCCAAGGGTGTATGGTTCACTTTAAAAGAAATCTATAAAATACAGGTTCGAGCGCGTCCGTAAAATGGCGAGCGCTCCGTAGGCTTCATTTTCCAACAAAATGACAAAATCGTTTAAAAATGTTCAATATCCCAAGCACATTTTAATGTTATTCTCTCCAACACATCCCATTTTGATAACTTTGCTTTTAATAGATTCAGACTTGTCACTCATGCAAACCTTTCTCAAGCAATACTTTGCTTCCAACTCGGTTCATTTATTTAACACATCAGCTGTGTATTAGGGGTAATTATTTGTATATCTGCAGTTTTTCCGTTCATTGTAAAATTGTATACCTTCTCGTTTTTTTTAAATAGACATGTTTTTTAGTGTATATTTCTGTCGTTTTAATCTGTGTTACTTTGTCAATAATTTATTGTTTTTAACTTAATTAATTTGCTATTATTTTGCTCCATTGGCTCTTAACTTCTGCATTTTTATGATGTGGACAATAACATTTCTAATTCCAGTTCTAAGTTTTATATCACGACTATTGTTTGGTTTTATCCATACACCAATGTGTGTAAAGCATTGTATACTCATTACTTTCCTAAGTCATGTGAAAACAATCCACAGACATATTATTCAGTTGGGAATCGAACCCATGCCCTTTGCTAGTCTAGAGCAGATGTTTTACCACTAGACCACTGAGTTGTTTACTCATCGGTGTTCAGTTAAAACATAATACAATTATTTATACACGAAGCAAATTTAACATAACTTGCTAAAATTTAGGGTTCGAACTGCCTCAAGATACCGGGCAATCAATTGTTTATCCTCTATGCAAAAATAACATCTAGTAAATATCACGATTAGTCAAAACATCAAGGTAAAGATTGATGTTTATTACTAAAACTTTTGTCAAAGTTTAATACAAGTCTATTGAAACAAAAGGTTTGTAATAAGGGAATAAACGAGTGGCGACGAGGTCATAAACGGTCTCCCCATTCTTCCCAGAAAGCCTTGCTCGATCGTAACCCCTGGAAGTGTGCCATTGAATATCCAATATAATGGATATACATGTATTACTTTTAGCTCCGTAGCCGATCCGAGGCACCGGTCCTTTTCGCACGGCCACACTACTACAAGGTTTTATAAACGGCCGTTTAAGACTGAGTCACCACTCTTTTATTCCCACCATAAAAACACTTTTGTTGTAAAAACATCCAACAACAAATCTGACAGCTCGCCTCGACTCTGCGTTGAAATTCTGTCCATGCTGAGCGCCGAGTAGCACCTTGCGCAAGTTTGTTAAGTTTCAAACTATGGCACGCAAGTTTCAAAATTATGCAAGCCAAATTATGCTGCACGTTTAAACATGGCCATGTGATCTCTCTCAGAATGGATGAACTGTCCTTGGCGTTTATGAGTTAATATATTCACACGATTGGAAACTCGACACAAGGGCTGTAGAAATTCCAGTCTGCCGCTACATGGCTAAACAGACGAATGAATCTGATTGGCTCCTCAGGTGGAGATGCATCCTCGTACCTAAAGAAGGATTCCTCTACCCCTTTATTACCGATAATGAAGCTGCCGTCACTATAGGTGATCGAGGTAGTTGATCCTGTTAAATCGCCAATGAAGTCAAACCTCTGACTTAACATCACTTCAACCCATGAGTCGTTGATATTTTTATCGATTCTAGAGTAACTACGCGAAAGACCTGAAACAAACATTATAAAAATCAACTTTATTTACTGCCATGGAACACATATTTTTTTCATGAATACTTTCATTAATCGCAACATGTTTATTTAATGGCCTCACGTTTGGAACCTGTCAACATTTCCCCCAAGGCCGAAAGACAACACGTCACACGCAACACATGTGCGGTGAAATTACCGTCAACAACAGGGATAACTACAGCACGCGGAATTGTGGGGTTTTGGGGTTAACTCGTTGCCGTGTTGTGTACTGCAATAGACACATGGTATTGAATACCAGACTACACCATGATTGCCCTTTCATTTAGATGGTGCATTTGAGCTGGTAGTACAGTGTAAAAGAACCAGTCACATCGTAAAAAAGAAAGGGTTTGCAAACGTGTTTGTGGAAATGTCAGAAAATTGTGCAAAAGTGACAGTTAAGTCAAAAGGCATGACATAGACAGTTTTTCTCTGTAAAGTAAGTACAGTTTCTATTAGGCGTTGTTAAATCGTTGAGTACGGTATATCAATGCGCAAACTATTATTAGTAGAATTTAATAATATTTGGAAAAAGTGGTGGCTTGAAAAAGTGCCATTAGTGTAAGATTTTCTCGATGTTTCAATAAGTGTGCCCTAGTTATGCCAGGACACCTGAAATGCGTCTTAGCTTAGCATGAATATAGTTGTATTGTAGTTATGAAAAAAATTAAAAAGGAAACAAACATCATATCAATACAAGCTACAAAAAAAACCAACAATGAATAAAGATTTTGAAAGTATATATATATTGAATACTCACGTAGTTTGTATGTCGCTTGAGCAACGCGATAGTGAGTGGAAAAGTACATCTGCACCCAATTGAACGTTCCGTTAGCTTTGAACTCAAAATGTACAGAAGATGCCAATGAGTCAGGTAACTCCAATATTGGGCCATTCCCAGTTACAAAGCGATACGTTTGACACGGTCCTCCCATGTGCACGAAATAACAACTTGTTCAACACTTTATCAGAAAAGTATTACTTCCAACGCACATTTAATTTTAAAGACAAAGACTTTGTTTTTAATATACTCGTTTTGGTTGTAACATTAGTTTCATACAATTGTCCAATTTGTACCCACCCGTCTCACTCGCATAGCAATTATTGGCATAATATGTTACTTTTTCGAAGTTAGGGTGTACTTACTTTTTTGGGGCACTTCGTCAAAATAAAAACACTCGCTAGACGGTTGCGTTGTTTCGACGACGACAGTGTAAGAAACTGAGTTTAACTGGCAGAACTTTTCGTCGTTGCAGTAATTAAACGATCTGCATGCGTCATCTTGTAAACAAAAAGCCGCACACGTCAAATAAGATGCCGCATTTACAATACGGCTGTTTTGCTCGCCAAGGACGTGCTTTGGTATTTGCCTGAGGTAGAATTCATGAGCTTTTCCCTGGAGAAGTTGCTGATGACGGATAATTGGCGGACACCATTCACCTGCTGCGACGGCCGCTGTGAGCAGAATTCCATACTTAACGATGTTCATGTTGCTTACAATCTGAAAGAAATAACACTGTGAAGAAAAAGTTGTGATGCACTACTGGCGTTCTTTCATCTGAGCCGAACATTTGTAGTTGAGAGACACACATGTGTTTGTAAACAAATATTTTCTTTTAATTTCAGTGGAAAGTTTTAATGTACAGTCTGAAAATTATAGAAAAATCTATTTTAATAGAAACATTTTCCCATTTTCCGATTATTCGTTAATAAACAATTTATATAAATATTTATGTTTGAAATAGCTTTTCGAAGTATCACTCGAAGCACCCAAAACAGGTTTGCAAGTTATATCAGACTTTAACGGTTGAAAAGTACGTTAACGTGTATAAAATCCGTGACAAAAACGTAAACATTTTTGGTGGTTATTTAAAGGTCATACTTTGGTAATGAGTCACCCTAAACTCAGGTTGTTTGGTTAGTCTTCACGAAAGCCTACTTGTTATCAAAGATGATATAACTGAAGCAAGCATCCTGCGAAACTATTTTGTCTGAAATGCCCCTGGTGATTGGAAATTTATAAAAGTGTGTCGATAATTTTCAACCTCAAACGATCACCTGCGAGCGGTTTTTCAAAATGTCGTAATGTACGTTTGAATTCTGCCCTCATTACAAGCAGATGTGTGGTTAGTGCCCGCTGCCACCTCCTAGATGGATTTGACGTACTTGATGAACATGCCGTGGCAGTGTTTTGCTGTTTTCTCAAGAAGTGCACGCTGCATTCTACGCTAGCTCATTATTCGCTAAACCCTGAGAAACCATGTTTTATTTTACGGCGATTTATCGCCGTACTATTGCATTATATTGCCGTATAGTAACAACCGCCGTACTAATGCGTTTTAACGCCGTATTTTATTGCGTTTTATCGCTGTATTTTATTGCGTTAATCGCCGTACTATTGCGATATATCGCTCTGATTTTATTGTGATATCGGTATTCTACGGCGCAAAAACACAAGGCACGCCGTAAGAGGTCCTCCTAAGTTTTTTTCTCAGGTGAGTTGAGACCTTGTTTTAATTACTTATTTCTTTAATGTGTGTTACATGGTTTAAAAAACAATGTATCTCTAGAAATTGGCGAATATGAGCCACCGTAGCATTCAGCTACAACTTTCACAGGTGACGTTTATTGTTCATTTCGCTGTTTGAATAAACGGAACATTGTAATGTACACATTTTTATACTATGACATGCGCACTGCGTATTTAATTATGTTTTCGCAAACACTACTGTTGAGAAGGCAACTTCAAGTTGGATTTAAAGAATCCTTATACAATCGTACGAGTATCTTACCTTCTAGGAGGACAGTTACAGTCAAATCTCCACTGCTAGACAACACTCTCAGCTACAACAGTAACGTAGTCCTACTTCAAAGACTGTACACATTATAGAGAACTTCTAACATACACAAGCTGCTAAAGGTAACCCAAGGTTTAAAAATTAAGGCAAGCCGAAAATCGTTACGCTTGACCTCAGTTGCTGTTTTTCTGCAATAGCCATAATCGATAATGGTTCCATATTGTTGCTGCCTTCATAGAGTATGGGTCTTTTGACAACGAGTTTCATACCACGATTATTCTATTGAAAACGCCAAATGACAAACACTTAAAGTTCATTAAGTAATTTTTGATCTTGGTTCGTCATACTGCTTTATTTAAAATGCTCGCGACTTACAATTTTTATTGTACTGAGAGTGAAAACATAAACAACCTTCTGACACATTTAGTTTTTTGACTCGGATGGATTGATAAACTTCTCTCCTTTTTATTCCAAAAATCTATTCTATTTAAATTTGTTTTTTTTTTAATACAAACGTTCTTTAATCTTTTCCCCAAACTTGCAAAAAAGTGTACCAACACTCACTCGATTGTTTTGTTAGTAACAGCTAAAAAGAAAACCAATTCTTTCTTCGTTGGCAGGGTGTGGACATTTAACAAAGAGCACTTGCAGTAAAGGGCGGACGTGGTTGAAACCACCAACGTTTACCATCAAGTTCTCGTGACCTGACGAAAGTTATGGGCCCAATTTCATGACTCTGCTTACCGTAGCAAAGAATTAGCGCTTACGGAAGCTGGGAATTCGTTGCTTACATCAAGATCATTTCATGGGTAAGCAGAAAATATTTGCTTGTGCGCGTGCGTACTTCACGTTACTGGCCATTCTTCGCTTACACAACTAGCGCAGAATTTTTGTGCTTGCACAGTAAGCGGAGAATGGTGATCACAAGCCCAGAATTCGGCGGTAAGCAGAGCCATGAAATTGGGCCCTGTTGGCTTACGTTTTCGAACTGACGGAGGCCAAGCCAGGGCCTAGGCCGAAGCTGTTGTTTCTAGAATGGCCTTATAGACAATGCATGGATGTCATTCAAGATAATGAATCACCCGGAAACAGTTGCTTCCACTGCACCTTGGCTTTTTAATTGGTGTACTAGCAAAACCTTCATGTGGTAATTGCGCGAGAGAAGGGCTACCCTAGAGTAATTAGTGCACAAAATATCAGCCAATGACTTACACAGACTTATACATACAATAACCATTCTGAAAATTATCAAGTGAGCAGATAAGGGGCATAAACAAACCAAGCATGGTTTGTAAGTTTAAAATGATGTATAATTGAACGACAGAACAATGGGATGGATGTTTAACCGAGTGTCGTTTATGAAGCTGAATTTTTCAACTTTAATTACCATATAATAATAAACGAAAAATCATGAGTTTATCCCTTCAAAATGCTGTGATGTTTTTAAATCTACCAAGGTCAGGCATTTTGTGATTTAAAAGATTTGCCTTTTTTTCATTCGTGGAAATTTTCACTTTGCTTAGTGGGTTTTAAAAGAAAAATTAACTTTCGTTATCCTGGCAGGAAAGCCTCCCTTCCAATGATTTATTAGGTAGTAATTCTTCAGTACGCATTGTTTAATTAATTAATTAATCAATTTTCTAGTAGCCTCAGAAGTACATTTTAATCTGTTTTGTAACAAGAGTTTTAAAACATGTTGCAAGACAATACCAATAACATTACACAATATGAACACGGTAAGGCCTACTCATAGCAATACAAAAGTTAATACCAACATTATTTTGTTAAATTATAACCTTTTAAAAACGAAACATTTTGTTGTCAAAAAGGTTAAATGTCTTGATCTTTAGACAGGAGTTCATTTCTGTTTAAGGTTTCGTCATTACCCATTGAAACGTATTGACGAAAACACGATTGTTTTATTTTCGAAGCTGGTGTGTTCATCTTGAACTCGTTGACATACCTTTCAACTCTCTTTGTATCCGGAAGTTAAGGACGTCTTCACATGTACGATAAATAAATGTTCACCAAAGCAAGGCCTATAAGGTCGAAAAGTCTGACACTGATTTTTAAATTTGAATACATTATTGAAACAACCGGGTCACCGTTGGATTAAAATTATTCTAAAACTGATACGTGGCAATGTTGTCACATGACGTAACAATGATATTCTTTTTCATTGTATGTCAGTTAGTTTTTGTTACAGGAATAAAGAATGTTGTGTAAAAGAATATTTAAAGTCTACTAAAGTACAGACAGTGGATGTAAACTTTGCATATTAAAACACCGACTATTCTGAAAAGGCCCTCACGCAGGACTGAATATATTATATGGTGGTTGTTATCTATTAGCGTTGACTAGATTCAAATTGGATATAAACTTGTCCTGCTCATATCACAGAGTTTTACCTCAAACATACATCAATGCATTAACTAAAATCTAACCTTATACATTTTCATTACTTTTGTAAACACTGAAATAATAGTATACGACACTACTTGTGGCATACCTACAAAAATACCTTCAAATGGCAAGTGTTTCTTTTGTTACATACTTTTGCATCCGATGACCTCAAACCTAAGACTACACCATTCATTCCAAGTCAGAGGTAAAATGCGCAAATATCTTGAATGCAAGACAACTCCAAACCTGGTGGTCACGTGACTGTTTTTGTCGGTGTTGCCGATGAACTGTATGAAAATAGCACAACACAAATGTTTGTTAGCTCAAAAACTGTCACCGAAAATACCTTTAAACTTTAAATATTATAAAACAAGTGTATTTTGCCAGATGTTTGTATAGGATTTGAAACTATCGAAAGATACTGGCTTCCATCAATCTGAAACGTCACAGATTATGTATTTTCAACCAGTACCAAATCATCCAGAGAAACACGTTTGTCTGAATCACGACCAAAATTCGTTCAAATGATATTTTAAAACCAACATTACTATTACATAATTAGTAGGACAGTAAAAAAAAACCAAAAAAACCCCCAAGATTATTTAAATTGACCGATTTTTCACAGATTGGTTTGATGTTTTGTCTCTTAATAGAACATGACATTAAATTTGTTCTTTCAAAAATACTGTAAAATCAGTTTAAATAAAAAAAAAAGAAGCCACTCTTCATAAACGTTTTAATGGCAAGCAAATAACTAAAAACTTACGTTCTTATTTGAACCATCAGCGTTTGTGATGTAGGACAAAGGTCCATCAACCTCATCAAAGTACACTAGGTTGTAACTTGTAACCCATTCGTTATAGTTATCACTGTCTCTGCCTTGCGTAATCAGGCCGGTGGTATACACATGAACAGTGAAATCAACTTGTATCCATGGACTAACGTCAATTTCGTTACAAACCCAAGCATTTTGATCTGTGTGGAATCAAACACAAATTAATAAAATCAAATCTCAAATCCTGCATCAATGTTTGACGTGAATCCTGTACGAAATTAAAACTAAAAAAAACAACAAAACAAATCTTAACTAGACATACCTTTTTTGGAAACAAAACAATAGTTCGGCGTAGGCTAGACATGTGCAAATAAGCAGAGTTTGAAAAATGTAATAAGAAATTGTTTAAACATGTCATTGAAGGAAATATGAGAGTTTATAGTTCTAAAGATTTGAGTTTTGGAATAAGAAACTTTGATTACACCTTATTTGGAGACCGAGGACGTCATTGTTATTTCATGGCCAATTTATTATCCGGACAGAGCAGTTTATAATTTATAATAATACTTCATTCCGGCACATACAAAATATAGAAATTTAGTAAAACAGATAAAATACATAAATATATATGCAAAAAAACCGCCCTATCCCAATATACAGCATGGATTGAAATCAAATAAAAACAAACAAACAAAGTTGGTGCAAGGTTTCAAATTCTTTAATACTTGCAACAGGTTTTTACCAAAATGGTACATTTTAAAACTTGTCACAAGAGGGCACTTACGAATGATGACGTCGTTGCTCTTATATTTGGACGATTGAGTCAAACGATATTTCATACACAGAAACCATGTCCAAATTCCAGTTTGTATTATGGAACCTCAACACGAGACCTGCGAATAGTATGTTATTTCTTCCAATTTTCGGTTTCGACTGGGAAATAAGGTTAAGTTCGGGGTCATGTTATTGCAACTCTTTATAGTATCTTAAACCCTTCGATTGTGAAAATAATTTGTGCAGTTCAGGAGATTTTTTAATATTAAATTTGATGTATTGTATTTCAACATATAATGACGTCACAATGGCGTAACTAAAGCGTTGTTATCTACTAGTTTTGATCTAGTAATGTGTCAAGATTGAAGATAATGTGAGCTTTTGAAGTGTATCTTTGTTAGCTGACAGCACCACCGCTCACATTTGCCTCTTAAGGTTTTGCGTGGACGACTTAATAAAGACAAACCAAGCGTAATGCCAATTTAGGTTGCATACACCTTAAACGGAGACTATATTATACACCACATCGCCATGTTTGAAAACATTCATACAGTATTGTAAACGCACAGTGAACTTGCACTCTTTTTTGTGTCAACAAGGATCAATACCTACATGCACTGTAACGTCCAGTTTTGACCGGAAGTAAAGGTCAAACTGGACGTTGTCTTTGTGCACATGGTTGAGCAGGCTCAAGTACCAACAACCCGACGTGAAACTGTTGATGAATTATAAGAAGTTTATGAGGTATAATTGTTTTGAATTATAAACTTCCGGTTTGACCTGGATGTCATTATCAAATCAGGTCACACTCTGTGTAGCGTTTGAAAAGTTTTGGAAGACCTTCCCGATGATGTAGCACTTAGAGCGATATTCAGGTCTACATAAATGTAGGGTTTAGGGGCTACACACTTTGTTTGTTGGTACTTTTAAGCTTTTTGTTCTTCCAAGCTTACATTTGGGTACAGCTTTGGGCTACACTTAGGTTCGGGACTACATCAAGAGGTTTGGGTACATTTAGGTGCCACACAGACTAAAAAGCCTACAGGGTCAAGCAGAAGCCAAATGTGGGTTCGTAGTGCACTTCACACTTGAAATAAAATAAAACTGATAGGCTACCTGGAGCGTTAAGACGAGCTTTGCTGGGTGAATACCGATCCCAATCACGGTCATTACCATAGACAGATGATGCTGTGATTTTGTCATCTAGCACGCTACCATTCTCCATACCAAGCGGCTCATCAACTTGGCAGACTGGACCTGAAATCAACCCAAATTACACTACCATTGAGTTTACTTTGTCTTCCAAAATTTGACATTTTCAACGTTTTGGTTGATAACATAGACGACTAATGATTGTTAAAGATAATGAAATTGATCAATGTTATTTTTATTTTCATATCATAAAATGCTTTCCCTCCTTTAGGTTTTAAGGATTCTAGTGGGATGTTTCTTATCACACAATGGTAAAGGGGAATCCCCAAATGTTCCTGACTAGTATTCTATACTGGCATCTTGAGAGAACTATACGTATTTGCGTTCCATTTATACGGCAAAGCAAGTCAAAGCTTTGCTCAGTGACAAAGGTGCTTCGCCCAATATCCACTACTTACACTCTGAAAGTATCGTATTCTTACCATTGTACTCGTTTTTTTTCATTTACATTTTTTACCAAATTTGGTCTTATTGTACTGATTACTTAGGGGACCATACCAGCTCTTTCAGGACATGTACTGATTACTTAGGAGACCATACCAGCTCTTTCAGGACACTGTTAAGCTCTGTCATGGTTTTCTATAAGTCGCAATAGAAGTAGAAACTGTATCTTTACAATTTTGCTTAATAATAAGCAATAGGTTGAGTACAACAAATTTTGACCATCTAACTTTAAGATAGAAAATAGTCTGGCAAACAAACTTTCATCATAATTACCTACTTACCTGGGCATTTGAGGATGTTCTTAATGTCGTCTATGGAGTCGGTATAAGCGTTGAAGTAAGTAACTTGAAAGTGCCGTACTGGTGAAAAGGCATTCAGACCACCGGGACGAATCTCAGTGCATCTACAGGGGTCCTGTACAGGAATCACCCAACGGTACACTTGGTGATCAGTGGGGTCCGGTTCACAACCCATCAAGCACACCATCGCTTGAAAATGAAAACTTTACATGATTATTTAAACAAAAAAGAAAAGGAGACAACGCAGAGTGTACAAAAATACAAAATAAAAATCAAAATCAAAACTATGTTAAAATATGAACTCGATAGAGACCTTACCTTCGGTAAGCTGTAAAAATAGGATAAGCAATTCAACGAAAAATTGCAGCAATGAAGCCATATCTCAGTTGTAGATTCATATTTTCTTGTGAATTCAGCAGCACGCGCAACTTCCGATTGTCACAGCCCGACCAAAGCGTCTCTATATAACTGTCCATGATGGTCAACCACAACAATACTTCAATTATCGCAACTGCCTAACCACGTTCTATTTTGAGAATTCTGAATAGTGTGCGAGATTAAGATTGACGCCCTCATTTAGGAACCTTTGTATCTTCTTCTTTGTCCAAACTAAATATAAATTGGTTTGCGTCCTTCGTCTGTCAGAGGTCAAGACAAGTTGTTGTTTATGTACGCCTGTAGATTGGGGCTTGATATTACGCATGGCGCTGAAGCGCAAAGAACTGGAAAAGGTGTGTTTTCGTTCTATAGCCGCAATAAATATTCGCGATTCGGCCGTGTCAGCAATGTTTGCGTACTTATTAAGTGAATATCTGCGATTTGTGCCCCAAATCGTAAATATTATGTCCGCAAATATTTACGTAAATTTTTGCAATTTGAGACACGTAAAATATTTCCAACACGGTCAAAATCGTGAGTATTGTTATTAGCGTTAATATCTGCGAGATGCTTTTAACATAATTGCTTTGTCTTTCAGATGGGACATTAGCTGTAGGTTTGGTAGTGCACGTAAAAGAACCTAAAACACTTATCGTGGAAAACTAGGTGTTTCTGGCTTAATGGGCAAAAATCTGTACCCTGTACCCCCTTTATGTGGCTTTCAAATCTGTCTTGTATAGAATAAATTAAGGCCCTAGAAAATATTCATGAGGACGACGCTCTGTTTTCTCCTTATTTGGTAGGGAGCATCTTTTAGTCGGCCGATCGGCAACAGCAAATCTAAGCTCATGAGTTGAAACAATGGCCAGTGTTTCAATCAGTGCGGGGAAGCGGAGTTGATTGAATTATACAATCCGTATAGACCTATTGCATATGACGTGACACTCTCAAAAAGGAGGCAGATCATTGGACGATAGCTGTTCTCTGTGCGTAAAAACGTGCGCGTGACCTCAGCGTACCTGTAGCGTTTCGCGTTATGCAAGGGCGGTCTATTGATTTATATAGACCCCTACAGAACGCACAACGCACCTCCGAACAATGCGCGTAATTTGGGGTGTCAACTCTCTTTTGTGCACGTTTGTATATGATTTTGACACCCAAAATGACACCCAGGATAGGCACATGTGAGTACGCTGCGCGTTGTGCAAGGGGTCTATATCCAGGTATATGTTTTTAAAAGAATAACCAGGGATTGTTTCTGATTGAATCACCCTTTTTTCTCTTTCTTGCGACTCCCTTTATTTCAACATTAGTCTTTTTATCTTTTAACTTAATTATTTAATTATATATTTATTCATTGTGTGTGTGTGATCTTTGTTAGTTTTGAATCAGAAAAAATGAATCTAGAACTCAGCTTTTTTGTAGTGTCATGTATTTTATTCTGCAAGTACAACAAAGTTGACTCACGATCGTCTAGCACATTATATTTTAAAGCAATAAAAGAGAAAAAAATCACTACAAAAGCATGCTTTAATGTTATTCATGAACAATTACAAATAAAAAAAGAAGAAGTTTGCTTTAGCACAGTAACCCCCCCCCTAAAAAAATAAAATAATGGCGCAACGGTTCCTAACAAATACTCTCTTAATATTTTAGACTGACTGAAATTCACTCTATTAGACTGAAACTAGTGACAACATCATTTGCAGTTGTCACTAGTTTCAATCTAGAGTGGTATCCAATCTAAAACTTTAAGAGAGTACTTGCAGCAACTTGAAAATACACAAAGTTGAATGTCAAAAGCATATTTAAATATTAAAGTTGTCAAATTAATAAAATTTAGAAAAATGTTGTACTCTAACATACAAAGTGAGCTGAGTAAAGCAATTGATTTTTTCGAAAAAAGTCGCGAAGCATAATATTTCGGAAATGAACAAGCAAAAATGCAATAACTCCAAATAATTTATTATAGGTAACTCTACATTGATTGTATCTACGCAAATGAATAAATAAATGGGGAAAAATGAAAGCGTACAATGAGAAGAAAAAAAGAAGATAATCTTTACCTGCAAGTATTGAAGACGGGGGAAATTATTCAGGTAATTAGTTTCTACCAGATTGTGACGAGCGGTAAAACGTTACCAAAGAATGCCGCCTGAGGTGTGCCTTTTAAATTTGCATTGAAATAAATTTATGTACTAATAAATGGTGAACATAAATAGTGACGTGAGGCTACATGGATTTTGGTCAAAACTAAGCGGAAACATTTTTCCTACCAGTTAGATATATTAAGTTGTACCTTTTATTGTTTACAACATAGAATTAGCAGTAGCAACCTGCTTACCAAGCAAAAGGACCTTACGGTATTAATGCAGGAAAGTTGAAAGCATTCAATTAAACTTTCATTTTACGGTTATGTTTTCAGCTTTTGTGTAGCACTTATGTTAGAAAGTTTGGGTTTATTTTCGTTTTCAACATGATTTTCTCGTAGGATACCTGTTTGTGTTAAACCATAAAAATGTATGTTATATTACGAAGGTTTTTGTTTGTTTTTTGTAACAAAGTTTAATTGGGTTGATTCCAAATTACCCTCAAAATTTGGATTTGATTTTAAATCTGAGATCGAGGTTAAGTATACACGATCTTCGCAAAACACTGTCAGTCTCTCTCAGCTATCACAACAGAGCTGCGTGAGGGTGTTGCGACATGCATGGACCAGTTTCCTTTGGTCACTTGACTTGTGGACGCCATTTTCGGTCCGATAGGAGCACAACTGAACGTGCAGTCTCGTGTTGCACCTAATCGTGCCTAATGAAGCCCAGACTGCATTATAAGAATGCAAATCACTCTAAAACTGGATTGACCTGGATTTTGAGATTTTCGAGGTCAGACTGACATGGAAAGTGGCTCAAATAATGGGTTTTAACCCGGTTTATGCGTAATCTCGACCAATACCTGGGTCATTTTGTCACAGATTCCAGATCACAATAGACCCAGAAATGTGTCAGACCCTACGGGACCAGAATCTAGGTCAATTCGATTAGGAGGGTTTTAGGGTGTTTGTCTATTGAGTATGTTGTACAATTTAAAAGCTACGTTTAACCCCAATTAGGTCTTTGCTAGAATTATTTCATATTTTGAACAGAGAACAAGATTAATTCAGTCAATGCAGCCCAGCAACTCAAATCTCAAGCTACACGAGCCGAACCACGACAGGGGCAGTATTCGCAAGCATCTGGTGTGCAGGACGACACCGAGGCTGGTAGTTACATGGCTGTTTCTGTCTTCATTACCTGTGAACTTTGATTAACCAAAATAACTCGAGTTTAGTTTCAACACATTTTCCCCATGAATTCAAAACACACCAATACAAAAAAAATGAGTTCAGTTATTAAATTTAATTAGTCACGTCAGTACCAACGTTTGCAAAATGTCGACACTTTCAAGAAGTGTCGAAAGCTCAAATTATGAAGGTCTATGTCCATCGCATGCTGCCATACATCTTGAACGTGTTTATCTTAAAGGGGCACACCGGCTTCGTTGGGCTATTTGGGCTACAAAATAGGCTAACATATGCCTTCAAAGGTCTTCCAGGAATGGAGAAGAACGGTTCCTAAAAGAAACCATCAAATTTTGCCGTTTTTGAGCATTTTTCAAAAAACGAAGGTCACGTGATTTATCCGAACCAAAAAAGTGGTTCGGATAAATCACGTGATTTTCGGAGTTAGTTTTACTTCCAGCCGTATACAAGTAAATTACTGAACCAAATTTAAATCTGTTTTTTTTTTATTATTCATGAGTATTTGAAAAAAAAGACTATGTATTCAGATTATTGATACAATTTGTAAATAATGATAAAAAATCGAACGTAAGATTCGCATTCAGAGAGTCCGTGCAACCGAAGCGTGTTTTACGGCGCACCAGCGTGGGAGCTAGCGGAACGTAAACCTTGGGGCATATCCCGTACAGCCTGTGCCGTGTCTCGTGGGGCCAGAGAGACAAACCCCAGGGCATGAACTCCCCAACTTGCCGGTCTAGCCGTGAGCGTGGGAGCTTGTCGGAGGGGTAGGGAGCCAGACCAACAATTACGGTTTTTGTAGGAGGGTTTTAGTCTGATACCCCTAGCTATTATCCCCTAACTATTGCAACGTGTTGCCTGCGCTACACACGCGGGACGACGACGGGGAATATTTATCCCATACAGCTGGTCTAATTCTATGATAGCTGCACAATGTCCACCCCCCCCCCAATTGCTGCTTTTGCTGGCTTTCCCTTTGGATTTATCGTGGTTTTTCTTTTACTTTTTACTTTTCGTTGGACCACCTTCTGGGTGTTTTTCCTTGCGATGTTTTTGTACCGATCCTTGGATGTCGAAGAAACGTTCTCCATTATTGCAAGTACACAGAATATAATACGTCGTCGTACACAGAATACAGGTTGGGGTTAGTTTTCGCGGTCGTAACCAATAACTGTTTCAATGGCAAGTTCAACCGAAACAGTTATTGGTTACGACCGCGAGCGGACTTCGACTAGGACTGACCATAGAGCAAGGAACCTTGCTCTATGGACTGACGTCCGCTCATGTCACTGATCTCTATTATACTGACAGTATAATAGAGATCAGTGGCATGGTTCATGTCTGTTTTTTTATTTACACGTGAATTTGTGCTTGATGGATATGAAGTCTGTATCCTCATGCCTCGCCATTGTTATAATTGATACATAAACAGAGCACCAGTCTACTTACAACATCGCGCATCATTGCCACGTAAATTTGACAGTTGCAACGGCTGGAAAAGCGTATAAGCTGACCTTTGACCGCGTTTTGTTTTTTTCACATTTTTCGTTAATTACGTGATATTTTGATGATTTTTTTTTTTACAACAACCATTTAAAAAATGTTGTCTGTCATTCCACATCACAATATTAGGTAAACAGTAAGCCGGTGTGTCCCTTTAAACACATCGCAAAGATATAAATGCGTATGTCTAAGATTAAACTGCGATTACAAATACAATTGGTGCCACGCATCCATTGTGTGGCCAGATTGTCTACCTCCTTTACAGGCTGCTCGCCAGGGCAACTGTGAGAAATGCAGTCACTGGTAATAGGGGCAGCTGTTTGGAGGAAAACTCCACAGGCTGGACTAGCAACCAAGCCCATCCGGAACATGTTTGCCTGGAATCGACCATGACTAGTACGGCATCCATTTAATCGGCACCAAGCTGCTCTGTGTATAGGTGACACCCGAGTGGCTTGTAGCTTGTTTTTTCAACATAGTCATGCAGCCTTGATAACACACACTGATAAACTTACGGACCTAGGGTTTGCCTATTAGACTCGCTTTTGAAAGACTAAACAACATTGCAGTTGCAAAGTGTTACACTTACCTCTTGTGCGTCTCCTACAGTATTATAAACATACATGCGAGACGTGCCAGTATAACCTACGTAACAGTACATCACGTTGTAAAGCGTTACCCACTCGTAGTAAACACCACTGTCACGACCTTGCGTGACAACACCCGTAACATGCCTCTCATCAGAAAAAGAAACCTCTATCCAAGGAAAGACGTCACCCTCGTCTGCGACCCAGGAGTTAAAACCTGTTTGAGTTGAAACATATAACATAAAAGTAATTATATACGTAAACACCCTGTTTGGTAAAACAGCACACGTAACTTGTGAAGTAAAACGCAGCACGTAAACGTAAAACGATTAAGAAGTGAAACGTAATTCTCTGGAATTTTCTTTTCATTTCAGCCATGTATTCTGCGAAGCCGTACTCCCACTTTCAGAAAGGCAAACTTAACCACTATTCTTAGTTTTGGTACATGACTATTGTTACTAATATCTTCTCTTGATACATCGCCACAAGAGGGCGCGCTCTCACCATAGACCGCTCTCATGGGAGTTCGCATCACAGGGTACTGTGATAGCAGTTCTCGGGGTGATAGCGGTTCGCGTGGTTGACAGCACCCTCTATTGGTGACTCTATCAGCGATGGGAAATTACCGCAGGAGTAGAAAGATTATAAACAACATTGGTGCTTTGAATCAAGACTACTATTCTGTCCGAGAACCCCATGGAGAGAAGACAAGCAAGGAAGTTTCTGTTTTAGAATAGGGAGGAAAACACCAAAAAAACTGCTACAGGAAAAAGTAAAAAAAATAACATCACGCAATCAGGTAGGGACTGAAAACCCAATCCGAACAGGGGTCCAAAAGGTTGAAGGCGAGGAAAGAAACCACTACACCTACCGACATCCAAATTGTCCAACCACAGACTGCTCTGCCGGTAGCCTTTTGTCAAGGCCTTCGTGGCTTGGACAGCTTCGTAGAGCTGTGATCCCAAGCAAATGGAAAGGGAGACAACGTGCGCGAGTGGCGAACCCACGAGGGCCTTTTCCCAACTTGTTTGCGGTTTCTAATGTCGTTTTTTATAATCTCGATTTTCGCTACCCAAACGGTAGCAAAAGTCCTAATCAATCAGAAGCGACGGGTGTCAGCGTGTCAGCATACATTAAAAAATTATGCAAATTAACAAATATACAAAACGGCGAACGTCTTGTCTTTTGTATCATCATATACTTATTTGCATAAATGCATAGACAATGCACGCTTCATACTTTATGAACAATTCATAAAAACAAACGCAAACAAGTTGGAAAAGGCCCTCGCGGCTTCGCCATTCGGCTCGCGCGCGTGGTCTCCCATTCCAGTCGCTCCGCTGTTTACACAGCTGTCTAAACCACGAAGGCCTTGACAAAAGGCTACTTTGCCGGTGTCGAGTCTGTCGTTAATACGGGAATCTAACATGGGCTGGAGGAGGTTGATTCAAAAGAGGGCGCTCTCAGAAGAAGTTAGTTCACAGTTTGCCGTATGGGGGGGGGGGGTGACCACATAATCTCTTGCCACTCCAGCTTTGGCAGGTAAGAAGAGTAGCAAGTGATAAAATAACTTCACATTTCAAATTAAATAACCATTTTAAATGAAATCCCAACAGGCCCAGTTGTGTGACCTGAAACGTACCTGGGGTGTTGAGTCGAGCCTTACTTGGCAAATACCGTTCCCAACCGGCGTAGACCGAGGACGCCTGAATGCGATAATCTGGAATTACCCCACTCTCTAATCCTAGTGGGTATCCCCCGGAACAAACTTGCGAACCTGAGAAAAACAACATCTGTTCCTCATTTTGTTACACACATTGATAAATTAATTGTGAATGGTTGGTGTATTGACAAAAATGAAGAAGTGGACGTCGTTGAGCTACCGTCGTGTTCTTGAAAAAAAAGGATAAAGACATTAATTTACCTCAATGCATGGTTCGGACGTTATTTTAGTAAAACACAACGATGGGTGCTTCAATGTGGTTTGTATTGTAATATCACACATAGCAATTACGATTTGTTTGCACTTAAAATAAATTTGAGCTCTTTTGAAATTGCCTACGATGCCAACGTTCACCTATCCCTACCACTGCAACATTACCTTTGGACGTCACATGACTGTCAGTCATTGCAGTGGACGTCACATGACTGTCAGTCATTGCAGTGGACGTCACATGACTGTCAGTGATTGCAGTGGACGTTACATGGATGGCATTCATTGCAGTGGACGTCACATGACTGTCAGTGATTGCAGTGGACGTCACATGACTGTCAGTCATTGCAGTGGACGTCACATGACTGTCAGTCAGTGCAGTGGACGTCACATGACTGTCAGTCATTGCAGTGGACGTTACATGACTGTCAGTCATTGCAATGGACGGCACATGATTGTCAGTCATTGCAGTGGACGTCACATGATTGTCAGTCATTGCAGTAGACGTCACATGGACGGCGGTCATTGCAGTAGACGTCGTTGAGCTGTCGTGTTCTTGAAAAAAATTGAGACAATAGTTTACCTTAACGCATGTTCAGAAGAATAGTAATTTAATACACTGTTTTTTGCTTAAATGCGGTTTGAATTGTGACATCACATTTGGTCATTAAGACTTATTTGCACTTGAAATTAATGTTAGCTTCTTGTGAAATCGAGCCGAGGCCACATTGTAAACGTTTATTACCTTCGGACGTCACATAACTGTCAGTTATTGCAGTGGACGTTGATGAGTTGTCATGTTCTTAGAAAAGAAGATAGATACAAACAATTTTCTTAATAGGTGTTTTAAAAGTTTAGTAATAAAATAATGATTCGTGCTTCAATTTTATTGATGAAGAGGTACGGGAAGTGTCGGCCCTCTAAAAAGACGAGCATTCACTTAACTACTACAGCAAAATCCATACGATGACGTCTAAACAACAAAAGCATCTCTTGATCTTGGATTGATTTTAATCCTTCAATCATTAGCGCACAAGTACGAAAAAGCGTATTACAGTAACTGACTTGACGGGAAAGGGTCAACACGAGGCTTACTACATACATACAAGTTTTAAATGCCCGATTCAGCTAGCCCTACAATATACAACATTTCTCTAATAAAAGGATTTAAAAACTAAAAACATTACTCACAGAGAACTCCAGCGCATTACCCCCCCCCCCAACCCAAGTAAACAGTTTTCACAGCATGGCTGCATCAGACCTATTTAGGGTTGAGGACGCATTTGCGTTAACTACATTTGAGTTGTAACATCACACCCGGCAGTTATCATTTATTTGCACAAATCTTGCTTTTTTGTGAAGTCGAGCCCTGGTCTACAACGCAAACGTTCATCTACTCCTATCACTGCATTACCTTCGGACGTCACATAGCTGTCAGTCATTGCAGTGGACGTCACATGATTGTCGGTCATTGCAGTAGACGTCACATGACTGTCAGTCTTTGCAGTGGACGTTGATGAGCTGTCATGTTCTTAGAAAAGAGAATAGAGACAACATTTAACCTCCATGCATATTTCGGAAATTTGTTCATAAAATACGGTGATTCGTGCTTTAACGGGGTTTGTATTGTGACAAAATTTATTTGTCAGATTTATTCCGATTAGTTTGTAACTAAAATACATGTTAGCTCTTGTGAAATCGAGCTCAGGCCTACTTACAAACGTTCACCTATCCCTATCAATACATTACCTTCAGACGTCACGTGACTCTCTGTCATTGCAGTGGACGTCACATGACTGTCAGTCATCGCAGTGGACGTAGAAGAGCTGTCATGTTCTTGGAAAGTAAGATACAGACAATAATTTACCTTAATGCAAATTCTTCGGAGGCACAGTCATAAAAACACTGATTCATATTTTAATGTCAATATAAAATCACTGTGTCCTACCTTCCAAGGGTCCATCGTGGTTTTTGTCGTCAAAGTAAAGACATCCAACTACACGTTTTAATATGAGTCCTTCGGAAACTTCTGCCGAGTTCAACTCGCAACGCTTGTCAGTTTGACAATAGTTGAACGACTTGCAGCCGTCATCTTGCAAGCAGAATACCGCGCATGTGTCATGTGAACTCGCTAAGAAGGCACGATAGACACTCCCTTGAAGTAAGTAGTCACGAATTGGTTTTTGAAATTGATGGCTGTTTCCTTTCTTCATTCGGTAAAGTCGAGATGTCGGTGGACACGCAGTTTGCAGTGGATTGTAAGCAGCCAATGCTGTTTTAAACACATCCAATAGAACAAAGAAAACTGGCACGAACGTAGTGTAATACATGATATCCGAATTGATTTGTGAATTATTACAGTTAACTTATTCCGTTGTTGAATTGATAGCCCTGCTCCAGACACTCTTATGGAAAACGTCAACCGTCGGAAATGTCTTATAAGCTATCACGTTTGGCACTGTAGGTGAGCAACTTTCCCCGAGTTTGTATTTAACCGTCAATTGTATAAATTATAGCAAATGCAGTTTGCTAAAGACCATCTGCTTTCTGAAATTAAGTCCAAAGAGCATCCTACTAAAACGTAAGGGCACGAGCCTTGAGTGAAAAGATAAAGTCATTAAGTCGGTAAAAACCTACTTAGCTCAAAGTACAATCTAGGCATTAATAATAAATGAACGTTACTCATACGAACTCACATCTATAATTTAGGCCAATCACCGACAACAACTTTATATTTATATTCAACGAATATGCGTATGGTAATATTTAAAAAAAAATCAATGGCAATAACAGCATATTAGTTACAGGCCTATAACAGCTTTCGATGGTAAAAAGCATATTGAGAAGGTTTTCACTTCAAAGTAATGTTGATCTGTTTTTATGCCCCAAATTTGAATCTGAGAAGCATTTGAATTGGAATTTTCACAGATTAGTTTTATTGTATGTATCTACATTTATGTAGATTAAAATAGTCGAATAGTTCCAAAAACCAAAGGTATACATGTCTTTAAACAGGGTCTCAAAGGTAAAATTCAGTTTTGCAGTTCACTCAATTTCATAGACAAAGTCCTTTTAAAAATGATAAAAACATTTTACAAATCTCCAACCTCTCGTTTAAATCGTGTAAAATGTTGTTTTTTAATACTCTTTTGGAGCAACAATTGTAACATGACGTCATTGGCAACTAACGGGTCTGTTTATTTTAAAGAGGATGTTTTTCCAACAGTCAAAAGGTCAAAGTCAGTGCTGTTGCGATCATCATCGAAATTCAGGGATGAAGTGTACATTTTCTGTACAACACACAAACGCATATATTTGAAATATGACGTCATTGGACGCTTTTTGATATTGGCAACCTCGCGCTAGAGTTTTCAAACACAGTATCATTTTACACCATTTTTATTGTGGGTATCAGTCTTGTAATTTCCCCCACTTTCATAAGAACTCTCTGTAGTGCATCAGAAAACCAAATTCGACCTTGCAGCACCTCTTTAAGAACCTTGCCAAAAGTAAACTAACCAAACAGTATTATTTATTTATTAATAATAATTACAGCAAAAACTCTTCCAGTGAAGATAAAATTGTCGTTTCAAAGCTATGGTAACGACCGGTCTACATTAAAACCCTTTAAATAAGTAATGCTTTTACTATGCGACTGCCTGGCAGTTAGGCGTACGGGTCACGATTTGTGCTAGCCTTTCGTCAAGGCCTTCGTGGTTTCTAAGTAGACAGCTGTGTACAATACAATACAATACAATACAATACAATAAATACATTTAGAGAGCGCTTTTACACATCGAAGATGGTTCCACAGCGCTGAACAGAGTCTATAAAATTAACCAAACAGAAACCACACGCGCGAGTGGCGAGGCCAGTAAAGTGGTAGTCTTGAAATCAAGTCGGTAATTAGTGTGCAGTCTAGTTGCGGGGACGGTACACACATCCTCGATCCCAATATGTGTGTGAGTCAGTCGCAATTACCGTCTTGAATAACTTGTACCCAGCTTTGTACACATGCAATTGGACTTGCTACCAAAATTGGACGGAGCAGTTTGATTGGTTAAAGGGACACACCGGCTTACTGTTTACCTAATATTGTGATGTGGAATGACAGACAACAATTTTTAAATGGTTGTTGTAAAAAAAAAATCATCAAAATATCACGTAATTAACGAAAAATGTGAAGAAAAAAAATGCGGTCAAAGGTCAGCTTATACGCTTTTCCAGCCGTTGCAACTGTCAAATTTACGTGACAATGATGCGCGATGTTGTAAGTAGACTGGTGCTCTGTTTATGTATCAATAATTATACAGACTTCATATCCATCAAGCACAAATTCACGTGTAAATAAAAAAAATAGACTGATCTCTATTATACTGTCAGTATAATAAAGATCAGTGACATGAACGGACGTCAGTCCAAAGAGCAATGTTCCTTGCTCTATGGTCAGTCCTAGTCGAAGTCCGCTCGCAGTCGTAACCAATAACTGTTTCGGTTGAACTTGCCATTGAAACAGTTATTGGTTACGACCGCGAAAACTAACCCCAACCTGTATTCTGTGTACGACGACGTACTATATTCTGTGTACGTACTTGCAGTAATGGAGAACGTTTCTTCGACATCCAAGGATCGGTACAAAAACATCGCATGGAAAAACACCCAGAAGGTGGTCCAACGAAAAGTAAAAAGTAAAAAAAAAAACACACGATAAATCCAAAGGGAAAGCCAGCAAAAACAGCATTTTTTTTTTTTTTTTTTTTGGGGGGTGGACATTGTGCAGCTATCATAGAAGTAGACCAGCTGTATGGGATAAATATTCCCCGTCGTCGTCCCACGTGTGTAGCGCAGGCAACACGTTGCAATAGTTGGGGGATAATAGCTAGGGGTATCAGACTAAAACCCTCCTACAAAAACCGTAATTGTTGGTCTGGCTCCCTACCCCTCCGACAAGCTCCCACGCTCACGGCTAGACCGGCAAGCTGGGGAGTTCATGCCCCGGGGCTTGTCTCTCTGGCCCCACGAGACACGGCACCGGCTGTACGGGATATGCCCCAAGGTTTACGTTCCGCTAGCTCCCACGCTGGTGCGCCGTAAAACACGCTTCGGTTGCACGGACTCTCTGAATGCGAACCTTACGTTCGATTTTTCATCATTATTTACAAATTGTATCAATAATCTGAATACATAGTCTCTTTTGTCAAATACTCATGAATAATTAAAAAAAAAACAGATTTAAATTTGGTTCAGTAATTTACTTGTATACGGCTGGAAGTAAAACTAACTCCGAAAATCACGTGATTTATCCGAACCACTTTTTTGGTTCGGATAAATCACGTGACCTTCGTTTTTTGAAAAATGCTCAAAAACGGCAAAATTTGATGGTTTCTTTTAGGAACCGTTCTTCTCCATTCCTGGAAGACCTTTGAAGGCATATGTTAGCCTATTTTGTAGCCCAAATAGCCCAACGAAGCCGGTGTGCCCCTTTAAGAATCGTGAAGACATTAATATTCATCATACATCTTGCAGCGTATTTCGCCATGCAGCTACCAGGCGCACAATTCATTCTTTGATAGGGGGTTTATTATAAATAGTAACATTTTATGATAATGCATTGGTCAAATTTATCTTAAAAGAAAGTTAAAAATTGTTACAATGATTAAAATATAATGCTTTTTACATTGATGTTGGCAAATAAACTGTCATTAAAAAAAAAGCCAACAGAAAAGATACATTCCCATGTTTATAATGAATTTTTCAAATTTTGTCAGATGAGCTACCATTGGCCCTCTCTATGGCAACTTTTGCATATGCAATGTATAATTTACCATATATGAATATTCGGCTGGGAACAAGCTACTCAAGTCGTTAGAGCTGACGGACCTTGCCACGCGCTACATATGACCGTTGCATGAATGTATAATCGCACTGTGACTGTTGCATGAACGGCAGGATGTGTGTAAGCAGCGCTGGCAGACAAATAGACACTGACTAACGACTTGTCATCAAGTCTAGTAAAGTGGCGAAGCCAATAATTAATTTGTTGAATGGCAGTTTGTTGCGCTCAAGGTTTTTTTCAGACTATAAAGAAACTGGTGTTTTTTTTGCTACGTTTGGACATGTGTTCCGGGATCAACTCTCCACACATGGGAAGGCTGTTTTGGTCGGAGACGCTCTAACATACTGTGTTAAAATAATATTGGGTATTTTTTATCAGGTGCAACTTACTCAAATTCCTTAATGGCTCAGCCCAGTTAATTTATGTTAAGCCCAATTCACACTTAAAGTGAATTCCGAAAGTGGAGCGAATTTGTTGTGTGCCACCCGTGGCTCCTGTCGCCTGCAGGAAAATCCCCCATCCCGGTATGGAACTTCACTGTGGGTTCAAATATTGTCACACTGTGTTCTCTGTGTGTGACACTATGAATGTGGGACAAAACCAGTGTCATAACAGTGGGAAAATAGAGCCATCATTGTGATCATACAAAAATCACAGTGTCCACACATAGATATCACAGTGTCCACATAGTGCGAGCATTTAGACAGATCAGTGTCACCATTACAGTGTAAATACAGTGTCGCTAAAGTGTGACCATGGAAAACACAGTGTCCCTACAGTGTGATCACAGTGTACCAGTGTAACCATACAGAGATCACGGTGTCACCACAGTGTGATCACAGTGTAACCACAGTGTAATCACAGTGTAACAGTGTGGCCATACAGAGATCACGGTGTCACCACAGTGTGATCACAGTGTAACCACAGTGTGTCCATACAGAGATCACGGTGTCACCACAGTGTGATCACAGTGTAACCACAGTGTGGCCATACAGAGATCATGGTGTCACCACAGTGTGATCACAGTGTAACCACAGTGTGCCCATACAGAGATCACGGTGTCACCACAGTGTAATCAAAGTGTAACCACAGTGTGCCCATATAGAGATCACGGTGTCACCACAGTGTGATCACAGTGTAACCACAGTGCGCCCATACAGAGATCACGGTGTCACCACAGTGTGATCAAAGTGTAACCACAGTGTGTCCATACAGAGATCACGGTGTCACCACAGTGTGCTCAAAGTGTAACCACGGTGTGCCCATACAGAGATCACGGTGTCACTACAGTGTGATCACAGTGTAACCACAGTGTGACCGTAAAGAGGTCACAGTGTCCCCACATATTTTCCTTAGTTGTCCCTGTAATTTTCCCCACAGAAAAAATTTGTTGTAGAGCACCATGTCTTATAGAGTTCCCCTTATAGATACCTTATATTTCCCCTTTTCGTCCTGTCCTTAATCTCCATAAGGTACCGAATATGAACACAGTGTCACATTTATAATGATCACGTGTCCACACAGTCTGATGTCATACATAGATCACTTTAACCACACAGTGTGATCAAAGTGTCCCTGCAGTGTGACTACATCGGAGATCACGGGCATGACCATTATTTATATAACTAAAACCGCAGTGTATTCACTGTTCCTAAAGTGTGACCATAAAGAGATCACGGTGTCCCCACAGTATGATTAGTGTCACCACAGCGTGATCACAGTTAGTCTTGGTTCAAGACTCTCCTGAATTCGCCACAAGAGGGCGCACTCTCACCATAGACCGCTATCACCCTGACGCGCTGTGATAGCGGTTCGTGGTTGATAGCGGTCTATGGTGAGAGTGCGCCCTCTTGTGGCGAATTCAGGAGAGTCTTGAACCAAGACTAGATCACAGTGTGATCAGAGTATTCACAGTGTGCCAGGATACAGGTCAAAGTGTCCCCGCAGTATGATCAGTGGCACCACCACAGCGTGATCACAGTGATCACATAGAGGTGCAAAGTGTAACCACATTGTGACCATACCACATCAGTGTTCCCAAGTTTTGACCATGTAGAGATTACAGTGTCCCCACAGTGTGGCAACGTAGAGATTACAGTGCCACCAGAGTGTGATCACATTGTAACCACAGTGTGACCATATAATCACGGTGTCTCCATAGTATGACCATAATTATAGCTGAGATCACTGAGTATCCACACAAGATTTAGTAATACATTTTTAGCTATGTAATTTCACTTGTTATATCATTATTAAAATGGAAAAACTTAAAAACAATACACACCAAAGACTGCCAAGTCCGAGAAATCGGTCTGTATATACAGTACATGCTGTAGAGACTGTATAGTATGCAGGTGCATTGAAGTCGCGATTTACACTCATGTGACCCTTCCCCACCTCCGCCCCCCCCCGAACCCCCCCCCAAAAAAAACCCAAAACAAACAAACAAAACAAAACAGCAAAACAAAATCACCTGGTTACGGGCCTGCGCACCAACAATAGCAAGACTTTGTCAACTCTAATGGTTGATGAGCTAATCGTGTATGTACTTTCCCCTCATCTTCGAAAGCCCACTGCTCATCTCTCGAGACAGCTAACCTTAGTGTTATTGACACCAATAGTTAATGAACTTCGTTTTGGGATCTTCACCAACTCACTAATCTCCTTCCCACCACATTTTCTTTGTACTCCATACTCGTCATCACCGTACTACATGAATATACTACCATGTTTTGTCATATGCCCCGAAACTTTAATTGTCTGTCTCTCACTGGTCCTTGGTAGGCATACTAATCAAACAACACTCGATGGATCGTTTAGAACTATTGTAGGATGTATTCGTGAAGAAATGAAAAATTGTGCCATATTAGTAAGTCGCGGATTTCTAAAAAAGAAAAGAAAAGAAAGATTTCTCTTCACCTATCTTTCCAGCTGCTCCTATCATAATTATTACTTAATCAGCTTTGCTAAAGACAAACACGTTTCTCAAATTTCATCCACAGTCTGTTTTTGTTTCGTTTTGTGCTACCAGGTTTTTTGGTTGTTACTTCGCTCATGTAAACAATTGTAGGGCCTAGATAAATTATGTTTTATTACAAGTGTAATTTGCGCCACAGCTGAACTTTCCATCACATGCAGGCCGGAGTGCTTGTCATGTGACTGTTGTTTCAGATCATGTGACACAACACCACTCGAGCCCCCTCATGGTCGGAGTGCACGTGGGTCGAGTTGACTGTCACCTGCGGATTACGCTGTACATTGTGTGTGCGCATTAGCAGCATACATCGAACGTGGCATTCATTTCACCTTGCCACTCGGGCGACTAATCACACGCATCTACCATAGCTTGGCTAGCTAGGTGTCACCGTGACTGAACTGTACGCTTCTGTAAAAGTCCCATCATCAGATCGCTGATTGCCCCGCAATGAACTATGGAATGGAGGAAAGGAAGTTGAACCAATGAACTAGTTTGGAATCGTTTCGACACAAGTCCAACTTCAAGTCGGGGCATCAGATAATAAGGCCATACGCTGTAAACTTGGGCAATCGGTCGTAGGGCTTGGGTGAGACTGACAATCTCGGTCGATCTCCGAGACGCGGTCTCGTGCATTGTGCGACGTGTGACACAGGACAACTAGTGACAGGTCCATCATCAATTGAATGGTGAGTAAAGCTGGAATTACAGCTCAAATTTCAGGTAATTAGTAAGCGTGGAAGCGTGTATTTTATTTAATGTCGAGGAATGTCAAACTACTTTAAAACAGCCATAATAACACACTTTTCTTGAAATTTGTGTCCTTGGGAGACAGTTTCAAGAAGGGGAATATGGGTTTGCAATAGAGGGCGGGCGGGCTACTGATTTGAAATATACATTAGAATCAACCGATCCAGAACTGGTCAAATTGGTGACCTTACATAATTCTGTAGGCCTACATGTATGCTTCAAGGTAAACTTAGAATCAATTTTTGTTTGCAGAGATGTCAAAGAGGTTGCAACACAAACCGTGAATTCAAATAGTGATCCAGAACTGGTCAAACAACTGTGCAAAAACATATACAAGTTAATATAAAAATATTTCCTGAAAAAAGGGAAAAAAAAAGAAGAAACTTGCAAGTGAAACTTTAATACAGACATCAATGATCAGATTCAGAAAAAAACATAATATAATGTAGTGTATAATTTCTTAAAGAAAAATTCAATCTCCCAAAGTCCCCTTACACATCATTATCATATGTACATATTCCTTTGTTTAGGCGATCTTTGGAGATTGAAATTTTGAGATTGAAGTTTCGAGACTGAAATTTTGATAATTAAATTTTTCAGTTAAAACTTCAATTTTCAAGATTAAAATTTCAACTTACTTATTCAATGGGGGGAGGGGGGGGGGGCTTCAGACAAAACAACTTCACAGGTTGCTTACTGCCATTACCATCTGTATCAAAAGAACAGTTGTAGGCTTTCTCATAAAACTTAAATATTTTTGTGTGTGACTGGTCGTCTGACTGTAGGTGAATTATTCACTTTTTGTTCTGTCTAAGTAAATGGAAGGTTTCTTTTTTTCTCTTCCACAGCCAGACGACTCTAACTTCAGTTTCTTAACGTTGGAAGAAAGTTGTTCAACCTGGGGTAATAACAAATATGCATACTTTGCAGGCCAGGGCTTGAAATTAACACTGGACCACAAGCTAGAGGCCACTAATATTAGTTTCAGGCCAGTAAACTTTTGACCAGACAAGTCCAGCGGTCTTGTGTTTTTCATTTTAATAAATACTCACTGTGTAGCGAAAATATTATGTTCAAATGTTGACTTTTAGTCTAATTTTTTCCTGAAAAAAAAATCTGTTAAAAAGTGAATAAATCTTCGCTCAGTGCTTGTTAGAATAAAAACATGTTCTGTAGATAGTTTTGTTCTCAATTTGATTCTGGTCAAGATTGTGAAAATTATAAATCACTTGTCTTGTGGAATTTTCTCTCAAGTTTGAGCCGTGCTTTGAATCTTCAACCTGTGACAACTGTAGTCCTCTTACTTTCTTGAAACCCTCACTACTGCCGTACAAACGCACACAGTTTCTTGCAGTTTTACTAAGGTAAATAATTTTTTGTATTTTCATGATATTGTAGTACATCTTAGTGGTTTTGCGTTTTGTAGGCTAACAACACTGCATTTTTATCACAACTTTACAGAGGCCATCTTTGTTTGCATACAATCCACAGCCTTGGTCTTTTAGACCTAGATGTAATTTGAATGCAGTGTTTGCACTGGATTAATATTTACCATGACCACAGGTAACATTCCGGTGGTTAAAGTTTACCATTGTTATGTGACACCGAAATTATTGGAACTAACAGGGATGGCTGCTGAACTGACCGAGTTCAACCCTTCAACCCAAAAACTAACCGTTGGATTTTATCAATCATCATTTCTGTTTATGACCCATGACCTTAAAATCCTCCCCCCCCCCACTGGGTGCGCCACTGAATGTATAAAAAAGAGCTAAAAGAATTCAATGCCAAGAATAATTCTCACTTCAATAGGCACACATTGATCCAGCCAAACATCGGACTAAAGCTTTGAGTGTTTGTTAAATTGCACTGGAGTTCAGCAATTGTCATTGTGTGGGCTCTTGTCCTGGTTATTGCAGTTGTGTCTCGGAGTGCGAAACTAAACTAAATGTATAATTTCTCCGTCTTTTGGATGTAAAGCTACAAGTTCTAGTTCTCTGATGCTAGTAAATAAAACCAGTATTGAGTTCACAGCAAAGGTTGTTGCATGGTTGGCTTCAGATTTTGCTACCATCTTGTTTGGATTTTGTCAATAAAACCTAGCTCTGTAAGAATAAGCACATATTGAGTTATCCATTGGGTGTTGATAAAATTCTCCATAATAATAACAGCTGCCTGTTTTTGCATTCAGCCATGTCAGAGGGTGTGGATGTCAGACACCAGCAAAGGTGCAAACTATACATGCTGGTGTTTTTTTTTAAAGAATTTCGAAGCACTGGATAGGTACATAAAATGTTACTCACATCGGTGAAGGGCAATAGATCGATAATGCTGCCACCATCTTAGTTATGTTCATTATCTCCCCTAACAGTAACAAATGCTAATATACAAAAGGCACCAGACTATTTCTCAGTTTGGTTGCATTGATTTGAATGGGAGAAAAACAAGATGGCCGTACCATGAAAAAGGTCTATAAACTCAAATAACCATGACCATCTTGAAGAATGTATTTTTCACATGGAACTTAGAAAGCACTGAGTATGCAGTGCATCAAACAGTCATTGTAAAATCATAACTTTATTATAAAACAACTGTTGTTTATTTGTTATTCCATTGTCAGGGACCACGAAGTGAACAACAATGGCCCCTCTACCTATTATGGCTCCTCTGTTGGATGCTTGCTTCAGAGGAAAACATCATACGTTGTTGTAAGTTTCTTTTTAAACTTCTTGCACTATGGTAAAATATCACAGTACTGGTGGTGCCATGGATTGACCAATCAGAACTGAGGATTTAAATGGATTTATACATGAGTAGGGAAAGATTTTGTCCAGCAATTTGGCATAACAAAATGTTCAGATTGAACTTGGTTTGAGCTGGATTCTAACTTTGAGTGGCAAATGGTGACATTTGAGTAGCAACTGATACGTTTTGTGTCACAATTCTCAAATGAATGCTACATTGTTTTGTATGCAACTTGCAAGGGAAATCATTCACTGTATGAGGAAGTGTATTTCACATGTGCTTATCAGTTTTTTCATCATGTTGGTTTTTGATAACAATTTGTCGAAGTAATTTATTTACATTCACAGTGTTTAGTCAAGGTCTTAGTCAAGGTATTGTAATTTTGTTGTGGTTTGTAACATGCTTTCCGGTCCAAATTGTCAAGGGAATTCTTGAATTTCAATATTATTAGAGGACAATGATATTCTTCCTACTTATGTCTGAGTTCCGATTTTGTTTGCCCTTGGGAAAAACCAGAAACACTGTGCTTAAATAGCCTGTTAAAGTTAATGCCCTTGAACAAGTAGGTCAGCCTTTGTACTCAGAAATATTTTATTACTTTTATCCCCAAGTACCAAACATCTTGCCTGTATTAGTTATCACACAAGCGTGAGTTGAATACAGAAAAATGGATACGTACATGGGACACAGATGCGCTATATTTTTTCATACTCCACGAGCGCGTGTTTGAACAGCTGTACGTTTTATCTTTAAAATTGTACATGTAGCTTCAAAACAGCGCCTTGCGATGGAGTTAGAACAGCGCAATACGCAGGGTCTTACGTGGGCCGTGTGATAGGTTTACTGTATATCACACACCTTGTTGGTGTGGGTTGACCAATCAGAATTGAGGATTCAAGTTGACTTGAAGATAAAATGCCATAGTACAGCTAGTTCTACATTGTTGTATGTCACAATCTAGTTTTTTACCCCGGTTTAAACCCTCCATTGCATCACAGTTCAATTGTCAAGTAGTCCCTTAATCTGTATAGTGAGGAAGTATAGATAAACATATATCCAAAGTGTGTAAAGTTCACACATATCAAAACATCTTTACAACATGATTTTGAAAGTAGAGAGAACAACATGTCCAAGCAATTTGCTTGAGTGTGACTGTGACACATTGACTTTCCAATAGAAAATGTCAAGTAGTCCCTTAATCTGTATAGTGAGGAAGTATAGACATGATAGATAAACATATCATATCCAAAGTGTGTAAAGTTCACACATGACAAACATCTTTACAACATGATTTTGAAAGTAGAGAGAACAACACGTCCAAGCAATTTGCTTGAGTGTGACTGTGACACATTGACTTTCCAACAGACAAATCTCTGACCTTGACCAGTGTTAACACTTACAGTACCTAAACAAATAAATAACACAAAAATAAACAATCAAACTGAAAACTTGTGATAGTGAATGAAGCCAGTCTGTGGAAACTTGGTTTGCAAGTTGTAGAAATGGATGGTTTATTACTTACATGTGGTGTAGCATTATTTTTATGACTATTTTTTATTTCTGGTAATAAAACCTAGGATGCCTCATTAGTGATGCAACGGAGGGTTTTAACTTGCAAGCCTGAGGAAACCTCTAAATAATCTAATGTTAGTTTGATCTAATGTTAATTTGTATGCCTATGTTTATTGTAAACCAGTGAAATGGAAAATAAATGTCTCTGAATTGAATTGAATTGAATTGAAATTGAACGGTGCTTGCTATGTAAACCAGAAACGCAGGGGTTAACCCCTACTCTTCTGTGATAAGTGGTCTGGGTTCTTTTACATGCACTACCAATCCTAGTGCACAGGACCTACTCAAATTTGTTTGAAAAAAATAAACAGTTCCAAAAGGGAGAAAGCAAAAGACCATAGTAGTTCCAAACCTGTGTTTTCGGTGATGCTCAGTGTGTAGACTTTCTCTGAATTGTACCATCACAGAGGTTGAAGGTATAGAAAAAGGAGGACCCAGGCTAGCAAGCAATTTTTTAGGGATTTTCACATTTAAAATCCACGTAGTTAAAAGTTTACTTTGAAAAGTTCCATTTCAAAGTGAATGAGAGGAAACTAAATCCTGATTTTACATCTAAGTTCACCATTTTATTTCTTTTTCTTGTCAGGCACAAATCGTTTGTGTTGATTCTCACCTTCTTCACGTACATGACGTATCATCTATCAAGAAGACCAATCAGCATTGCTAAAGTATGTTACAACTCAGATATATTGCTGTAATAAATTTATCTGCTAAGCAGAAATATGCAGGGAGCCAGTTGTAAGACTTATATCCAGCATGGTAGTCTGTTTCTGCTGAGCTAATTTTTATATGCTTAGTGTACAATGTACTTCACAGCTCATCTCTGCATTATGTCTTCTCTAGGTCTGACACAAGATGCCTCCCACCCCCCCGAAAAAAGCAAATTTATCAAGCTTAAACCTTCTCAGCAATTAAATTTTTGTTTTCCTTAAACAAGTTAAATTGCCATTTTGTGTTTCTGACACCTTTCTGTTGTTTTCACATCGTTGTCTTGTGTTACAGTTTGGTATTAGTTTGTGGTATCCTTTCAGTATCCAATGTGCGATTTGAACAAAGGAAACCTCGGGAGGAAGCATTGTTCTGTTTTCTTAAGGACCCCTGAAGGTCACTTCTGTCGGCCCTTGTACACAAACATTATTAATTTTTTTTTTAGTTGATTATTTCTGAACAATTTTGTTGAGAAACTCCAAGTAGAAAATGTTAATACTTATAATTTTGTTGATACTATTTAGGGAGTGTGGTTCAGAAATTGCTCTGAACCTATAAATGATCTCATGTTCCCGATATTCAACATATCAGATGCTGGAAATGAATACTGGTGTGACTGGGCACCTTTTGGTAAGTGGAGCCTTTTCTTCTTCACATTTTCCTCAAACGAAGCCCCATATACCTTGCAGGAAATATACATAATGTTGAAGCGCCTTGAGCATTACTGAGTGACGGATATGAGCGCTATATAAGAAGCTTTTATTATATTATAATTACATGGACATCATAGTCATGATTTAGAGCCGAGTTCTCACTGGTACATTAACCATCATGTGCCAAGTGCTTTTTTTGCTGTTTATCAAGCACAAGCAGTAATTATGCACAGGGCAATCATGCATGCACAGTCGACTATTGTATGTGCAACAGTCTGTACATGTGCTTTACAAAGTAATCGTAGAACTGCACACAGCTATAATATGCCAGAACACACACCAAGCTACATTCACATGGAACAATGGCGGCACACATGGTGTCAATCTGTATTTGCCCAAGCTGGCATCAGCCAAACTATAGACATATGAGGCATGCATAGTATTACAAATATGAACATGGTTTATTTTGGGTGGACAGTTGATATTTGCTCTCCCCTCAGTATTGGTAATAGTTCCTGAGGTGAAGTTTGTTAGCTTTCAATGCTGAGGTGAGCTAATATTGACTGTCAGTTCTCAAACTATGGCCCAATTTCATAGAGATGCTTAAGCATATAAAAAAGCTAAGCACAACAAAATTGTGCTTACCGGAATAAGGTTACCAGCCAAACATGTACAATTTGTGACTGGTAGCCTGCTCATTTCTGCTTAGCAGACAATTAGTAAGCAATATTATCTGCTTTAAAGCAGCTCTATGAAATTGGGCCCATGTTGCACCAAGTGCATACTGTGAGTTACATGAACGGCCTGGAATGACATGAAAGACATGGAGGCCATGGCCTAAGTTGCCCTGGGGTGGATTTCACAAAGAGTTAAGACTAGTCTTATCTCGAGTTAGGACGAGTTACTCATCCTAACTTAGGACTAGCCTTAAGTTTTTAATAACTCCTAGGACTAGTCCTAAGTTAGGACTATCTTTGTGAAATCGACCCCTGATCTCTGCTTGGTGCCCTTTCAATAGCTTCTCATAGACTTTAAGTTTTTTCAATGGAAGTGTCCTTTGAAAATGAAAACAGCCTTGCGCTATCATAAATGTAATTTCAAGACTGCTTTTGTCATGCTTTTCTTGTTTCATCTTGTCCGTTTCCATTAAATAACTCCTTTTAGGTTAGAGCCTACCACTCTGAAGTCTCAAACTCAAACCCCAGCCTTTTTTGACATAAATATTTACTTTGTCATCTCAGCTCCTTCATTTCAACCATCCTCTTAGAATTTAGAAGTTTTTATATCCCCCCCCCCTCCGTTCAATCTTTGCTCAGCCCAGTCCTTGGATATAACTACATGTATTGTACTCCCTTTTTTTCACGCCTCCCACTTTCTACCACACCCCTTGGAAATATTGGTCTGGGCAGCATCCAGTGAGTTTTTACTTGTTCACCTGTTACCCCAAACAAAAGTTACCAGTTAAAAGTTACTATGAAAGTCTTTTCTTGCCTCTCCCAGATAGGAAAGATGCAAAAGTTCTTCTTGGATGGCTGGACACTGGTTACCTCTTTGCATATGCCGTTGGAATGTTCATAAGGTGGGTGTAGATTTTAGTTTTTGAATTAAATAAAGAAGGTACTCACAGTTTTAAAGGAATCGAGAGTAACCATGTAAAGGAAGATTTTGGAAATCTACTGGAAACTGATTGTTCAAATTGCTTATTGTAATAACTTGACATTGTAAAACAATCATAAATACCCCAGACAGTTTAGGCAGTACTATTGGGTGAAGTGTGGTCACATGACCATGTTTACCTGGTATTGAAAGGCTGATAAAGACATAGCTTAAGCTGTTTAAGACCAGTTGGCATGTTGGCGCGCAAGCTTGAGCCGGTCCTAAAACCTATTAAAACATGCGCACAACCGTTTAGTGTCCCATGCAGTTTGACGAAACGGCTTGAGGTCAGGAATTCATAAGTTTTTAAAAGTTTTACTCGGTCTTAAATGACCATTTTAAACTTTGACCGACCGACTCCCCTTTGGCTCGGTCCGTTATCACACGGCCACACCCTGCCAGTTTAAAGAGCCATTTAAGACTTCGTAGCCACTCTTTCATTCCCTTATAATTATTGATAAGGCTATGTATCTAATTTCATAACCAGGTGATTGAAAGACTCTATAATTTTGATTTTAAGGTATTATTCAGGATTGGTAGAGCTGTCAAAATAGTCAAATACAGTATTCAAGTTTTGTGTCATCAACATGTCAACCATACATATTTATACTTGTAATAACAAACCTGTGAAAGTTGGGCTTAATCCGTTGTGTGAGTCAGGAGAAAATAATGAAAAACCATGCACAATTCTCAACATGTAAACATATTGTCCTTAATTTTGGTTGTAACAACCAGGAGGAAGCTGTTGCATTTTTAAAGGTTTTCAGATACAGTTTTCTCGAATATGACTTCATTTCAGAGGGAAATAGTTCACAGAAAAATTGGTTCTAGTATGAACTTTAAAGCAACACTATTTTTTATCCTTTCCAATACTGTACGATACCTTTAAACATGTTAAATATCTCATGAAATTGTTTGATTGAACCCTCCTGCACTATCTCTAACTCTCCTGCAATGTTTTGTTGTCTTCTCTTTCCAGTGGTCACATAGCAGAGAGAATGAGTCTGCGTTACTTTCTAACTGGCGGAATGATACTCAGCGGACTATTCACTGCAGCAGTTGGACTAGCTGAATTCTTCCATATACATAACTATGCTTATTTTATCTCTATGATGGTGAGTGGTAAAATCCAGCCAGATATCCATTTGTTGGCGTGTCATGGCCGAGTGGATAAGAACACTGGACTCAACCTCCGGTGTTTCTGATCAGCAGAGTGTGGGTTCAGATCCCGGTCATGACACTTGTGGCCTTCAGCAAGACACTTGACAAATTATTGCTGCATCCTTTGGATGGGACGTAAAGCCATAGGTCCCATGTGTTGTGTAATGCATGTAAAAGAACCCACTTATCGTAAAGAGAAGGGGTTCACCTCGGTGTTCCTGGTCTGATTGGCAGCATATTGCGCCAAAGCACCTTGTAAGCCATTACATAGTGCTATAAAGGAATAGGTCTCATCCTTCAAAACGTAGCTCTACATAATGGGCAATTTGATACGCCCCTAAGGTTGTGATAAAACGCTATTTAAGAACCAGGTATTATTTTTATTATGTTTGTTTTAACATATGGTGGTTGAGGGCTCATCAAATGCTACAAAATTTGATTTTCTAGATGGCAATTAACTTATTGTCTAAAATCTCTTGTTGTTGAGACTGACCATACATTGTACATGTCATATGCCCAGAGTACAGAACTCTCAAACTCAAAAACCAACATTTGCTTATAATATTTTATGTTATGACAGATATTACATGGTGGGGTAATAGTATTCAATTGAAAAAACACAAGACCACCGGGCTGGTCTTGTCGTGAGTTTCTTGGCTGGATGCTAAAATCACTGGCTTTGGATAATGTGATTTCACTACACATGTTTAGGAACGCAATCCACAGGCATTTCTACATAGAAACTAATTACTTTCTCATATTTTACAATCTGGTGATTATTTATCAAATTTTGCAGGTTTTAGGTGGTTTCTTCCAGGCTTCTGGCTGGCCAGCAGTCGTTGCTGTAGTAGCCAACTGGTATGGTAAAGGAAAGTAAGTAATGCTGGTTACCATGGATACTCATCAGTGTCAATATAATTAGAGACCTGTAAAATCTAAACAAATTGACAAAGACCAGGTTTTGATTTCATTCAGAGATCGATCTTATCTGTGTATCAATCTTTTCTGCTAAGCAAAGTGTGGTGTCGCAATACAAATCACTATGGTAATACTGACAACTTGTCTCTAGATGAATCTTAGTGCTTAGTAAAACAGGTCTTGGTTTCACAAAGAGCTAAGCATCACTCTGACAGTATTAACAACTCATCTTAAGATTAATCTTTTTGTGAAATCGGACTTTGTATGATTGCATGCACACAGTGCCTTTTGTTACGACTTGGCCAATTTGCTCAAACGTATCAGTTAACTGGTTGATTACATCAGTTGATTGTTCAAACAGTTAGTAATCCGTAACTCGCGCTCTCAGTCATGACGCTTGTGTTCTTAAGCAAGACCATTATTGCTTCCCTCTTCGGACAGGACGTAAAGCCATAGGTCCTGTGTATTAAGTAATGCATGTATTTAAGAGCCCAGCGCACTTATTGTTATGAGAAGGGGGTGTATATTGCGCCACAACATCTTGTAAACATTACATGGTGCTATGTAAAGCAATAGGTCTCATACCTCGATCCATAGGTCTGCATACCTTACTGGATAAATACTATAGCACTTATAAACGTAGAATTAAGCACTGTGTAATTGTAACGTATTATTATTATTAATAATGATATACATATTGTTCTCATTTGTAGGCGTGGCTCAATAATGGGTGTGTGGAACATCCACACAAGTCTAGGCAATATTTTAGGTGCGTTGGTGGCAGGTGCTCTTATAGATAACACATGGGCGTGGGCCTTCATTGTTCCTGGATGTATTATTGCTGGAATGGGAGTCATCGTCTTTCTCTTCCTAATAGAATGTAAGTTTATACTTGTATGTAATATAATAGTCCTCAAAATAGAGCATTTTTTTAATACATGTAATAGCAACAGTAGTACACAGGAGTGCTGTTTGGAAGGGACAGAACTGAGCCCCTCTATAGATCCCATGCATTTGACGCCACAAGCCCAAAACAGCGGCCTTACTGAGGTCAATTTAGACCTATCATTTGTTGAGAGTCGTGTGCAGTGGTTTTTTGGTCTCACTCCACACTTTCTACCCATAATTAGCTATTCAAACAAATAATTTGAGGAATTGGCAATATTGGCATTATTTTGTAATGTTTTACAACTAGGTAGCCTCGGATGCAATGACAAACATTAACCAATGTTATATTTTGTCAACAGATCCGACAGATATTGGATGTGACGCACCAGAGCAAATTCCAACTATCAAGGTAACACATTTACTCAAAGAGATATCCTCAAAGAAATACCTGTGTTCAATGCAGTCATTATGGGTCACTTCCTTGATCCTTTTTTAAAGATGAATGAGATATAGTCAGGTGCTTGACAGAAGGACATAGGGCTGTTATACTCTTGTACGGGGTACCCAACCAATACCCAATTCAGCTCTGGTTTTCCGGATTATTTCCGGTACCACCCACAGGTTAAATTTTTGGAATACTTGGTCCAAATTTTTTTTTTTTTAATAATTGTCAAAATTTAACATGACTAAACAAATAAAAGACAAAAAACAATCTCATAACTTGCTCAGTGATTTCCCTTCTCAGTGGCTTGTACTTTGGTTTTTTTTTACTCCAGGATCTTCATGCCCCAGGCCAGGACGTTGCAGATGAACATAAAACAGTACTCTCAGAGCAGCCTGCAGTCAGTCTATGGGTTGCTGCGACAATACCGGTGAGTCACAGTCTCATCAACTGTCTTCTTGCAGCCTTTCTACTTTGCACATGCTTGTCAGGGGTATTGTCAAAATTAATCCAGCACAGGTAGTCGGATAACAATTCTCTGATGTCAAATGTTTGTTGGATTTCCATCGGACTGTATTTCCATGAGAGACATTGTGTTACTCGCTGAAAGGCACACAGTTCCCTGGTGCACTCAAGACATGCCCTGAGCAATGCACCCCACTAAACGCTCTGCGGTTTGACTGGTTGATTAAATGTAGTATAAACAAACATGTGGTTTTGGAGTGATCTGGAAGGTTTGGAGTTCTTAGTTAACTAAGATGTGTTGTGTGATTTTTTCTAAGTGAGATAAGTAAAGAGACCTTTTGCTTGTTTTCCAGTAGACTGCAATCCAAGTCTCTGCGGTTTGTAAACAAATATAACTCGAGGCACTGTGAACTTCTCCCATGTTTTCTCCGACACCCAAATTCAAACAAGGTGAATTTACGGCGGGTAAAAAGCCTTGTGCCGGACGGTACTTATCCGCTGGTTGTCCTGGACTAATTTTGACAAAGTCCCCGAGAACAAGATTGACTGCTGGTATGCGTCACTTTTCAAAACAATGTTCATCTTTTTTTCTTTTACAACAAAAGTACAACAAACAAATGGTGATGTGACGGTTGGTAGAAAACATAAATAGTGATGCACCAACAACAGTGACCTATGGGTAGCTTACTATTGGTAGATGCACCATTTATTCAAGATTCGCTTGTTTGGTGCATGACTGACGAATTGCAAAGCCTGAGAGCATTTGCCAATTCTGCATTTTGTCAAGAATACACAAATCATTAAACCTACCTTCCCCATTTGAAAAAAGTGAAAAGCTAGATAGTAAAAAAAACAAACCCTACAAGTACTTTTTAATCTCAAAGCTTCCTTTATATGAACTTGATATCAGTACAATTTGTGTAAAAAACTTTCCCTTCAGAAATTATGCCGAGCTGAAATAAAATGAGATACGATAAAATATAACATTCCTACACCCAGTTCAGACAAGTGCTCTATAGTCACGTCGAACCAAGCTGTCGATTTTAAGTTCCTGCAGAGTTTGACGTCTGAAACAGTTCAGATTGAGCTAGAAATCGAGCTGGAAATCGTTGCAGTGGTTCAGAACGACTGTAGCGTCTTCCGTCTTGGTTTCAGACATCCATCTTGTCACGAGCCAAACCTAATTTAAATGATATGTTAAGTTGGCCTGTTTGAAACCAAAATTTATTTGGGTCGGTCTAGAGTCACTCCTATCTATTTGGTTCGGCGCAGCTCTGGAGCATCTGTCTGAACCGGGTGTTAATCAGTAGTTTCACCAGTCTTTGATCACCATCTTTGATGACATTTTTTGTGAAGAAAACCCAACTCGAATGAAGACTATAGTTTTCTAATCTTCTTTTGTCATTGAGGTATGACCAGGATTGTATTAGTACCTCTTACAGCTTACAAAAAGGTAATAAATTTTTCGTTTTCATTCACAGGGAGTTATTGAGTTTTCATTATCATTATTTTTCTGCAAATTGGTCAGCTATACATTCCTGTTTTGGCTTCCTTTCTACATTGTCAGTACAAGTAAGTATTGTTGACACAGGTCATGATTCCTGTTTGCTACTGTATATAATCAATACCGATTCTCAATGTAACAAAAAGTGTCAGACTATTACCATCCAAGATTCAGTCTGCTGACAATGATTTAAATTTAACCCATACTTTCCTAACTACTGGAATTCTTGTAGAACGCACAAATGCTGTAATTGCCCAGCAATCTGGCTATGGGAAAACCTGTAACAACAAGTCAACAAGATGTAAACAACAACAAGAATTTTTTCTTTATTCTCTCACTGCTATATACAGTATTATACACATAAATAGTTTTTGTATAGCACTTTATACAGAGCGCAATTTATTTTTTAATTATGTCATCAAAGTTAGTATGGTACCAAACAAAAAGGGTTGGGGCTGACTCATACAAGGAGAGGGAGCTTCAAAGAGAAGAACTTTTCAACAACTCAACAACAAGAGTGTTTTTCTGATTTTCTTGGGTCTCTTGCAGGTGGTTTGAATGATGCAGTCTCTGCTGATCGCTCCACATTGTTTGATACTCAACAACAAGAGTGTTTTTCTGATTTTCTTGGATCTCTTGCAGGTGGTTTGAATGATGCAGTCTCTGCTGATCGCTCCACATTGTTTGATACTCAACAACAAGAGTGTTTTTCTGATTTTCTTGGATCTCTTGCAGGTGGTTTGAATGATGCAGTCTCTGCTGATCGCTCCACATTGTTTGATACTCAACAACAAGAGTCTTTTTCTGATTTTCTTGGGTCTCTTGCAGGTGGTTTGAATGATGCAGTCTCTGCTGATCGCTCCACATTGTTTGATGTTGGTGGTGTACTAGGAGGCATAGCAATAGGGTTTTTATCAGATGTGTCAGGAGCTAGTGCCACTGTGTCATTTGTGGCACTCATTATCTCCGCACCTTTGGTGAGTTATTGAAATTATAACAGCTCTTTCAAAGATTCTGCCTTTCGATTGGTTTAGAGCATGTCACATGATATGTCGCATTGTTACTAGAACGCTGTGTGAATGCCATGCTATACCTGTAGCAACTAAAATACTGTACCCGTAGCAACCAATGTACTATACCCAGGGTAACCAGTGTACTCTACCCAGAGCAACGGCTGCTTTTGTATGGATCAAGTGTTTAAAACAAACAATGACTGCTTTTATTGGTGCCATGGTTAAAGCTATGACCCCAGCCCTTGGTGGTTTCCAGAAACATTCTGAATTCAGTCGGCTTTGCCTCGGGGGGGGGGGGGGGGTGCATAGGAAGCTCCAAGGATCACCTCGGGACTCAAAGTTTATAACCATAGCACTCGAAGCAGTCAATATTTATAGACTGTTATAATGCATACATGTAAATGTCTGTATATTCACCTTTACCTACATAACAAATTGATAAAATAGAGGAATTGTTAGTGTGTGATAGCTTAATCTAACACCATCTGATCTCTGATGAAATATTTCTGAGTTCAAATTGTTTTTGGAAAGTTTGCTTTTGGATTTGTAAATTGTTAGTATTTTTTGTTTTCTATTCCACACCTGCGTTGCAATACATTTACAGTTGACTCTCGTTATAACAAGATTGCTGGGACTTGCCAAAATACCCCTCAATAACAGGAATGTTATTATAGGAAAAAAAAACACAGAAACACAAAGCAGAATGTACTCTTTATAAGCAGAACCTCTTTACAACGAGGGTTGACTGTTTAAAAACTGACATGTAATACATTGGCTGACTATTGGGTGGGTGGGGCAGGTTGGGATTAAACATTGAAACGTATCTGTGGACCTGCTAAGTCCTGACAATTGGTTAATTTGTGTAAGAGATAGATTTGAATGAGTAAACTCATTAACATTATATTTCTTTCACAGGTTTACATCTACAATGCGTTTGGTACCATCAGCACTGCGAGCAGTATAGGTATGTGGTAGAATAAATCAAACTACTATACCACGCCAACCATAGTACATGGACACTGTACATGGAAATGCTTGGCAAGGGAACTCTAATGGTTAGACATGGGGGTTTGAAAGATCCAATCGTTGTTGCAAACCATGATTTATGGGCAATGAACATTGACAGAGTAAACACATCTATCTTAGGGTTGAATATCTTTTGTGAATGATCTTTGAGTTAAGCCACCTCTGGGAAACGTTTCCACTGGATCTGATTTTGTGATTGTTGTTGTTTCTCTTTCAAAGGTTTGATGATGTTGACGGCCTTCTTTACAAATGCACCTTATGCTCTCATAACAACGGCAGTGTCTGCGGATTTGGTAAGAATGAATTTGACATTGTGGGGTATCGGGGGCTGAGTGGTCAAGTGCACGTTAAGCCTAGTTCATACTTCCTGCGGATTCGAATACGACGCAAATTTTTTGTTGTTATGCCCGGTTTATACTTCCTGTGAATGCGTATATGCAAATGCAAAGCGAATTTGGGTGACGCAATAATCGGTACGCGTTGATTTTCCAATTGTGATGCACAAAAATGTGCTTCGCACGAAGCATTCGTAGGAAGTATGAACCGGGCTTAACTCAAGCTCTGTTGTTTCTGATCAGCAGAGTGTGTGTTTGAGCCCCAGTCTTGACACTTGTGTAAAAGAACCCAGTCCACTAATCGAAGGAGTTTGCCCAGGAGTTTTCTGGCATGGGGGACTGCAGACTGTTGTACAACCCTTGCTGCATTAATGGGCATCTTCAATCAAAAATTCAGCAAACCTGTCTTAAAAACACATAAAAAAATGCTTTGAAATGCCTATTGATAAGAATTTATTTTTCTTATTATTAGTTATATTTTTCTGTAACCTTGTGTAACACGATAAAGTTTCAAATGAAATCTTACACGAAGGAAACTGTCTTGATACATTGTAGACTAATTAAAAAATTTCACAACTATTTGTTTCAACCACTTCTTGTCGGTCGGTTGACGTGTACAGACACAAAATATTTCCGGGTAGAAATACTTTTTATATTTATAAATGCCTGGAACAACTTCAGAGCGTCCTCTTTTGGTTTGGGTCTGTTTACTGGCTGATATGTACGTACACACCCCCAATATGATCCATTGTGTAGTGTGCACAGGCATGCGCTTACCATGCTATTCATTCAAAGAAGGTCAAAGGGTACTGGAATTTATGCTTGAAATCTCCCCTTTTTCCCAGAGTGGTTGTGTAGTCCCCAATTCTAGACCTTCCTTTTGTTGTACAATCAAAGATTACAAGAGGTTGATAGGCGGACTATTGTGTGTTCAAAAACTTAATTTATAAACAAATTAATTTATAGAAGAATAAAGTTTTTTTGTTCTTTCTGTTTTTAGGGTACCCATCCATCACTTCATGGGAATGCCAAAGCACTGGCGACTGTAGCAGCGATCATTGATGGTACGGGTACGATCGGTGCTGCTATCGGCCCTCTACTGACAGGCCTCATAGACCCTGGTTCAGGAGGGAGTGGTTGGACATATGTGTTTGCCATGTTAGCCGGGTCGGAACTTTTATCTGCAATGGTAACAATCTGCTGGGTTTTTTAATGTGGTTTGTTTTGTTTTTGTTTGTTTTTGTTGGCGTGTTTGTTTTGTTTGTTTATTTTGTTTCGTTTCATTGGGGTGTTTGAGTGTTTTATTGTTTGTTTTTATTTTGTTTTGTTTGTTTGTTGGTTTTTTTAACGGGGTGTTTTTTTGTTTGCTTTGTTTCGTTTTGTTTTTTTGTTTGTTGTTGTTTTTTTTTTGGGGTGGCGTTGTTGCAATATCAGTCGCTTGAAAAGTATGTATGTTTATTCATTGAAGTCCTCCTACATGTGGACAGTTAAGGGGTAAGTGAATAAATGAGAGACAATGTACAGAATGGGTGAATGAAAACAACAATATTCTTTAATTGAATCTGAAAGGTCACGGATTACAAAGTACACCAGTACACTGTACCTAACCTCAAGAGAAATTTCTATATTTGATAGAATAAAACTAGTGTTGAAGTTCACAGAAAATACTGCTGTTTATTTCATTAACTCTTTCAGTGCCCGCTATTTGTTTGTGGTTTGAACTTAAAGTGCCCGGCCTTTTTTAGTTTTTTAGAAATTCTGTACACAAAAATAATAATAAATGAGTCTTTCTCATCAAACAAAATATGTCTTGCTGATTTGTGATGCCTTGGTCAGGCATGATCATGGGTCCTCAGACAAAAACAGGACTATTTTATCGAGTACAAGGGCTGACCTGCATGCACACATGGTGTAGGCTTTAATAAACTCTTCAAACAATTTAATCACAAATTTTCAGATTTTTTCAAGGGCAAAAAATTTGGAAATCAGACTAAAGTAGGTTGAATATCATGCCTGCTTGGTACATCCTAAAGTCAATAGTAATTCTTGAGTGATAATGCCCTCTCAAGATAACATGTATAGTATGGGTCTTACATACAATTGGTTTTTATATTCCTGTTTTGAAGGGGATCCTTTTTGGGCTGTGTGGACTGAGTTTCTTTGGGGTTTTTAGGAGTAGATTTTTGGTTATGGGGTTAATGACTCCGGCACTATGGCTTGTATACAATTTATTCATTTGTGTATTGCCATTGAATTACCATTCACAGTGTTTCTGTCTACAATGCTTTTCATTTTCATCTCTTTTATTGTTTATTTTTTGTGAGTTTCAATGACTTTGTTTTTGATCTATTTCACTAGAAGTATTTGTTCTATAGTTTTTATTACTCAATTTTTGGTCCAACAAAGAAAGATTGACTAGAGCAGGGTTTGAACCTGTGACCTCCGGATTATTGTGCCAAGGCTTTACCAACTGAGCTATCTGACTGGGACTCCTGAATAGGATATTGATAAAATAGGGAGACTGCCAACATTAAGGCTGAATAGCTCAGTTGGTAGAGCACTGGCACATTAATCTGGAGGTTACAGGTTCAAATCCCACTCTAGTCAATCTTTCTTTGTTCAGTTGTTCAACCCCCAAATCATTTAGATTTTACCGAGTCAGTTTCCCTGGTGGTTTATTACTTGATGTTTTTATTATTTCTTTCTGTAGTGCCTTGTTTATTGTTTGAAGCCCTGTGCATTTCAGCCTTTGACTGCAAAGAGTGGGGTGCAATTAACCAATAATAATTATTTATTTTTCTTTTTTTAATCAAACAGTTTTTAATCAGGCTTGTGTATAGAGACATCAAGAAGTGTGCCTGCACAAATGGTTACCAGCCCATTTTGTCCGAAAACACAAATATAAATAGTGACACGAGTGCTGGGTAAGATTTCTTCAACAGTCTTAAAGATCACACTTTCTTTTGTTCAAACTATCTTTCTTATCACTTATGACAAGTAAATAAAGGTAGGGTTGATGATTGGTTTGTATCAGGAAAAAGCTGCTATACCCAATTATCAATAAAGATGGTAATGGTAGTAAGCATCCTGTGAAATTCGGCTCAAATGCCCAAGTAGATTAGAAATCAATAAAAATAGTTGAATCTGATAACAATTCATTCAGAGATGCGGTTGGTACCCGCTGTCACCTCTCTACACGTTGATTGATGCGGTTGGTACCCGCTGTCACCTCTCTACACGTTGATTGATTCAACGTCATTGTGAAAATACTGTGACAGGTTTTTCCTGTTTTCTCAGCGAGTTGTATTCAGCTGAAACTTTCTTGATAACTCTGCCAGTAAATCAGCATTATGTTGACCAAAACCAATCTATGACCCTACCTTTCAGTCTGAACTACTGCCTGCTATGCATGAGAAAATATTTACTCCAACCAGTTGATTCCTTATTTCAGTTTGCAAAGAAAATTCCCCAAAGAACCAAACAATCAAATCAAAATACCTATACGAACATGCACACAATCTTAGAAACAACAAACTTTTTGCAGTGTAGGATGCTGGATGTTGAGTTATGCGTTTACTAACCCTTTCAGTCTCAATGGTGACTTTAGTCATCCACATTACCTTGCTTGAGCCCAAAGGGCGACTTTAGTCGCCTAAGATAGCACACAAGCACCTAAGATAGTTCACAAAAAAGTACTCAAGCCTGAGCACAAAGGCCATTTTGTTAAAAAGCTGTAGTTTTGTCCATGTTCACCCTCCATACCCAAGCTTACCATCATTGGAAAGAGAAAGATCAGATCTTTACAATGATTGTAAAATAAAACATCGGGTTGCTATTATGCAATTTTTTTCAAATTGGAGTGGAAAGATCCAAAAGGCCAAACGCCTGAAGAGCGTCTTAGGTTGTGTGCATAAAAGTGTTTGAGAATACAGTTCAACTGGGAAAACAAAGACCAAGAACATGGACATTTATTGGCTGATTCCAATGATTTTTGGATTATGTAAAAGGAACTTCAATAAGTAAGACAAGTTTCATTACTTATTTTGCTTTGAAATAAAATCTTCAAAGTAATAATAGAGTTTGTAAAATTGCACTTTGAACACTAGCTTACTGCTGTGTGAGAATGTGTTTATCATGCTTGAGTGGTCAAACACTGTGGGCACCAGCAGTTGTTTATGTAAAAAGAATTTGGTGCTGAAAGGGTTACAAACTATTGCACAAGAAAGTTTTGAAATTTTTGTTTCAAATCTAAGGTTAGGCTTTGGCTTAGGCTCTGGTAAGGCTTCTTCAGTAATTTTGAAAATTTACTTATTTGGTACAGACCTTCAAACGAGTCGTCAGTGTCTTAGCCGGACCTGAGCTGCCAAGACGTGGTTTTCGAAATGGGCATTCTTTAAAACACCAATCTTTTATTTGAACTTTTAGTCTGGTTCGCTGACTAGGGCCAGACTTTTTTGTTTGTATTATTTTCTGTTTCTCTTGTTCCTGTCTAATTTGTGCTAGATTGAGTTTGAGAATGTATTTTAGTTTGAGAATTAACTTGTTTTATTGGCTAGGTTTAACCAGTAATAACTGCTGATTTCTTTTATAAATGAACGCAAAGAGTTTGGATGTTTAAATTAGATTCCAATGTCTACTTTTCGATGAACACACCGAACAAGCAACATGTGAAATTGTCATCACATTTGTTGATCACATTGGATCATGGGTGAATAACGGCCGATTTGTTAGGGATTCTGTGCACATTCAGTAGCTGTTCGTTTCAGTAGGCTGTTTTCACAAGCGTCATCGTAAAAATATACTGCAATGCATCTTGGGAAACTGAGTAAAGTAAAAAAATGTATCAACCTGCCAATATGGATGCCATGCTGTAGTTTACATGGCATTATGCCAGGTTTAATAGCTGGGTACCGCATAAAACCAGCAGTCTGTCATGGTTGCTGGTTTGCTCGACTTGGATTTCACCAAAAATGCTTTGCAGCTAGACTAAGTGCATTGGGACATGCTTATGGGCTATTGCATCAATCGAAATAGTCCACATTGATTTTGGATCTCGTCAAGTGCTGTTCTCTTGGCTTTGACAGTATTTCAGAAATATTTTTCTGGACCATTGCATTTAGTATCCACGTTATTATCAGTAGGTTTTTAAAATGGTTTATTTTCTTCGAAATTACCTTCATTTTCCTATGCTGCACACACATGTATTATGCCATGTGCAGGATATTTGGCTTTTAAATTTCAAACCATTGTTCTCATCATATTACATGGGATAATGCACGTATCAGTTATTTCTTGAGGCATTTTAAAACTTAACTTGTTATCATGTAAGTCTTTTATTTTGCTTTTTTGTTCTAAGTACATCGATGAGTTTGTTAACCCTCCAAAATGCCCATTAATAAATTGGTTGCTGGATGCAACTGCTTGTTAATTTGACTGTGTGACCCACTCTAACCCTAGCCCTAACTCTAACCCTACTAGTCATGCTATTGCGAATGATTCTTTTATTTGCCCTTTAACCCCTCACCTTTCAGTATTCATGACCAGACAGATTGGGAAGATTAACAATGGGGTGAGTATGTTTAATGGGTAGTACAGTTTCATTGTATTGTCTTTCATTTCATTGACAAAATCGCATTCCATTAAGTCGCATTCCATTAAGGTGATCCCCTGGCTGTCGCTTCCCAGGTTGTATCGCAAACTTGGGTGTGATCCCTGGCTATATGGCAGCTAACAGTTGTATGGCTTCTAACTGGCACTCCGAACAAAGATATTGACTAACAGGGAGACTGCCAACATAGGGCTGGATGGCTCAGTTGGTAGAGCGCTGGTTTGTAATCCAGAGGTTGTTGGTGCAAGTCTCACTCCAGTAAATTTTTCTTTTTCAAACCAAAATAATTATTATCCAAACTTACCATTCTAGTTTTCTTTGTGTAGTGAAGATGTAGAAAGTGGGTGTGCAACCCAGAGCATTCCACAAAACCTTTGTGTACAAAGTCTATTAGAGGGAGTTAAGTAAGAATAATGGCAACAAGAAACAAGTGCCCACAGGAATGCAGGTTTAAAAGATGGTAGACATTTTTTGCGAAGGGTGGAAGGGGGTTGCAATGGGTGGTCGACCCAGACACATTGCCTTGGATTGGGCGATTTGGGGCTTTAAAATGGTTTTGAAAACGTTCTGTATGAAATGAGTATGATTGGAAAGATGTTTTAAAAGTAAAATATAATGATCCACACAAGTATGCCCCGAAATTGTCTGGTTTCCTTTTACTTTGTGACCAAACACAGTCCGCCATTTTGTAGAAGCACATTTTTAACTCCGCAAAATGGTGGACCTTGTTAGTTCTTGAAGTCAAAAAAACTAAAATTTTAGGCATGTGTATGTAAATCATGATGTTCTATGTATTGTTTAAAACATTCTTCCAACCATTCTCATTTCATAACAAACCCTTTTTATAGCCTAAAGGGCCCAATCCAAGGCAATGTGTCCATTTAAGCCTAAGTCGATAATGTTTTTGCTCTTTTTGTCAACAATGTTCAAACTGAAATCCACCAGTTATCCTTTCACATCTGATTCTTTTCTCATTTCTTTGTGTCCTTATTTCCTTGTTTCTATTTTATTTCATCAGGACTGCAACTGAAGGAGTTGTTTGAATTGACTGACAGATGTAAACCAGCAAGCTATTGAACTTACCAGATTGCCAGTTCCTGTTTTGTGTGTTTTGCAGCATTGCCAAATAGCGTGCAGGATGTATGCTGTGGTACAGTAGAACGTCTTACATTTCTTATGCTTTTTAACAAATAAGCATGCCGTTCGCTACCTTTTTCGTCTAGGTTTGGGAGAGTTTTGGGGGTTTAATGTTTTTCTTTAGCATTTTCAATTGATTTGAATTTTTAATTTAATTCAGTGGGAAATGATAAAGCATGTTTCACGAAGAAGTTAAAATTTTGTTTGACATGAACTTGCTTCTCGCGAGGTCACTGTTGTGTGATTACTATTAGTGCTGCGTTAACTTTCTGTTTATTTGTATGCCTCTGTACTAATTGTGTAAACAATAATCACAATAACTGGTCACCTTTTGACTGCCTTCAGTTTAAAGTGTGATCAAGGATGCAACGTTTATGTGTGTAGTTAACTAAATGTACAGCTGACTAGTATGACTAGTTTACCATTGTGAAAATAGAATTAGCTGTTGCCAACCAAACTGACCTCCGAATGCAAAAAAAGAAAAAGAATTGCAGGCCTGATGTTTTGTTCGTAGCAGAGTCTTTCTCGAAGTCCAAATGATGACAGCACAGCACACATGCGTGTTTTGCTTTGTGTGTGTTGTGTTGTGTTGTGTTGTCAAGGTGCCAGTTATTTTGAATTCAAGGTCCTGAACTGTTCTAATTTTAACAATAGAATGTATACTGCATAGCAATATTCTGTGTCGCTCTTTTTCTTTGTCAAGTAAACAGTACAAAGCAAGATAAAGTATTTGCAACATTTCTTGTCAAAAGACTTTAGCGGCTGCTGCTTTGGCTTTGGCTATAGCTTGATCGCCATAGGGCCGTGTCCAAAAGGTGGCTTGGGCTATGTTTCTGGCTTGATCGCTGCGTCATCATGCGTTGAAATACAGGATGTCTGCAGCATCATCCATAGCAACAGTCATAGCCGTACACAACAGCCAATAATTTGGACACTGCCTGGGATTCCCAAAATAACACCATCAGCAACAAACCACAGCTGCCAATAGGCCTCATGCACATGACGTCATTTGAGTAGGGCGCCCTTGCCTAGAGGTCAAAAGAAGCTTGTTCATTAGCCAATCCTGTACACCGCGCATACAAATCTGCATTTCTATTGTTTCATCACCAGTTTACCTTAGGATGCAGCTTGATGACGTCAATGCATATCGTCTATTTTGACACTTCCTAAGTCTGGTGTGTATTTGAACATTTATGTGCACCCTTTTACTTCTTAGGACAATTCTCGTGGGATTCTAAATATCCTCAAATATCTGAAAACACACCACACTTGAAGGAGGTTTGAGTACATCATACATTGCAATCAAATCACAGAGTTATATAGTTGAACTAGAGGGCGTACAAAAACATGTGGCAAAGCCCGGCAAGAAGCATTTTTTGCTATTGAGAAAATGGTTTCGCCCATCATGTAACACAGGTCCTGCACCAGGTCACACAGCCAACATTTTGTAAGGGGAGATTTGTACGCAATTTACCCATAGGGATTCGTGCCCACGGTGGGACACTGCGGTGATGTGTGTGTAATTAGATTACCTCCTCTCTAGGAATCAAAACTTTTGTGGTGTGCGATATTAATTTTAATCTCTGAAGTTTAGAAAACTATTTAAGAAACTATTTTGTTTTGCTTAAAATTGTGTAGTTTTTCTTTGTTTGTTAATGTTTTAATTATTAGTGTTCTGATCGAATACCCTTGAAACGACACTTGCTAGGTAGGGATTTCTTTGGAATAAGATTTTTGTTTTGAATTTTAAACTATTTTATTAACATTTAAAAACATTAACAGCTTATTCTTTGTGAACAACACACGAAATGTTTTATCACAATATAATTACTGCATTTTATCAACATGTTTAATTTATGTAAAAAAGAAAAGAAACTAATTCTTTGGATGAAGTTCAATACTGAGCATATATCTATAAATGTTACTAAATACATTAGAATACTTCCATATTAACTTTTAATAAACCCTTATTTACACTGGGTGGTTTTAAACACTTGAACTATGAACATATAGATTATATAACTCTTAACACAGTAGAATGGTCTTGTATATAGTTGGCGTTCTGCAATAGACTGAAAACAACCTGCACATGTGGTTAATTTGATTTGACATAAATATGTTTTGTTTTTGAACCCCACTCATCAAAGGCAATTCATTAAGGCAGAACGTTAGTTTTAACAAGTTTAGTTTACATTTTTACAAAATGTGACCTTAGCGTGAATAAGTAATATACACCTTGGTTGGTCAAAGCATTTTTATTGTGCCTTCAGCTATTTACTAGACATAGTAGGCATGCTTGACACTCAGTGGCTAGCCATATAAGACAACAATACAATGTAGTTGTTATTGTTGTTTCACTTATCCGCCAGTCTTATTGCTGGTCTACTTAGCCATGTTCCACGAGTATTTATTTTTTGAACCATCTGTGCAGGTAGTGGTTTATGTGTGCATGCACATTTATTCTTTGAAAGGACAATGCAATGGCCTAGCTAGCAGGACAACCACTCTAAACAAAAAACCACTGCCCTAGCTAGATGAATGATAAACAAAAAGATTTGCAGGGAAACATATTTTGTCTTTTCGTTTTCCGCGGCTGGCTACCGAATAATAATCCATTGAAGTTATATCAATACTCTGTAGATGCATCACTTCTGGTGTGTGTAATTATGATCTTTCGTTAAATTCTGGTCAACTTTCAATGCACTAATTGTTTCACTTCATCCTTTAAGGAAAAACGAATACTGTGCAAAATAAGTTTGAATAAGTAAACAGTTTTAACAATAACAACTACTGACATAATTATGTTAAATACATGAAATCCTGACATTTTAATAAAACTTAAACAACTACAAGATTTTTCTGTCTACCGTCAACGCTCACGTATGAAGTACATGAGACGTCTTGAACCAGAGCTAACTTGCGATTACAAGCCATTTTGTGTCTCCAAAACGCATGGGCAAAGTAAATACAGGGAGGCCAGACTAGTCTGCCCAATTGGTTGTGCTGCATTTGGACCGAAAATGGCGTCAGGCAACCAGAAAACAGAAGGAAACTGGTCCCTTTATGTGGCAACTTTCCCAATTTACGGCTCTGACTGGGCCCACTCAATTATTTATTCTAATTTAAAAATATTGAATAACTATAATGTGTACGGTTTGCCCCGACCACTCACGAAAAACATCGCGCAGTTATCTTGTATACCATTATGTATTTGTTTATTTAATTTTTTTCCCGGTATTTTACTGCTTTGCGCCTCAAGCTGTGAGAACATGGACTACAAACATTGTGTACAACGATTTGCTTAAACACAGCTAAAAGATTAGAGAATTTACGGATTCACAGCGTTGTATCCGTTCATTAGAGTTTATTATGATTCAGTTAAACGCCACCAGCGCCCAATGTCACAGAGCTGCTTAATTTTGTGTATGATGGAACAACTATGCACAGAGCTGTGTACTGTGTAGATGTATTCACCACTCTATATCATATTGCAGGCTGGCATAGTGCACCTATCATTCAAAATCACTGTATATTATTTAAGTACTGAGATAGAAATTATTAAAACAATTTTGCTAAGCCAAAATAAGCAGGATACCATTCACATATTGTACATATTAAATTGTACTGTGGCTGGTATGTTTGCTTATTCTGGTAAGCATAATTTTTAGCTACTTTATTGTGCTTAAGAAGCAATGGGATTTTGGGCCCTGGCTTGAAGCAGGACTATCAACCTTTTAATCACACTTTTAATACTAGTCTTTCACGAAACAAGAATTGACATTTATTTGTATGTAACAGCTTTTTCAACAGCGACGAAGATGGTGTAGTCGACTGATTATTTGTAGAGATTAGTAGAATAACATTCCAAACAAACTTAGCGTTTATAAACCAACATTATGAGGAAAAAGACATGTTTATGGTGCAGGCCGCGGGTTCAGACATTCAGATGGCGATTCATTTATTTACGTTTAGCTTAACACATGGATACGAAATGTGCAACGTGCCAAATACATGTAGCTGAGAGTTTTGTAATTTTTACTGAACCATGGCACTTTCAACAGTACTTGTCGTTACTACAAAGTTATTTACATGTACATCTTTGTATTATGCATGTATTTATGTGTATTTTGTATCACAACGTTCTTTTTGCCTTGGGATTTAGTTTAGAGTGCCTTATTTATGATGTCCTATATTTACTTGGAAACCGCGTTAGCGGGACGCACTAGACCTGTAGCAACCAAGGTACTATACACAACCATACACCAACCAGTGTACTATACCTGTAGCAACGGCAACTGCTTGGTGGCTAGACGTCTATGTTTGCGTATCGAATGCGGTGTTGTGTAAAACAAACTTTATTGTACGCATGCTGTGGTTAAACCTACGTCTCACTCGGTGATCCCTGGAGCTCGATTTCGCCTCGGGTAAATAGACCATGCAGACGATCACTCGGGCGCCGTAGTTTTAACCATGGCACTCGAAGCAGTCAATATTTGTGTACATGTACTAGTCTCCACGTGCACATTTTCACGATTTGTGGTGTCAAGTTTTTTGTATTACCCCATGTAACATAACACATTCTTATGGATGACTTTCCACAAAGAGATGTAAGATAATGAAAAATTGCTTCCAATTTGTAATGATTAAATCATTTTAATTCATTTTAACAAATAACGTGTAAATACACTCTTTTAATTGTTTTTATTTATCATTGTTTCGCCCAACTGTTTTGCCCTATTGACGGTATAAAAAAACACCAAACAAATAAAAACGAACGAATGAACACACAAACAAACATATTAGATAGTTTCTTTCCTGTAACGAGGAATGTGCAAACTTTAGTTTTATATATGAAGTAGTTACCCATCATTCAACGATTATTAATATTAATAGGAAGTAAAAAGACACGAACGAACATAAAACGTCTGCATATGACGAAATTTGAGTAGGGCGCCCGCCCTCGGTTAGAGGTCGGAACAGGTTTTCCCTTCCTTTGTATGTGCTTTTTCCATTGATTTTGTCATCGTTTTACCCCCTAAGATGGCGGCGGGATGACGTCCATGAATAAGGTTCTTTGTTAGGATCCGACGTATTGTAATACCAGCAGATAAGTACAATAGTTTTAACGACATAGTGCGTCAACCAGGTCGCATTGTTCTCCGTTGACGCACTTATGTAAAACAATCTTTAAAATTTAAAGCACGGGAACCATTTTGAAGCCTCACATTTATAAAAAAACTGTTACATTACTGAAAACGACGTCTCAAAGGAACACTTTGGGACAGGCGCTCTATTTTATGAACCTCACGTACTTTTTACCTCTTTTTCAATTTCCTTTCTTGGCAGGCACCTGCAGGAAAATTTCCCTCGTGTTTTTGTATAACTGTTGTACTGCATTATTTATAAGTAATTGTGTACCTAACATAATTGAACTGCGCAGAAAAATTGTTCTCAATTATCTGACAAGCTTGGGGATATGTTTGGTGGCAATTAACATGGCCAACTTTGTAGCGACGCGAGAATCTGCGAAAGTTGCATGCGTTTTTCATTTATTTCTGTTGTTTTCCTCATTCTGCGTTTTTATAGGTTGGAGGTTTCTAAAAGGGGGTTCACCAGCGGGAACAAGCGTCTGTAAAAGTTTAATTTTTTTGTAATTTTCCAGTATTTATTAAATGATTGATTATATTTTAGTCTGAAAATTTCGCGATTATGCTACTAAAAGGCGCTTTTGAATTCAGGAATTTCCAGAACTTAATAAAATGTATTATTTTAATATAAAAACCACTCTTGTTTTTCTTGGTGGTGGCTCAGCCTGTCTACTGTGGTTATCCCACATAATAACTATCAAGACTGACAATTGAACCCATTCAAGGTGTGACGTTTCAAAAGCTACCTCGTTGCAAGGTCCATGGTGAGACTCATTTGTAGAAATCAATGCATCGGAGAAGAATAACCAATGACGTCATGGTTGTGATTAGAATGGGTCTGGTTACTGGTGCTGTATTCCCTCCATCGGTGTTCTGCCAGCTTTTTGCTGAAAAGATTGTTTTTAAGTCACGAAAATGTTTAGAAATTTGACCATTTCGCTCGTGAACAAGCGTGAACGAGCGTAGGTAGTCTTGGCTGGCGACGTTTTGATGACGTAGTCAATGATGTAAAAAAAACTTTATTGGAGAGGGCACATACGTATCAAACAAACATCTGTAGCTTTGAACCTCATTCTTAGACTTGCCCAGTCCCTCTGAGTCATTTGATGTTGCACCCTCTACCGGCACTTAATACAAAAACTAGCATCGCCAATCTAGACAAGTAAAAAGGCAATATGAAGTATTGTTCTGCGATATCCAGGGGGGTTATTTCTTTTCAGTGATGGGTTGGATTTGTAGGAGGAGGTTTTTTTTGACCCAATGACGTATTCAATTCTCCGTACTGCGACGATCAATTTTGGTGTTGTTTAAAGGATTACTCACACCAGCTCTGATATTTGAAGCAACAGTGTAGAATCTGGTGTGTGAGTAAATTGGTTTTGAAAAGGACCAGTGATTTACTCGACGTTTCTACGATATGTTCAGTTATCTGTTCAGTGGTCGCCATCAGGGCGTGAGCGTAAGGCTCAAACAGTCTTTGTGTAAGGACGTGGGCCCAACTTCATAGAGCTGCTTAATTGAGCACGAACGTAGCTAAACACAACAACTTAATTCTTTAATACTAGAATGAAGATACCAGAAAAAAGAGGACCCTTTTTTCACATGTACCATTTGTGAGTAACCTGCGTACGTTTGCTCAGCAGGAAATTTTTAAGCATTTGTGCTCAAGCAGCTCTATGAAATTTGGCCCGGGTAAACACATGTTTTATCTAGATGGTCATGAAAATCTTGAAACAGAGCTTTGGTTTCGAAACGTGCATGCGGTGGATGGGAGCAGTCTAAAATGGACCGAGAACAAAAGAGTTCCACACAAAGCAGGGACTTGAAACATTATGTGGACTTACACAAGTCTTCACTTTGTTTTCACCCGTGTTTAGAACATAGTGCACAGAACAGTAATTTCACAAAGTGTATGTGATACAGAGCACACAGATTCATGGTGTGATGGTACACTCGTGTGACAGGATCCTACACTAGACTACTTGGGCATACGTGGCGTGTCGTGGCCGAGCGGTTAAGAGCACCGGACTGAAGTTCAGGTGTTTCTGATCAGCAGAGTGTGGGTTCGAGTCCCAGTCATGACAATTTTGTCATTATTATTATCATTTTGTCATTATTATCATAATTGCTTGATGGGAATATAACCGTAGGTCCCGTCTACTAGGATTGGTAGTGCATGCAAAAGAACTCGGAATACTTATCGTGGAAGAGTCGTAGGAGTTAATATAAGCTCGGTGCTACTGGTTCACACAGCAAGCAACCTTGTTTACAGGCTTCCTCAGGCTTGCGAGCTACGGTAAGTTTACTCATGACATATCCTTGGTTTTATGACCAAAAACATTATAATAATTCCTAGCTATCTCCTCTACACTCTGTCCTTTTTGTATTTTATGATTATTCTTGTTATCATTTTGTTGCAGATGAAACAACGACACCTAACGATGTAGCTATCCAGGGACCTATATCATCGTCATCAAGTAAAAGCGGATAAGAGCACCGAACTCAAGCTCTGGTGCTTCTGTTCAGCAGAGTGTGGGTTCGAATCCCGGTCGTGACACTTGTGTCCCTGAGCAAGACACTTAACTATAATTACTTCTCTCCACCCAGGGGTAAATATGGGTACCTGTGAGGGCAGAGATGGTTCTTGTGTTTGATTTAGCCGAGTAGCGCATTATTTGTTGCACAGGCTGTATACTCCCCAGGGAGCTGAGATGGTTTAAGGAATGAATTAAGGCCCAATGACCAGGGGTAATAATGTCAGAAGCGCTTTGAGACGCCCTTCGGGTGTGAAAAGCGCTATATAAAAACTGGTTATTATTATTATTATTACACTAAATACAGCATAAAGTTCGAAACGTCGGTGAGTAAAACCACAGTTTCTTTCTCAGATCCATACATACTCACAAAAGAGAAACAAATGTGTTGCTCCCGCAAATCTATTATCTACTGAATACTTACCAGGTGTGTCTTCGCTGTCTATGGTGTCCTCTGTAAAAAAAAATAAAAAAATAAATAAATCACCGTCAATCACAGTCACATTAACTTCTAGATATTCTACAAAATGCAAGGTAGATTTTCATCAAGTTTTCATGTCATGTACTGATGGTTTATTTGATGTTTTATGGCGTTGTGTACAATACCGATCACTACTTTCAAGAGTACGGATATTGGAATAGCCTCAGTTTGGTCCTAGTGTAATTACACTGCAAAAAACTGGGGTGTTAAACTGATTCTCTTGATTATGTGACAACACCAACACGGTGTTAGTCTCACCAACGTTATGGCACATGGGATAATGAACACCGTGTCGGTGTTTTCACATATAGATACCATGAGAATCAAGTTATAAGGGCATTTAGGCATATTTCAAAAGCGACAATCGAAAAAATAGGCAACATTGATTTTTGGGGTCTTTAAAAATGCTGTGCCTTGGACTTTGGGAGTGTTTCAGACAGAACTTGATTCCTTTCATGTGATTTGGTATTGGTATATGAACTTGAAAGTCCGTGAGCTTTTCAAAGCGATCCTTTGACACAAGATGTCGGGTTTTCTCAAATTGTTTGTTTGGGGTTTTCATTTTATATCCAAGATCTCAAGCGCCACCAACAGGATAGTGAATATATTAAGATTTTTCCAGTTTTTAGATATTGGAGAAAAACCTCAAATGGGGGTAAACCCACGCATATGAAAACCAAATACACGACAAACTATATGATAATAATGATTTACTTGATGACGATGATATAGGTCCCTGGATAGCTACATCGTTAGGTGTCGTTGTTTCATCTGCAACAAAATGATAACAAGAATAATCATAAAATACAAAAAGGACAGACATTCGAGGAAAAAAAGTACAATAATAAAAGTTAAACAATGTTAGTAGAAGTTATGACAATCACAACATGGTATTAAGACTGAGGTGTAAGTTTAGTCAAATTTCAAATGTGTTCTCTTTTGTGTTCTCTTTTGGCGCGTGGGAATAGATGTTAGTTATCTGAGGAACTTATCAAAAGACAAAAAAAAAAAAAATTCCTGGATACTGTGAATCTTACATCCCCCTTTATAAGAATACTTTCCATGGACTAACTCTTAGTGGCGCGCTGTACTGTGATATAACCCTCTACCACACATTGTGTTAGGGCTACACCCTCTACAATTTTCACCCCCACTTTTACCTATATTTGACCCGCGTATTTAAAACAGAAGCTTTTATCTGGTCACGTGTCCTCATCCCTAAAAGGGGCTGTTTGGGTGTGTCCGAAAGACAGTCCAAGCTTCGGGTAGTTTCGTCGTGGCTGAGCGGTTAAGTGCTCCAGACGCAATTCTGACGACACATCGTAACGTGGGTTTGAATCCTGGGCCCTTTTGCATAGAGCTGTTTAAAACCCTTATAGGCAGTAGGTCCCCAGAGACCCTCAGATCCATTGCAGTGCGACACTGGTTAGTGGTGCCCCCTCCTGTTGTGATAACATTGTCATATTTCATATCCCAATGATTTTTTTGACGTCTTAGTGACTTCTTTACATGCCCAGTTGTTGTCTGGGGTTATTTAAGCCTTGGTTTGTTTTGTTTAATTAATTTTTAATTAATTTTTGTCAAATTTTTGTTTAAATATTTTTTTTTTAAATTTTGGTCTAATTAGAGGCAATTAGTTCGGAAATAATTTTGAGTTGAACAAAGAAAAATAATATATTGTGTTATATTTTTGTATTAGCCTGATTTTTAACACCCTTTTGACCACACAATACAGCCCTAAACTCCCTGTAAGTATTATTGCAAGCGTAAATAGCCACACTGTCTATCTCTTGCTCTGTGGTTTACTAAGCGGACAGGAGTGTGCTCTCTCACATAGTGAAGACAGTTTGTCTGGCAGGGGGGGGGGCAGTGAGTGGTGGCCTTCAACAACCAGTCGACAAGACTTGACAAGCCAAGCCTGTTACAGAGAACAGACAGCTGAACAGACTGTTCCACATATCAGAGGGTTAGATCTGGGTAGCTCTGTGTTTATGTGCAGTGGTATACCAGATTTTGTGTACATTTGTATTCCAGGCACAAATTTCACAGCCTATAAAAATACTACACATCGCTGGGAACTGACCCCCCCTCTAAGATATGTGGAATGGTCCTGTCTGCTATCTCATGGACGGTCAAGTCCCTCGGGGCTATGCAAGTGAAAAAAACAAGAAACACTTAAAATCTGCCACCCAGCACTGGAAGACTCCCGTATTATATGGTGGTATACCAGATTTTGTGTACATTTGTATGCCAGGAACAAATTTCACAGCCCATAAAAAAACTTACAAATAAAAACTCTGAGAACTGACCCCCCCCAAGTTATGTGGAATGGTCATGTCTAGGATCTTTTGGATGATCAAGTCCTTAGGGGCTTTGCAAGTGAGGAAAAACAAGAACAATTTAAAATCTTCCTTCCAACACTGGCAGACTCTCACCCACAAGGGTTAAAAAGTAGCTAATCATAATAATAACACGCTACCAGTTTAATTAGGTTAGCAGCCAAAATAGTATTCCAAAATAGTATTCCACAGGCTACCATTTTCGGTATCCTGCGTCTTTTTGCTTAGCAGAGCATTTCTACGCAAGGTTTTCTCCTTAAATAATCAACTCTATGAAATTGGGCCCAGGTCATGACACTAACTTTTGCTCCTTATGGCCGAACTAAAGCAATGCTTCACAAAACCCAGGTGTAAGATGGTAACCTGCGAGGGTTGATGTGGTATTAATTTGGATTAACCCCCTAGCGCTATAAAATAAACTCATTGAGGATATGCTTGCTAGGGTGTTGATACAGTTTAATGAACGGTGTAAATATGCCTGAACAGAGACAAAAAAAAGCGCCTGGCTAGTTACGCTTTATAATAACCCACTATTTACTGATGTTTGCTGTGATGGAAACATTATAAACCATCTCAAATAACTGTGATGCATTATTAATAACGGAACTTTAAATTTATAAGAAATATTGATACAGTGTTAGTACTAGGAAGGAAAGAACAACTCATTCATCTAAATCTTTCCGAAACATCATTAAGTGTTGTTAGTTTTACTCTAAAGATAAATTTAAAGTTAGTATACCAACAGGCAAGCTGTTAAAACATGCAAATGTATGCATGCATCGAAAAACAATCGTTTAGTGTATTTCTAGACTTTACAAAGCATAGCGGTTATTTCTTCCTATTAAAGTTGCAGTGTGTTTCAATTACATTTAACCAAGATTCATAACCATCTTTTTATAGGTTTGTGGTAATATTATGCTATGTTGCTATGTGGAAAGGTTTGATTGCTGTTCAATTAATTTTGTTTTTTAACATTTCTTGATGCTAATGACATTCTTAATGGCCTAACACAAACTTGAATAGATCTGGGATAGCTAAAAGAAAAAAATGGACCTTTGAACTGAGATTTAGCAACACAGCAACCTTGCAAAAAGTGTCTCAATCAATAAAGAAAAACATGCATTACCGACAGATTGCATAATGGAAGCCCATTATAAGAAACAAATGACAACATTGACCATTTTTATGCTTGTGGGTGTGACATTACCTGTGCTGTTGCTATCATTCTTGGCTATCGGGTCGAGTGTAGAATGTGCGCAAGAAGTGCATTGGTGCGTACAATATATAACAATTTAATACACAAATAGTTCTTGAGGCATTGAATGGTGTCAATGTATATTCAGTTTTCGGTAACACCACGTGTATATCTGCTTGCTGTGTGGATTTGTTCTTTGAAGCAAGACCTAGTTCCCACAGAACAAATCTACACAGCAAAGTAGATATACACATGGCATTACCGCAAACCAAATTTACAATTTAATACACATTGTATATTGCCCAAGTGTTTCAAACCTTCGAAGACTTTGGGACGCTAGATGGCAGCAGACTACCTGGTAATGTTTCTGAACATGCGTCATTCCCCCAAACAAGGCATTCACCCGGTAAGTCATCTATTATCCAGCGCCCCCTAAAGTCTCATAAATAAAAGAGCTAATGCCATCACCGAATTGAAGCTGTGTTGTCTGCTTCTGATGGTTTTCATATCAGTAGTGCAAATAGACCTTATACATTGACGTCATCGCACCGCCATCTTAGATATAACACGATGATGCAACAATGGAAAATGCACATCTACGTGCGCGAGGCACACAAGCTGGGACAATTAACAACCTTCTTTTTAGCCTGAACACCTTACGTCACACTTCGGGGATCATCTTACCGATACAGAAGGCGATCAGTCTGACGGTTTTTACCTCTAGCAGAGGGCGCCCTAGTTAAATGACGTCATGTGCACAAGGTCTCAAATCCAATGGACTCAACAGCCAAAGACCTTTGCTTCAATTCGGATATGCAACGACCAATCATATGAAAGTAAAATGACAGTTTTAAAGAGAATTTTCTTCGACAAACATAACTCCTTGAATTTCAGAAAAGTACATAGACTTTTGGTTTCGCAACATAGGCCTAGTCTTATGAAATTTATTTGAGCGTTGAGAAGGTACGCGGCTGTATCAAAAACGGGCGAACACGGTAAAGGTCATTTTAGAAAAACGACTTGGACCTCAACATAATTCTCAGTGTCATAAAAAAGTTTTAGAAAATAGACATATAATATATTAAATATATATAAATTAGTAAATAGTTATAGACAAATGTCAAACTGGGTTTGCACAGTTTCCAAATTGCCGCTACTAGAAAAAGATTTTTTTTAGTCCCCTCTCTTCAGTACTTTTTAACTTGTATTCCCATATATTTTACAGTGACTCACCAAGTGCGGTGTAAAACGTTACGTTGACGACGTCGCCATCTCCGTATTCGTTGACCGCAAAGAGCTGGAGGTCATACGTGGCGTTGTGTCGAAGGTCATTGAGGATGCAGTACTGCTGAGCCTTGTCAGGGTCAGGGAATGTGACCTCTTCCAGGAGATTGCTCTCGTCTTCCAAGGAATAAACTTTCCGTCTGTCTTTTGTGGACTGCAGTGGAGAAACAATTTGGAGGTGTAAATAAACCCTCTGGGCCATTTATGTGTGAATAAACCTCCACACTAAAATGAACATCCACGAATTCCCCACGTTCCACATGGTCTCATGTCACCTTCAGCTAAAAAGTCCTTCATTGTCATTAGGTTGATAATTAGGTGTGGACTAGGATAGGAAAGCTGGTACACCCTTTGTTTCACCTGGAAACGTTTGCTACGCGCTAGTACCACATGCATGGAGATTGTGCCTATGTTAATGTGCTGTGTGTCATGAGACAATTGACTATAGTGTGACCATAATCATATAGGTTCACCTTTGATTTGCTCTGCCCTTGTTATATCAGCTATATGACACAATCCGGGAACATAATTGATGGCTAATTACCCTAGTTATATGTTTGGCGGTTTTTCCACACACGTATGCCTAATTGTAAAAACATTTTCCTTAATTTAACACTTTAGTGCCCGCAGTGTTAGTTATATGAAATGCAGGATGAGTGAATTGTGTAAACCCCCAAATAACCGTTTCTTATTTCGATTTTCGGGCAATTGAAATACATATTTGATATAAGCATTCACAAATCCCTGGCAAGGTCTTATATTGTTTTCACTAACGGTTCCATCACAAACCTTGTATAATGTATGTTGAATGTTATTTTTTTATTGAGCCCTACAGGATGGAAATGATTTAAATGCATTTTAAATAAGATAAAGATACATGGAGCCAGACAAGATACCGTTTGACTTACGTCTCTCCACCAACCACGGTAAAGGATTTGATAGTAGGTAACTGGGATTGTGCCCGGGTAATTTGGAGGCTGACCATTCTGCTGTGTCCATGTCAACTTGTATACATGACGCCGGATACCAACTGGGTTACTGGTAATGACGGGCGCCATCGGTTTACCTAAGTCAAACACGGTTATCTGGTTTTCATTGACAGTAAACAGTTGAAAATTATTATAGCTTAAAAATATATATATTTAACTTCTGAAAACAACTTTTTTGAAATAAATCATTATGAGAAACTTTACTAAAGATCCCCATATTCATGTTGCAGTTTGTCCGTATTAACCTGTCGTCAGTGCCCGAAAGGATGTAACAACAAGTTACCGGAAAGAGAGCGTAAGCAGCCAACGTGCAACTTTGTGTTGTCAAGAAAACCGCGTGAAAGTTGAACTGGTTTTCTGCCATTCAGAAGTAATTATCGAAGATTAAATTCTGAATGGGAACGGAAAACATGTCTGTGGGTTAATTCTAGCCATTACTTAGTAACAGTAATTCTAATTTTTGTCGGGAGCCATTGTGTAGCTTACGGCCTATTGTAACTGGTAATTAAAGGGGACGTGTGCCTAGAAACAGGGCGTGAAGCCTAGCGCCCTTCGTCCCTTGTCCTTTATTTTTTTATTTGCGAGATGGGTGCATTTTGAACAGAAATTATTTGTGTAAATTCACTTGTGAGACAATGTTATTTTGAAAAAAGAGAGGTTTTTATGGTCAACAGACATCGGAATCGGTACCAAAGAGTCCCAGCAAAGTCAAATTTGTCCTTTTAGCAAAACAATAAACATCATCACATCCCAAATCGCAGCCAGTGAGGCTTTTTAAACGAGTACAGATTTGGCAGCTGTAGCTGCATACTCCTCAGGAGTTCATATGAATTCAGGAATGCCCTCGACTCTTTAACAATTCGTTATTAAAAGCTAAAGTTAACTGGAGGAGTGGAGTTTACCGCTGAGGCTGATGTATCCCACCGCCGTACCAAGGAAGTTCGTAGCCCGGCAGGAATATAAGCCGTAATCTCGAGCTGGGTCCACACTCACAATAACTAAACTGAATAAACAAGATAAGAACATAAACCAAACATCAGTAACCTTGTAGTCCAATTATTGATTTTAGTGACTGGCGACACCGTGCTAGATCGTTGTACACACATAGTATTCGTCAACTAGTTTGACTAAAGGGTGTACTTTTGGACCCATGTCACATTTTATAAATAGTCACAGTAAACTATACCTTGCATGGAGCTAATCGTAGACGATACAAATGGAGATTTGGCTATGACCTGCTTCTATTTATTAACAGAAGGCCGTGACCAAAGTGGCGGTTACGACTACAGCTACGGCTACAGCTTTGGCTACGGTCATGGCTGCGGCTACGGCTCAGGCTGGATCGCTGCGTCATCATGTGTGGAAATACATGACGTCATGAGCAACATGGATACGGCCGTAGTCTGCGTCCAGCAAAATGTACCTGCATAGCCCAGAGTTGTTCGTTTGATACCATTGGAATTGGGTACTCTTTGGTTAACGTGGGGGGGGGGGGGGGGGCAGATTGGCCCGAAAAAACATACATAATATTTTGCCTATGTCCAAAAAATCTTTTGGCTTTGCGCCTTTATTTTAAACACTTGATTTGTGTGATCCAATCCCAATACTTGTGAGCACGGAAAATCAAAAAGAGTTGAGGATTAGAGCATCATGGCGCCAATATACCTATAATGGGTCTGTTTAACTGATACGTCAAAGAGACTGGCCACATCTACGCATTAGACAGTGCAAGTCTCGCGCGTATTTGAACTTCCGGGACCAAGTTGAGTCTAAACAACCATGTTGAGTTGTACATGTGCGCAATCCTGTTTCTTCAAATACTTCTGTTTAAAGTGGTGTTAGACTAAAAAGCTGGTTTCATTTCGTTGGGGAAGTAAAAGTTAAGCCATGAAAAGTGAAAGTTAAAGAAAAATTACAAATCACACCCGTTCGACCCCTCCCCCCAAAAAGCATTCCTCGCTCTAAGTTTTAACTTTGTTTCATTGTTAATTTAATCGAATCATTTGAACTTCATATAAAACTTTAAGTTGTACTAATAACAACATTCTATGTGCATTTTATTTCAATAATTGTGTATAAATTTAATTAAAGAAAAAAAATTCATAGAAGAATATACTCTTCATTCGAAAGGTTTTCTCGTTTTCGATACGCGGGATTTGCACAGTCTACACAAAAATATAATTAGATTTACACGCGACATCATAAGTCTGTCTAGCTTTGACATTTATAAAGTAATTATGACCCGTGGGAGGTGTTGAACCCAAACTAAGTTAAGTCAAGTGGCCGTGGCTCATCATCGATTAGTGTATCTCCATACCATCTATGGAGCGCGTCTGTGGCAATTAATCACGCTATAAGTACAGACCTTGCATACATCAGCGATTGTTATTTCCAGTTCATAAGAAAGTTACGCATAATGCACGCTGCAATGGCCTGCGTCTACATATATGATAACGTAGGCACCGGTACACATTAATTAATCGTAAAGTAACGGGGTGCATTTTATAAATTATTAAAATCTCGTTAATACTCGCGATGTTTTAACCCAGGTGCATTTGAGTAGAATATGGCCATGGGCTGCCGACTGCTCACAGAAAAAGTTTTTATAATTGAATACGTGACCACACACTGAAATATTGTATGGTACATAGCAAGACATTTTCAAGTATTACTTTTCAGTCTGGTATCCGGTCACGTATACAAGCTGATATCAGGAACATCAATTTTACTTTATTTACATGGCAAATCTACGAAGAGTGGAGGACGTAACGAAGAGATATAATCACGTGTGCTCATCGTGACGCCTAGAGCAGTGTCACCTACATCCACTTCCATCATAAATTATATCAAAGTGCTTGAATAGTATTTTATTCTGATTGGTTAAAGCCCAACCACGTGACGGTGTCAATTTATCGCGATACAAAGCACCTGCGTTTAAAATTAGCAAAGATTGGCCCCAAACACTTGGTCAAGTTGAATGCTCTATAAACATTGTTACGATTCAACAATTTCGTTCAGCAAATTATGTTTCCAAATAAGTGTAATCTAGATATCATTATTGAGCGAGTTGAAACAAGTTAGTGTTAAATTTATCAAATGCTGAAAACCAGATCCATCATCTTTAAGCCCAGGGGTAAACACTTGATTTGCTACGCTCTAAAAACTCCCGGGTGAGAATTGCCTCGGAATCTCGGTCCCAGGCGCACGAGCCATTCAACCTGACCCAGAAATAGGTGACTGTTAAAAAATAGGGATTTTAAATAGGGTCCTACGTCAGTTTGACACATTTCTGGGTAATTTTGACTGAAATTACAGGCACACTGAAAATATTGGGGCAGGCCCTCTTTGGACCCGGATGTCGGGTCAATCTGTCCCGGAAATTTGAAGAGTGTACACCCGGGTCTGATAAGGATTTTGCAACACTTCTTTTGTTAGGGCATTAGGATTCGGTATCATGAACATAAAGGAACTCAGTTAACACAATAAGCATATTGCACCGGTAACAATAAACACAGCAAAATAACCAAAAACAAATACGTAGACAATAATGTTTGACATGTTAAAGATTAACTGCACGTCATGCAACGTCATGCAATACGTGTACACAGATTAATGCGCAGAACTGGCAACCTTAGAATGTCTGAATATAAGTAAGGGGGCAGGAGCAACGTGGAAATAATCTTTTGGGGGTTCTTTGTACAATTAATTCACTGGTAAGCACAATAGCCTACTCAATGCGTTCCCCGTTCACGCGGAAAAGTCTACAGGCATGTGGGATTCGAGTCCGGGACCCTAACATTCTAGCACAGAACTATTTTCATTTATTAATTCTGAATGTGAAGCCAATTAGTACTCCCAGACAAGCAAACTTAATCTCTATATAGCAACGAACCCAAACGGAGAGAATACACAGATGATATCTTCAGCTCTGGATGCGGGAGGAAAGCCCCAGATAATTATTCAAGGGAAAACCCCACACCATCAGGGTAGGGACTGAACGCCTAAACCACAAAGTGCCCCGATGGGATTCGAACCGGGGTCCAAGCGGCCGCAGGCAAAGAAAGATACCACTACGCCAATACGACCGCCACTAGACCACGGAGCATGCCCGTTAACAGAAGGCTAGTTCGAATCTTGAAAAAGATCCCTTGCATAACATGACGTCAATTTTCAAACAGCACCCTCACTGAGGCAAAGGAGGCAGCTCATTGGATGATAGCTGTTTTTGATACGTAAAGACGTGCGCGAGACGCGTACCAGCAGCGTTGCATCTTATGCAAGGGGTCTAGCGACAGGGACCGCAACAATATTTAATAGATGTATTAATATATATTTTTTTACCCTACACCGATGTGTTTTAATGGAAATGCTACAAGTATTGTGGCTTCTCTGAGAAAGTTAATGACCTTACTTTGTCACCTTTTTAGGATTGATTTATGAGTGGAGATTTTAATGGTGGATCTTTTTTTAATAACCTTTCGTATTCGTTATGTAAATAGTGTCCTTCTTGGTTCCAGTTCACATCCACAGCACATGTGCACCAGAGAGTATAAAAATAACAAAAGTGAGTGCTTTACTATTGTATTAGCTGTTCTCTATTTTCACAAATAAATAGAGATCAGCCATTATACATTTCCGTTTTTTGCGGAAAATAATCAATGCCTGGATTGCAGTCCGTGATGTGGATCTTACTCGATAATGTGGAACGATTATAAAAGAAGCAAGTGTGCATTTGCCGGTCCAAAAAAATTCCCGACGAGTTTTGCCGGGCACATTGGATCAGACAGGGTTTGTAGGACATAATGGGTCAGACATAAGAGTCTGTCGGACATAATGTTTTGTCGGATACAACGGTTTGTCGGACATAACAGTTTGTCGGACATAACAATTTGTCGAAAATAATGGTATGTCGGACATAATGATTTGTCGAACATAATGGTTTGTTCGACATAATGGTTTATCGGACACACTCGGTTGGACGTAATGTTTTTTGGAAACAGTTTGTTTGATGTAATGGTCAAAATCAGTTATTGGACAAGATGGATAAAAATACAAGTCATGTTCCAGCACCCACTTTGTTTAAGATCCATGTTATCATTTAATGAGGATATATTTAACACTCCTTATAGCTTGGAATTCCCTAGTCTAAAGTGAGCGTCGAATACTGTCAACCATTGTGGAAAATACTTGGTAAACGCAATCTTTGTTTTAATTTCAGGCACTGGAGCTTCCTCGACTGATGCATTGTTTGTTTTAGCGTTACAACAATCTTCATGCATCTTCAAAATGGCATTCAATGCATGCAGGATGAACAGGGAACTGGTAACAAGCTGGTAACAATAAACCTTCAACAATGACGGAACATTTTTTTGTTTCCTGTTTATAAGTCAATGAAACCAAACTTAGCCTTGGAGAGAGAGAGAGAGAGAGAAACAGTATGGTCCATTTTTGTTAAGTGTAAATCTGTGTACACGATTGCTATTGCAAATAGGGAACACGACCATTAAAGATAGTGGCTGCATTACAAAGAACCTTGCAATCGAGTACTAAAAGCGTTTGGCAGCAGACTTTCAGATCAAATGGAAAACATTTGGGACACTAGGGGGCAGCAGACTAACCAGGTGAATCCATTTTTCTCGGAAACGTGTAATTGCTGAGAACTATGTAGACAATGGTACTGTACCTGGTAGGCCTTTCAAAGTATCCAAAATGTTTCCATTAAAGTATGGCTCCGCCATTTCGGTGCTCAAAATGTTCCCATTGGCTTAAAGCTATGACTACAATTTTGGAGCTACTTGCTTCTTTGTCACTGGCTTCCAGATGTGGGTCAAAAGCTAGAGACAAATTTAGGGTTTAGTTAATGCTACGATATTTCAAGGTTAACTTAAAACGACATTTGAAGGAGAAGAAAATGATATACACCATTTTAACCTTGCAATGAGACACGTCATCACAGAGCTGTGGCACATATCAAGAAAAACATAACCATTACAAAATGGTAGATCCCAACCCCGTGATACTCCATGATATCATACAGTGTACCATTACACACGTTTTAGAAGGGGTGTCAATCAACAGGGGTCGTCAATTTGGTCAGGAAAAAAATATTTCCCATTGCATGCACAAAATCCTCTATCTGTGTGGTCGTGGTGTGAGTGAGTCACCGCTTGGTGACAAGGCCCATGGTTGTGTCTGATCCTTGCTCTATGGTTTACCGGTTCAATGGGCTTGAAGGTATTCCTTGACATGTAAGCAACACACTTAGCTAAAGAAATCATTGAGAAAAGGCATAACAAACCCTCTTAACCTATCAATTACGCAGGCCACACATCTGTGACAGGAAATTGTAGCAATGTTAGGACCAAACAGGTGCCTCGTTGCAAGGTTTTAAAACAGACGCTACTCTTTTTTGAGAAAACTGTGTTTACAATGTTTTTACACTGATCACTTTCATAAACAGGTGGTTTTTTATAAAGAAAAAAACTTCTCAAATAACTTCTTTTAAAAAAACGTATCTTCGTTTCAGTCAAAAACGTGAATGGCTTCCCTCGGACCACTACTACCATACGGAACAGATTGAGTGTTTCAAATTCTAATCCAATACCATGTTTTTATGAACTTTAAAACTTTCATCGTGTCTGCTGCACTAGCTTTTCTAAGCAGGTGTTAGTATGGAAAGAACAAAAGATAAACATGTTTGAAGTGCGCATGCACTACCGGAAGTGAGCCAGAGGATGACGGGATAGACACAATGAAACATGATTGTGAAGGCTACTTGCCTAGTATAATTTCCACCACAAAACACAGGAATCCTGGGTTAGTAAAACATAGCAAGAAAAAAAACAGAATTATGCAAAATTTGCAAATGCAAAGACAACAGACGTGTATAGTTATACTGCCGCAAAAGTCAAACAGCGCCCTCAGCGAATACCAAGGTAGGCACATTTGGGTACTAACCTTTAGTCAAATTGCAGTTTAATTTAATCACGCATGCGTGGCTTTTGTTTCACTCGAACGTGTCCAATTGAGTGACGGGTCAAAATCTAGTCAGGTCCTGGCAGCAACAAGGACACGACGACTTATGTACGGTGATGTGTAACGGCGACCTATGCGGCGCAAAAAACATCAAACAGTGACGTAAATTGCGAATTTGACTAAAGAAACTGCTCCAGTGTTAGGTTGTTCAAGTTGGACTAGCCAGTCAAAACCACACATCGTTCAAGTATTTGGCAATAGAGTCCTTGCACAATGCAGCGCACTCACACGCGCCTATTCTGTTCGCAATTTTGGGAGTCAAAAACATCCACAAAACATTTGACTCCCAAAATGATGGACACCAAAATGATGGACACCAATAGACCCCTCTTGCATAACGCGAAACGCGACAGGTACGCTGAAGTGACGCGCACGTTTTACGTACAAAGAACGGCTGTCGTCCAATGATCTGCCTCATTTTGTTCTCAGGGACGGTGCTTTTTGAGAGTGTGACGTCAAATGCAAGGGGTCTATAGTTAAGTCTAGTGAACTCGAACCAACCACCCGATCTTTCCTAGGGCTGTTAGTTGCGTCTCACGCGTGCATAGTGGCGTTTTAGTGTTTGACATCAGCCGGCTTTATATTCTTATACAGGAGTTTATGAACGTGACACAAATTGTTTGACACATGAAAAAATAAGTAGTTAACCAAAACAAGTGGAGAGACAAGGAAAGATTCAGGCAAATAAAACAAGCTCAACATTTCTCACTAATACTGTACAAACTAGCATTAAATAGGTTGTCGACATTAACCGATATTAAAATGTACCAATAAAAGACGACAAAACTGGGTGGGGGTTGGCGGGGAGGGGGGGTGAGAGTTTTTGGGATGACAAAACAAATGTTTATTTGTCAGAGAAGCACTCCGGTAAAAGGGGATAGGCAGCAAAACAATACAACAATCTTAAAATTAATGTATAACAAAAAAACAAGTTATTAAAAATAATAGTAAAATAATAACAAATAAACATACACAAAACTTGAAAAAAGACTAACATTTATAAATATTTCCTTTTTTTATTTTTAAGTTTTACATAATCATTATACCTCATTGACGGGGAAAAACGTGTATGGATTTTGTCTTGCCTTTTGGTCTTAACTCACCGGCAGAATTTGTGTTAAAGCTTCCATTGTGCTGAAAACTTTAACAACAACAATCATGGGCAAATCTAAATGTAATATGCTTCATTGGATGACTGTTCAAATAGCTAAACAGGCTGAGCGAAGTTTCTCAGAAAAGTGAAATAATTGTTTTTGTTTGTTGCGTTGATATGAGGAGAGACTATACGAAAAATGAAAAAAATAAATAAATACAGTTATATATAGGAAATAAAACAAAATAAAATAGTTATTTACCAATAAGTGAAATTTTAGGAGTGCCGGCCTTCAGGGTTTTTAACTATGAATGTCACAGAAAGCATCACTATTCGAACTGACTCTTAAAAGAGTAATTCCCGAGAAGAGGGCAGGCTAGCAAATGTCGCTTTAATCCGCAGTTGAAAATACATTTTAGGTACATATATTTCTTTAAAAAAATTCTGCTTTATTTGCAACTTACGCAAAGTGACAATCCACAGTTAACCAATTGTTTAAAGTTCCGCGTACTTTTCTTTGCGAATTGGTTATAAAAGTGATTACGAAACAAAACAATTGATTAGATACAATAAAAAAGACAAAATGTAAACATGTATGCATCAAATCAGACGACAAAACATAGTTCACGTGATCAGAGCAACCATCAAATAATGTACAACCAGATTACAAAGACAACCATTCAAATAATAATAACTAAAGAAAAAAATATTTGAGACTAAAATAATGTTTGATCGTCTCACGTTGTCTGCCTTCTGGGTGAATTTTGGATGTCACCACTAAGTGGGTCCAGGACTACTCCATCTTTCTTCCACGTGTATTTGGCTTTAGGGTTAGCATCCACGCCACACTTTAGCTGCCTGTACTCACCAGCTGCTGCTCTTATGTCAGTCACAGAAGGTACAACTTCAGGTTTGTCTAGTTACAACATAGAAACGAGTTAAGTTTGAAAAAGTGTTGAAATAAAAATTATTCTTAGTAGACATTTCTGGATAAGGAAATCAAGGATACCTCATAACCGAATTGGATTACTGTAGCTCGTAAACCCGAGGAAACCTGTAAACAAGGATGCTTGCTATTTGAATCAGAAACACAGGGGTTCACCTCTAGTCTTCCACGATACGTGTTTTGGATTCTTTTACGTGCATTACCAACCCTAGTACACGGGACCTACGGCGTAATGTCCGTCCGAAGGACAAAGCATAATTGGTAAAGTATCTTGTTCAAGGGCACAAGTTAGTGCTACGACCGGGATTCAAACCCACACTCTGCTGATTGGAAACACCATAGCACAATCAACAGAAACAAATTGTAATAGGTATTGTTATTCTATTTTGTTTTTACTTTTGTAGTTGTTCAGTACAAACATCGCAGGGCAGCTGCAAAAGGTTGTCACACCTGAACTGATAAGATCTCGATTTGGTATTATTTTAAAATGTTTACGTTTAAGTATCTTAGCGTCTAACTTTTCTTTCCCAAATTAACTTGCGTAAAAAAAAAAAAAAATCTTCTTATGGATGACTTGTCTACGGAGCCCTGAAAGGGACACATGATGGAAACAAAAATCAAGTGCCCAGAAATATTTTGAGTAATTAATTGTCCACTTTGCTCCTTGCGTCTTGCGCTCAGTGAAAATAAAACAAACTTACAGTTGACTTTGATGAAAACAGGTCTGATATCGGGCGATTCGTTGAAACCGTTCTCAGCCGCGCATTCGTATTTCCCAGCCTGGCTGCGGCTGATTGACTCAATTCGCAGTGTAACGTTACCTGCCGGTATTGATGGTTGCGGCGGTTTACGCCATTTACGCCATTCAATGCTGGAATATAATAAATCATTTAACAGCCATCGGTTAATCAGACTTTGTATTGCGAAGGAGACCGGGTCGGCCATCTTGTATTTGCCCCGTTAAATCCCAACGGCCTTGGCTTCGGGTCCAGCTTAGCCGATTACAGTTACTTGGAAAACGTACAGGGCTCAAAAGATTGGAAGAAGCCGGAGACAAAGCCCAAACCTTCGTTTCGGGCCAATGAAGCCACCCAAGGCTTAAAGGGACACACCGGCTTACTGTTTACCTAATATTGTGATGTGGAATGACAGACAACAATTATTAAATGGTTGTTGTAAAAAAAAATCATCAAAATATCACGTAATTAACGAAAAATGTGAAAAAAACAAAAACGCGGTCAAAGGTCAGCTTATACGCTTTTCCAGCCGTTGCAACTGTCAAATTTACGTGAAGGCAATGATGCGCGATGTTGTAAGTAGACTGGTGCTCTGTTTATGTATCAATTATAACAATGGCGAGGCATGAGGATACAGACTTCATATCCATCAAGCACAAATTCACGTGTAAATAAAAAAACAGACATGAACCACTGATCTATATACTGTCAGTATAATAGAGATCAGTGACATAAACGGACGTCAGTCCATAGAGCAAGGTTCCTTGCTCTACTTGCTCTATGGTCAGTCCTAGTCGAAGTCCGCTCGCGGTCGTAACCAATAACTGTTTCGGTTGAACTTGCCATTGAAACAGTTATTGGTTACGACCGCGAAAACTAACCCCAACCTGTATTCTGTGTACGACGACGTACTATATTCTGTGTCTTGCAATAATGGAGAACGTTTCTTCGACATACAAGGATCGGTACAAAAAACATCGCAAGGAAAAACACCCAGAAGGTGGTCCAACGAAAAGTAAAAAGTAAAAAAATAACCACACGATAAATCCAAAGGGAAAGCCAGCAAAAGCAGCAATTTGGGGGGGGGGGGTGGACATTGTGCAGCAATCATAGAAGTAGACCAGCTGTATGGGATAAATATTCCCCGTCGTCGTCCCGCGTGTGTAGCGCAGGCAACACGTTGCAATAGTTAGGGGATAATAGCTAGGGGTATCAGACTAAAACCCTCCTACAAAAACCGTAATTGTTGGTCTGGCTCCCTACCCCTCCGACAAGCTCCCACGCTCACGGCTAGACCGGCAAGCTGGGGAGTTCATGCCCCGGGGCTTGTCTCTCTGGCCCCACGAGACATGGCACCGGCTGTACGGGATATGCCCCAAGGTTTACGTTCCGCTAGCTCCCACTGTGCGCCGTAAAACACGCTTCGGTTGCACGGACTCTCTGAATGCGAATCTTACGTTCGATTTTTCATCATTATTTACAAATTGTATCAATAATCTGAATACATAGTCTTTTTTGTCAAATACTCATGAATAATTTTTTTAAAACAGGTTTAAATTTGGTTCAGTAATTTACTTGTATACGGCTGGAAGTAAAACTAACTCCGAAAATCACGTGATTTATCCGAACCACTTTTTTGGTTCGGATAAATCACGTGACCTTCGTTTTTTGAAAAATGCTCAAAAACGGCAAAATTTGATGGTTTCTTTTAGGAACCGTTCTTCTCCATTCCTGGAAGACCTTTGAAGGCATATGTTAGCCTATTTTGTAGCCCAAATAGCCCAACGAAGCCGGTGTGCCCCTTTAAGGGAAAGACAAGCTGGTCACTTAATATGAAATGTGAACTATGCTTGTCACTGAGTTTACAGCCATGTCATAATAAAATTCGGGACATATATTCTAATCCCTTCCACCATAGTGCATGGTAAGCAACGCCAGTGAATCTGGTTTAAAAAAAAGCAAAGAAGAAGGAGGAGGAGGTGGAAAAGGAGGAGGTGAAAATGAAGAGGAGGAGGAGGAGGAGAGGAGGAGGTGGAGAATTGGGAGGAAGAAGAGGAAGAGGAGAAGGAGGAGGTGTAGGAGGAGGAGGAGGAGGTGGTAGAAGGGAATGAGGAGGAGGATGGTGATGAGGAGGAGGTGGAGGATGAGGAGGTGGAGGAGTGGTAGGAGGAAGTGGAGAGTTGGAGGAGGTGGAGGAGGTGGAAGGGGCGGAGGAGGAGGAGGAAGTGGAGGAGGAGATGGAGGAGGAGGAGGAGGAGTGGAGGAGGAAGTGAAAGGGGAGGAGGAGGAGGAGGAGGAGAAGGAGGAGGAGAAGGAGCAGTGGAGGAGTGGGGGTGGAGGAGTGGGAGGAGCGTCATTTCTATAATTGAAAGCCCGTTAGTGCCATTGTTAATTTATTTTCGGGAGCAGTTTTTTTCCATTAAGCAGTTACTTTTTTTTCAAGAGCAGCTGTTTTGATTTTCGTAGCTGCTATTTTAGCTTCATGAAAAAAAAAAAAAAAAAAAAAATAGCTGCTCTAGAAAATTTAAGTGGCTGCTCTTGAAAATAAAAGTGATGCTCTACCCAAAGGGACTAAAAATAAAATGCAGATCATATGATCTCTAGGAAACTAGGCCGTGTCAAGCAATTACCCCATCCAGCAGGCAAGGCCCGCGTTGGGGCTTAATGGCAATCGACCACCTGAGCTGCTCTTAAAAATAAAAGCTTCTGTTGAAATATAAATAACTGCTCTGGAAATAAATAAATAATTAACTGCTCTGAAAAAAAGAAAGAAAAAACCCAAAGAACAAAAAACTCCTCGAAAATAAAATGCCTGCTCTTGAAATAAAAATAAGTGTTCTCTTGAAAATGAAATAGCGATGGGACTAACAGAATTTCGTACCTATAGGACGTGGAAAGAAACTATTAACTTCAAACAAAACGGCTGTTGGCCATAAATTTACTATATTATAATTACCTAGGTGATGGGGACCCATCACCAACACATGTCAGTTCTACTGAATCGGTCTCGTTGTAAGTGAACGAATACATCCTGCCGTCCCGTTTTCCATTCTGCACAGCAACAATGTCACTGACGGTAGCTTGAACTGCAAGTAAGGTGAACTACGTTGGTTTAGCAAGTCACATGTAAGTACTTGGCTTGGGTATGGTTAGAGAAGTTAACAGTGGGTGGCGGGCAGAAGGAGTAACAGCAAACGAGACAATTTTCAGATCTGTGGTATACAAGCAGGACACTGTCTTTATAGAAAGGTAAACTGCTGCTGGGAGTTTTTTCATGCGAAAGGTTGACCTTGTTGCAGTGTAGTTGTTTGTTCCGCTTGCTTCATAGGACAAGAACCATTGGCGGAGAAATGGCCAAGGTTATATTTAAAGGGCATGTATACGTTTGGTAATCACTCTTAAAATTAATGGTAAGACAAACTTTCTGGTTAGAAGCCTACAGCAGCTTTTTTTTTTATAGTATGAATCATTTTGAAAAACAATTCAATCCGATAGTAATGTGGTTCTGAAAAAATATGTCAGTTTTTATGCCCCAAAATTTGAATCTGAGGAGCGTTACTGTCTGGAACGTTTCTCGGATTGTGTATTCCGAGTACGGATTATTCTTCTTGTGTGTACTATTCGCTCCAGGTTTTCCATGATATCTAAACAACGCGACAACCCTTTTAAGTGAAATTTTCGCAGATTAGTTTTATTGTATACATGTACATTTACAAAGGATCAAAACAATCGAACGGTTACAAAATCAAAGGTATACTGTGATTTTAAGTATGGGGATGAGTGGTTGGGGTTGACTAGTGGTTGTGGTATGGTTGGAGGAAAGTCAGCGAATGGAGAAAGTATGGGTTGGTATATGGATTAGATGTAAGCATTCTAGTACGTTTGGACAAGGTATATAGAATTTGTGTAAGGACTAATATAAAGCTATTACCTTTATAGTTCAATGGGATTACTGTGCTGGAGGTAATGGTTATGGACTAAGTGAGCGATAAACCAATTTTGTTTATTTAGTCTTGCATTTTTTTTCTGCGCACAGCTGTGGAAGGTTTCTACAAAACTAACGATCGCCGTGTAAGTCCCCCACATGTTATAGTGTATACTTAAATATTATAAGGTGTTGGACGAACTTTATGAGTTTGATCTTACCAACTATCTGTAAGGTGACACTCCAAGATATCTGTGGATCAGTGTTGACATTACATTCATAGATGCCCTCGTCGGTCCTTCTCAGGTCATCAATTTGTATGTTAAAGGTGCCATTGTTGTCCGTCTCCAGCGAATAGCGTGAATCGGGTGAGTTTAATATCTTGTTGAATGAAATCGGAGCTACAATGACGTGGCAAATTAATAAAAAAAGTATCATTTCATAAATGAAATAATAATATTCAGTCAAAACGGCCTTGAACTTGACATTTTGTCTGACGAAATATTTCTCTTTGGAATGTAGAGAACCATAAGTTGTTGTAACCCAACGACGTCAGTTTTAAAATTTGGCTCTGAAAACGTCACGAATAAACCCAAACACTCCCGTACAATGTATATACCCATTTTCTCAAAACGATGTCATCGGATGTTTTGGACGTTGTCACGGATTGATATCGTACATGCATTGGCTCTGTACACCTTTTTAAATGTGAGTTTAGAGACTTGAAATATTCTCCTCACTCACATGACGACTCTGTCAATTGTAAAATTTCAAAATTTATTTTGACATTTTCCTTCTTTTTTTTAAGAATGTGATTAATCGAAAGAGCTGGTTTTGGCTTTGCATTTTCCTGTTATATTGTTGTCTTTTGTTAGTTATGTGCAGCTGTGCAGGTAGTGTTTGTTTCGCATTGAGCAACAGGCACATCACTTAGTTAATTTTAACTGACATTTTGATATGAGGCAAAGTGAGTTAAAGACTAAAACAGCTTTCAGAACTGTTTTGTAGTGCTTACAAAAACCAAGTTCTTTTCCCCTTTTAGTTTTAGCTGCATATGAAGTGATATAAACTCGTCACTTGTCCAATATGTCTCTAGCCGGAAGGGAAGATTTATGCTTATTGGCTGGCTTCCATCCGGGTAGAAAAGAGGAGGAAAAAGAGGATTTGGTTCGAAAACCCTGAACATTTCAAGTACATCCCAGCCAAGGATCTGTTCTTTAACATGAAAAGTCTTTCTGTTTGGGATGCACTTACTCGATTTGGGCCCCGTTTTCATCCACACGACATTGTGGTTTCCGAGATCCCTGACGACACAAGTAAGTTTGGCGTTTCTGTCTCCCTCGTACTTTGAGATAAGTAGCTGCCCGCCATCAATGTCGAAATACGGCTCACCGGGTGCTATTCAGTAAATTAACGGAAAATAGAAAGTGGGCTCAGTACTAACCCCTGTGGAACACCTTGTGGGGCCCAGTAGGTGGCACAACCGGTATGATGTGTGTCAGGGCGCATAAAAAACCTCGACTAAAAGTTTCCTTCTACAACATTGTTCAGTTATTCGTGTGATACGGTGCTTGGATCTTCAAGACACTGTATCACATGAAGAATTCTCAAAAGCTGGCTGATAACTGTTTTTGTTGGGAACAATTTAATAAAAGGAACCTAGTCATAACAGTAAAATGCCACTAATGCCCCACAATTCCATTTATACAATTTCTTTTATCAGATTAAAAATGAACTTTTATCTACAACGAATTTTCACTTAAATTTGAGTAAAGTTCCTATTTCTGAAATTCCAATAGTCAAAGGCATATGCTTGTTGTATATATATTAACAAAAGCGTGAAAACGTGAGCGAAAGAAGCAGATATTATGTGCTTTACAATTCTTGGCTAAAGAAACCATGAGTTGGTTATTCCATATAATCTAGCTATATTTGTTGACCTTTGCCATGTCGTTGCATTAAGGTTGACAACTTAATAAAAGCTCGCTTGGTGTTTTGTTGAAATGTTTTGGCGATAGTTTTGTTTACCAGAACGATCTGTCCCTATAATCTGATGAAGAGAATATGTAGAGCTAATACTGAGTATAATAAAATTGTTAAAAATTCAATCGAAAACAACAATCGAATAACTTTAAACAAAGACGTGTATCTACATGCACATACTTTTAAACTGATTAGTGAACGTGAGGCAAAACCATGCTTCGAGTGCGTATGATCCATCAATGGATCGATTACATGCAATATTTAAAAGTATACATAAACACAACAAAGCTGCATGCTGAGGCCAATAATTAATAGATATCAATCAGCATTTGATAAGTTTATGTTAGTCTTGCTTTAAAGTCGTTTGGGTGATCCGATTTTGTCCGATATCCAGCTGATCCGTCCAAAATTGTGTCCTGGTTCTGGCACCGAAATCTTGAACCAAGACTAAACTTTTAGCTGTATTACAAAAAACAAAAATTCTTATGAAACCACACAGGCTGTGTAAAAACTTGGCCGATTTCATTGGACTACTTGCCGCAGAACGGACCTCATTCATTGACGTCATCAGGCCGTCATCTTATAGAGTTAAAACAATGATGAAACAATGGGGAAAACACACATCTGTGTACGCGCGGCGCATACGATATTGGCCAAAGAGCAACCTTCTTTCATCATCTATAACCAAGGGCGCCCTACCAATATGACGTCATGTGCATAAGGTCTATTCTGCGCTTACAGCCCATAGAAACGTGTGCGTAATCAGAGGGCGCCGTAAATGTAGAATTCTGCGGTAAGAAACAGCCATGAATTTGGACCATGCTAGCTTCGGAAGTGGCTGTGGCGATATCCGTGAATAGGCATATTTGTCAGCTTTTCCACGGCGTCCAACGGCAACAATTCTAGCCGAAGTCGCTTCATTCGAACGCGAACTGCTCGATACAGCTAACGCTCGTGACCACTGATGTGAAATACTAGCGCTTACGGAATACGAAGCACAAAGGCAAAGTTAACATTTGCAAAGTTTTTGCTTGTATGCTTACTTTATCTGTTCCACGCATTCTTTGCTTGTTCTTTTGGAAAAGCTTTGTTTGTTATTGTATTTTTAAAAGGACAGCTATATAAAATTACTGAAGTATTAATATTTGAATAATTGTATACAGTGAAATGCGTAAAATATTAAGGTGAAGTCATGTTTACTTGTTTTTAAAAAAGAAAAGAAAAAAGGGAATTTGTAAAGAGTAAATTCCTTCATTGTTTTTTGTTGTTGAAAAACTATTTTCTTTCCGAACAAGCTTAATAGAAGCACGTTGTAAGGAATTGTTTTTCTGAAGATTATTATATTATTTTCTAATTTATGTGTCAGAAAAGGTACCCCAACCCCCGAAGGAAAAATAAATGTTTACGTAACATTACGTAACCTTGTGCGTTAGAGACGTAAATCCTCTTTCGGCTGCACAACATACGGCTGTTTCATGTAATAGCTTAAAAAAGGAGTCCTACCGGGTATTAAGACAACCAATTCGAGCATAATGAAAAAAACTTATTCAGAATTGTATCAACTCCGCTGGCTGCTTTATGCCCATGGATTAATGTTTTAACCCAAAGTGACAGTGCACAAGAATCACTTTAATCAATTTTATTTATTTGAATAATTTTGTGCAAAAATGGAATTAAGAGTGCCTGCTGATGATGTTGAAATATTTTTTTCTATAACTTACCACTTTCGAACCGGGACCTCCACATGTGTTTGAAACGATCGCTTGCATAAACAGTCATAACACCTGGTGTAAGGGTTCATGCATAAATTAATACATGCGGTTTAGTACAATGCTCTCATGCCAATCATGTCATTCAAACATCCAGTGCAATGTTAAACTTGTTAGGAGCTGGCACGTCCTTCTAATAACGGTTTACTTTTGGTTAGCGTGCCTTGTTAAGGTAACCACAAGGTAACTAGCAATTCGGTTAGTTACAAACTGTGGTAGTGTGAGGGTGTTGGTACGCTGTCTACGTTTAGTTCTGTGGTAACCAAGACAAAACAAACTTTAGAAGGGTTGACCCGAGGTTGATGGAGTAACTTCAAACTAGATATTGTATCATTTTATATTCTCAAGTGTGCCAATTGTTTGTTATTGGTTTGAGGTATTAAGTAGTATGGTGAGCGGGAAAAAGAAATATAAGGATAAATTTGCAAATAATGTCAGCTTTTGGTTGTTATTGTTATATTCTGATGAGAAAACCAAGCGCTAACCAGTGCTGGGGAGCTCATTGTCGTAAATGCAGGATGGAATACACTTTTCAGTACATGGCAAGTTTCAAAACTGGGAGAACCATTTTTGTAATTAGAACAAAAGAATATGATCATGCTGACGTTCCCATGCAGTCAATCCAATATGCCTACTTGGGTTGCACAAAAAACATTCCAGTTTATTAGTAGAAATGATGCGGATCCGGGGTGTTTATAACTGTCCGGAACTATCGTTGCTTGGATTAAATCGTTTTACGTGTCAATCTTCTTATCCGGAATTCGGATCAGTGATGTGCTGTTCAATCAGACTTCTGGTATTGTGACCCGGAGCGCGGGTCAAACTTAAAGGGGCACACCGGCTTCGTTGGGCTATTTGGGCTACAAAATAGGCTAACATATGACTTCAAAGGTCTTCCAGGAATGGAGAAGAACGGTTCCTAAAAGAAACCATCAAATTTTGCCGTTTTTGAGCATTTTTCAAAAAACGAAGGTCACGTGATTTATCCGACCCAAAAAAGTGGTTCGGATAAATCACGTGATCTTCGGAGATAGTTTTACTTCCAGCCGTATAAAAGTAAGTTACTGAACCAAATTTAAATCTGTTTTTTTTTATATTATTCATGAGTATTTGACAAAAAAGACTATGTATTCAGATTATTGATACAATTTGTAAATAATGATGAAAAATCGAACGTAAGATTCGCATTCAGAGAGTCCGTGCAACCGAAGCGTGTTTTACGGCGCACCAGCGTGGGAGCTAGCGGAACGTAAACCTTGGGGCATATCCCGTACAGCCTGTGCCGTGTCTCGTGGGGCCAGAGAGACAAGCCCGGGCTTGCCGGTCTAGCCGTGAGCTTGGGAGCTTGTCGGAGGGGTAGGGAGCCAGACCAACAATTACGTTTTTTTTAGGAAGATTTTAGTCTGATACCCTAGCTATTATCCCCTAACTATTGCAACGTGTTGCCTGCGCTACACACGCGGGACGACGACGGAGAATATTTATCCCATACAGCTGGTCTACTTCTATGATAGCTGCAGTGTCCACCCCCCCCCCCCCCACAATTGCTGCTTTTGCTGGCTTTCCCTTTGGATTTATCGTGTTTGTTTTTTTTACTTTTTACTTTTCGTTGGACCACCTTCTGGGTGTTTTTCCTTGCGATGTTTTTTGTACCGATCCTTGGATGTCGAAGAAACGTTCTCCATTGCAAGTACACAGAATATAGTACGTCGTCGTACACAGAATACAGGTTGGGGTGCGTTTTCGCGGTCGTAACCAATAACTGTTTCAATGGCAAGTTCAACCGAAACAGTTATTGGTTACGACCGCGAGCGGATTTCGACTAGGACTGACCATAGAGCAAGGAACCTTGCTCTATGGACTGACGTCCGTTCATGTCTGTTTTTTATTTACACGTGAATTTGTGCTTGATGGATATGAAGTCTGGATCCTCATGCCTCGCCATTTTTATAATTTATACATAAACAGAGCTCCAGTCTACTTACAACATTGCGCAACATTGTACGTAAACTTGACAGTTGCAACGGCTGGAAAAGCGTATAAGCTTACCTTTGACCGCATTTTGTTTTTTTCACATTTTTCGTTAATTACGTGATATTTTGATGATTTTTTTTGTACACGAACCATCTAAAAATTGTTGTCTGTCATTCCACATCACTATATTAGGTAAACAGTAAGCCGGTGTGTCCCTTTAAGTAGGATGACTTACTTGACCCGGATTAAGGCTCAACCTTAGCTGGAATAATGGTTAATGACTTGTTTTAACCCAGATCATGACGTGTATATTGTAAATCGCAATAGTGGTCAGAATGACACAAAGGTGGGTACCAGCGCCAAAACAAGGGTGAAATTTAAAGGGGGGGGGGAAAGGGGTGCACCATTTGTTTCTTATGGGGGTCCTTTAGGCCAATGAAAACTGTAGCTTCTAGCTTCATTTCACATTTCTCCAAAACAAGGCCCTTTTAAGTGTTTCGTGCCATTTACTAATTCACTAAATGTTTCTAAGAGAATCTGACGTGAGTTTGAAAAAAAACCCCAACCCAAAACAACAATACATTGTCTCAGTTTCAATGTAAAAAATAGTTTAACAACTTTGAAATTTTAACATGAAAGCTGATGCAATCCAACATCTCTGGTCTCCCGCATCAGTAGAGGGCGCCCGTACCCCTTATAGTTATGCCGCTGGTGGGGAACCGAGGGAACCTAGGTCAGGGGCTTAACAAAAATTCCCAGGTGAATAAAAGAGTTCTTCTGAATTCATATTTCGGCTGATTGTGGCCTCGATTATGACCGGCAAGATTGTATCCACAATGGGTCCAGGCCCCATTGAACAAGAGTCTGCTCTGATTGGAAGCTTTTTGAGTGTAAATGCATTCGGATCAGTAAGTATATTTTGGCATAAATAGACATACAACTAATAATTTTTGTTGATGTTTCTTACTTATGTTGTACACAAAGGTATAATTATTGCCCCTGTGATGTAGATGAGCTCCCTTAATGAGCGCACTTACTATACTTAACATTCAAACAACACATTTTTAATTAACACTCATGCATGATACTTCAGTTAAAACTACCTCAACTGGTTTAAACCAATACAATGTATGTAAAGATTGCAAAACAAAGTGTTAGTCTACGGTTAGTTATCAAACATGCAACTTGGAGATGGTAAATGAAACTGGTTAGTTAATGGGTTAGTTGAAGTGGTTAGTTATGGGTGGTTATGGTTATGTTAGTAAGCAATGAGACAGGGAACTCAAACAGGACGGACATCTGCCGATCACATTCCGGAGGGGAAGGGGAGAGAGCACCATACCTACTGCCGTGGTAGTGGACCTCACTCTAACCATGCACCTCCAAAACCGGACGGTATCCCCCAATGCAAATTTCATGCACTTCCGGGAATTGCGTGTTTCGGGAACAGTCGTCGACCCCACCAGGATCATATTCCGTGGCAGAACTGGTGCTAAAAGGCCGGGTAATACGCACCAGGCAAACAGCATAAATAATACAGCAAGTCAATTCTCATCAAAGTCAAAGAAAGTCAAACTTAGGCTTCGTGTATAGTGACCGAATGGGATAACTTAAATCGACCATTATGGAGTGCAGTGTGGACATAAAATAACCAATCGCACTTCAGTTCAATCAGAAAACATACGAGTCTGTTCAACTTTCCCTGGATCTTTGTTGGCTCTGTTTTAAATCATATAATTTTCGTACTTGATTAAATTGCCGCAACATGAGTGGTTACACATTTATTTGCATCGTCTTAATTGATAACAATGAGCAAGTTCGGGTGTTAACCATTAGTCGATTAGTGGTTTAAATCACGCATGCGTGGTCTAGTCACTCGAAAAAGTCGGTAGGCGTTTGACTTGTCATAATGTAGTTAACCCATGGCGGCATCAAGGGCTATTGGGCAAATCTTATTCAATCTTCTTCATTTTCTCTCACAACTTGCTTAATCTCGTACAACTTTTCACCCATAGGTGTGTGTACATCTTGTAACTTCATCAAATTAAAAGGACGAGCAATTAATCTGCCTGGGGCAGTCAGCAGCCCTACTGGTTTGTGGATGATTAAAATAAGTCGACTGTTTGAAAAATGAATTACATGGAAGATAACAGGTGTAAGTCGCCAAATGAGAAAGATGTTTCATTTGAGCCTCTTTCTTTAATGGAGCTTTCCCGCAATGTGTTTGGAAAAACATACTACATAATTTGTGTAATCTTTAAACCAAGGGGTAGGCTACTGTAGGAGATAGTTGTTAAACGTTCTCTGCTCCGTCACGTAACCTACTCGCCATCTTGAAACAGTGACGTAACTTGCGAATTTGACAGAAACAGTTCACCGGGGCTAGATTGATCTAGTTAGACTATCTAGTTAAACCACGCAGCGTTCGATTGACATCTAGATCGACTATGGTTAAGTCTAATTGACTCTAGTCACCCACCCGAACTTTTTCATGATGATTTCGTGATAGTCGATAATTAAGCACTCCTTGACCAGACCAATGTTTTCCCGTTATCTTGCAGAGATGACCAAATCTCGTAAACGCAGCGCCAACGAACTCCCATAAAAAACATGCACATTGTGTAGGCGTCATTAGGTTTGCATTGATTGTGTTTTGGCATGCTGAATGTTAGCTTAGAATCACAATAATAGTATAGACAAATCCGAACAAAATGGCAATATCAGTGTTAAGTTGTTAATACAATCATCAACTTAAATAAATACAAGTCAAAATATCGGCCAGCTGAAAAAAAGAAACCCTGTTAGTCGGTTAAACTTGTTAGTATTAAGCAATAACTGTCATTCTTTGATGTAGTTGGGTAGCTAGACAAAAGTGCAAATAGCTCTTGCCATTCCATTTCCAGTGGGGTTATCCTACCTCCCTTGGTCGTGGTGGTAGCCTCCAGACACCGTGTGACGTCCTTGGCTATGGTCTTGCTACCCTGGTATTGTTTGTAACATTTGGACGTTTGCTCGGTTTCTATGATTGCCGTGGAACCGAGAACCAACATGTCTTGCCTTGGGTGCTGATAAGCTACGGAGGGCAAAATGGGCCATTTAATACAGAAGAACTGCGACCAAATATTGACGCAGGGATTGATTGTTGATGTTTTACCGGACCAAATATTGTTTATAATACCAGAGTCAACATGAGAACCCCTCGAAGAAAAAAACGAAAAACAAAACAACAATAACAATGACAACAAGAACAACAAGAACAACATGAACAACAAGAACATTAAGAACATTAAGAGCAACAAGAACAACAAAACAACAATAACAACAACAATAATAATAACAAAAGAAGAAAAAGAACAACAAGAACAACAGGAACCACAACAGCAACAACAATAACCCTTTCTACACCGCAAACATTAACAGAAAATAAACAAATTAAGCAAAGCACAACAGTAACTCCCTCACATGGAGCTCACCCCCTCTCCTACAAACTTCTGAAACTAACCTGAGCAAATCTAACAGATGAATGCTTAGATGAAAACAAACAGTGAACAAAACAGACAAGCTATCAAATAATCCCTTGGGAATCCCATCTTATCATTACCCGTACCCTACTGCAGTTTCAGTTATTTAGAAAGAACATTTAAATACTATTAAAAATAACAATAGTGGCACTTATATAGCACTCATATCCGTCATCCAGTAACGCTCAAGGCACTTCAACATTCAGTATTTTCCTGCAATGTGGGGCTACGTTTGAAGCATGAGACTTATTCCTTTACATAACACCATGTGCTAGTTTACGAGGTGCTGGGGCGCAATATGCAGCCGAACAATCCAGGCACACCGGGGCGAACCCCTTTTATTTTCTATAAGTGCACTGGGTTCTTTTACGTGCATTACACAAGACACGGGACCAACGGCTTTACGTCCCATCCGAAGGATGAAGCAATCATGGATACGTGTGTGCACAAGTGTAACGACCGGGACTCAAACCCACACTCAGCTGATCAGAAAAACCATAGCTTGAGTCAGGTTCTCATATTCGCCAGGCCATAACCCGTAACAATTTCGGAGTAAACCTTTTCTGTCATTCATGAAATTCATTGTAACTTGTTAGTAGCTTCTTCTGGGAGTGCCGGACTTTTTCAGATCAAAATACAAATATGTTAACAAAAGCACATAGTTAGCATGTTACATAATCGTGATTAATTGATTATTTTAATAAATACAACATGGTCTAGAATCAGCTTGGCAGTCATGGCGCAAGGCAATGGTGGTGTACTACAGCCCAGTGATCTACATGCAGTCTCGTGCATAAAGTGTTTGTGACTTGTTCACAATATAATGCACAAACGTCGGTCTGCATGAGTGACGCCCTCTCCAATAGGCGACTTAAAATAATATGTCAATGTCTGCTATCCTTCTGAAACACCAAAAACTGACCTCAGTACTTCACTTGGTTTTTCCGAGTTTTGTGAATGCATTAATAATTTTGTTTGCCCGTATTATTAACAGTAATGTGAAAAAGGGAAGGGACCATGTGCAAATTTCGGGTACCGTATAGCATCAACAGCTGTTGCGTTCAATCTCAATCTAACATCGAGGCTCGTTGAGAATATATTTTTGCGTTGCACCCCCCCCCCCACCCCACACTATGGTGAAATTACCCCGAGACATTGCTCGAAAGACCTGGTCATTGGACCTGGTTTAACTGAGTGATGGGAGCCAAATGCCCGGTTTCCTTACTGCAGCTGCAATACAGATGGTTCCCCACCGCCCATCATACAGGGCAAATATGGGGAGCTATTTATTTTAGGAGAATTCTGCATTTTGATGATACAATCATGGAATTTGGCGCACACTCAGATAACGTCATGAGAACCTTATTTGGCTGTAGGGCCATCGCAGATTAGTTAAAAAAAAAAAAAAAAAAAAAAAAAAACTAGGGGAGTAACAAGCAATTTTTCAAAATGGTTGCTATTACTTGTTATTCAACCTAGATTTTTTGAAGGACATTTCTTCGATGGCTCTGTATCCAAACCAAATATCTTTCTCATGAGATATTCTGACTGTGTGCCAAATTCCATGCTTGTATCATCAATAGCATAAACCCATCTCCTACCTGCCGTATCAGTAGTGTGTGTGGGACGGGGAACAGAGAGTCGTGACATCGGCTTATGTTGGAGGCAAGGTATCAAACAAACTGATTCTTGACGTGATCAAGTTCGCCAACCAATTTCATTGACAAACTAATGAATCCACCTAGACTTAAGACCCCAGTTGAGGTGAAGATATCCACAAATCGAGCCCCAAATAGTGTATCATCAGAAGATCTATTTTCAAAGAACAAAACATGCCAGGGTTTGTTTATATCTGCAAGTTACCACAAATTACATGAATACTGGTAGAGACAACTCAAGTAACCGAAAGGAGACTTTTAGTCCAAATATGAGTGTTAACTATGTTGGCTTTAAAGGGCGCTGAACGGCTGAACACATTTTTGTTACGTTATCACGAGTTCGGTCGTGTCGCAAATATTCACAAAAACATTTGCAATTTGGAGCACTGACGTGATTAGTTACGTTAACATTACGTAAATATTCTCGACACGGCAAAATATATCCATGTCAATATCCACGTTATTATTTGCGGTTGTGCGTATACATAATATTTACAAAAAGCATGTTTGTTCACGTCATAATTATATCGAACCCATACAGTTACCTAAATATATACGTCAATAAAAATGTGCAATACCCCTTTAAAAGCCATCATATTTAACCTTTTTAGCGTTCTAAAAAAAGAGTAAACTCACAACTTTCAATACGAAAGTAAAACAAACGCAGACCTCACTGCCCTTCGTTGTCTTCATTAATTAATGTAAACTGACTGCGCGCGCAAACCCCTTGTATATAATACCGCTGCTTTTCCATCCGCGATGGGTTGGGGATCGAGGTGAGTGGGTGACACTTCTCTTCATTTAAAATTTATTGGTAATAAATTAACCCAGAGACTCGTTCCCATGGGCATTGGGTCCCTCTACATCACTGAGTCAGTGAGATTGGCATGACAGTGTGACTAGGTACGAACTCGAACGTGGTTTTCGTGCTTCCAGGAATGAAATAACGTTCAATCATCCTTTGTGGTTCCTCTACTTGAAAAAAGTATAATATTTGAGCTAATAATAAAAAAAAAATAACTAAAATAAGTTATACGAAGTCATGACATCGACAGAGAACGAGAAAATAAAATGTTAGTAGTTTATAAATCAAATGACAATAATTTGCAAGGAAAATGAATGCTAAGTTTTTTCGTGGCTGAATTACATGTTTGAGAAAATGGTAAATATTGCTGGTGCTTAGAAAGCTTTCAAAAATCCCAAACTGCCATCTTACAACAATCACAATTTGGCATTTAGGCCTATATATTGACTTTCAATGTGTCTGGTAACACAACCAAGGGAGCGTACAAAGCATTTCGCACTTAACCTGCAAGCCTAAAGTTATATGAAATATTCAGTTTGGAAAGTTGGAGAGCAACCCAAGAGAAGAAATACCTATGTATAGGAACACCCAAACGGAGACTAACAACTTAAACCCACATACGAAATTCCATCGGATGTACGAGTCGAGGTGAACGGCAAGGCATTGATACCGCTAAGCCACATTGATTCGTTATTGTTTTTCGGAAAGTACATTTGGAGACTGCATTCATTACTATTAGTTTTTTTTAAACAAACAAATTAGGGAGGAAAACTGCAACATGTGTTGTTCATGTTTATGTGTTTGTAATTTAACAACGAATTTATCCACAAAACTCAAAACAAATCATAAAGGGATATTACGTTCGTTTGGGAAAGTAAATCTACTCCATTTATTTTGTTTTTAAGGGCATGACACAGAAATTGACACGTTAGTGGTAGACTCAAAACAGAAATAAATAAAAATATGTGCGTCATGTTTTTAGGTTTGATGCGTGCAATAAGTGTATAAGCAGCAGTAACCTATTGACCTTTCAATCCGGAAGTTCGAGTACTCAAAATATGCGAACCTTAATGTGTTATTTTGACAATCATAATAAGTATTATTTAAACAAAAACAGATGGAATAACATTTTTGTGTTTTCAGTTTCTTCGTATTTCCAAACACGTAGAGTGTTTATGATGTCAGCAAACGCAAGATTTCCATTTATTTATAGTATTTAAACAATATTTATTGAATTAATTATTGTGCATGAATTGTGGGTTTGTGTATTTTGTCCTTTGTTATACTTAAAGATGATTCATCTTAAAACATAAAACAGGCTAAGTATAAAATAAAAAAAGAAATATAGGATAAAGAAAAAAATAGCAATACGTTTGTAGTTGAAAAAAAGGGTCCCATCACTTGATTAACTTGAAGGATGATTGGTTGAGCTCATGATGTGGGAGAGTGTAATTAATCCGTTGTACAAACATTTGATAAATGACTACATTTCTACAAGTTCGTCCGCGGCATTCGTTTCAGGTTGACAAGACCCAGTCTTACAGGGCTGTAATTAAAAAAAGAATGGTAAAATGGCGCGGTTGGGTGAGTAATTTCACACATGTAGGGGTTGTGTCGCAGGCTGTCTGAACGCTACACACCAGCTGCTATACGTGTCTTTAATTCGTAATTGTTCTTCAATCAATAAACTGTGCTACGAGCTTAGAGAAGATACGATGTCCAACGTGTTAGTCATGTTTGAAGCATTGCATGGTGTGGAGTGTCCTGAAGACGAGCAGAGTAAACTGTTCGAAACGTCGAGACCACACCGGTCCTTCTCAAAACCAACACTTCTCCCCAAAAGAGTTTTTATACACGGTTGTACCCGCAAGTTTGCTACAATAGTCTTTCCGTCAAAAATGTTGTTTTTGTTGTTGTTGTTGATGCTTGTGGTGCTGGTGGTAGTAATGGTGATTGTGTTGTTGCTGTGGTTTTTCTTCGTTGTTGTTGATGTTGCTGCTGCTAATGCTGTTGCTATCGTTGTTATTGATATGGAATTTTGTTTTGGAGCAAGAAACTCTGGAAAGGACATTTGATGTTTCGTTCAAAGTAAATAGTTAACAATCATTTACTGGGTTATCTGCTGTTCATTTGATTTAACCGCACTGATATGTAAGAGCTTATTGATTATGTTACAATTTTTGTAAACTTTGTAATCCCAAGAGACGAAAGCAAATTGTTGTACTCGTTTTGAACAAATCGTATTCTATCTATAAACACTTGCTCGTGAAAATAATAAATAACAACTCAGTGCCTTTTTGAAAAATGGCAACAGGCTCTGAAGCAGATCCGTTATGATAAATTAATGATAAAGTATTGCGGGAATGTTAGGCTCCCCTTGAAATATTTAGAAGCAGTTGGCGCCAAAACGACTGAGTGTGCGCACTTCTTTTGAGTTCGTACGTCAGTTGAGATAAAACACGTCATGGAATGTTTAACATGCCCTATTTCTGCTTAAGTTTATCTCGTCAGTTTTATAATTGCTCATTTGTGTAATATGTTTACTCTAATATAACTAAGATGATTTCAATTTCGACAATGAAGTAAGGACAACGAGAATCTGGAGTGCCTTGCACTTGCACAAAGTTTCATACTTTATGAAATAAAAACAAAGTTGGCAAAGGAAGTGTTTTGTAAAACAAAGACATTTTTGTGTGCAAACATACTTTCAGAAAAAAGACAGTCAGAAAAAAGACAGTGGGACTTGAAAACGGCGTTAAATAATAGGTTGGCCAATAAAGCAGTTATTTTTGTGGCAGGATGTTTTTGAGGAACTTGTTATTGAGAAACTTGTTTGCGATCAATGGAAGGAGTACGCAGTCCTAAAAACCACACTTGCATTTGCTGTTGAAGTTTTTAAAAACTTTGGAACCGAAAGTGATGAGCAATAACGTCAATCCCCCTCCCGAAAAAGCGAGATTTGTTGTTCCACAATATTAACATCATAAAATATAAGTTTCTTATTTGTAATTATATCCGGAACTTCCATATTAACCAAACACTACATTTTCGAGGATAACCTCTACAGCACATTAAGCACATTAAGCATACAGCACACAGCCTTACGGTACCATACCTATTTAAAGTTAACTGTTCATTTAGTTTTATTACCAAATTAATCGAAACGAATACTAATTAAAGGCACTGTGAATCGAAAAAGATATTGTTCATGAAACCACTTCACTTAAAGAGGAACTCCAAGGTCAAATTCAGTTTTGTGATGCACTCATTTTCCAATCGATAGAGTCCACAAGAACGCGGGGAAAAGTTTACAAGACTCTATTCTCGTTCTAAAATGGTGTAAAATGCCACTGTGCTTAATACCTTTCCAGTGCAATATTTCCCCAAATTTCAAAAAAGGTCGATGACGTCACATTACAGATATAAGGCCCGTATATTATTTGTGCCCAGAGATTTTTCAGTTCATTCCTGAAACCTGATGATATTTAATCAAAGCTCAACTTCTGACTGGCGCAGAAGTTCCAGTCTGGATTGTACGGACAAAGTTGTTTTGCTGTCCGTAAACGTCAAATTTCAAATTTCTCCTTGAAAGAGTGTCAAATAAAACAATATTTTACACCGTTTTAAAGTAAGGTTAGAAATTTTGTAACTTTTTTTTCCACTTTCATATAGACTCACTTTAATGGAAAATTAAAGCAGCTCAAAACTGAACTTGACGTTAAAGCCCCTCTGTTAATATTGATAATACTGCCTCAGCTTTTAGATTATTTCCAATAATGAACAAATCTTTACCATTTTCCAGCAACGAGTTTGATAATTCATTTTATCGCTATACGATAAAATAATTTCTTCGGCACGGAAACCCCAAATCAGCTTATTCAGCTTTATGAATTGTTAAACACACAGCTTTGTTGTTGCAGTGTGTGTTTTAGAGGCTGGGCAAGCTGCCCCCCTCTTGTATGTGGCAAGCTGCCAAGGAATTCTTGCCCGGTAAATTATTTTTAGGGCAAACTGCCCCTTGATTTGTTTTCTTTCAGTGCCGAAAGTCATTCAGTTGTTTTGTTTATGACATTGAGATGATCTGAGAATAATAATAAAAAAACATTATCAGTGTTAAATATTACATTCAACGACACATTTCTTCCACCTGGAAAAACAATCACTTTGATGCAAGTTACAGCAGAGTGAGCTCTAAGTAAAGGATATCCTCAAATCATTTGTTATGGTTCATCTTTAATTGATAAATTAAAGCTCTTTCCATATAGTCTGAAAATATCTCCGTGATGTAAATTGCTCACCGGCGCCAGAACAAATAAGCGAGACTCAGGTTTCCTTAATCTTTGGCGTCTGCGTAGACTCCCAAAGGAGCCGGACTTAATTTCTCGGTTCTTGCTGGTCTAATTAGAAATAATTACAACCTCACCGTAGTCATTACCATCCCACTTAATAGAACGGCTTGAGGCGAAGGCTACTGTATAATAAACGAGTTTGCCGAAAAGTCAGATACCTTGTATGGTCTGTATGCAGAAAATTTTGTTTACGCTAAAAGATTTTGTACTATAAACCGCTGTTTATAGTAAACAAAGAAACCACTAGATTATCATTCAACGTAGGTAGTGATTATTGTTCAAACATAAACGGTCAAGGTTACGCACATGAGTGTTGAAGATGAAGGGCAAGGGGTACAAAGGTAGTGGGCAGGGGATAATGTGGTGGCATGGGCAAAACTATTAACCAAGAAAGCAAAAACAAAACAAAAATTAACATAAATTAAATAAATAAATGTGACCCGGGGTATAATTACAGGCGAGGAAACGGCTTTTACTTTCTGATTTACTAAATAAATAAAAATAAATAAAAACGAAGAACAAATAACAGTAATTTACCAAGTATTATTCTGTTTTAAATTGTTGCGGTACCCACTGCCTTAAATATAGGAGTGTCATGATTAATTTGATTTTATCGTAAATAACAGTAAATAGTTAAAATTACATCTTACTACTTGCTAGTAGAAGTAGTTGGGGATACTGGTCAGCAATGTAATGATTCGAACTGCCTGTAGCTACCGGGCAACCTTGGTGGTCTAGTGGTAAGACATCTGCTGTAGAATGGCTACTTAAGGTCGTGGGTCCGAAATCCACCAGAGTAATATACCTGTTTTTCTCACAGGATTCGGGAAAGTACTGAGTATACAGTGCTTTACATACATTGGTTTATTGGTAAAACCAAATAATATTCTTTACTCCCGTTGCAAATTTAACATTTATTAAACAATGGACCACCAATTACTCATCTCCTAATTAAACTATGCGTATTTACACCCCGATCGTTGGCGAGTACTTGGATCCGCCTTTGAAACATACCCCCATTAATTCCTGCCTTAAAAAAAAAGAAAGTGGTTCACATAATAATTACATCGAGTTTTGCCAAGTCGTTAATTACAGGATGCTTTAGCAGTTTGGGATGCGGTTGTGAGTTTTTTTTTTCGGATGTATAGTTTTCTGTCCATTGTCATTTACAAGAAACTGAAGAGGTTTGGGTTTATTAATCTACCGTCTTTTACATGGAGGTTTATGGATTATGTTCTTTCTCATTGTTTAAAAAATTTTATTAATCAGCACATCCAACAGCGCGCCCAAAACCGATAAGGAAAACAGCTGAAATGTTCAGTGCTGTATTAGACGTGGGAGGAAAACCCCCCATTGGGGAAACCTCACAATCCAGTATGGTTTGAAACCCACATGCAAGGTTTAATGTCTAAGGTGGGATTCCAACCTGGGTCCACAGAAGTGAAAGGCAGGAAAACAAACCACTGAGCCAACATAATCCCATGTTTCTGGCTCATCATAAAAACAGAGTCCTTTAAGGGTTTGGATGTGGTCAGTTCCTGGATGCGTCGCGGGTTTGTATAATCGTCTGTCCCGATATTCATTACCAAGAAACTAAACAGGTTTGGGTGTGGTAAATTTACACTCTTTTACATGATAGTTTATGGGTGCGGTCTCTCTCTTCTTTCTGCTTGTAAATTAAACGGATGGAACACATATTCCAAAATACTCAAATCAGGTCAACGGTTTACGCTGACCAGAGGCATTACAGGTCGCTGCTCATAAGTAAGTATGGTGTTATATCAAACTCGATAAACACATCGTATTTTTATTCCACATTTTGTTCACAAGTGAAAAGTTAATGAATCATATTGGATAAAAAAAACCCAGTATCAGGAGGATAACAATAAAAATACATACACTTAAGTAAGAAGAAAAAAGAAAAAGATAAAAATGAACTACTGCACAAACTTATCCATAGATTAGCCCCAAATTTCTTTATACCTTGAATTTCTTAATACAGAAAAAGAACAAAAACATGACAAAAAAAAGAAATAGGTATACAAACAAGGTACAGACCAGAAACGTCAAAGAATGGATGGATATAAGAAGAAGAAGAAGAAGAAGACCTCCCCCCGAAAAAAAAATACAATGCAGTGGAACCATAGAGTCAATTTGGAATGTAGTGGAGTTTGTTGCCTCCATGTTGGGTAAAAAAATGATGTGTAAATTTTGGTCAATATTGGGTAAAACGGCTGTTTTTGTTGTACCCCTCACTTGTGTAAACATTTATAAACAAGGTAAAAGGTTACACAATACCAACATTGGGTAGGATATCAAATAGCTTAAAACCGAGGTTCAAACTACTCAAGAAGTGGATATAACAAACATTTTTGAACATCAAGCAGTGTAACTTTTGCACAACAAGTAACTGAAAATCAGGTACCATACACTCGTGCATAGTAAGTCGCGGAAACGAATTAGAATCAAAGATGGATGGGGTTGATGTAAATGTGATGCTGCAGGGCTTTGATGATTGATGTTCATGCATCCACAGATGCACGACAGATTTTATGCTTTATGGTTGCTATTCTTTTCAAGAAACATCCGTGATGAGAAGGGTAGGCTTCAAGAACCAGGAAGCCTTGATTTGCTTGAGCTTCATTGACTTTGTAACGCAAAGGTTTCGTCACTGACAACTTGAACCGTCAACAAACGGTCCGACAAAACCAACAGGCTCTTTTCAGAGCCAACACTGCTTCAAAGAAGAGTTTATTTCATAGTCTACTCGCAAGAATTCTGACATGTTTTCATTGCCATGCTACGCTACGGTGTGCCGTATGCCTTTACTGTACTATCATGACAACACTATCTCAAATAACCAGCTCACACACGAATTTTCACTGACCTTCACTATGAAACAAAAAGTGCATTGACTGCAAGCCTTGCTGAGGGAAATGCCGCGCCCGCTAATATTTTTGGTACATGGCGCAAATAATAGATACAACTGGAAGGTCGATGGTAATTATTCATTTTCGTTCTTAAATAAAAGCCCACAGGGACCAGTTTTTTTGTTCTCTGTTTGATGGATGGCGTCATAACACAATTAGCTTTCAGCCAAATGAGCGCTCTAGAGAGGTCAAAACTGGGACGCGTTTTTGTAGTAGCTTGAAAATTATGTTGCTTTGGGTTTTGTCCCCGAAATAATAAATTCTTGAAAAACGGTGTTTAGTGTTTTTGAAGTATTATGCTAATCTATTTCGATTTGAGTGCGTAGGTATTTGTTAGCCTGACTGTAAAAACTGTTTTTCAGAAAATTAATTTTGCATATTCTGTTGTTTCAGACCTCTGTATTTCTGAGGACAAGTGGATAACACCTTGAAATTTCTTGTTAAATTAATTTCACTCATAACCAATCATGCAGATTAAGATGCACCTTTAACGTGTATTGTGGATTTCTGGAATGTTTCAAGTATTGTGACACTTAATTCCAAACCACTTACCGCGGATTATGTTCACAGCGAAGACCCACCGGCGATTTTTCGGCAAACAGAAAACCTCCGTTTGTTTTCTGCTTCAAACGTCATTGATGTTCCCTTCGACATATAAAATGTTTCAGCCGTTCATTTTAACACATGAGAAACTATGTTGACCCTTTATAAAAAACATATTTAAACGACCTTCAAAAAGAAAGTGCCACCATTTAGTTTTTGTTTGTTTTGTTTTAAGAGTAGGTAAAATCTCATCCTAAAAGTGAAAACATAAACGTTGTGGGAAAGGAGAAGAAAATTATGAAGGAGCAGGAGGAGGAAATGGCGAAAGAGAAGATGGGAAGAAAAAGAAAAAGAATAAGAAAACAAAAAGGAGGAGTAGAAAGTAGAGGATGACAAGGAGGAGGAGGAGAAGAAGCACATTGAGACGAAGAAGACGGAGAAAAAGAAGATTGAGGAGGAGGAGCAGGAGAAGGTTTAGGGGGAAGTGGAGAGTTAGAGGAGGAGGAGAAGGGGGAGGGAAGGGGAGGAGAAGAAGAAGGAGAAGAAGAAGACGACGACGAAAGAGAAGACGAAGAATGAGGAGACGGTCTATGAGGAAGTTGAGAGGTAGAGCAGGAGGTGCAGAAAAGGCTTAGAAGGAAAGGGATGTGTATTTTTTTCTAAAGGATTAGTACCACAGATCAAAATTATAATTAGTAAGAGATTAAGGATTTAAACCGTTTTCTTTCTTTATCTTTTACTCGATAAAACACCAAATTATACACCAATTATAACTTATTCATTTCTTTTATATTTTATAAATGCCATGATTGGATAGCGATACTTTTGACGTTTTGTCCCCTGCCTTTCGCGTTAAATCATTCACGATAGTGGCTAGATAGCCTGGAGTTATCTCTAACATTTCTTACAGACAATCGTGTTGTTTCTAGTCATGCATGTTCCATGTAATAACAATCATCATTACTGTTCTCAAACGAACCGCTCTGTTGTCTCTAGCGTTAATGATGGACTATATCGCATTTGGGGTCGTTAATGAAATAAATAATGTTATGCAACTTCTTAACAGACCAGCAATCCTACTGTGGCTGACCCCCAACAATCAGTAATAACTTAATAAGCAATAGTTTGGTTTTATTTTATTTAGTTATTTATTATTATTATTTGTTTTTCCATTGCTTTGGAGCTATACAGCTTCATTTATTAACAAAACAAAAACAGTAATGCATCAAAGGTCCACATTAAAGAAAATCCACAAAAATTACTGCTTTTACACAGCAACCACAATGAATTACATGAATAAGAAATACATAATTAAATACAACTATTTATATGATATATACACAGTTTAGCGTGATTTTATCACGTAAAGGAAACAAATTAAGTTTGGTTAGTTAATCCAACAACTTAATTTTAGAAAGTAAAGATTAGTCTGTCATCTTTAACCATACAAAGAAATTTGTAAACTTTGTTAAACGCATATGTTTGCAGTCTACTCCTTTCCTTTATTAGAAAATTGTTGAGTGTTTGCGAAAATATTTCTACAATCTTGATTTGGCTACATTTTTTTCCTGCATTAAAAACAAGATCGCATCGACATCTCCAAATAACATTAATCGTTATGGCAACAATAATCATAGAGACAAAGGACAAATTGGTGTTGAGAATTCGTGAGCAATCAGTAAGACAAAAAAGCGACAACCAACCTGTTTTTGTATTAAGTGTTCACCATACAGCCAGGGTTCAAATGTTGTCTTGCAATATATAAACAAATGTTCAATCGTTTCTGTGTCAGAATTACAGAGTGGACACTCGATTATTTCGGTGATTTTCATACGACAAAGTTTGTCCCTAGTTGGGAGGATCCTGTGATAAAGTCTAAAAATTACATCTTTATCTTTAGCATCTAAAAGGGAGTTTTATGAATCTTTTCCCAAATATCAGTCCGGTTGAAATCGATAGGAAGATTTAAATCTGAACCCACTCCTCTTGCGCCTTTGGCGGAACAAAATCTTTGGCTTTAAGGGCTTTGTAAACAATTTTGGTAGACAGTTTTGAAAATGTCACAAAATCCTTTTCTCCGTGATCAATTTTGATATTCAGCCATCTGCTAGGATGATTACTGGGCCCATAGCGTGTCTCTTTAAACAGGACCGGATTGATCATGCTCTGCAAGACGCTTGACTATACGACCCGCAGTGATGGGATTAATTTTACATTTCCTGGCCAGTTCTCTAAAAGTAATCAATCTATTGTTTCTAACAACGTGGTGGAATTGGTTCATACCATTCGCCAAAAGGATATGACTTTGAAGGTCTTTGCAGTGGTGACCAGTGATAACAGTATTGTTAAAAAGCGGAATATTCATAACCTCTAATTTATTTATTTATTTATTTATTTATTTATTTATTTATTTATTTATTTATTTATTTATTTATTTGTGTATTTATTTATTTATTTATTTATTTATTTATTTATTTATTTATTTATTTATTTGTTTGTTTGTTTATTTATTTATTTATTTATTTATTTATTTATTTATTTATTTGTTTGTTTATTTATTTATTTATTTATTTATTTATTTTTTTTTTTTCATATTTATTTTCGTATTTATTTATGTTCATATTCATTCATTCATTTATTTTGTTTATTTTATTTAATTTAAATATTTTTTTTATTTATTATTCTTATTCTTTTATATTTATTTTTGTGGTGGGGATATTAGTGGGGAAAACGATATTTGTTCCTGATCCTTAACTTTATTCTTCAAGACATTTTATACATTTTGTAAGTTGGCATAATGGTTATTTGTTTAATTTATTTATTAGTATTTAAAACTATTTTTTAATCGTTTATTACATTACGTAATCTATTTAAATAACAATAGCGTTAATATCAATCAATCATCCATCAATCAATCAATTTGTCAGTCAGTCAATCAATCAACCAATCAATCAAATTCAAACACTTTGTATACATGGCGGTGTATCCTTAAAACATATTAGTTTTATGTTCGAAGATGCTCTGACAAAATTAGAAAATATATTAAAATTACATAGAGAATGCTACAGAGATCATTTCATTTTCTCTTTGAATGTGGGTATAATTTGACAAGGTGTGATGTCCGAAAAAAGGAAGAAAAAAAACAACTGAAAGTGCAATGTCGTTATTTTTCGACCTGACAATTGAACTACGAATGTTTTGCCGTCAAAAGGACATATTGCCTCCGTTTTGCTGTTGTACTCAATTTCGCTAACGAGCCATCAGAGCCGTGGCACATGAAGCGATGAACCAGGCCACGTCAAAACAAAAATGTGTTTCAATGACTGGTAAAATGAATTATTGGTTTATTTCGAAAAAGCACCTGTTAACGAGTCGGTATGGTAGCTTCCTTCCGTCTAAATACGTAAATGAATCTACGTAATTTACCATTAAAACCGATGGATCCGCTTTTTTTTTTGCAACGCCCCTTTGGTACGTTGTCAGCCTATGCACAAAAAGAAGTTTAAGATGAAAGTTACGTTTAACTTTGCAAAATACGCGAACTTGAACCTGAAAAAGGGTTGCAATACATGACACTACCATAGAATGCGTGCATTCAAAACTCATTACTAGACTTTCTACATTTACATAGTTAGCTCAGAGTGTTTGCAATTACGTTGTAAACGGAGAAAGTCGACTGTAAGCGCAGAATTCCGTGGTTAGCAGATCTCTGAAATAAGGTCATGTTTTGTGCCACGATCAATGCTGAACATGTGCATCAGTGGAAACATTTCGCACACTTCGGTACGGGTTCTTAATGGGGAATTGCCTTCAAATCTTTCCAAATTTTGCTATTTTGAATTTGTCCCTATCCTTTTTAAATAGCTGTTTGTGTGCTAGGACACCTACTGTAAGTCGTATAGTTAGTATAGAGATAACAAAAACATAAATTTGCCTGGAAATACAACAAGCGGAAATTACAATCCGCCATTTTGTGGAATTAAAGTTTTGTTTCCACAAAATGGTGGACCATGTGTCGATACGATATAGTATACAAAAGCCACATAATTTCAGGGGATATATATGTGAATCATTATAGTCTGGTTTTAAACACCTTTCCAACCATATTCAGTTCATAGCAAGAACTTGTTTTTAGCCCAAAGCGCCCAACCTGAAGGCAACGTGTCCCTTCAATTCTCGAGAGAGATAAAAAAACTGCGAGATTTGCGTAACGTAGGTCTATCCCTCGACCTATCGGTACATTTAACGTGTATTTTAAATTGCCATTACGGTCACAGTACTTATACAATGTCCAATATTGAACTAATGTTAAATTAGTACGACTCTCGCTTGCAACAAGTATCTAATTAACTAATTAAGATAATTGCTAATCAAGTAACGCCTTGTACGCCCATAACAATATTAAAAAACACAATGCTTGAAAAAAAGAGGCTCATTTTGTAAATTGACTCGCTCACAAATTAAAATACCCATATATTTTTTTTAATCACTGGACCGTGTCGATTTTTGAGCGATTGCCTTGGGAGTATTTTCAGGCGGAGTCTAAAATAATAGCAATTTTTGCGGTTTTCTTTATTTTTCTACATGTCATGGTGATTGGTTTAGGTTTAGCGGTACACCTTGAAGCTAATCCTTCCAATGCGATGATACGTGAGGACTGAAAGAGCTATAGACGGCGGAGGTGACTGTTAAAGCATTTTATGACAATGATATCGCATTTAAACAAAAGGGCAAAATAGACCTCGTACATTGTGCTAAGATCAAAAGAAAGGTTATTTGGAGACTTTAGCGTATCAATTTTCTATACAGGGACAAGTTTAATTTTACAGTGCCTACAATACAGTACAATTTTCAGTATACATTATGAAACAGAATATAAAACTCCATATCAGCACTGTGTTATCTTGCATGCCAGTAGGTTCCTCGGATTGTATAAAGTTTGACTTTTGTTAACAAAGTGATCTGCTGACCCAATTTGTCTGACGTCATCATCATCATGGTGGTGCCATTTTGTGAGTCAATGTCCCTGTAGTGTGTTACACAGTGTAGTGTTAATTTTAGTCTACGCGGTTACACGCTTACTGCTTAATGGCGAAGGTGTTCGATTGGGGGTCGAATTGACCCCTTTCAACTTGGCTTTAAAGTTTTAAGTCAGCATTTGTCAAGTATTACTTGGGACTGGAGTTCTAAAAAATAATGTTAACCCCTTTAAAAAGAAGAAAAAACGGGGGAAAAGGACAAGAAGAGGAAAAAACACCCCCTAGAAGTAACTTGTTTGTTATCGTATTGATCCTCTCTGATTTAGCGTTTGAAGAGCCCCTCCCCAAACATGACTGGTTATCGACCTCGTTCCAATGTTGATCAAACTTGCCGGTTATTTCCTCACTCCCCCTGGGTGTACTTAATCTTTCTCATCCTTCATTTCTAATGATAAACGCCTCTTGGTATACAACAAATGCTCTGGCTTGGAATTAAATGGTATCCGAATGGATATGAGAAGATGTGTGGCGACACGGATGGGGACATTTTAGAGAATTTAAACAACGCTTGAACGCAAATCACCATGTCTAGACATTTGTGCATGGTTATTTTTTTTCGGCAGAACACTTTCACGGGAGACTTGTAACCATCCATGTTTCCAACTAGGAAATATAACACCTTGGAAAGGATACAGGTATCAAGTTTGGCATAATTGCTTCCACTATGTCAGACACAGTCTCAGCCTACGCGGTTCTTTTTATGAGCTACACATGACAACCTACGATGTCAAATTCGAGAGGTGACACATCAATGGCTATTTCGAGGTAACAAGCCCTTACCAGGATCCAAGCCCATACATGATAGCCTTTCGCCAAGGCCTTCGTGGCTTAGTAGCCGCGAAGCGTTAGGAAGGGGAGACCACATGCGCGCGTGAGTGGCGACGAAGGCATTGACGAAAGGCTAACACTGTGACATCACCAGAACTTGAGCCCGATGCTCTAGACCGTTAACTGTGCTTCGCTTACGCAATACCACCAACTGCTTGTATCCCAACAACCAAAATGTCCAGAGTTTCAGTGTAGTATAGCAAATAGTTATTTTGGCTGAGGGTTACAATTGCCATTTAAGATAATTAAAGTGAACATTTGCACGTCATTGAAACAATGCATTCTACTAGTCAGATCAGCAAAACGTTCTTGACCGGCTGACCGCAGGATTCATAGCTTTCGCTCACCAAATTGTCCTCTTGCGGGCTTAGCACCACATTTACTTGGTAGCTGTGTCAGGGGAAATGCTTAGTGGCGCTAAATAAGCACGCTTACGTTAATCGCGGATTTTTGGTATTCTTCCGTAAGCACCGATCTGACAAAATATTGGTGAGAAGCAAAATGTCCGCTGCGCCAACGCTGGCCAGCGTGGATTGCTACGCGGATCTGATTTTGACTTTGAAGTCACGCGAACTACACACACAAATTGTCCTTCTGAAAATGATAAGTCGCTTTGATTGTGCTGTAGACTGTACTAGTTTTATTATCAATAAATAAAAATAAAAAGCTGAGAGGAAGTTGTTGGTGTTATTTGTGTTGTTCATAAAATAAACGTTAATAAATTCGTAAAGTGTTTATGTTATTTCTTGAAATCGTAATTTAAACAACACGTTATAGAGAAGAGGCTTACGTATGTTTATTGTTCTGTATTCATTAAAAACATGTCAAGACTCCTTCCACAAGAGTGTTGGAAATGATGACCTTTTTTAAGCAGCTCCATTAATTGCATCATTTACCCCAGGGACAAGGTACTGTAGTCAAACATGTTTCCTTTCCACGGTGTGTTCTGTCGAACCGTATCAGAATCATCAATAATTAAGGAGTTAGTTAACCCAGTTGAACTTTGAACCACGTATTCTTTTCTTTTGAGTTTCATTATTCCATTAGGGGTTGTATCATTCGCTCGTAAATCTCGGTCAGATGAGAGCTATTTTGCTTCCACAATTAGCCAGCCATCTTATGTATTATTCCCTGATTCCAAGTATCGTAGTTCGCAGTGCTCATTTAATTAAAAAGCTTTTAAACAGTACTGATTTAATGGATAAAAGCATAATTGGTGAATTTTAGACTGAAAACTTACTGATTATGAAGTTCAGACCAGAACCTGTTTTTCTGTGAAACAATTCCCCTCTAAAATAAAGTTCGAGAACCCCCTCCAACCCCCACCGCAAAAAAAATCCGAACAAAAAAATATAAAAAAACGAAAACATTTACAAAAAACATAAACAAGACAACAACAACAACAACAACAGCAACAGCAAGAACAACAACAACAACAACAATAACAACAACAGCAAACGGAACAGTCTCTTTAATACAACACAATTTAAGGACATGTTTACATTCTGAATAGTTCGTGGTTTTTCACTATTTCTCCTGACTCACACAACGGATTAAGCCCAAATTTCCACAGTTTCATGTATATGCGAGGGTCGTCGGTTTGAATCAAACCCGAGTAGTATGCCCGTAGATGTCCCACGTGACTTGGGAAAGCACATGGTATATAATGCCTTGTCACAATAAACTCTAAGATACTGATTTGTGTTCCCCAGGAAAATATAAGTAAAGTTTGAAATACCAATCTTATCAAACACTCTCGAAATGCCAACCTGTGTGTAGGATAATGTCGAATTATTTTCCATTAAGAGTTGCCTCGGAAACGAAGCTTACAATTCTGTATATTTTGTACACTTCATCCTCACTCTGCAATTAGCGCTGCATATAGAAAATGCTAAACATGATTTCTTAGACTTTTTTTCTCTACAGCAATGTTTCAAATTGCACAATGAAATTTCCACACACAATACAAGGAAAAGATGTTGGTAAACTTCCTGGAAGAGAACTATGGAAACATGTAAATAAGTAAGTCGTAAAGGCACGTGTTCATAAGAAGAAAAACAAGAAAAAAAATCGTTGAAAAGAAAGCGCATAATGGTGACAGAGTAATATTATGCGTATGCAGGATTGAGCTTGCTATAAAAAAATGTTGTTTAGTTATAAAAGAATGTGTTTGTCGTAAGTCTGTTTTACATCATTACGTCCAAAATAGTTTTTTGAACACAAAGTGTCCAACGAAATAGTCCATTGGAAACAATGGCCTGATGTGTCGATTATATTGGTGTTTCGGACATGATGTATCGGACTTATGGTTTATCGGACACGATGTGTCGAACATAATGGTTGTCAAACACAATGGGCCGGACTCGTTCTACTTGTAGTCGATCTCTCTGTTGCACACTAGTACATTTCTGCACAAGTAAATACTAAAAACGTTTCTTAAACATTATATTGGTACATTCTAAAGCACACAGTACAAGATTCCATATTGCAATAATAGCTGTTCAGAAATTATAAAACATTTTGACTGCCTCAAGTTAAAACAGCCTAATAAAGTTAAAACCGTCTGGAAAAATCATCTAGCAAGGCATACCACCGCTATGCATAACTTAGTATTCAGCACAGTTCAAAATCCTCAAACGAATTTTTTGAAAGGAGCAACAAACATTTAATTAATAGAAATCACAAGGAATATTATTCAGAAGTAAACAACAACTGGCTGTAATTGACTATTATTTAGAAATATTTACCTTTCTTCGCAGGTGGGTCTTGTGACGGTGCTGGGGATACAGCTGGTTCTGAAATTCGTAAATTGGTTTAACGAATTATTAAGTATAGTTTATAGCTTTTTTCAAATGACTCTTGCTTGGATATTTTCAATTTTGTATTTCCAATTTTGAAGTGATAAAATACAGTTAAACATTTCACTTTCCAACAGCCATGTCAATTCCAATTTACCACAGAGACGTTGCACACAAACACAACCCTACGAATAGGGTTTGTGGGGTTCTGCTATTTTGGTCTATTGTTCTTTTTACTGAAGATTTCCATTGTTGGGTACATTGTTTCATTGTGTAAAAGACCCCACGGGCACTCCCGCTAGCGCCCACAACCTTACAGATCGGCTTCGTGGGGTCATGCCATTATTGTTCTATTATTCCCTTTTATAAAGAATTCTCTTGTGGGGTCTGAGTTGAACAAAAAATTATATTGTGGGGTCCATTGTTCCATTGTTGAAAATACCCCACAATGGCGCTCCCGTAAGCCAACAGTTGTGTGTTGCAGTCAATCTGTATTAAAGCCCCTTCTATGGAAAATCTTATTCTTCAACACAAAAAAAAAAAAAAAAAAACCCCAAACAAACAACAACACTGTGTGGACTGTGTGGGCGTGTGTAAGTCCATATAGTGTTTCAAGTCTCTACATTATGTGGTCCTCTTTTGTTCTCGGGTCCACACTTTGTATGTAACGTTAAAACACCCACACAAGCAACCCGATGTAGGCGTATGAGATGATAACTTTTGAACGTTATTTTATTTGAACCATAAAAAACAAATACCTAAAAATCTAATACGCTTCCTTGTGCTTTACTTCAGGCAGCATGAACTGTAAATGTTTTCTCTTTTTCTTGTTATCATTTTTTTTCTTTCTAAATGTTTTATACATGATTGATTTTTATAGCATATTTTAGGTACGCTAATTCCTTTTTGATTTGTTTAAACTTACCAGAGCTTTTAGAATGTGGGGTGGTGAGTTTCTGTCTCTACTTTTCAAATGACAATTATGTGGGAATAAAAAAAACAAAAAAAAACACAAACAACAACAACAAATATTTAAATGCATTTCGTTCGTGCATTGTCGGTGAAACGTGGCTTTTAAATTTCATTCGGCTTTGCCTCGTAAAATAGAATAATCCAGATTTCATCTTCTGACTTTATTCCAAGACAATGCATTCACATGCATTCAATATTTGTATAATATTGAATGCTTTTGATATATTGACAATTTGACATAAGCATTTGGTTTCAAATGCTATTTTTAGTTTGTTTGCTACATTCAATATTGTCTCAGTCCTTTTATGAAGAGTTTGCCATGAGGGGAAGTTACACGACTGTACACTATGAATTAAGAAACATGTGTTTGAAAAGAAGGTGTTTGAAGCACGGATGTTGAAACTGATTGGATCTTTGGTGTCTGTGTTATAGCTTATGCGGGTAACGAGTACAGTGTTTAATCTGTAGACGAATAAACTACAAAATAGAATCTCCTTTTTAAAGCAATATTTCAATTTCATCAAGATAGTTGCACACGTTAAAAGAAATAGGCCGAGAGGATTAACGTTAACATGTAAGTAGCAACTTATAAATCACGAGGGAAACTGACTGATAGATTTAACTGCCACCCCGAACAAAGATATTGACAAAATACGGAGACAGCCAACATAGAGCTAGATAACTCGATTGGTAGAGCGCAGGCATGTGAACCCGGAGGTCCTTGGTTCAAATCTAGCTCTAGTCCGTTTGTCTTTGTTAACCACCCCCCCCCGCAAAAAAAAATAAAAAAAATAAAGACACAAACAATGAAAATAGCTCACAACAAAGTCTTTTTTTTTTAAGGATAGGTCCAGGAATCAAGTCTAAAGCAGCATACACAAAGTCCTCGAAAGTACCTATGGAAGCACAAGAAATACACTAAAAAAAGTATCTAAACCAATATG